>OY731400.1:54803772-55531786 GCA_963425845.1 Sphenostylis stenocarpa | reverse complement strand
GAATAGGCGAGATTTCGTTTTATCACGAGGTAGGGTTTTCCGTGAAAAGTGCATTGGCATGGTAGGTTCTAACTGTTCTCACCAGGCTAAGGCCCCCAAGGTGCCCCCATTATAGGGTCCCCACTCTCCAGCACGTCCAACCATGCTCAGCACTAAGGCCGGAGTCGGTCTTGTTGCCTAAAGAGGAAGGTTATCACCTTGAGTGGTGGTTTCCGATCACACCGGTGGGCACAAGGCCCTAACTGCGATGAACCGTACACTGCCACCCACTCCCTATGGTTATCTCACTTGCCCCCGGGTATAGGGGAAGCTGTTGTGTGCAAGGGATTGTGTGCAGTTTATATTTCAAGCAATTTGCAAGTATAAACAATCAACGATTTATTAAAGCCAAACAATAAAACATGTTATAAATACAAGTTAAGGGCAAAAGTGTTATTTTCTTGGTTTATTTATTGTTTAAGCCGGTCCATCACTAAATGGGATTAACTCTCTAGGCTTCGCCAGTGGAGTCGCCATCTGTCGCCGCCTCCCCCGAAGACAGGGGGCGCGGTCGGAGCGACGCGATGGCTTTTCGACTCTTCTTTGATTTTCGCATTTTTTATTGGTGGTTACAACGTCCTTAGGTTGTCCGATAACCGGGCTAACCTAGAGGCGAGGTTTTCAAAAAGTGTCCTTGAGTTGTCCGATAACCGGGCTAACCCAAGGACTTACTTATTTTGGGTTCTATGGAGTCGCCACCGATGTTTTTACCTGAAACATCGAAAAAGGGGTTTTAAAAGGCGTTGGTTTTCGAAAACCAACTTTGTTCATTAGAACCAGAGTTGGGTAAGGGAGTTGGTTACGTGTAAAGGGAGTATTAGTCCCTTTACGACGCCCCTTTCGGGTTCCCTATGACAGGCCGGCTTATTTTATTGATAAACTAGAAAAATACACTTTCGCCCTTTTTTTATTCTGCGGAATTTAAAAGTATGACTACATGGCCCTAATATCTATTGCATAATTTAAGATAAAAACGGTAAAGGTGAAGGGAGAGAGTTTTGAACCTTCGAAGCACGCTTTTTATATTGATTCTCTAAAAAAATAGGGTGCTTTATGGCAGCCCTTCACTCTACAAGACGTCGGAAAACCTCTCGAACGCCGAAAATCACTCTTGAAAGCACTCAGAAACTCCGGAAATGCGTCGGAGGGATTCTAGAGAGAAGTTTTTAGAGAGAAGGGAGAGCTTGTGCAGCTGTGGTGTGTGGAAATGAGGGGGGGAGAGCCCCTATTTATAGGTTTTCGCGCTGTCAGGTGGCGAGACCGCCGTTCTCGTCTGACAGGGTCGAGACCGCCGTCTCATCCAACGAGACCGCCGTCTCGTCCTGTCAAAATAACGAGACCGCCGTCTCGTCCTGTCAAAATAACGAGACCGCCGTCTCGTCCTGTCAAAATAACGAGACCGCCGTCTGGGTTAACGAGACCGCCGTCTCGTTCTTCGTAGGTGACGAGACCGCCGTCTCGTTAAGCGAAACGGCGGTCTCGTTTTCTACGTGAGACGAGACGGCGGTCTGGGTTGTCCAGACGGCGGTCTCGTTCCTTCGAAGCGAGAAAACTTATTTTTTGGTACAGAAACTCCCTCATATCCTAGCATGGGGCCTAATAGTCTCTCCTAATGGCTTGTTAGGCTTGTCCATCTTCAAATAGGAGGTCTTCTGGTCTTTATTTGGAGGCCGGGCAAGATTTGGGGTCTACAGGGAGATGTTGTGTTGTACGCTTCCGGGATGCTCCTTCGACGCGGTAGCTGACCCCTTCGACTGATGAGTACGAACCCCCATCTGGTTTGACGAGTACTAACCCCCGCCCGGTAAACCCCCTTTTGTAAGGCTTGATGAGTTTACACCCCCATCTGGTGTTTGACCTCCGGATGCTCCTTCGACGTGGTAGCTGATCCTTTGGTTGACGAGTACGAACCCTCATCTGGTTTGGTGCCTCTGGATGCCCCTTTTTGCGGTAGCTGATCCTTTGGCGATGGTGGCGGCTTACTGATTCTGATCATGCGCCGCTTCACTGGGGAGTAATTTCTGTGTTTTGGTAATTGTGTTTGGACCTTTCTGGAATGGTCATCCGGGTTGCCGGAAATCTGGTTTGCTGTTCATCCAGCTTCAAGGGTTGCTGGGGACTTTTGCTTTTAGCTTTTGTGGTGTTCCTCCGACTCTTGTTGATTGATCGGGCTCTTTCTTTGTGTTCGACTCTTGGTAGTCGATTTTTATTGGTGAAGGTAGTTGTTTTAATCCTGCCTTTTTCTCGCGGTTTTATCTCTTTTTTCTTGCGATTTTGGATTCTGGCTTTTATTGAGCGTGTGCCTTTTTTCTTTTTTAAGCTTCTTTTTCGTTACGCTGGCTTTTGTAAAAGAAGGCAAAAGGTCGGCGAAATCATACTGGGATACCTTTGGTTGTTTTTCATGAATGCCAGCATGAGGCTGAATGCTTTCTATTTTCCTATGGTATTTTTGTTTGTTTTACTTTAGACAAAGTCATTTATTGTGCGACTATTTGTGTGTGGATGCTTTTTATGCAATTTGTTTTTAGTTGAGGACATCTTAGAAAGTGACCGGTGCTTCCCTTTTTTGTTCTCTCGTGATTATTCTTTTTGCACTTTTTGTTTTAACCCTATCTTTTGCCTAGACCGCCCTTTGCGGGTTTTCGATCTAGCGGGTTTTAATTTTTGTGTGAGACATTTTTTTATGGGCTTTTTCCTTTTTGCGAAAGCCTTATCTTTTGCCTAGACCACCCTTTGCGGGTTTTCGATCTAGCAGGCTACCCTGTTCTTTTTTATTTTGGGACGACCCTGGTTGGTGATGTGCGTCTTTTGTTTTTATGCTTTCTCGAATTGCTTGTTTTATGCATGCTCATATTTCGTTAATATAGAGGCATTTATACAAGTGGGTAAAGAGAAAAAGACAATTTTATTGATGTAGCCAGATGGTTTATTTTTACATGGGGGTTTTACAAAAGAATTTGTAAGCATGGCTGGCCAGGGTTGGCTAAACTGTATGAGGGTGCCACAATCATGTTTTGTGATCTTTGTATCCCCATTTCTCCTGGTCCCTTCAGTCGAGATGCCCGAGTCCGGAGTAAAGACTATGCGAAGTCTGCTTGCTATTGCGGAAGTATCACCTTAGTCGCCTTTGCGGTTTTCAACTAAGGTAATCATTGTTCTTCTCTTTTTTTTTTTTTTTTTTTTTTTTTTTTTATGGACCTCTAATTTTTGCCTAGGACGTGTCCTAGCGAGGAATATCGACCCTATCTTTTGCCTAGGACGCTCTTTGCGAGTTTTCGTCCTGACGGGTCATGAGCAATGTCTTTTTAGACGTAGTATTTTTTTACCGCATCTGAGTTGACAGGATATCGAAGATCCTCCCCGTCCATGTTGGTGAGGATAAGGGCTCCGCCTGAGAAGGCTCGTTTGACCACAAATGGTCCTTCGTAATTGGCTGCCCACTTCCCCACTTTGTCTTTCTGGGCTGGGAGTAGTTTCTTTACTACTAGATCTCCTTCTTGGAAAGTGTGGGGATTGACCTTCTTGTCGTAGGCCCGCTTGATTTTCTTTTGGTACGCCTGCCCCCGACATATGGCGTCCAGTCGTTTTTCTTCTATTAGGTTCAACTGATCGTACCGGTTCTGGACCCATTCAGCTTCGGTCAATTTGGCTTCCATGACAACTCGTAAAGAGGGTATTTCGACTTCTACTGGTAGCACGGCCTCCATTCCGTATACGAGGGAAAACGGGGTAGCCCCTGTGGATGTTCGAACCGACGTCCGATAGCCGTGTAAGGCAAAAGGAAGCATTTCATGCCAATCTTTATAGGTGACCACCATTTTCTGGATTATTTTCTTGATATTTTTGTTGGCTGCCTCTACTGCACCATTCATCTTTGGTCGATACGGAGAGGAATTGTGGTGTTGGATTTTGAAGTCTCGACATAATTCTTCCATCATTTTATTGTTGAGGTTGGTCCCATTATCAGTAATGAGCTTATGAGGGACGCCATACCGACATATGATGTTTTTCTTGATGAAGGTGGTCACCACTTTCCGGGTTACGTGTGCGTATGACGCCGCCTCAACCCACTTGGTGAAATAGTCGATCGCCACCAATATGAAGCGATGGCCGTTAGATGCTTTGGGTTCAATGGGTCCAATGACATCCATGCCCCACATAGAAAATGGCCATGGTGTAGCCAGGTTGCTGAGAGGTGCGGGCGGCACATGAATGTTATCGGCGTATACTTGGCACTTGTGACATTTCTTGGCATGTTGGTGACAATCAGCTTCCATCGTGGACCAATAGTACCCTGCCCTGAGGATTTTCTTTGTCATGACATGCCCGGGTGCGTGGGCTCCAAAAGTCCCCTTGTGGATTTCTTTTATCAGTGTTTGGGCTTCTTCTTGGTCCACACACCTTAAGAGAGTGGAATCAGGGCTCTTTTTGTAGAGGGTTCCTTCAATCAATGTGAACCCTATGGCCTTCTTGCGAATGGTTCGTTTATCATTATCACTGATTCCCTCGGGGTATTCTCCCTTCATGAGGTACCGTTTGATGTCGTGGTACTAGGGGTTTTGATCGCGCTCGTCATTTACTGCCATGCAGAAAGCTTGTTTATCATGTAGTTTAACTTGAATGATTGGCATCTCATGCTCCTGGTCCAGGGCAAACATGGATGATAGAGTGGCGAGGGCGTCGACAATCTGATTATCCTCCCTAGGGATATACTGGAAAGTGACGTTTTCCATTCTTGAGACCAACTCTCGGATGTACTCTAGATATGGGATTAATTTGGCGTTTTGGGTTTCCCATTCACCTTTAAGTTGGTAGATGACGAGGGATGAATCACCGAATATTTTGAGCTTAGTGACCCCATGATCTAAAGCCGCTCGGATTCCCAGTGCACATGCTTCGTATTCAGCCATGTTATTGGTGCAATCGAAATTAAGCCTGGCCGTTACAGGGATGTGTTTCTTTTCAGGGGATATCAAAATAGCTCCTACCCCGTGTCCAAGCATGTTGGAAGCCCCATCGAAGAACATGGTCCACATTTCTTCTTTGGTCTCTTCGTGTTCGATGTGCATGATGTGCTCATCGGGGAAGTCGTCTTGTAAGGACTGGTATTCGTCTGTGGATCCATGAGCTAGATAATCCGCTAGGGGACTTCCTTTAATAGCTTTCTGGGTGACGTGGATAATGTCAAATTCTGAGAGGAGAACTTGCCACCTAGCTATTCTTCCGGTCAAGATGGGCTTCTCGAAGAGGTATTTGATCGGGTCCATTTTAGAGACCAACCACGTTGTATGTCGAGCCATATACTGTCTGAGACGCTGCGTGACCCAAACCAATGCGCAACATGTCTTTTCGAATGGTGTATAACGGGTTTCATAATCTGAGAATTTCTTACTGAGATAGTAAATGGCCCGTTCCTTTTTCCCGGTTTCATCGTGTTGGCCGAGCACACATCCCATGGACTCCTCGAGGATTGACAAATATAGGATCAGAGGTCTCCCTTCAACGGGTGGTACCAATACTGGTGGATTGGTTAAACAGGTTTTGATTTTATCAAACGCCTGTTGGCATTCTTCGTTCCACACCGTTGGCTGATTCTTGCGCAACAGTTTAAAAATGGGGATACATTTATCTGTTAACTGTGCGATGAAACGGGCAATGTAGTTTATCCGGCCCAGAAACCCTCTGACCTCCTTTTCTGTGCTTGGTGGGGGCATTTCCAAAATTGCCTTCGTTTTGTCGGGGTCCACCTCGATTCCTCTTTCACTGACAATGAACCCTAGGAGTTTTCCTGATCGTACTCCGAAAGTACATTTTGCTGGGTTTAGCTTAAGTTGGTACTTTCGAAGTCGATCAAAAAGTTTCCGGAGATATTGAATGTGGTCCATTTCGTTTTTGGACTTGGCTATCATGTCATCCACGTATACTTCTATTTCCTTGTGGATCATGTCGTGGAATAGTGTGACCATAGCCCTTTGATATGTTGCCCCCGAATTTTTCAGTCCGAAAGGCATTACACGATAGCAAAAAGTGCCCCATGGTGTAATGAAGGAGGTTTTTTCTCTATCCTCAACGGCCAATTTGATCTGGTTATACCCTACGTACTCGTCCATGAAGGAATATAACGTGTTGGTAGCGGTATGGTCCACCAGTGTGTCTATGTGTGGTAGGGGAAAGTCGTCCTTTGGACTTGCTCGATTGAGGTCCCTATAATCCACGCAGACCCTGACTTTCCCGGTCTTTTTGATGACGGGTACTATGTTGGCCAACCATTCTGGGTATTTGGAAACCACTAGGAAATTGGCATCCAACTGCCTTTGCACCTCCTCTTTTATCATTAAGGACCAGTCGGGTTTGATCCTTCTAAGCTTTTGCTTTACAGGTTGGAATCCCTCTTTTAGTGGCAATCTGTGTTCCACTATGCTCGTGTCAAGCCCAGGCATGTCGTGATATGACCAAGCAAATACATCCATATATTCTTTCAGGAGCAGTATCAACCCCTTTTTCGTGCTACTTTCCATTTGGGTGCCGATGTTCACCTTTTTATCCTCATCCTCTTTTCCCAAATTGACAGTTTCTATTTCTTCCTGATGCGGTTGTATGGTGCGTGTTTCTTTTTCCAGCATCCTTTGCATGTCCGGAGAAATGGTCTCCTGCTCACTGTCGGACTCAGTCCATTCGCCTTCCATTTCCAGGGTCCACAGAGATTCATCGATCATAGACATGCTGTGTTTTAGGTTCTGTTTTAGTCATAGATTTTATTGTTCAATTTATTTTTGAAAGAATAATGAATATAAGAGGGAAAAGAATGAATATGACAAAATGCCTCGTATATTAATGGAAATGAGAATGTATGTACAAGCCCTTTTAATAAAAAATTCTTGTGGTCGTGGGCGGGGACCATAAGAGATGTAGAGAAAAGCTTAAAAAGACAAAACCCCTAGGGTTGATCCTCCCAGTCCTCCCTCTCTGCTACTCTGGCTTTGACAGAGGCTTGACATCGGTGCTGGAAGCAGAGGCGTCGAAGGTTATCCAACCGGCGTCGATTAACTCTTGGACCTTATATTTCAAGGTCAAACAGTTGTCGGTCGAATGTCTTGGTGCATCCGAGTGGTAGCTACATTTTTCATTGGGCTTGTACCACTCGGGATAGGAGGCTCCAGCTGCTTTTTGGGGGGAACGCAGGCCAGGAGACTGGCTTCCAATAGTTGGGGCAGCAGCTTTGCATAGGAGGTGGGGATAGGCGTGAACTTCCTCTCCTTTTTTCTTGGCTGCCGCTCTGCCTGAGGCGTGGAGGGAGGGGTTGTGAAATTGATGGCATGCACGGCTTCTTCCTTCTTCTTGAAGGGCTTCTTGAATGATGTGCTTGGAAGAGGAGGGTCGCGCTATTTTGCCACTCTTCGACCCTTGCTCCACTCTTTCTCCCACGGTGACTATGTCCGAGAAAAGGTTGGAGGTACGGCTATCGCCTTATCGTAGTACGCTCCGGTCGGTGAGTCTATGAACATAGCCACTTGTTTCCTTGTCCGTTAGTGGGGGCTCTATTTGGGCAGCCAATTCCCTCCATCTCCGGGCGTATGCTTTGAAGGCCTCGTCGTCCCGTTTACTCAAGCTTCTAAGGTCCGACCTGTCGAGTGTCGGATCGATGTTATAACGGTAGCGACGGAGAAAAGCGTCACGCAGCTGCTTCCGAGTCCGGACCTGCCCTCTCTCTAGCCGCATGTACCGGTTGAGAGCCGTGTCCGCCAGACTCTCCTGAAAGCAATGGATCAGGAGTTTCTCGTTGTCAGCATGGGCGGCCATCTTACGGCAATACATCGTAAGATGGTTTTTAGGGCAGGTCATCCCAGCGTACTTGGGGAAGTCCGGGATTTTGAATTTGGGAGGGAAGCGGATGTCCTTTACGAGGCACATGTCAGCCACCTCCTTGACGTCGAAGTTATGCCCTTCGACCGCCTTCAGCCTCTCCTCTAGGGCGGAGAGTTGTTGTTTGGATACTTCTGGGGTAAGGATGCGAACAGTCTTAACATCCTTATCGCCATAGAAGTGTTCTTCTTCCTCCTCCTCCTCATGAGGAGGGATATGCTCAGCTTGGCCCTCGCCGCCCTTGCTCTGGCCTTGGCGTATGACCTCCATCAGTTGGGCTACCTGCTCCCGGAGGGTGTCGACCTCCGCAGAAAGTTTTCGGTTCTGCTCTTCTAATTTTTCCATTGCCTTGGCCTTTTGCGCACGAGTACGAGTGGGGAGAGGACCAACCACTTTCTAGAATGTCCAAGAAGTTTTATTAATGCATGCGGAGTGCTTAAACTATCATGAGTATGCTTATGCATGAGAGGTTTTATTTAAATGATGCTGAATGCGCTCTCATTTTTATTTTCTCTCTTTGGTTTTTCTTTACTCATGGTATGATGTAATATGGATGAGTTGACTTTGTCAGAAGTTGTTTATTCATTTGTTGTATTTTTATTTGATGTTTTATTTTATAGCCTTTTATCTCTTCTGTCGGAACTGCGTGGCTACTTAGCTTACAAAGAACCTGAAACCAGGCTAGCTAAAAGGCAGACTGTCCAAGATAAAATATGGCTTTATGCGAAAAATATTTATCGTCCCTTATCTCTTCTGTCGGAACTGCGTGGCTACTTAGCTTGCAAAGAACCTGAATCCAGGCTAGCTAAAAGGCAGACTGTCCGAGATAAGGGTGTTTATTTGTAAATATTTTTTGTGATTTTGTTATGTTGTTTGTTTATGCTATGCAACATACAAATGCAACAAACATATGCACACACAATTCGATCATCCCCGAACAGGCGAGACTTCGTTTTTATCACGAGGTAGGGTTTTCCTGCAGAAAGGTGCATTGGTTAGGGTAGGTTCTAACTGTTCTCACCAGGCTAAGGCCCCCAAGGTGCCCCCATTATAGGGTCCCCACTCTCCAGCCGTCCAACCATGCTCAGCACTAAGGCCAGAGTCGGTCTTGTTGCCAAAAGAGGAAGGTGATCACCTTGAGTGGTGGTTTCCGATCACACTGGTGGGCACAAGGCCCTAACTGCAGCGAACCATACCTGCCACCCACTCCCTATGGATTTCTCACTTGCCCCCGGGTATAGAGGAAACTGTAGTGTGCAAGGGTTTTGTGTGCAATTTATATTTCAATCAATTGCGTAAGTATAAACAAGCAACAGTTATTTGAAAGCCAAACAATAAAGCATGTTATAATTCAAGGTAGGGTAAAAGCGCTATTTTCTTGGTTTAATTATTTTTAAGCCAGCCCATCACTAAATGGGATCAACTCTCTAGGCTTCCCCAATGGAGTCGCCATCTGTCGCCGCCTCCCCAAAGAAAGGGCGCGGTCAGAGCGACGCGATGGTTATTTCGACCCTCTTTGATTTTCGCATTTTTATTGGTGGTTACAACGTCCTTAAGTTGTCCGATAACCGGGCTAACCTAGAGACGAGGTTTTTGAAAAGTGTCCTTGAGTTGTCCGATAACCGGGCTAACCCAAGGACTTATTTAGTTTGGGTTCTATGGAGTCGCCACCGATATTTTTACCATAAACATCGGAAAAGGGGTTTTAAAAAAGGCGTTGGTTTTCGAAAACCAACTTTGGTCATTAGAACCAGAGTTGGGTAAGGGAGTTAGTTACGTGTAAAGGGAGTATTAGTCCCTTTACGACGCCCCTTTCGGGTTCCCTATGATAGGCCGGCTATTTTTGAATAATTAAACTTGGAAAATTGCGCTTTTACCCTTTTTATTATGCGGAATTTAGATATATGACTACATGGCTCTAGCTTCTATTGCATAATTTAAATAACAGTAATAAAAATAGAGAGTGAGGATATGCACCTCCAAAGCAAGCTTTATATAAAAAGAGAGGGTGCGTTTTGACAACCCTTCACTCTACAACTCTCAGAAACTCCGGAAATGCCTCGGAGGGATTCCTAGAGAGAGAAATTCTAGAGAGAAGGGAGAGCTCTTGCTGCTGGGTCTGTGAAAAGGGAGAAATGACGCCCCTATTTATAGTTTTTCGCGCCTGACAGGTCGAGACTGTCATCTCCTCTGACAGGGTCGAGACCGCCGTCTGGAAAGTCCAGACCGCCGTCTCGTTCGAGGCAGAGGGTCGAGACCGCCGTCTGGAAAATCGAGATCGCCGTCTCGACTTGGCGGAAATTGAGACTGCCGTCTGGAAAACCCAGACCGCCGTCTCGAATTTGCGAGTGTCGAGACTGCCGTCTGGAAAATCGAGACGGCGGTCTCGTCCTGGCGTTGAAACGAGACGGCGGTCTGGTAATCCCAGACGGCGGTCTCGTCCCTTCAGGGCGAGAAACTTTATTTTCGGGCCAAAAAACCTTCCTATCTTGGTACGGGAGCCTAATAGTCTCTCCTAATGACTTGTTAAGCTTCGGCCGTCTTCAAATAGGATGCTTTCTGACTTTATTTGGAGGCCGGGCAAGATTTGGGGTCTACACGGCCTCTTAATAAAGGAAAAGAAGACTTCCTACATGAAGATAGAGCTCGCCTGACATCTCAATAAAGGCTAAGAAGACTTCCTATATGAAGATAAAGCTTCGATGGACGTCTATCGGCATCAATCGACATCCGAATAAAGAAAGGAAAGCTTCCTGGGGGTCCCAGAACACAAAATCTGCCAAAAACAGTCGAGATGGCCGTCCCAGAAGTTGGGACGGCCGTCCCAGATGGCCCAGAGGGCCGTCCCACCTTGTTTTGATGCTTGGGACGGTCGTCCCAAAGTCCAGACGGCCGTCCCAACTTCCCTAGACGGTCATCCCAGTTTTCCAAGCTCCAGACGACCGTCCCAAGCTGCCAGGCTGCGAAAACTATAAATAGGAGGCTCATTTGCTACTTTTTCACACTCCAGACAACTCCAAACACTTGTCTTCTCTTCCTACTTCGAATGAACTCTCTGATTGCCTTAAAAAGGTAACAATCGGTTAAGGAATTGTATTCCACCATTCGATTCTTCTTTAAAATTTAGTCGAGTCAATCTTGTATTCAGGGAGGAGAGTCTTTGTAGAGCGGGGGATTGCCAAAACGCATCCTCACAGTTAAAGATTTGCAATACAAAGCTTGCTACGGAGGTTCTTTTCAATTCTCTTCTCTTTTATTGCTTTATTTATTGCTTTATGTATGCAATATAAAATAAAATCATGTAGATAGCCATTTTTGAATATGGTATAAATAAAATAGGGTAATAGCGTAATTTCTCGTAATCTTCACTTAATGAATGAATCTATCATAGGTAACCCGAAAGGGGCGTTGTGGGGTGCTAACACCTTCCCCACACGTAACTAACTCCCTTACCTAACTCTGGTTATAATTGCCAAGTTTGGTTTTTATTAAAATCAACGCCTTTTTATCTTTTTCCAATGTTTACGGTCAAAACATTGGTGGCGACTCCATCAGAACCCCTTTTCAAAAACCTTGCTTTTATTAGAGGATAGTTCAGTTGTTGAGCACCTCGGAAGCAATGAACACATTTAAAAATAAAAACGCGAGTCTAAACCATCTTTTTGCGATCGCTCGCATAAACGTTCGAGATGTCCCTAGACGTCGGAATAGACGGCGGCGACAGCCGTCTCAGGCCATTTTTTGGGTTGAGACGCGCATCTCACATCTGGGACGTGCGTCTCAGCCTGTTTGGGATGACTGTCTCGCTTCTGGGATAGCTGTCTCGAGTGTTCTGGTCAGATTTTGTGTTCTAGGACTCCAGAGAAGCTTTCCTTTCTTCAGACGAAAGCCGGTTGATGCTGATGGACGTCTACCGAAGCTTTACCCACCTTCAGAGAGGAAGTCTTCTGGTCTTTATTGAGAAGCCGGGCAAAATTAGGGGTCTACAGCTGCCCCCCCCTTCACCTTCCTAACTAATTGTTGGCCTAGTGTGCCCACAAGATTAGTTGGTAGGTGAAGGAGTTAACCCTTTTGCCCGGTCATCCTTCGGATGCTTCTTTGCTGAAGTTACTGATCCTCTGGATGATGAATATTTTTGATAGGTACTAACCCCTATCTGGTTTGATAAGAATAAACCCCCATCTGGTCTAAACCTCCTTCTGTAAGGTTCTTGTGAGTACAAACCCCCACCAGGTTCGAGTCCGCATTTGCTAAACTCTTGTGGGTACCTACCCCCACTAGGTACGAATCCGCATTGGCTAGATTCTTGTGGGTACTTACCCTCACCAGGTACGAGCCCACGTTTGCTAAGCTCTTGTGGGTACCTACCCCAACCAAGTACGAGTCTGTATTTGCTTAAACTCTTGTGGGTACCTACCCCCACCAGGTACGAATCCGCATTTGCTATATTCGTGTGGGTACCTACCCCCACTAGGTACGAGCCCGCCTTTGCTAAGCTCTTGTGGGTACCTACCCCCACCAGGTACGAATTCACATTTACTAGATTCTTGTGAGTACTAATCCTCATCAGGTACGAGTCCGCATTTGCTAAACTCTTGTGGGTACTTACTCCCACCAGGTCTGAGCCCGCGTTTGCTAAGCTCTGGTGAGTACCTACCCTCTCCCGGTACGAGCTTGCCTTTGCTAAGCTCTTGTGGGTACTGACTCCCACCAGGTCTGAGCCCGCGTTTGCTAAGCTCTGGTGAGTACCTACCCTCACCCGGTATGAGTCCGCCTTTGCTAAGCTCTTGTGGGTACTGACCCCCACCAGGTCTGAGCCCGCGTTTGCTAAGCTTGGTGAGTACCTACCCTCACCCAGTACGAGCCTGCCTTTTCTAAGCTCTTGTGGGTACTGACCCCCACCAGGTCTGAGCCCGCGTTTGCTAAGATCTGGTGAGTACCTACCCTCACCCGATACAAGCCCGCCTTTGCTAAGCTCTTGTGGGTACTGACCCCCACCAGGTTTGAGCCCGCGTTTGCTAAGCTCTGGTGAGTATTTACCCTCACCTAGTATGAGCTCGCCTTTGCTAAGCTCTTGTGGGTACTGACCCGCACCAGGTCTGAGCCTACGTTTGCTAAGCTCTCAGGATGTACCTTTTGGTAGTCAATCCTGTGGTTGATGAGTACAAACCCTCATTTGGTTAAGATGTGCTGGCGACTTACTGTTTCTGATCATGCGCCTACTCCATGGGGAGTGATTTTGATTAAAATTTCTTTGTTTTTGGATTTTCTGTTTAGCCATCCGGTCTTGCCGGGGATTTTTTGTTTTTGGATTTTCCGTTTAGCCATCCGACATGTTGTTTGTCGGGGATTATTTGTTGGTTGCCTCTTATTTAGGCAGGAATCCACTGGGGATTTTTGATTTTTTCCTATTGTGCCTCTTAAGTAGGCGGATGCTTCAATAATGATGAAGACTTTATGTTTGGGCTTGTATTGCCTCTACATAGGTTGATTTCCCTTTCTTGGGGATATTGGCTCTTTGCTTGCCAGGTTTTGCCTATATATTTATAGGCAATTAACTTCTTGAGGATATAGATTTGTAATTTTGCCTTTTCTAATAGGCTCACTAGGGATAGTTTTTTCTTTTTGGTGATCCACCGGGGACTTGATTTCCTTCCTGGGGATTGGAGTTTTTTGACTCCTTGTTGGATGTAGTTTGGTATGAGCTGGCTTTGCCGATACTCTTATTCCATTAAGGAATGAGTTTTCTGATAATTTTTCCTTGTTCTCGCGTTTTATCTCTTTTTTCCGCGATTTTGAAATTTTGCTTCTTTATTTTGGATAATACGTGCGCCTTTTTACATTTTAATTTCTTTTATGCACGCAGGCTTTTTCTTCCTTTTTTGGGTATCCGCTAGGGATGAAAGATTTTCTTCTTTTTTCCTTTTTTGGTGTTTCCATCAAGGAATTCGTTGGCTTCTTGGGGATCCAACTTTGATTTGATTTTTTGGTGATGGAGTCTTGGCTCCTGGCTTTATGAAGTTCTTATTGAACTGGAGGGTGGGAATTTTCTTGTTTCCCTCTTTTTGTAGATTTTTCTGAGATGCTCTACTTGGGGATTTTATTTGGCCTTTTTTGTTTGTGGCCTTTTTCTTTTTGGTCCTCTGCTAGGGATGAAAGGTTTTCTTTTCTTTCTTCTTTTTTTTTGTTGAAACCTTGGGGACATGGAGATTTTGACTCCGTATTTTCTTTATGTAGCCCGTAATCTCCTTTGGAAATATGGAGGAGATTTTGGGTGAATGTGCTCGATGACTCATGTGGTGGTGATGCTGAGTCGTGAGGTAATATTTTTGTTTTGCCTCTGGAGTAGGCAAGGATCCACTTGGGGATAATCGAGCCTTTTCGTTGGCTTTTCTTGTGATGGCTTCCTTTTTTATTGAGTGGAAGGAAAATGGTTAGAGCTTTGGATTTCCTAAAGCTCTTTATTCTGCTGGAGTGGTTTTCAAGATAACCTGCCGCTCTTTTGAGGGAACTTTTATTTGGAGACTAGGTTATGACACCTCTTGTTTTTTAAAGTACGGAGTCTAGCCTCCTTATGTGCATGATTATTATTCTTACTTAAAGAAAATTATTTTTTCTTGATTTTGACAAAGTCGTTTTGTGCAACTACTTTGTGTGTGGATGTCCTAAATACAAACTATTTGTTTATTTAATTTTTAATGCACTTAGAAAGTAACTGGCATTCTCCCGTTGGTTTCTCATGAATATGTCGATAGACTCCTC
Organism: Sphenostylis stenocarpa; assembly: GCA_963425845.1. Classification (NCBI taxonomy): domain Eukaryota; kingdom Viridiplantae; phylum Streptophyta; class Magnoliopsida; order Fabales; family Fabaceae; genus Sphenostylis; species Sphenostylis stenocarpa. Next base: position 55,517,122 of record OY731400.1, on the reverse strand, counting down.
CTTTACGACCATGATGATGGGCTCCTTTTTATTCATCTTTTGGTTTTAGCCTTATCTTTTGCCTAGACCGCCCTTTACGGGTTTTCAATCTAGCGGGCTGCCTTAATTTTTGCCTAGAATACCTTAGGGGGCTTTTGCCTTATCTTTTGCCTAGACCGTTCTTTTGGGATTTCCGATCTAGCAGGCTACCCTGATTTTTACCTAAGAATATCCTAGCAGGCATTTATTCTTTTCTTATATATTTTTTATACTTCCTCTTTTTTAGATGTATGCTTAATCTTTTATTAAAGGTCTTTGTGCATATTTGTGATTTATCAATAAAGAGGAATTTCCATAATATTTGGTCAAGAGAAAGGAAATGAAAGGGAATTTTATTGATTAATGAGCAAAAGCTTATTTCTTTACAAAAGGATTACAAAAAGTATTTAGAAGAATGGTTGGTTAGGGTTGGCCATACTGTATAGGCTTAAACAGTCATGTCTATGATATCTGCCCCCTGGTTCTCCTAATTGCTTTTGTTGAGATGCTTGAGCTCAGAGTGTAGACTATGTAGACTGCTTGCTTCTGGAAGAATGTTACCTTAGCCGCCTTTTCGGTTTTCGACTAAGGTAACCATTGCTCTTAGTTAAATTTTTTTTTACCTCTATTTTTTGCCTAGGACGTATCCTAGCGAGGGATATAGATCCTATCTTTTTCCCAGGGATGCCCTTTGTGGGTTTTCATTCCTGACGGTTCTTAAGCAATGTCTTCAGGCATAATACTTCTTCACCGTATCGGAGTTGATTGGGTGTCGAAGTTCCTTTTCATCCATATCGGCGAGAATAAGAGCTCCTCCCTAGAAAACTCGCTTGACCACAAAGGGTCCTTCATAATTTGTCGCCTATAGACCCCAAATCTTGCCCGGCCTCAAAATAAGAACAAAAGACCTCCTATTCGAAGATGGACAAAGCCTAAAAGGCTACTAGGAGAGACTATTAGGCCCCATATTAGAGTAGGAAGGCTTTCTTGTACAAAAAATAAGGATTTCCACCTTCAGGGTCGAGACCGCCATCTCGCTTTTCGGGACCTCCATCTCGACCAAAGGCAAGTCGAGACCGCCGTCTCGTTTGGCGAGACAGTTGTCTCACCACTTGCCATTAGCGAGATCCCCCTCCCGTTTGGCGAGACGACCCTCTCGCCATTTGGTAAGTAGATACCTCCGTCTCGCCACTTATCAAAGTCGAGACTGCCGTTCCGAATGGTGAGACCGCCGTCTCGACCTTGCCAGGCGAGACGACGGTCTCGACCTGACAGGCACGAATCCCTATAAATAGGGGGCGTTCTCCCCTTCATTTCACACAGTTCTTCCATTCTTCCTTCTACACTTTCTTAGAATTCCTCTCCTAAAGCCCCTCCGAAGCATTTCCAAAGTTTTTGAGTGTTTTAAGAGAGTTTTTAGAGCGAAAAAGCAGCATTGTAGAGCGAAGGGCTGCCAAAATGCACCTTATTTTTTACGAGAATTAATCAAAGCTTGCTCCGGAGGTTTATTCACATAATTCCGCAAATAAAAGGGTAAAAGTGTCATTTCAAAAGTTTATTTATAAAATAACTGGCCTGTCATAGGGAACCCAAAAGGGGCATCATAACGGAGCTAATACCTCCCTTACACGTAACTAACTCTCTTACCCAACTCTTGTTTTAACGACCAAAGTTGGTTTTTCTTAAAAAACCAACGCCTTTTTCTTTCCTTTTTCGATGTTTCCGGTAAAAACATCGGTGGCGACTCCATAAGAACCCTCTCAATCTTGCTCTTAGGTCAGCCCGGTTATCGGACGATCTAAGAGTTCCTTTTTGAAAACCTCGCCCTCAGGTGCAGCCCGGTTATCGGACAACCTAAAGGCGTTGTAACTCCACCCATAATTAAACGCGAAAAATGGAAAGTTGGAACCATCATGTCGCTCCGACCGCCTCTTTTGACAGCGGCGACAGATGGCGACTCCACTGGGGAAGCCTAGAGAGTTGATCCCATTTAGTGATGGGCCAGTTTAATAAATAAACTTAGAAATTTCGCTTTTACCCTACCTTGTATTATAACATTCTTTAATTGCTTGGCTTTAATAACTGTTGTTTGTTTATTTTACGCAATTGTTTGAAATACAAACTATACACAAACATTTGCACACAACAGTTCCCTCTATACTTGGGGGCAAGTGAGAAATCCATAGGGAGTGGGTGGCAGGTACGGTTTGCCATAGTGAGGGCCATGTGCCCACCGGTATGATCGGAAACCACCACTCAAGGTGATAACCTTCCTCTTTTGGCACAAAGACTGACTATGGCCTGTAGACCCCAAATCTTGCCCGACCTCCAAATAAAGAGTAGAAGACCTCCTATTCGAAGATGGACGAAGCCTAACAAGCCACTAGGAGAGACTATTAGGCCCCATACTAGGATAGGAGGGATTTTCGGCACAAAAATAAGGTTTCTCGCCTTTTAAGGGACGAGACCGCCGTCTCGAAATCGAGACCGCCGTCTCGCCTCACGCAAGTGGCGAGACGGCGGTCTCGCCACCTGCGAATGGCGAGACGGCGGTCTCGCCACCTGCGAAGGGCGAGACGGCGGTCTCGACCCTGTCAGACGAGAACAGCGGTCTCGACCTGTCAGGCGCGAAAAACTATAAATAGGGGCCTCCATCCCCTCATTTCCACACACCACACAGAGTTCTCTACTCCTTCTCTCTAGAATTTCTCTCTCCAGAATACCTCCGACGCATTTCCGGAGCTTCTGAGTGTCTTTAGAGTGTTTTTCGAGCGTTCCGAGAGGTTTTCCGACGCTGTAGAGTGAAGGGCTGTTGCAAAGCACCCTCTTTTTTAAAAAGAATTAATATAAAAGCGTGTTTCAGAGGTTTATATTCTCCCTCTCCACTTTTACCGCTTTAATTTTAAATTATGCAATAGATACTAGGACCTTGTAGTCATAATTTTAAATTCCGCAAAATAAAAGGGTAAAAGCGTAATTTTCACCGGTTTAAACATTTTTAAACAGCCAGCCTATCATAGGGAACCCGAAAGGGGCGTCGTAAAGGAACTAACACTTCCTTTACACATAACTAACTCCCTTACCCAACTCTGGTTCTAACGACCAAAGTTGGTTTTTCAAAAACCAACGCCTTTTAACTGCTTTTCCGATGTTTCCGGTAAAAACATTAGTGGCGACTCCACAGAACCCTTTCAAAATTAGCTTTTGGATTAGCCCGGTTATCGGGAAATCCAAAAGTGTCTCTTCGAAAACCTCACCCCTAGGTTCAGCCCGGTTATCGAACAACCTAAAGGCGTTGTAACCACCAACAAAAAAACGCGAAAACAAGAGGGTCGAAACCATCACGTTGCTCTGACCGCCCTCGTTTTGACGGCGGCGACAGATGGCGAGTTCACTAGGGAAGCCTCGAGAGTTGATCCCATTTAGTGATGGGTCGGCTTAAAAAATAAATAAACCAAGAAAATAACGCTTTTACCCTTACCTTGTATTATAACATGTTTTATTACTTGGCTTTAAATAACTGTTGTTTGTTTATACTTCCGCAATTGTTTGAAATACAAATTGTACACAAACCCTTGCACACAACAGTTCCCTCTATACCCGGGGGCAAGTGAGAAAACCATAGGGAGTGGGTGGCATGTACGGTTCGCTGTAGTGATGGCCTTGTGCCCACCGGTGTGATCGGAAATCACCACTCAAGGTGATAACCTTCATCTTTTGGCAACAAGACTGACTATGGCCTTAGTGCTAAGCATGGTCGGAAGGCTGGAGAGTGGGGACCCTATAATGGGGGCACCTTGGGGGCCTTAGCCTGGTGAGAACAGTTAGAACCTACCCTCGCCAATGCACTTTTCTGCAGGAAAACCCTACCTCGTGATAAAAATGAATTCTCGCCTGTTCATGGATGATCGAATTGTGTGTGCATATGTTTGATGCATTTGTCTGTTGCATAACATAAACAAACAACGGAACAAAAATCACAAAAATACTTTCGCAAATAAACGCCCTTATCTCGGACAGTCTGCCTTTTAGCTAGCCTGGTTTCAGGTTCTTTGCAAGCTAAGTAGCCACGCAGTTCCGACAGAAGAGATAAGGGACGCTAAATATTCTTTCGCATAAAGCCACATTTGATCTCGGACAATCTGCCTTTTAGCTAGCCTGGTTTCAGGTTCTTTACAAGCTAAGTAGCCATGCAGTTCCGACAGAAGAGATAAAAGGCTATAAAAAAAATACATAATATAAACCAAAATAAAAATACAAACCAGAAAACAAATCAACTTCTGACAAAGTCAAATCATATTACATCATATCATGAGCAAAGAAAAACCAAGAGAGAAAATAAAAAGTGAGAATGCATTCAGCATCATTTAAATAAGATTCCTCATACGTGCACATATTCATCTTAGTTCAAACACTCAACATGCATTAATAAAGTTCTTTCGGGCATTCTAGAAAGTGGTTGGTCCTCTCCACGTCCGCACTCGCGCACAGAAATCAAAAGCAATGGAAAATTTAGAGGAGCAAAGCCGAAAGCTCACTGCGGAAGTCAATACCCTCCGCGAGCAAGTGGCCCAACTGATGGAGGTCGTACGTCAGGGTCAGAGTAAGGGCGAAGACCAAGCTGAACACCTCCCTCACCATGAGGAGGAGGAAGAAGAATACTTCTATGACGGGAAGGATGCTAAGACTGCACGCATCCTTACCCCAGAGGTATCCAAACAACAACTCTCCGCCCTGGAGGAGAGGCTCAAGGTAGTAGAAGGGCACAACTTCGACGTCAAGGAGGTGGCGGACATGTGCCTGGTGAAAAACATCCACTTCCCTCCCAAATTCAAGATCCCGAATTTCCCCAAGTACGCCGGGATGACCTGCCCTAAGAACCATCTTACGATGTATTGTCGTAAGATGGCCGCCCATGCTGAAAACGAAAAACTCCTGATCCACTGCTTCCAAGAGAGTCTGGCGGACACAACTCTCAATTGGTATATGCAGCTAGAGAGAGGGCAGGTCCAGAGCTGGAAATAATTGGCTGATGCTTTTCTTCGTCGCTACCGATACAACATTGATCTGACTCCTGATAGGTCAGATCTCAGGACTCTGAGCAAAAGAAACGACGAACCTTTCAAAGCATACGCCCAAAGATGGAGGGAAATGGCTACCCAGATAGAGCCTCCTTTAACTGATAAGGAGACAGTGGCTATGTTCATCGATTCACTGACCGGAGCGTACTACGACAAGGCAATAGCCAGTACCTCCAACCTTTTCTCAGACATAGTCACTGTGGGGGAAAGAGTAGAGCAGGGACTGAGGAGCGGGAAGATAGCACAGTCTTCCCAAGCTGGGGTCTCATTCAGGAAGCCTGCTGGCAAGAAGAAGGATGAATCTGTACATGCAATTAACTTCGCCACCCCTTCTTCTGCCCCACAAACGGCCAGGCAGCCCCGCAAGAAAGAGAGGAAGTTCACTCCAATCTCCACTTCCTATGGAATGCTGCTGCCTCAGCTGTTGGAAGCTAAGCTCCTAACCTGTGCTCCTCCCAAGAAACAGTTGGAGCCTTCCTACCCCGAATGGTATAAGCCAAACGAGAAATGCGCATACCATTCGGGTTCACCCGGACACTATAGAAAATTTCTTGACCCTTAAATATCAAGTTCAAGAATTAATCGACGCCAGGTGGATAACTTTCGACGCCTTCGCTTCCGATGTCGACGTCAAACCTCTGTCAAAGCCAGATAGTAGAAAGGGAGGACTAGGAGGATCAGCCATAGGGTGTCTGTTTTTTTTTTTAAGTTTTTCTCTATATCTCCTGCGGTCCCCGCCCATGGCCGCGGGAATTTTGATTAAAAGGGCTTGTACATACATTTTCATTAATACACGAGGCATTTTGTCATATTCATTCTTTTCCCTCTTCTATTTATTATTCTTTCAAAGATAAATTGAATAATAAAATCTATGACTAAAACAGAACCTAAAACACATCATGTCTGTGATTGATGAATCTCTGTGGACCCCAGAAACTGAGAGCAAATGGGTCGAGTCCGACAGTGAGCAGGAGACCATCTCTCCGGACATGCAAAGGATGCTGGAAAAGGAAGCACGCATCATACGACCGCATCAAGAAGAAACAGAAACTGTCAATTTGGGAGAAGGGGATGATGAGAAAAAGGTGAACATCGGCACCCAAATAAAAGGAAGCATAAGGGAAGAATTGATACAACTTCTGAAGGAATATATGGATGTGTTCGCTTGGTCCTATCATGACATGCCTGGGCTCGACACGAGTATAGTGGAGCATAGATTGCCATTAAAAGAGGGGTTTCGACCTGTGAAACAAAAACTCAGAAGAATCAAACCGGACTGGTCCTTAATGATAAAGGAGGAGGTGCAAAGGCAGTTGGATGCCAATTTCCTCGTAGTTTCCAAATACCCAGAATGGTTGGCCAACATAGTACCCGTCATCAAAAAGACCGGGAAGGTTAGGGTCTGCGTGGATTATAGGGACCTCAATCGAGCAAGTCCAAAGGACGACTTTCCCCTACCGCATATAGACACACTAGTAGACCATACCGCTACCAACACACTTTACTCCTTCATGGATGGGTATGCGGGATACAACCAAATCAAGTTGGCCGTTGAGGATAGAGAAAAAACCTCCTTTATCACATCATAGGGCACCTTTTGCTATCGCGTAATGCCCTTCAGACTCAAGAATGTAGGGGCTACTTATCAAAGGGCTATGGTCACACTGTTCCATGACATGATCCACAAGGAAATAGAGGTGTACGTGGATGACATGATTGCCAAGTCCAGGAATGAAATGGACCACATTCATTATCTCAAAAAGCTCTTTGACCGACTCCGAAAGTATCAACTCAAACTGAACCCAGCAAAATGTACTTTCAGAGTAAGATTGGGAAAACTCCTAGGATTCATTCTCAGCGAAAGGGGAATTGAAGTGGAACCCGACAAAACCAAGGAAATTTTGGAAATGCCTCCACCAAGCACGGAAAAAGAGGTCAAAGGCTTTCTGGGTCGGATCAATTACATTGCCCGTTTCATCGCACAATTAACGGACAAATGTATACCCATCTTTAAACTGTTGCGCAAAAATCAACCAACGGTGTGGAATGAAGAATGCCAACAAGCATTCGATAAGATCAAAACTTGTTTAACCAATCCGCCAGTATTGGTACCACCCGTTGAAGGGAGACCTCTGATCCTATATTTGTCAATTCTCGAAGAGTCCATGGGATGTGTGCTCGGTCAACAAGATGAAATTGGGAAGAAAGAACGAGTCATTTATTATCTCAGCAAGAAATTCCTAGACTATGAAACCCATTATACACCATTCGAAAAAACCTGTTGCGCATTGGTGTGGGTCACTCAGCGTCTTCGTCAATATATGGCTCGGCATACAACATGGTTGGTCTCCAAAATGGACCCAATCAAATACCTCTTCGAGAAGCCCATTCTAACTGGAAGAATAGCTAGGTGGCAAGTCCTTCTCTCAGAATTCGATATCATTCACGTCACCCAGAAAGCTATTAAAGGAAGTCCCTTAGCGGATTATCTAGCCCATGGATCAACAAATGAATATCAGTCCCTACAAGACGACTTTACCGATGAGCATATCATGCACATTGAACACGAAGAGACCAAAGAAGAAGCATGGACTATGTTTTTCGATGGGGCTTCAAACATGCTTGGACATGGGATAGGAGCTATTTTGATATCCCCTGAAAAGAAACACATTCCCGTAACGGCCAGACTGAATTTTGATTGTACCAACCACATGGCTGAGTACGAAGCATGTGCGCTAGGGATCCAAGCAGCTTTAGATCATGGGGTTACTAAACTCAAAATATTCGGTGATTCATCCCTTGTCATCTACCAACTTAAAGGTGAATGGGAAACCCGCAACTCAAAACTAATCCCTTATCTAGAACACATCCAAGACTTAGTTTCAATAATGGAAAGTGTCACCTTCCAGTACATCCCTCGGGAGGACAACCAATGTGTTGATGCCCTCGCCACTCTATCATCCATGTTTGCCCTAGATCAAGAACATGAGATGCCGATTATCCAAGTTAAGCTGCATGAAAAACAAGCTTTTTGCATGGCAGTAAATAGCGTGTGACCAAAACCCCTGGTACCATGACATCAAGCAGTACCTCATGAGGGGCGAATATCCCGAAGGAATCAGCGACAATGACAAACGAACCATTCGTAAGAGGGTCATAGGGTTCACGTTGATTGAAGGAACCCTCTACAAAAAGAGCCTCGACTCCACTCTTTTAAGGTGTGTGGACCAAGAAGAAGCCCGAACCTTGATAAAAGAAATCCACAAAGGAGCTTTTGGGACCCACGCACCTGGGCATGTCATGGCAAAGAAAATCCTTAGGGCAGGGTATTTTTGGTCCACAATGGAAGCTGATTGTCACCAATATGCTAAGAAGTGTCATAAGTGTCAAGTCTATGCCGATAATATTCATGTGCCGCCCGCACCTCTCAGTAACCTGGCTACACCATGGCCATTCTCTATGTGGGGCATGGATGTCATCGGACCCATTGAACCCAAAGCGTCTAACGGCCACCGCTTCATCTTGGTAGCAATCGACTATTTCACCAAGTGGGTTGAGGTGGCGTCATATGCGCATGTGACTCGGAAAGTGGTGATCACCGTCATCAAGAAAAACATTATATGTCGGTACGACATCCCTCATAAGCTCATTACTGATAATGGGACCAATCTCAACAATAAAATGATGGAGGAGTTATGTCAGGACTTCAAAATCCAGCACCACAATTCCTCTCCGTACCGACCAAAGATGAACAGTGCAGTAGAGGCAGCCAATAAGAATATCAAGAAAATCGTCCAGAAAATGGTAGTAACCTACAAAGATTGGCATGAGATGCTTCCCTTCGCCTTACACGGCTACCGAACGTCGGTACGAACCTCCACAGGAGTTACCCCGTTTTCCCTCGTATACGGAATGGAGGCCATACTACCAGTAGAGGTCGAAATACCCTCTCTGCGGGTTGTTATGGAAGCAAAATTAACAGAAGCCGAATGGGTCCAAAGGCGGTACGATAAGCTAAACCTAATCGAAGAAAAACGGCTGGACGCCATATGTCGAGGGCAAGCTTACCAAAAGAAGATCAAGAAAGCCTACGACAAGAAGGTCAATCCTCGCACTTTCCAAGAAGGGGATCTGGTGATAAAGAAATTGCTTCCAACCCAGAAAGACAAAATCGGGAAGTGGACAACAAACTACGAAGGACCCTTTGTGGTCAAGCGAGCCTTCTCAGGAGGAGCCCTTATCCTCACCAACATGGATGGAGAAGAGCTCCGATATCCTGTCAACTCGGATGCGGTAAAGAAATACTACGCTTAAAGACATTTCTCACGACCCGTCAGGACGAAAACTCACAAAGAGCGTCCTGGGCAAAAGATAGGGTCTACATCCCTCGCTAGGATACGTCCTAGGCAAAAATTAGAGGTCAAAAAAAAAAAAAAAGAGCAATGATTACCTTAGCCGAAAACCGCAAAGGCGACTAAGGTAATACAAGCAGACTTCGCATAGTCTTCACTCCGGATTCGAACATCTCAATTGAAGGGACAAGGAAAAATGGGGAAACAAAGATCACAAACATAATTGTGGCACCCTCATACAGTTTAGCCAACCCTGGCCAGCCTTGCTTACAAATTCTTTTGTAAATCCCCATGTAAAAATAAACCATCTGTTTATATCAATAAAAATTGTCTTTTCTTCTCTTTACCTACTTGTGTGAATGCCTCTGTATTAACGAAATATGAGCATGCATAAAACAAGCAATTCAAGAAAGCATAAAAACAAGACGAATGACACCAACCAGGGCCAAGCAAAAAGTACAAGGCAGCCTGCTAGATCGAAAACCCGCAAAGGGCGGTCTAGGAAAAAGATAAGGCTCTCATAAAAAAAGGAAAAAAAGCCCACCAAAATATCTTAGGCAAAAATCAAAACCCGCTAGATCGAAAACCCGCAAAGGGCGGTCTAGGAAAAAAATAGGGTTAAAACAAAAAGTGCAAAAGAATAGAATAAAAAAGAAGAAAGTACCAGTCACTTTTTGGATGCCCATAACTAAAACAAATTGCATAAGAAGCATCCACACACAAGTAGTCGCACAAAAATGACTTTGTCAAAAGTAAAAACAAAAATACTGTAGACAAATAAAAAGCATTCATATAGGAAGATCAATTTTATGCTTGCATTCATCAAAAACAACCAAAAAAGGTATCCCGGTAAGACTTCACCGACCTTTTTGCCTTAACCAAAAGTTCCTTCGACCACCAAATAAAAGTCAAACAACAAACAAGATAACCCGACCAATCAGCAAGAGTCGGATGATCACCACCAAAAGTCAAAAACAAAGAGTCCCCAACAAACAAGCAAGCTGGAGGAGCACCCGCAAAATCCCCGGCACAACCCGGATGACCATTCAAAGAGGTCCAAGTACATTTACCAACACAGAAACCACTCCCCAGAGAACCGGCACATGGGCCACCTGAACAGTAAGCCGCCACTACCACCAGTCCTACGCAGCGGACTGTACCAGCCTGATAGGGGGTTTATACCTATCAACCTGCGCACGCGTTGCGCCTGATCTGCGCTCGATCCGGATCAGTAAGTCGCACTACCATCCTGATGGGGGGTTCATACCCATCCAGTCCCACACAACGGACTGCAACTACCAGCCTGATGGGGGGTTCATACCCATCCAGTCCCACACAACGGACTGCAACTACCAGCCTGATGGGGGGTTCATACCCATCCAGTCCCACACAACGGATTGCAATTACCAGCCTGATGGGGGGTTCATACCCATCCAGTCCCACACAACGGACTGCAACTACCAGCCTGATGGGGGGTTCATACCCATCAACCGAAGGATCGGCTACCGTTAGAAGGAGTATCCAGAGGTTCCACCACATGTCCACCGAAGGGATTGACTACCGTCAGAAGGAGTATCCCGGAAGTGCACGAACACCAAGTTTTCCCCAAAAGATCAACCACCGCAAGACGGAACATCCGAAGGGTAACCGGGCAAGAGGTTCAACTCCTTTACCTTCCTGTCAATCTGTCTGGCACAACAGGCCAACAGCCGACTAGTCAGGTAAAGGGGGGGGTAGCTGTAGACCCCAAATCTTGCCCGACCTCCAAATAAAGAGTAGAAGACCTCCTATTCGAAGATGGACGAAGCCTAACAAGCCACTAGGAGAGACTATTAGGCCCCATACTAGGATAGGAGGGATTTTCGGCACAAAAATAAGGTTTCTCGCCTTTTTGGGGACGAGACCGCCGTCTCATTTGGCGAGATGGCGGTCTCGCCACCTGCGAATGGAGAGACGGCGGTCTCGCTTTCCCAGACGGCGGTCTCGCCACCTGCGAATGGCGAGACAGCGGTCTCGCTTTCCCGGACGGCGATCTCGCCACCTACGAAGGGCGAGACGGCGGTCTCGACCCTGTCAGACGAGAACGACGGTCTCGACTTGTCAGGCGCGAAAAACTATAAATAGGGGCCTCCATCCCCTCATTTCCACACACCACACAGAGTTCTCTCCTCCTTCTCTCTAGAATTTCTCTCTCTAGAATCCCTCCGACGCATTTCCGGAGCTTCTGAGTGTCTTTAGAGTGTTTTTCGAGTGTTCCGAGAGGTTTTTCGACGCTGTAGAGTGAAGGGCTGCCGCAAAGCACCCTCTTTTTTAAAAAGAATTAATATAAAAACGTGCTTCGGAGGTTTATATTCTCCTCTCCACTTTTATCGCTTTAATTTTAAATTATGCAATAGATACTAGGGCCATGTAGTCATAATTTTAAATTCCGCAGAATAAAAGGGTAAAAGCGTAATTTTCACCGGTTTAAACATTTTTAAACAGCCGGCCTATCATAGGGAACCCGAAAGGGGCGTCGTAAAGGAACTAACACTTCCTTTACACGTAACTAACTCCCTTACCCAACTCTGGTTCTAACGACCAAAGTTGGTTTTTCGAAAACCAACGCCTTTTAACTCCTTTTCCGATGTTTCCGGTAAAAACATCGGTGGCGACTCCACAGAACCCTTTCAAAATTAGCTTTTGGATTAGTCCGGTTATCGGGCAATCCAAAAGCACCTTTTTGAAAACCTCGCCCCTAGGTTCAGCCTGGTTATCAGACAACCTAAAGGCGTTGTAACCACCAACAAAAAAACGCGAAAACAAGAGGGTCGAAACCATCGCGTCGCTCCGACCGCCCTCGTTTTGATGGCGGCGACATGGCCTTAGTGCTAAGCATGGTTGGAAGGCTGGAGAGTGGGGACCCTATAATGGGGGCACCTTGGGGGCCTAAGCCTTGGTGAGAACAGTTAGAACCTACCCTTGCCAACGCACTTTTCTGCAGGAAAACCCTACCTCATGATTAAAACGACTTCTCACTTGATCGCGGATGAGTGAATTGTGTGTGCATTTGTTTGTTGCATTTGATTGCATAGCATAACCAAACAACAGATAAGAAAAATATCTTTTACAATAAACACCGTTATCTCGGATAGTTTACCTTTTAGCTAGCCTGGTTTCAGGTTCTTTGTAAGTTAAGTAGCCACGCAGTCCGACAGAAGAGATAAGGAACGCTAATATTCTTTCATAAACCATTTTATCTCGGACAGTCTGCCTTTTAGCTAGCCTGGTTTCAGGTTCTTTGTAAGCTAAGTAGCCACGTAGTCCGACAGAAGAGATAAAAGGCTCTAAAACCAAAATAAAATCAAAATAAAAACCCAAATCAAATAAATGGGAGCTTGTTCATAAACATTAAATTCATAAATCATCCATATAGGTAGTTTATTTTTGAAAATAAATACGCGAATACTATCATACATCATGTAGAAATAAAACATGATAAACATTTAGGTAAAAACAAACACTCGCATGCATACCCACAAATAAGCATCATGTTCATAAACATGCATTTTGGTTTTTAGAAAATGGAGGGGACTAGTAGACAATTGAAGAAAGTGGACATTCCCCGGTACCATACTAAGAAGCTGGAACAGATTTGCACGATAATGCCACCAGAGGTCCGCTCCGACTTCGAAAAATCCTATGGACGGATTCTCGACCTGTTGAAGATTTGTGTCGATCCCATTTTTATCAGGGTTCTAGTTCATTTTTGGAATTCTAGTCTGCACTGCTTCGAATTCCCGCAGTTCGATATGGTGCCTACTTTGGAGGAGTATGAGATTATGCTAAAATGGCCCAAATCAGTTGGGGTCCATATTCACCATGGGGCATATACTTCAGCAGCACAAGTCGCTACCATCATCCGATTGTCATTCTGGCAGACTACCCTGATAGAAAAAGGGAATATCCAGGGTTGGAAAGTCTCAATGTTAGAAGCCCATCTATCCTCTTTGGCTGAAAGGGAAGAATGGGTTGCTTTTAAAAAAACCCTAGCTCTAATCATATTTGGAACAATCTTATTTCCCTTCCATATCGACACAGTAGACCAAGTCATCATGGACACCTTCTTCGCCTGGGACGTGAACTCGAAGAGTCCCTTGCCTGCACTTCTTGTCGACACCTTGCTCTTGGTGGAATTTTGCCGCCAGAAGCAAGGAAAAACACTTAGATGTTGCTCTTCACTATTTTTTGTGTGGGGAATCACGCATTTCTACGCCTCTAGTCACATGGGGATGTTCCCCGACCCTTTGAGAAACTTCTCCAAAATCCCTCTCCACCGACGCCTGACCTTAGAGTGGAAGGTCAAGTTGGAACAATGGGACGCCAACCAATTATCCTGAGTTTGCCCTTGGTTCCAACCCGGCCCAGTCCTCATCAGATGTGGGGATTATCCGAGCATACCGTTGATAGGACTCAGAGGTTGCATAGCCTATTCGCTGAAAGTAGCCATTAGACAACTCATGAGGACCCAAACTGCAATATCCCAAGAGGAGCTCGGAGGACTGTGTTTCTTTGGAGACCCATGCACTGTCGCTAACTCACTAGCTGTGCGAAGAACATGGGAGAAACCAGTCTTTATGGGAGATAGAGTTAGGAAAGGCTCGAGTAGTTGTCTCCAGTGACTATGAGGAGTGGAGACGAAAAAGAGGGATGTCGCAACCATCCATCTCACTTGCTACACGTTCAAACAATGAAGAGCTACAAAATCAAGTCGACGCCTTGACTCGGAGAATAGAAATCATGAGAGCCCAGATGAGGGCCCTTGAACAAAGAGAGCAAGAATATATCCTCACCATAGATGGTCTACAGAGGCAATGCAAGAAAAAGGATCATGAAATATAACGCCTCAGGGATCAGTGTGTTGATTCTAATGAGCAAGCTATTCGAGCATCCAAAGCTGCTAGAACCATCTCAGATAGCCAACTTCAAGAAATAACCACCAAATCAGCACGCCTTGAGGCCGAATGTGCAAAACAGACTCAGACGATCAAGGATTTGCTACAAGACCTCATGAGGACTCAGTTTGAAATACGCCAAGAGCGAGGGGACAACTAGAGGCTTAACAAAAGTCTCACTGAGCTACGCTACAAAGAAAGAGATGGGATAGCTCAGTATGGTCAAGTACTACGAGAAAAGGACTGAGCCCTTGCAAAGCTCGACGAGCTGCAAGCCTTGGTCGTCCATCAAGAGGCAAAGATCAAAGAGGCTCAAAAGTACAGTTAATATATGAGTCAGGCAGTCCAGAAGCAAACCGAAGCACTCGCTCGTCACGTCCGAGAAGCCGAAAGAGAATTACATAGAGATCAAGACCCGCCTGTGGGTTTCTTTAGGCTTTTCCGTTTCTGTCAAAAGTTGTTTCGCAGTATGGAATAGGGGAATGTACACCTTCTACGAATAAATAAAATTTCTTTATTCAACGATTGTTTACTTGCATGCATATCATTCATTTGCATATTTGATTTCCCCTCCTTAATTTTTAATAAACAAGATAATAAAAATGAAGGATTAACTAACACGTCTTCCAAATTAGAAGAATGGAGAGAAAGCTGTTAGAAATGTAGGCTAAGATCAAGAGGGGGGTGAACTGATCTTTGAAAGATTTTCGCAATTTACAGATTATCTATTTCAAAGATTAAGAATTCTGACCAGTTCTTGAATCAACCACAGCAAGCAATCAAAATAAAGGTAGTGACAAAATTAAAGAGAGAAAGGTTTAGAAAGATACAACCAAGATTTATACTGGTTCACCCAATCCCAGGGCTACGTCCAGTTTCCAGCCAAATTCCAGTTGGGTTCCACTAGATTGAACGTTTTATAGATTACAACTTCAATCCCACACTCAATCTACCACAATAACCAAAATTCCAGTCCCTGCACCTAAACCTTCACCAAGAACCAAATTACAGTTCTTGAACAACCCTGCAGCCAAATTCCAGCCACAGAAACCAGTGCCCACAATTCCAGGCACCCACAATACAGAAAAGAAAGTAAAGAAACAAAGAGAAGAAACTAGAACACTCAAACCAGGTTTATGCAGCTCTGCAGAATGAGTTTCTTCTCCAAAAGAATGCAAATATTGCCTCAAGAAAGAACTTCTAAGAACTTCACAAAACTAGCGCGATTCTCTCTTGAAAGTAGCACTTATGATTGCTTGATTGATTGTCAAAAGGTGTGTTTCAAAAGGTTCAAGCAATTCTGTTTTTATAGAAGATTTTCCAAACTGCTGGTTTATTTAATCTGTTAAAATAATCTTTTAATCTGTTAAAAGTCTTGTTTTAATCTGTTAAAACTTCTTTTAATCTGTTAAAATGTTCTTGATTATTTTCCAGATTTGTTTTAACTGATACGACAACGTTTATATCAATTAAAACTCTTTGTAAAAAATCTTCCAAATTGTTTTAATCGATTGTTTCGTCTTTCAATCGATTAAAATACTGCTAAACATTCTTATAAACTTTTCTAAGTGATTTTAACTGATAACAATTTGTTTTAATCGATTAAAACACTTTGGAAAAAGTTCACTTAGTTATTTTAATCGATTGAAACGCATTTTAATCGATTATAATTCTGCCAAAAGATTTCATAAAACTTTCTAAGTTATTTTACCTGATAGCAAGCTTATTTTAATCGATTAAAACATTCTAGAAAAACCTCTTAGTTGTTTTAATCGATTATTTCACATTTGTATCAATTAAAATACTGACAGAACAACTTTCAAAACACTCCAAGTTATTTTAATCGATTATTTCGAGTTTGTATCGATTAAAATTCTGTCAGAACACTTTTCAAAATATACTAAGTCATTTTAATCGATTATATCAATTCTATATCAGTTAAAAAACTGGCAGAATGTTTTCAAAAATCCTTCTAATGAAAACAATCGATTATTTCGAAAACATATCAATTAAAAACCTGTTACAAAAGTGTTAAGAACATTTTAGTTGATAAAGCTCATATACTATTAGTTAAAATAGTTTCTTCAAAAACCTTTTAACAAAATACTTTGTTTTTAACCGTTTAAACACATTTTAGAGGCATTTGCAAAATCTTTTAAATGAAGAGACCTCATGCAGCAGAGAGATAAAAATGATTATACCTAAGTAAAGATGCAGACTCACTAATCACACTACCCTTTTATCTAAGTGACCTTTGACTGCAGTAAAGTAGCCTTGACTTCATTTTGACTTCATCAAATCAACAAGATCTTTGCTAAAGTAATTCAATAAGATCTTGATCACTTTCAGTCTCCCCCTATTTGATGAAGACAAATACCTCTTTGAATAAAATCTCTGCAGAAAAAGTTACTTGAATATATAGATTAGTGAGTATTCAAAATTCATCATTTTCCCATTTCTCCCCCTATATTGTTACTCCCCCTAAATAAGGGAAAATTAATATTAAAAGCAAAGCAACTATTTCTCCCCCTTTTGACTTCATCAAAAATAGGGAACAGAGGAACAAAGCAAATACTATACATGGTATGTATTAAATTTTAGTTTTTGAAAACAGTAAAAAATTTGAACAAGATACATTACTCATATCAAAACCAATCAAAGTTGATTCAAACTTATCTTCATTAACACGTTTGTAATGAATACAATTAACACGTGTAAAGATAAGGGAATCATGCTTTAGTAGCATGTTACAAGAACAACCATTAACTAAAGCCTTTAATTTTTCTTTCCAGAGTAATGATCGATTAAAAACAGGACAAAATCGATTAAAATGATCTTGTTACTGGTTTTAATCGATTAAAATAATGTTTTAATCGATTAAAACAATGATGAATTTTGAAAGTTTGAAACATAAGTTGATTTAATCGATTAAATCGACATTTAATCGATTAAAATAGTAAGAAAAATGTTGTATAAGTACTTTTAATCGATTTAAAGCTTGTTTTTATCGACTAAAACAACCAGTTTTGAAAACTAAGTAATGCTTGATGCATCTAAAATGCCTAATTTAGTTCGGATTTTGTGAAATTGATTATTAGGAAAATGTTTTAAGATAATATCAACTAGATTGATTAAGTTTTAACCAATAGATCCATCAAAATCACAATAGTATCTTATCTAGCTGATTTAACTTATGTAAACTAGTTTTAGTTGATACAAATACATGACATGCAGATTTTAATCGATTGATACGCTAATTAATCGATTATTTTGATGCAAATTTCCAATGTAAGTGTTTCTTTTAATCGATTTAATCGATTAAATCTATTTTGTATCAGCTAAAATTATCAGAAAAGTATGTTTGATTCTATCTAGGCTCTCTTAATTCCAATTAAAACCTACATCATATTGAGCAAAGTTATAAGATTGTTCCTGGTTTAAAACCAGTTAATATTATAGACCAGAAATGAAAATTAGCAGTAAAAGAAATATGACATAAAGAAAAAGATAGAAAGGGACCCTTTTTTCCAAAACTCAATCATCCCAATTTCCTTGATTGAGCTGCATATCTTCCAGTTTTGTGTAAATATCCGCAATCTGGTTTCCAAGGTTTGTGAACTGATTGTTGGTCTGCTGGAAGTGTTGATAGGTCATTTGCATATGCTTCCTTTGGTTTTCCTGCATTGTGGCCATTTGAGAAAGCATAGACCTTTCAAATTGAGACAGAGGAGTCCCACGGTCAGGTTGTTCCATGTAGGGAATGATCTCCATATTTTCATATGAAGCTTGACCACTGGTGGATTCAGGAACCTCTGCAGCAACTGGAGAGTGTTGAACATTCAAGGACTTGATGTTGAACTTGATGGACATGAAGCTTGTTGATTTTGATGATGATTCAAGAACACAAGACTTAGAGAGTTGAAGACTTGTTTTTTAGTGTAATAACTCTGTTTTGAGATAACCGGTACATAGTCTGCACCTTAGAAGCTTCAAAAAGCTCAAATTTATCAAAGTGGCTCGGCTTTAATCGATTAATTGGTGAAATAATCGATTAAAACAGTGAGAAAAACCATTTTCTCTATCTGCTCACTGGTTTAATCGATTAACACCCCTGTTAATCGATTAACAGGCCTGTTAATCGATTAACAGGTAATTTAATCGATTAAAACAGAGAGTTTTGGGGTTCTGTTGATTTTGGCTCTGTAATAATCGATTAACACTTCATTTAATCGATTATTTCAGTCAGATTTTGATTTTTAACTTCAAATCAACCCTATTTTCGAAAACCCTATTTCCAAGAACCCTAGTTTCAAAAATCCCAATTCCCAAACCCTAATTTCTCTACTTAAGCTTCTCTATGGCACTCAGAAAAGTAAGAACAACCTTTTTCATACAAAATTTAAGTGTTGTGAGTGCCAGAGAACTGTTTGTTGCATGAAAAAGGGGCTTTTGGAACCTGGTGTGATCTAGAAGCGATAAGAATCACTAAGTGGAGTTCTTAGTGGATTGTGTATTGTGCCGTCTCTAGGGAAAGCTGTTCTTCATCTCTTGTGGATTTCAAGAGAGGTGTTTTCTTTACTTTATCTTTTCCATTTTAATTTGTTTGTAACAACTTTGATTATAGTGACAACGTTAATCCTCTGTTTGAGTGATTAGCAACTGGACGTAGGGTCTTTTGATCCGAACCAGTATAAATCTCCTGTGTAAGACTCTATCTCTATTCTATTTACGTTTTGTAGACCCCAAATCTTGCCCAGCATCCAAATAAAGAGTAGAAGACCTCCTATTCGAAGATGGATGAAGCCTAAAAAGCCACTAGGAGAGACTCTTAGGCCCCATACTAGGATAGGAGGGATTTTTCTGTACAAAAAATAAGGTTTCTCGCCTTTTTGGGGACGAGACCGCCGTCTCGAAATCGAGATCGCCGTCTCACCAAACGAGACAGCGGTCTCGCTTTCCCAGACGGCGGTCTCACCACCTACGAAGGACGAGATGGCGGTCTCGACCCTGTCAGACGAGAACGGCGGTCTCGACCTGTCAGGCGCGAAAACCTATAAATAGGGGCTCCCTCCCCTCATTTCCACACACCTCACACAACTTTGTTGTCCCTTCTCTCTAGATCTTCTCTCTAGAATCCCTCCGACGCATTTTCGGAGCTTCTGAGTGCCTTTGTGAGCGTTTTTCGGCGTCTAGAAAAGTTTCCAGCGCTGTGTAGAGTGAAGGGTTGCCACAAAGCACCCTCTTTTTTTAAAGAAATAAAAAGAAAGCTTGCTTCGGAGGTTCAAATTCTCCCTCTCTACTTTTACCGCTTTAATTTTAAATTATGCAATAGATATTAGGGCCATGTAGTCATAAATTTAAATTCCACAAAATAAAAGGGTAAAAGCGTGTTTTTTCGGTTTATTTATTAACAAAATAGTTGGCTTGTCATAGGGAACCCAAAAGGGGCGTCGTAAAGGAACTAACACTTCCTTTACACGTAACTAACTCCCTTACCCAACTCTGGTTCTAACGACCAAAGTTGGTTTTTCGAAAACCAACGCCTTTTAAACTCCTTTTCCGATGTTTCCGGTAAAAACATCGGTGGCGACTCCACAGAACCCTTCAAAAATTAGTCCTTGGGTTAGCCCGGTTATTGGACAACCCAAGGACGACCTTTTGAAAACCTCGCCCCTAGGTTAGCCCGGTTATCGGACAACCTAAAGGCGTTGTAACCACCCATAAAAAAATGCAAAAATCAAGAGGGTCGAAACCATCACGTCGCTCCGACCGCCCCTCTTTTTTTGGTGGCGGCGACACATTTGCACAGCTTTTTAATCGGTAAAATTTGGGGAAAATTTTGAAAACCTAATTTTTGTTAAGAAACCAATTCAGCCCCCCTCTTGGTTTTTTGTCCGACCACGCGAACATTCCGCTGCGCGATTCTAACAAGTGGTATCAGAGCTTGCTTTGATAGTCATTCAAACTTTTCGAAAATGGCCGGACAAAATCAAACTTTTGCCGAAGGTGCGTCTATCAATAGACCCCCACTTTTTGCAGGTCAAAATTATCCTTTCTGGAAAGTAAGAATGCAAATATTTTTAGAGTCTGTTGATAGAGGCGTTTGGGACACTATTTTAAACGGTCCCTATATTCCTAAAGTTAATGAGAACGGTGTTGACGTTCCTAAACCTTTTTCTAGATGGACAACAGAGGAAAACAGAAAAACACAATTTGACGTTAGGGCTAGAAATATTATTTCATCTGCTTTAACCCTTGACGAGTTTTACAGGATTTCAGTTTGTAAAAGTGCTCAAGAGATGTGGGAAATACTAAGAGTAACTTATGAAGGAACCGATGATAGTGACTCGATTTCGGAATCAAGTGACTCAAAAATAGAAGCTAACATTTGCTTGTTGGCAAAAGACAATATATCTTCCGACTTTGAGGTTAGTGATTCCGACTCATCCTCAAGTGATGATGAAAATGATTTTGATGAATTACAAAATGCATATGAAGAATTGTTTAATGCTTTTAAGGACTTGAAAAATGAATATAAAGTTGTGAAGAAGAATTTAAGTAGATCCGAAAAGGAGGTGGAGTCCTTAAAGACGAAAATTGTATGTTTAGAGGAAAAGGAGTCATTAAAAACGAAAATTGCATGTTTAGAGGAAAAGGAAACCTTAGAAACCAAAATTGTATGCATAGATGAGAATGATGATAAGAATATAGTATGTGCATCTTGTAAAGAATATGAGTATAACATAGATATACTTAATCATTTGCTTGATAAAGCCGAAAAGGAATTGAGTAATAATAATAAGGATAAAATTGTTGTAACTCAAAATAGTGTAAATCATCAAGTTTCTATGAAAAAGCCTAAAACTAAAAAGAAAAGAGTATGGGTTGAAAAAGAAACTAAAGCATTTATTGTTAGAAATGCATCATTTTCAAAAGCTACATCTAAAGCATGTTTTTATTGTATGAAACATGGTCATACTTCAAATAGATGTAAAATTAAACATTTTGGTGTTCCTAAAGGAAAATATATTTGGGTTCCAATAGTTAAATGATTTGTGTGTCTCTAACCCCAAGGACCCAAAAGTTATGGGGACCTACGATTACTATGTTCTTGTTTTGTAGGAAACTTCCAAATCAAAGAAGTCTATGTGGTATCTTGATAGTGGATGCTCAAAGCATATGACCGGTGATAAAACGAAATTTGTGAGTTTCAAAGCTAAAGAACAAGGATATGTAACTTATGGGGACAACAATAAAGGGAAGATTATTGGAATTGGAAATATAGGTGGTGCAAACACTTTGGAGATCAAGGATGTGCTTCTTGTTGATGGACTAAAGCATAATCTCCTTAGCATAAGTCAACTATGCGAGAAAGGATTTAAGGTGATGATGAGTATATAAGAGAGGCTCTTGATGAATTATATTTGGAAGAAAATGAGCCTTCTCAAACGCCTGAATTATCAAAAGAATGGCAATCACCTAGAGGACTTTCAATGGACAATATCATTGGTGATATCTCAAAAGGGGTAAGAACTAGAAATATGACTAATTTTTGCATGATTGTAGCTTTTGTGTCACAGATAGAACCCAAAAATGTTGAGGAAGCGCTTAAAGATGACCAATGGTGCATAACAATGCAAGAAGAACTTAACCAATTTGAAAGGAATCAAGTCTGGGAATTAAGCCCAAGAGAAGAATCACATCAAGTAATTGGAACTAAATGCGTATTTAGAAATAAACTTGATGAAGATGGAAACATAACAAAGAATAAAGCCAGACTTGTTGCCAAAGGCTATTGTCAGGAGGAAGGTATATATTATGATGAAACTTATGCTCATGTTGCCAGGTTAGAGGCTATACGCCTACTTCTTGCTTATGCATCTTTGATGAAATTTAAATTATATCAAATGGATGTTAAGAGTGCATTTTTGAATGGTTTTATTAAAGAAGAAGTTTATGTGGAGCAACCCCCTGGATTTTAGGATTTTAGTTATCCTAATCATATTTTTAAATTAAAGAAAGCATTATATGAGTTGAAACAAGCTCCTAGATCTTGAAAGGCTAAGTAGCTTCCTAACTTCAAATGATTTTTCTAGAGGAAAATTTGATTCTACTCTGTTTATAAAGAAAGTTAAAGAACATATCTTATTGGTCCAGGTATATGTTGATGATATTATTTTTGGATCAACTGATAATTCATTATGTGTAGAATTTGCTAAGATAATGCAGGGAGAGTTTGAAATGTCTATGATGGGAGAATTGACATTCTTCCTTGGACTTCAAATCAAGCAACTTCAAAATGGCATTTTCATCTCTCAAACTAAATACTGCAAAGAGATCCTTAAAAAGTTTGGAATGGACACCTCAAAGGAAGCTAACACACCCATGGGAACTTCATGCTATCTAGACAAGGATGAATCAGGTTTGGAAGTTAATCAATCTATGTATAGAGGTATGATAGGTTCACTGTTATACTTAACTGCAAGTATACCTGATATTATGCATTCTGTCTGTGTGTGTGCTAGATTTCAGGCTTTCCAAAAGAATCTCACCTAATTGCAGTAAAACATATTATAAAATATTTAAAAGGAACTACTGGTTTTGGTTTATGGTATCCATCTGATGCTTGTACTAGTTTAATAGGATATTCTGATGCTGATTATGGTGGATGCAAAATTGATAGAAAGAGTACTAGTGGGACATGTCATTTGTTAGGTTTATCCTTAGTATCTTGGCATTCTAAGAAACAGGCATGTGTTGCTTTATCTACCACTGAAGCTGAATATATTGCAGCTGGTAATTGTTGTGCTCAAATTTTGTGGATGAAACAACAGTTAGAAGATTATAGTATATTTCTGAATGACATACCTTTGATGTGTGATAATACGAGTGCAATCAATCTTACTAAGAATCCAGTAATGCACTCTAGAACTAAGCATATAGAAATTAGACATCACTTTTTGAGAGATCATATCAGCAAAGGAAACTGTAAAATAGAGTACGTCGATACAAAGCATCAGTTAGCAGACATTTTTACTAAGCCTCTACCCAAGGATAGATTCTATGAACTTAGAAGAGACTTAGGAATATTAGAAATAGCTTAAATTCTGCTTAATTAGATAGTTTTTGGATGGTTGTGATGTTATAATTCATTGTGTAGGATGTTAATAGATTATCATATGTATAAACTTCAAAAATTTGTTGTACTCTCTGGAATAATCGATTATTTGGAGTTATAATCGATTATTTGCATCCAAAACACCCAAAACATGACATTCCTCTCTGGATTAATCGATTAATTCGTCCATTAATCGATTAAAATCAGTATTAATCGATTAACAACTCAAATTAATCGAATAAATGGGTCTGGCACTGGTTTAATCGATTAATTTGAGTTTTAATCGATTAAACCTGGCAAGTTTGGATTCCTAGCCATTGCCAACGGCTCTTTTGACCCTTATTCACTTTCATATGACCGTTGGAGATGCTTGGCTATAAATAGGGACTTCCATTTCACTTCTACTCACTTCCATCTCTTGAAATCAAGCTTTCTTGCCTCATTCTTTCAATCTTGCCTTCTTCTCACTTAACTTGTCCTCTTAAATCTTCTTGTTACTCTTCTAATCCTTCAATGGCCTCATCTTCTCGTGCAAAAATCCCTACTAGAAGAAGATCTGCACCCTCATCTCATCCCCGTCCTAATTCTATAGAAGGATGGATCTCTGATGCAGAAGACCGACAGGAATTTCTGTCCTGTTGGAAGGAACGTGCTATTATTTCTCCTAAGTTCCTTATTGGTGAGCAGTTCATCAATAGGGGATTCAACTTTCCTAATCTCCTTGAAATTTAAGGAGTTCTCCCTTTCATCCAAATGCAAGGTACGTATTATCCTGACTTAGTTAGGGTATTTTACTCTAGGTTCAAATTTAGAGATCAAATTGCTACTTCTCGAGTAAAGGGGGTCACAATTATTCTTGATGATGATATTTGGGAAAACGTTGCTCACTTTCCAATTAGAGAAGATGTTATTAACGTGTATGGTGAGTTAGATGATTTTGACAGGTTCTTAGCTTACCGTTCTTTTCTGCGTAATCCCTCCATGGAGATTGGGCGTCTCCTTCTAGCTGGACCTTTGAAGAAGGAGGAACGCATGATTTTACATCTACTTGTCTGGATCCTATGTCCCCAGGCTACGAATCATGCTCAATGTTCTTCAATTGATCTTCATATTATTCATGCCATAATGAATAATGAGCCTTTAGATTGGGGCGTTCTTGTCACCATGACTATGTTAAAAGCCAAACGCCATCCCACCTTCAAAATTCCATTTGCCCTCCTTGTCTCTCGGATTCTTGAATACAAAGGAGTAAATGTCGAAGGTGAACAAATAGTTCGAACGAATAACTTAAATCGCATGCTGGACAACACATTAATCCAACTCTAAATGGTGCGTGTCAACGATATTTATGTTCACAAGGATGACGTTCCTAATGAAGGTGACAATAATGCAGATTCTGATGAAGATATGCCTCCTGCTGCTGAGTTTCCCTCTGATCAAATCCAAAGTGTTGGAACTTCCTCTACTCATCATGAAACCCGACAATCCATGGAAGACATGTTATCTGACATGAATCAGAGAATGCAGTCATTCTTCACTCTTTCTGGAGTACGGCATGAGGAAATAATTCGCTGTATATCTGATGTAGATGATAAAGTGTGCCATTTAGAAAATAGATTTGATGCACACTTTCATAGTGATGATAGTGAAGAATTTTAAATTTGTAATTTTTTTTCTTATATTGTAATGAATGCTTATCTCTGAAATAAAATGTGGTGTTCTGTTTTTTTTTTTTTTTTACTTTGATTGAGGGGGAGTTTTCTCTAAGTTATGCATATTTTGAGGGGGAGCTCTTATGATTGTTATTGCAGAATTATTTTTGATTATAATCAAAATAGGGGGAGAAATATTTAAAAGCCTAATATGAATGTATTTAAATATTATCTGGTATGTTTAATGTGTTTGTTAGTATGACAGATAAAACAGGTTATTACAAGGCTTTAAAAGAAAATTTTGATCATCATCAAAAAGGGGGAGATTGTTGAACATTCAAGGACTTGATGTTGAACTTGATGGACATGAAGCTTGTTGATTTTGATGATGATTCAAGAACACAAGACTTAGAGAGTTGAAGACTTGTTTTTTAGTGTAATAACTCTGTTTTGATTAGATTGAGTCTGTAATATTAGAGTTTGAGATAGTCGGTACATAGTCTGCACCTTAGAAGCTTCAAAAAGCTCAAATTTATCAAAGTGGCTCGGCTTTAATCGATTAATTGGTGAAATAATCGATTAAAACAGTGAGAAAAACCATTTTCTGTATCTGCTCACTAGTTTAATCGATTAACACCCCTGTTAATTGATTAACAGGCCTGTTATTCGATTAACAGGTCTTTTAATCGATTAAAACAGAGAGTTTTGGGGTTCTATTGATTTTGGCTCTATAATAATCGATTAACACTTCATTTAATCGATCATTTCTGTCAGATTTTGATTTTTAACTTTAAATCAACCCTATTTTCGAAAACCCTATTTCCAAGAACCCTAGTTTCGAAAATCCCAATTCCCAAACCCTAATTTCTCTACTTAAGCTTCTCTATGGCACTCAGAAAAGTAAGAACAACCTTTTTCATACAAAATTTAAGTGTTGTGAGTGTCAGAGAACTGTTTGTTGCAAGAAAAAGGGGCTTTTGGAACCTGGTGTGGGCTAGAAGCGATAAGAATCACTAAGTGGAGTTCTTAGTGGATTGTGTGTTGTGCCGTCTCTAGGGAAAGTTGTTCTTCATCTCTTGTGGATTTCAAGAGAGGTGTTTTCTTTACTTTATCTTTTCCATTGTAATCTATGTGTAACAACTTTGATTATAATGACAACGTTAATCCTCTGTTTGAGTGATTAGCAACTGGACGTAGGGTCTTTTGATCCGAACTAGTATAAATCTCCTGTGTAAGACTCTATCTCTATTCTATTTACGTTTACACAACTTTTTAATCGGTAAAATTTGGGAAAAATTTTGAAAACCTAATTTTTGTTAAGAAACTAATTCACCCCCCCTCTTGGTTTTTTGTCCGACCACGCGAACATTCCACTGCGCGATTCTAACAGAGAGGAAGGAATTTGACCTTGCTCATCTTCTTCTTCATCTTCTTCCTCATCTTCAGACATCCCAGCATCAACTTTTGAAATCCATTCATCATCAATTTTGATATACCCCATTTTTCTCAAAGTGGAGTCATCAATTTCATTTGATGCTTTAGGAGTCTCTATACTTTCTCCTGTAAGATCAACTTCAAAATATCTAAAGAAATTGTTAATCAACATGGCATACGCTAGTTTGTAATCCGCCAACCTTTTTGCCTTCAACATGTGATCTTTAATCACATATTCATCAATGAAACATGGGAAACAAAAGGAGTAGACAACATCCAACACACAAAGAGTTAGAGGAACCAGATACTCATGGAAATCATCCAAGCATTTCAAAACCTGGCAAGAGGTCAATCAAGTCAAAAGGTGAATCAAAGTGACAAAACCTCACAAGATGCACTGTATCTCTCATGTGTCTAGGCTACTGTATACTCTCAAAATACTCAAGAAAAGCAAACAACAGATAGACTTGGCAAGCCTCTAAACTCAACACCCAACGCACATGCATAAAAAGATCAAAAGGTCTTTTCAGGTTGTAATGGGGGTAGGGACAAGGTAGAGGATATCATATGGGATAAGTAGCTGTGAACCAGAGGAACTAGAGGAGCAATGGGGAATAAGTCAAAAATAAGCACAAGATGCATGCCCACAAACCTCTAATATCAAACCTCCACTACTGCCTTTACCTCAACCACAACTTTCCTTTTTTTTTTCTCTCTCTTTTTTTTTATATATATCTTTTTTTTTTTAAACTACATGAAATACACTGAAAGGAAAACACAAAAACTGTACAACAGAGATAACCAACTAGCCAGTACATCATCCAATGAAATACAAAATGCACCCCCACACTTATTCAATAACTTATTCCCAAAACAATTCCAAAGCTCCAAAAATTCCTAAGGTTAAGGTAATCATGGTTTTTCACTTAAGGCTTTTAATGAGCTTCAAAAGAAATAAAGGGAAACATAGGCTCAAAGGGGCTATCAAAGGAATTAATTCAATTTGGCTAGAGGCTAATAAGAACAAAAATGCCTTAATCATCTCCAAACATGCATGTGAATCAAGAAGTATCAATCAGAGTCAAGCCAAGGCTACTACGCAAGCAATCAAGAGGCATAACACTCAAGAAAGAACAGGTAGTGGCTCAATTCCTCACAAACGGTAAGATTGTCGCCTTTAATTCAACCTCTCAAACATTGTAACCAACTTGACAAGCAGAGAAAAACAGGGATTTCAATCCAAAAAGCATAAAGCAACTCCTATCCAAGAGTGAAGAAAGTGCCCAAAACCTAAACAAAACCTAGAAATCAAAGAAAAATATGCAAAATTGTACACAAAACATAGAATATAAACCTACAATCCTACATCTCCCACCCCACACTTAAATTAGACATTGTCCTCAATGTAAACACAATCATATCCACTAAACAAATAAGCAAGATAAAAAAGTTGAAGGGGAAAGAAGAACTCCCTAATCATGATGGGTCCCGGATCTATCTCCTCAGATGGTACAGGTGTTGAGGTCATCAAGTAGCAACTTTGTTCCGCTAAAACAAACAAAGTCTTCCTGATCATGGTGGTTCCTGGATCTATCTCCTCAGATGGGTGTTTCATGGCATTTAGAATATTAAAGTGCACCACAATGTCATCAAATTCCATGGATAAGGTCCCCGCATGCACATCAATCTTGGTTCGTGCGGTCTTTAAAAATGGTCTTCCTATCAAAGCGGACACATTTCGCCCATGCTGATTGTCTCACTCGCCCTTCATCTTCCTCTTGTGGGTGCACAACTCCTTCAGGAATTTAGCATATCTAGGAATTTGCTTGATGGCATCAAGTAGAGGTATGTTCACCTCAACTTTCCTAAAGGTCTCTAGAATCTCTTTATCGACCTCTTCCATCTTTTTGCTTGGAATTTCTTTGGGAGGGAATGGAAGAGGGATAGGAGGTTGTTGCAGGTCAGAACTGGGGATGGAAGAAGGTCCATCTATATGCAATTTTCGGCTACCAACTGGTTGCTCAGGTGTAGGAACTAAGGCAACTATAGATGAGGGTGGAGGTGTTGCAGTGGGTATGTCAATCTGTTTCCCTGACCTCAATGTGATGGCACTCACATTCTTAGGATTAACCACAGTCTGTGCAGGGAGCTTGTCTGAATTTTGATTTTGCAATTGATTCACAGCAGTAGCTAGTTGACCAATCTGGTTGGTTAAACTCTGAATGGAGGCATCATTTTTCTGTTGGTACTGTATGTTCATCTCAGCCATTTGTTTGACCAATTCCTCTAATGAAGGTGAAGAAGGTTGAGGAGCTGGTGCTTCATTTTGCTGCCTCTGATATTGTTGTTGCATTGGTGGAGGCACATAAGGTCTGCTTGGACCAGCAGAATTCTGAAATGGTGGTGGCAAAGGATTCTGCTGCTATTGGTGCTGCTGATTGGACCATCTCAGATTTGGGTGATTCCTCCGCCCTGGATTGTATCTATTGCTTAAGAGGTCAGAATTTTGTTGTTGGTTCGGAGCCCTATTATTGAAAATATTTGCTGCATAAGCTTGTGGAGCTCCAGAACCTGTAGACTCATGCAATAATTGGCATTAATCAGTGGGATGCTCAATTGAAGTACAAATGCCACAAACCCTTGCAGGTGGTCCAGGTCTCTGATTTGCAGCAAATTGGGAGACTAGGGTGGTGAGGGCATCAATCTTACTTTCTAGCTTCTTCTCCACTAAATCTGATGAACCCACATCATGTAAACCTCTAAGGACTATGGCATCACTCCTCATGTTAAATTTCTGGGAATTAGATGTCATCTTCTCAATTAAACCTCTAGCAGCAGCAGGTGTCATGTCTCCTAAAGCTCCTCCACTAGCTGCATCTATCATACACCTATCCATTGTGTTCATCCCCTCATAAAAGTATTGTAGCAGTAGCTGTTCTGATATTTGGTGGTGAGGGCAACTTGCACAAAGTCTCTTGAACCTCTCCCAATACTCATATAAGCTCTCTCCCATCTGTTGCCTGATACCTGATATATCCTTCCTGATGGCAGTGGTCCTGGAAGCAGGGAAAAATTTCTCTAAAAAGACTCTCTTCAGATCATCCCAGCTTGTTATGGGACCAGGAGCTAAGTAGTACAACCAGTCTTTGGCAAGATCCTCCAAAGAGAAAGGAAAAGCCTTCAGGTATATGTGATCTTCAGGAACATTTTGTGGCTTCATGGTGGAGCAGACTATATGGAACTCCTTGAGATGCTTGTATGGATCCTCACCTGCACGACCATGAAACTTGGGCAACAAATGGATTAGTCCAATTTTTAGCACAAATGGTACATCCTCTTCAGGGTATTGGATACATAAATTTGCATAAGTGAAATCAGGTGCAGCCATCTCCCTGAGATTCCTCTCGCGAGGTCCAATAGGTTGATCACCCATGTTATTAGTTTGGAAATTATCAGAAGAAGGTATATTAGGTGCAGTACTCTCACTATGACTATCTAATGGTTCAGACTCAAGAGATGAATTCCTAGAATGTATAACTAATCTATGAAAAGTTTTGTCTATCTCGGGATCAAAAGGTTGTAAAAGGTCAGGATTGCTCCTACTCATGCAATATATTCAACAATTCATGTATTTCCCAAGAGTTAAAAAAAATCTAAAAAGAAATCAATTATTTACTAGAATGACAACGGTAGACCGTGAATAAGTACACCAGGTAGGTTCCCAGGAAAGAGATGTGGGTCACTAATGGACACACTTAAGTACCAAGTCTTTCCTAGCCAGAACCCTCCTAGACATGCACTCACACTACCAAGCTATATGCAGAGTTTCCTATGAGAATGGAAATTATAAATTTTTTTTTAAATAAAGCTAGAAAAACAAATTAGAGATGAAATTGTTTTTTATTTTTTGAATTATTATTTATATTTATTTTTTATTTTTTTTATTTTTTATTTTTTATTTTTTTATTTTTAACCCAAAAGAGTTTTAGAACAACAGTGAGCTATCAAAATAGTATTAACGAAGTAAGAATGTTAAATTAAATAGAAAATCAAATAAAATATCCAAATAACGAGTAAATCAAATAAAATATTTAAATAACTAAAAATCAAATAAAATATTCAAAACTAAAAATCAAATAAAATATTCAAAACTAGCAATCAAATAAAATATTAAAAACTAGCAATCAAATAAAATATTCAAATAACTAAAAACCAAATAAAATATCTAAATAACAGCAAATCAAATAAAATATTCAAATAACTAAAAATCAAATATCAAATAACTAAAAATCAAATAAAATATCTAAATAACAACAAATCAAATAAAATATTCAAATAATTGAAAATCAAATAAAATATTTAAATAACTTAAAATCAAATAAAATATTTAAATAACTAAAAATCAAATAAAATATTTAAATAACTAAAAATAAAATAAAATATTAAAAACTAGCAATCAAATAAAATATCTAAATAACAACAAATCAAATAAAATATTCAAATAACTGAAAATCAAATATTAAATAACTTAAAATCAAATAAAATATTTAAATAACTGAAAATCAAATAAAATAAAATAAAAACAAAAAAAACAAAAACAGAAACAAAAAATAGAAATTGAAAACCTAGACAAAAATCTTGGTCCCCGACATCGGCGCCAAATTTGATCGATGTGGTACTCGGTCAAATAATTAAAATAGATAAATGTAGTACTAGGAAGCTTTCCTAGGTCGTCTCCCAAAGACCACGAATTTCTATCAAAGCTTATCAATTTTTAGTAACAAAAAATTAAAAGGGGAGTTTTCCAAAATTAAAATATTAATGAAATAGAACAAAAGCATATTATAAAAATGCGGATTAAAAACAAATTAAAATGCAATTGATTTCCTGATTCTAATGCAGTGTCACTTATCCTAGATTACGAAATTAATTCGAAATTAACCAACTAAGCGAAGATAAATCCCAAATTATATTCTAATTCGAAATTAATCAACTAAGCGAAGATTAATCTCAAATTAGCTTTAACCCTTGTTCCAATATGAAATTAACCAACTAAGCGAAGATTAATCCCAAATTTTCCTTAACCCTTATTCCAACATGAAATTAACCAACTAAGCGAAGATTAACCCCAAATTATCCTTATACAATTAAGCATTGCATACATCACATAATCTCATCTCTAACACAGAATTAAGCAAATTGTGATATTAGTTTCGGTTTATTAAGCATAAACATATTATAATTCAACACTGAGATTAGAAGATGAAGAGTTAAGAGAACAAACAAAATGAAATTGAAAAACAAAACCTCAAATATCTACTTGCATTCTTCTCAGAAAATCAATACAAAGATTTAGCTATCCATGGAAAGTTGAAAACGCAATAGAAGAAACATAATTAAAATCGAAACAAGAATTTAAAAATAATGACAGAAGAGTAAACAAACTTGAATATAAATTGCAGAAGATGAAAGGTGGTTGTGTGGTGGCTGTGCAGTCCTTGTGTGTTGTCTCCCTCCCCATGTGTGATGTGCCTCTCTTATATAAATAACCCTAACCCTAATCTTTATTGAGGTTTGGGCTCAACTGGTCCATGAAACGCATCATAAGTTGGCTTTAGTGCAGGTCCGTAAACTTCAAACACGTGCAGTATTTTCAATACTTATACAAATTAAGCGATTTTGGTATCCTTTGAAAGAATTTTGAGTTAGCTTTAAAACGCCACCATTGCTACTATTTTTGGAGGTCTAATGAATTTAGGAGACTTAAATTACTGAAGCATGTCCATTGGGCCAGCCTGGTGCGCTTGACCCGTGTTGGATAATTTATGTAAAATCCAATTTATCTCCGAATTGAATGATTTTGGATCCTATGGAAAGCTGAATGTGTCTAGTTTATAATGTTTTGAAAATAATGATTTTTTGAGATCTGTAGAAAAAATGATAAATAAAACATTGAACCAATGGTAGTACCCGTATAGAATAAAATATGACATTTGACCCAATTTTCCAAGCCCAAAATTGCTTTAAAGCTGTAAAATGGCATCTAGCCCAATCTTCTAGGCCCAAATTTGCTTTAACTGTCCTAAAATTAATAATGAGAAAAAATTAGATCAAATAGATTTAAATTAATTAAAATCTAATTATTGGCCCAATGAAGCCCAATTAATAAAAATTCACTAATAATAGAAAATTAAGCCCAAAACACTAATTAAAATAAGTTCAGAAAGGGAAGAAAATACGGGAATATAATGACTCATCCATTTTTCTCAAAGTGGAGTCATCAATTTCATTTGATGCTTTAGGACTCTCTATACTTTCTCCTGTAAGATCAACTTCAAAATATCTAAAGAAATTGTTAATCAACATGGCATACGCCAGTTTGTAATCCGCCAACCTTTTTGCCTTCAACATGTGATCTTTAATCACATAAACCCAATTTACCCGAATATTATTAGAGATGCAGTACATGAGAGCAAGATCTCCCTCATTAAGTATAGCATGATTACTCCCTCTTGGAGTAAGCATCCATGCCACAATGAAAGCTAGCAGTCTATGTTCAAGTAAAAGTTTTCCAACATTTAAAATTCTTACCGAATCATTTGGATCCTTAAGGAAAGACCTGAAAAATTGAATTTTGTTGAAGTCAGGTATTTCAGAGATGTTCCCTCTAGATACTTTGACACCACTATCCTTGAGACCAGCAATTTGTTCCCAAACAGAAGGAGTAATTTCCATATTAACTCTCTTCACCTGAGATCTTATTGTTGAACCATTCACCGTTAAATTGAAGTAAAAGACCCGAACCAAATCAGGTTGAATATTACTAGTAAACTCCATGAATGTTCTTAGTTTTTTACTTTTCAGTTTTCTTCTCAGAGCAGTAAATCTTTCTTCATCAAGCCACTTGAATTTGATAAACTTTGGAATAACAATCTACTTCTGACTGAACTCAGCAATGAAGGTGTTCATTCTTCCAATATCACCATCAAACCAAGCTTCCAAATGACCACCAGGATTGGCAGCAAAGGAAGATTCTCCTTTATGCTTCTTTCTTGATTTTGATCTCCTAAGCATCTTGTTGTATATTTTAGAGAGGAGTTTTGATACGTGAGTACAAGAGAAAAGAGAGAAGTGATTTGAACCAGAAAATGAAGAATGAGAATGATGGACTCCAAGTGAGCAAGATGAAGAGTTACGGATGTCAAATTTTGTGAATTGCAGTCCAATTTGACAGAACCTGCAAAAAAATAGCTTTAATTGCACATGTCCCCTTGACTGAAGGCAGAGGCGCAGATTTATGGACAAGTGGGTACATCAGCTAAAGTGTTCTTGGAAAGGTGTTTGACTTGGTCAAAGAATATATTAAATGTATTATGCGATTTTGATTAACACAAAAACTTGGATTTTTTACTCTGATTTGCTGACCAATTTTCAATTGCATGTTGTAAAAATAATTTTCAGGAACAAATTAATCGATTAATCAACAAATTAACCTATTAATTTGATCTTTAATATTAGGTTTGAAAATGCAACGAGTGAAATAATCGATTAATACATAACTCGAATCGATTAATTTTGTACTTGGAAGAATTTAATATGATAACGAAATTTTAATCGATTAAAACGAAGAAGAATCGATTAAATTTGACATCTTAGTGATTTTAGCTGATATAAATCCTTTTTAATCGATTAAAACAGCTAGACTAAATTCCTAAGAACATTTTAATCGATTGATTAAAATTTCAATCGATTAAAACTGTACGGATTGCTTTTACTGGTATTCTCCGTAAATGATTTTAATCGATTAAAACTGTTTTATATCAATTAAAACATTCAGTTTATGAAACCATAATCAAATTTGCTTGTAATGAACATCAAGGGACTTCCAGATTTTGTTCCTGCAAAACAGATTTAGCATATTTACGGTACCCTTTCTATAATTATTGGGTCCAATTAGGTTATTTGACATGAATTTTTGGGAATCCACTTTATTCTACCTTTAGGAATAGCATATTTCTTAATTCTACAATATTTCACAGAATGACCTTTTTTCATGCAGTAAAAACATTTAATGACAGATGATGAGTATGATTTCCTGTTTACATTTGTTTTTCTGAATTTCTTGCTAGATGTAAATCCAATGCCAGATTTGTCAAAATAAGTTTTTGTGACCCAAGAAGAACATCAAGATTAGCTTGACCTTGTGTAAACTTTGAAATAGTTTGTGATAAAAAATCAATCTTCTTTTGTAATTCTGGACAATTTTTACATGGTTTATTTCATACACAATCAGAATTATCATGGATCAATTTTAAGAAATCAAGATCAGTTTCATCTTCAAGAATTTTCTTTTTAAGAGAATCAACTCTATTTACTAACCAATTATTCATGCCTTTTAGCCTATCATTTTCATTTTGCAGTTTCTTGGTTTCTTCATGCATTTCATTAAATGCTTCTTGTAATGAATTGTAATTCACCAAATTTGAAGAAGAGTTAGAACTTACACTGCTGGTTTGATGATTTTGATTTGCCATTAGACACAAGTTAGCTTCTTCATTATCAGAATTTTCTGTTGATGAAGTATCATTATCATCCCATGCTACATATGCTCTTCTTTTGACTTTTTCCTCTTTCTTATCATTGTATTTGTTCTTTTCTGGGCACTCCATTCTTACATGACCCTGCTTACCACAGCCATAGCATTTATAGTTAAAAGAATCAGATTTCTTCTCATATATTTTTTGATTTTCTTTATCTTGAATCTTTTTCTTGAGAAACTTGTTGAACTTTCTGACAAGCAGTCCAAGATTTTCACTTTCCTCCTGTCGCCGCTGTCCCTTTCCGACGTCCGAGGACGTCTTGAACGTTTATGCGAGCGGTCGCGAAAAGATGGTTTAGACTCGTGTATTTGTTTTAAAATGTATTCATTGCTTCAGAGGTGTCCAACTATTGAATTATCCTCTAATAAAAGCAAGGTTTTCGAAAAGGGGTTCTTATGGAGTCGCCACCAATGTTTTGACCATAAACATTGGAAAAGGA
Source organism: Sphenostylis stenocarpa (assembly GCA_963425845.1). Classification (NCBI taxonomy): domain Eukaryota; kingdom Viridiplantae; phylum Streptophyta; class Magnoliopsida; order Fabales; family Fabaceae; genus Sphenostylis; species Sphenostylis stenocarpa. The sequence goes on along the minus strand of OY731400.1, from coordinate 55,481,494 downwards.
TAAAAGGCATTGATTTTAATGAAAACCAAACTTGGCCATTATAACCAGAGTTAGGTAAGGGAGTTAGTTACGTGTGGGGAAGGTGTTAGCACCCCACAACGCCCCTTTCGGGTTCCCTATGACGGATTAATTCATTAAGTGAAGATTATGAGAAATTACGCGATTACCCTATTTTATTGCATAATATTGAAATGACTATCTACATAATTTTATATAAATAAAGCTAAATAAAGTAATAAAAGAGATATTAAAATGGCTATCTACATGATTTTATTCTACATGACGTAAAAAAATAAAACAGTAAATAAAGCAATAAAAGAGAAGGGAATTGAAAAGAACCTCCGTAGCAAGCTTTATATTGAGAATCTCGAAGCTGTGAGGATGCGTTTTGGCAACCCCTCTCTCTATACGAGACTCTCCTCACCAATACAAGATCGACTCCACTAAAAATTTAAAGAAGAATCAAATGCCGGAATATAATTCCTTAACCGATTGTTACCTATTTAAGGCAATCAGAAAGATCATTCGAGAGAGGGAGAGAAGTAGACAAGTGCTCTGAGTTTTTCTTAAGTGTTTCAGAGCTCTCTAGAGTGTCTGTGTTCTCAAAAAGTGGCAAATGAGCCTCCTATTTATAGTTTTCGCAGCTGGTGCACTTTGGGACCAGCGTCTGGGTTGGGACGGCCGTCTGGACTGGGATGGCTGTCCCAAATGGCAAATTTACACAGAGCGGGACCACCTGGGGGTCTGGGACGGCCGTCCCACTTAAATTGGGTTTGGGACGGCCGTCCCACATGCGGGACGCGCGTCCCAACTGTAAAATGGCAGTTGGGACGGCCGTCCCAACTCTGGGACGGTGGTCTCGGCCTGTTTTGTCCAGTCTTCGCGTTTTAGGACCCCGGGAAGCTTTCCTTTCCTTTTTCGGACATAGATTGACGCCGATGTGTGTCCGTTGAAGCTTTATCTTCATATAGGAAGTCTTCTTGGCCTTCATTAAGATGCCGAGCGAGCTTTGTCTTTGTGTGGGAAGTCTCTTTTGGCTTTTATTGTGTGAATGAATGAACTCCGTCTTTTATTGTGGGAGGCCCTTCTCGATTTGGGAAGCCGGATGAACTCCATCTTCGGGTGAAGTTCCTCTAGCTTTTATTTTGAGAGGCCGGGCAAAATCAGGGGTCTACAGCTGCCCCCCCTTCACCTGCCTAACTAATTCGTTGGTTTTAATATGCCGACAAAATTAGTTGGTAGGGGAAGGAGTTAACCCTTTTGCCCGGTTATCCTTCGGATGCTGCTCCTTGTTGATCCTCCGGATGATAAATATTTTGATAGGTACTAACCCCTATCTGGTTTGAGCCTCCTTTTATAAGGCTCTGGTGAGTACTTACCCTCACCCGGTACGAGTCTGCATTTTGCTGGACTTTAGTGAGTACCTACCCCCACTTGGTATGAACCTTGTTCTTGCAAGGTTTTGATGGGTACCTACCCCCACCCGGTCCGAACCCCGTTCGCAAGGCTCCGATGGGTACCTACCCCCACCCGGTCCGAACCCCGTTCCGCAAGGCTCGATGGGTACTTACCCCCACCCGGTCCGAACCCCGTTCCGCAAGGCTCGATGGGTACCTACCCCCACTTGGTCCGAATCCCGTTCCGCAAGATTCGATGGGTACCTACCCCCACCTGGTCCGAACCCCGTTCCGCAAGGCTCCGATGGGTACCTACCCCCACCCGGTCCGAACCCCGTTCCGCAAGGCTCTAATGGGTACCTACCCCCACCGGTCCGAACCCCGTTCTGCAAGGCTCCGATGGGTACCTACCCCCACCTGGTCCGAATCCCGTTCCGCAAGATTCGATGGGTACCTACCCCCACCTGGTCCGAATCCCGTTCCGCAAGATTCGATGGGTACCTACCCCCACCCGGTCCGAACCCCGTTCCGCAAGGCTCCGATGGGTACCTACCCCCACACGGTCCGAACCCCGTTCCGCAAGGCTCGATGGGTACCTACCCCCACCCGGTCCGAATCCCGTTCCGCAAGATTCGATGGGTACCTACCCCCACACGGTCCGAACCCCGTTCCGCAAGGCTCGATGGGTACCTACCCCCACCCGGTCCGAATCCCGTTCCGCAAGATTCCGATGGGTACCTACCCCCACCAGTCCGAACCTCGTTCCGCAAGGCTCGAGATGGGTACCTACCCCCACCCGGTCCGAATCCCGTTCGCAAGATTCGATGGGTACCTACCCCCACCCGGTCCGAACCCCGTTCTGCAAGGCTCTAATGGGTACCTACCCCCACCCGGTCCGAACCCCGTTCGCAAGGCTCCGATGGGTACCTACCCCCACCCGGTCCGAACCCCGTTCTGCAAGGCTCGATGGGTATCTACCCCCACACGGTCCGAATCCCGTTCCGCAAGATTCGATGGGTACCTACCCCCACCTGGTCCGAACCCCGTTCTGCAAGGCTCGATGGGTACCTACCCCCACCTGGTCCGAATCCCGTTCCGCAAGATTCTGATGGGTACCTACCCCCACCTGGTCCGAACCTCGTTCTGCAAGGCTCTGATGGGTACCTACCCCCACCTGGTCCAAACCCCGCTCTACAAGGTTCTCGGGATGCACTTTTTGGTAGTTAATCCTGTGCTTATCTATTTTTGGAGATGTGTTGGCGGCTTATTGTTTCTGTTCATGCGCCTATTCCGTGGGGAATATTTGTTTTGACTTTTCTGTTAGTCGTCCGGTTTTACCGGGGATTCTTTGTTTTTGGCTTTTTCTTTTAGCCATCCGGTCTTGACCGGGGATTCTTGATTTTTGGCTTTTCTGTTTAGCCATCCGGCTTTTGCCGGGGATTCTTTGTTGATTGCCTTTTTTAGGCAGGAATCCTACTGGGGATTTATTTTTTTTTATCTTTGTCGATTTTGCCTCCTGATTAGGCGGATGCTCCACTTGAGGCTATTTGTTTTTGATAATACCTCTGAGTGGGCTAATGCTTTTTGACAGTTTTGTGCTTGTATTGCCTCTTGCATAGGTTGATTTCCCGCTTCTTGGGGATATCGGCTCTTTGTTTGTTTCTGAGTAAGCATAGGCATTCTTGGGAGTGAAGGTTTTGCCTTTCACTGGGGATATTCATATTGGGTGCTTAACTCCCTGTGGATTTGTAATTTGTAATTTGCCTTTGCGAATAGGCTTACTGGGAAAAAATTTTCTTTTGGGTGATCTACCGAGGGGTTGATTTGATTCTGTGCTTTCTTTGATGGATTCTTGCGTGATCTTTTTTTTTATGGACTCCTCGGGGCGGCGACCCTCTAATGAGTGTGCTTGATGACTCATGCGGTGACGAGGCTGAGTCGTGAGATAATCTTTTTGTTTTGCCCCTGGAGTAGGCATGGATCCGCTTGGGGATTATCAAGCCTTTCCGTTGCTTTTTTCCGTTTTTGATGTATCTTCTTTTATTGGTGTAGAAGGTTGATGGTTGGAGCTAGTTTTCTTGGAGCTCCTTATTTTGCTGAAGATAATTTTGATTTTCGCCTTTTGTGATTTTGATTTTTATTTAGAGGCTGGATTTTAGCGCCTTTTATTTCCAATCACAAACATGGAGACTATCTTCCTTATATGCATGTTTATTTATTCTTGTTTGAAGAAAATTATTTTTTCTTGATTTTGACAAAGTCGTATTATGCAACTGCTTTGTGTGTGGATGCCCTAAATGCAATCTAATGTTTGTTTATTTTTTATGCATTTAGAAAGTAACTGGCCTTCTTCCGTTGACTTCTTATGAATAAGCTGATGGGCTTCTTCTTTATGACCATGATGATGGGCTCATCTTTTACTCATCTTTTGGTTTTAGCCCTATCTTTTGCCTAGACCGCCCTTTACGAGTTTTCAATCTAGCGGGCTGCCTTAATTTTTGCCTAGAATACTTTAGGGGGCTTTTGCCTTATCGTTTGCCTAGATCGTCTTTTTGGGGTTTGCGATCTAGCAGGCTACCCTAGTTTTTGCCAAAGAATATACTAGCAGGCCTTTATTATTTTCTCTCTTTTTTTTTTTTTTTTTTTGTTATGCTTCCCCTTTTTTAGATGCATGTTTGATCTTTGATTAAAAGTCTTTGCGCATATTTATGATTTATCAATAAAGAGGCATTTCCATAATATTTGGTCAAGAGAAAGGAAATAAAAGGGAATTTTATTGATAAATGAGCAAAAGTTTATTTCTTTTACAGAAGGATTACAAAAGGTATTTAGAAGAATGGGTAGTCAAGGTTGGCTATACTGTATAGGCTTGAACAGTCATATCTATGATACCTGCCCCCCAGTTCTCCTAATTGCTTCAGTTGAGATGCCTGAGCTTAGAGTGAAGACTATGCAGACTGCTTGCTTCTGGAAGAATGTTATTTTAGCCGCCTTTTCGGTTTTCGACTAAAGTAACCATTGCTCTTAGTTTTTTTTTTTTTTTTTTTTTTTTTTTTTTTTTTTTTCTTCTTTTTGCCTAGGACGTATCCTAGCGAGGGATATGGACCCTATCTTTTGCCCAGGGATGCCCTTTGCGGGTTTTCATTCCTGACGGGTCATGAGCAATGTCTTTAAGTATAATATTTCTTTACCGCGTCAGAATTGATTGGGTGTCGAAGCTCCTCTCCATCCATATTAGTGAGAATAAGTGCCCCTCCTGAGAAAGCTCGTTTGACCACAAAGGGTCCTTCATAATTTGCCGCCCATTTTCCAATTTTATCCTTCTGGGCTGGAAGCAGTTTCTTTACCACTAAATCCCCTTCTTGATAAGTATGAGGGCGGACCTTTTTATCATAAGCCTTTTTTATCTTCTTTTGATAGGCTTGTCCATGGCATATGGCATTCAGCCGTTTTTCATCGATAAGGTTTAATTGATCGTATCGACTTTGAACCCATTCGGCTTCTGTTAATTTTGCTTCCATAATAATTCGTAGGGAAGGTATTTCGACCTCTATTGGCAATACGGCCTCCATTCCATATACAAGGGAGAATGGAGTGACTCCTGTTGAGGTTCGTACAGACGTTCGATATCCATGAAGAGCAAAAGGTAACTTTTCATGCCAATCCTTATAGGTTTTAACCATCTTTTGAACAATCTTCTTGATGTTTTTATTGGCTGCTTCCACTGCGCCATTCATTTTAGGCCTATAAGGAGAAGAATTATGATGTTGAATTTTGAAGTCATAACATAGCTCTTCCATCATTTTATTATTCAGATTGGTCTCGTTATCGGTAATGAGACGATGTGGAATGTCGTATCGACATATGATATTTTTCTTAATAAAGGTGACCACTACTTTTCTAGTCACATGTGCATAAGATGCAGCTTCTACCCACTTAGTGAAATAATCAATGGCCACCAAAATGAATCGGTGACCATTGGACGCCTTAGGCTCAATAGGTCCGATGACATCTATGCCCCACATAGCGAACGGCCAAGGGATAGCCATAACGTTGAGAGGTATCGGTGGAACATGTACATTATCTGCGTGTATTTGACACTTGTGACATTTTCTAGCATACCGATAACAATCTTTTTCCATTGTGGACCAAAAGTATCCCTGCTCGAGGATTTTCCTAGCCATGATATGCCCTGGTGCATGAGTCCCAAAGGTTCCTTCATGTATTTCTTTGATCAATATCTGGGCTTCTTCGGGATTAACGCATCTTAACAAAGTAGAATCACAATTCTTTTTATAGAGGGTTTCTCCTATCAACATAAATCCTATAGCCCTTTTCCGAATGGTCCTTTTATCATTGTCACTGATTCCCTCTAGGTATTCACCCTTTGTCAAGTATCGCCTTATGTCCTGATACCAAGGGGCTTTATCTTTTTCGTTATCCACCATCATGCAAAAGGCTTGTTTGTTGCGAGGAGGCAGAAGAAATGGCAATATTAATTGCATTCACGTCTCCTTCCTTCTTCTTTCCAAAATTCTTTTTAAAAGTTTGAGTAGAGGAATTGGAGGAAGTTTGTTGTACAATTCTTCCACTCTTCAAACCTTGTTCTACTCTTTCTCCTATAATGACTACATCCGCAAAGAGTGTTGATGTATTCCCTATCATTTTGTCGTAATAGGGACCAGTCAGAGAATTGATGAACATGGATGTAGTTTCCTTGTCGGATAGAGGAGGTTCCACTTGTGCTGCCAATTCCCTCCATCTTTGGGCATATGCTTTGAAGGATTCGTCGTTTTTCTTGCTTAATAATTGTAGATCTGCTCTTTCAGGGGTCAGATCAATGTTGTATTTATAACGACGAAGAAATGCATCTGCCATATGTCTCCAGGTTTGGATTTGCCCTCCTTCTAGTTGCATATACCAGTTTAAGGCTGATTCAGCCAGGCTTTCCTGAAAGCAGTGGATCAGGAGTTTTTCATTATCAACATGTGCAGCCATCTTACGACAATACATTGTAAGATGGCTTCTTGGGCAGGTCGTTCCCATGTATTTCGGGAAGTCCGGAGTTTTGAACTTGTTAGGGAATTGGATATTTTTGACGAGACACATATCAGCCGCCTCTTTTATATCAAAGTTATGACCTTCCATGGCTCTCAGCCTCTCTTCAAGAGCAATGATTTGTTGTTTTGATATTTCAGGAGCATGAATATGTATTGTTCTTGTGTCAGATTGATCGTGCTCATTTTGAGGTTCCTCTTCTTCTTCCTGGTGAGAGGCTTGTCCATTCTGAGGACCCTCTCGATGAAGATTCTGTTGATGCATCATTTCTAACATTTGAGTCATTTGTTCTTTCAGTGTAGTAAGCTCAGCGGTGAGCTTTTGGTTTTGTTCTTCTAGTTGTTCCATCTTCTTAGCCTTTTGAGCACGAGTGAGGACGGGCGGAAGACCAGCCACCTTCTAAATGATTTTAATGATTCTTATTATAACTTTTTATTTTAGATGATTAGCGTGGAATAAATATGCCCTAGGATGAATGTGTTTATGTATGAGAGATTTTATTATGATGATGTTTATGCATACTTTTCTTAATGCATTGGCTTTCTCTCTTGGTTTTACCACTTATTGGATGAGATGGTATGAATGATACGACTTTGCCAAGAATTTTGTAAAAAGGTATTTTTATGACCTTAATGTTTTTATATTTTTTATGACCCTTTATCTCTTCGCTTTTTATGATTTTTAGGGTTTTTCATTTTTTTTTGTCTGTTGTATGATCACCCTATGCTAATGCATCAATACAAATGCAGCAAACGTATGCACACACAATTCATACATCCACGAGCAGAGCCACGCTTATTTAATCACGAGGTAGGGTTTTCCTGCAGAAACGTGCTTGGTTTAGGTGGTTCTAACTGTTCTCAACAGGCCAAAGGTCCCCAAGGTGCCCCCATTATAGGGACCTCTCAATCTCTCAATCCTCGGGTCATGCACGGAACTCCGTGGCGACACCCTTAGACCAAAAGAAGAGAGTTATCACCTTGAGTTGGTGGTTTTCCGACAACGGTAGTAGCCCCGTGTGCCAACTAACCGATCGTATCTGCCACCCGCTCCCTATAGATATTCACTCTTGCCCCCGGGTATAGAGGGACTGTTGTGTGCAAGGGTTTTTGTGTGCAATTTATATTTCAAACAATTGCAGAAATAATCATACAGCAGTTATTTAAAGCCATACAATAAAAACATACAGAAGGGTAAAGGCGTAATTTCAAATCTTTGCTTAGTTTGAATTTATCTGTCACTAAATGGGATCAACTCTCTAATATCCCCAGTGGAGTCGCCATCTGTCGCCGCCGTCCCTTTCCGACGTCTGAGGACGTCTTGAACGTTTATACGAGCGGTCGCGAAAAGATGGTTTAGACTCGCGTATTTGTTTTAAAATGTATTCATTGCTTCCGAGGTGTCCAACTATTGAATTATCCTCTAATAAAAGCAAGGTTTTCAAAAAGGGGTTCTTATGGAGTCGCCACCAATGTTTTGACCATAAACATTGGAAAAGGATAAAAGGCATTGATTTTAATGAAAACCAAACTTGGCCATTATAACCAGAGTTAGGTAAGGGAGTTAGTTACGTGTGGGGAAGGTGTTAGCACCCCACAACGCCCTTTCGGGTTCCCTATGACTGGATTAATTCATTAAGTGAAGATTATGAGAAATTACGCGATTACCCTATTTTATTGCATAATATTGAAATGACTATCTACATAATTTTATATAAATAAAGCTAAATAAAGTAATAAAAGAGATATTAAAATGGCTATCTACATGATTTTATTCTACATGACGTAAAAAAATAAAACAGTAAATAAAGCAATAAAAGAGAAGGGAATTGAAAAGAACCTCCGTAGCAAGCTTTATATTGAGAATCTCGAACTGTGAGGATGCGTTTTGGCAACCCCTCTCTCTATACAGACTCTCCTCACCAATACAAGATCGACTCCACTAAAAATTTAAAGAAGAATCAAATGCCGGAATATAATTCCTTAACCGATTGTTACCTATTTAAGGCAATCGGAAAGATCATTCGAGAGAGGGAGAGAAGTAGACAAGTGCTCTGAGTTTTTCTTAAGTGTTTCAGAGCTCTCTGGAGTGTCTGTGTTCTGAAAAAGTGGCAAATGAGCCTCCTATTTATAGTTTTCGCAGCTGGCGCACTTTGGGACCACCGTCTGGGTTGGGACGGCCGTCTGGACTGGGATGGCCGTCCCAAATGGCAAATTTACACAGAGCGGGACCACCTGGGGGTCCGGGACGGCCGTCCCACTTAAATTGGGTTTGGGACGGCCGTCCCACATGCGGGACGCGCGTCCCAACTGTAAAATGGCAGTTGGGACGGCCGTCCCAACTCTGGGACGGTGGTCTCGGCCTGTTTTGTCCAATCTTCGCGTTCTGGGACCCCGGGAAGCTTTCCTTTCCTTTTTCGGACATAGATTGACGCCGATGTGTGTCCGTTGAAGCTTTATCTTCATATAGGAAGTCTTCTTGGCCTTCATTAAGATGCCGAGCGAGCTTTGTCTTTGTGTGGGAAGTCTCTTTTGGCTTTTATTGTGTGAATGAATGAACTCCGTCTTTTATTGTGGGAGGTCCTTCTCGATTTGGGAAGCCGGATGAACTCCATCTTCAGGTGAAGTTCCTCTAGCTTTTAGTTTGAGAGGCCGGGCAAAATCAGGGGTCTACACCTCCTCTGATTCTTGACTTCTTTCTTCAACCTTGAGTGCTATACTTCTACCTTTTTTCTCAGAGACTTCTTGCTCATTGAATCTATTAATTTCCATTTCATGTTCTCTGAGTTTGCCAAACAAGGAGGCTGTTGTCATGACAGATAAGTCTTTTGATTCTGAGATTGTTGTGACCTTAGGCTGCCATGACCTATCAAGACATTTCAAAACTTTAATATTTAATTCTTCTTTATCAAAATTTTTACCTAAGCCCATTAGATGATTGATGATATGAGTGAAGTGCTTCTGCACATCTACAATACTTTCTCCAGTTTGCATTTTAAACAACTCATATTCTCTTATGAGAGTATGTTTTCTGGCTCTCTTTACATCAGTTGTTCCCTCATGAGTAACCTCAAGAACTTCCCACATTTCCTTGGCAGATTTGCATTGGGAGACCCTAAAAAACTCATCCATATTTAGTGCAGAAGTAATTATGTTTTTAGCAGTACAATCACTTTGAACTTTTTTCTTTTCTTCATCATTTAAACTACACCATTCTTTTTTCTGTAATTAATGGACCATTAGCAATTACATCCCAAACATTTCTATCAATAGATTCAATAAAGATCTTCATCCTAATCTTCCAAAATGGATAATCTGTACCACAAAACAGTGGAGGTCTATTGATAGAAGCCCCTCAGAAAAAGGTAATTTGTTTTCAGCCATTAAAGATTTGGACCGAAAGCCTTGAATATTTTTTAAGACCCTTGCTCTGATACCAATTGTTAGAAATGTAGGCTGAGATCAAGAGGGGGGTGAATTGATCTTTGAAAGATTTTCGCAATTTACAGATTATCTATTTCAAAGATTAAGAATTTTGACCAGTTCTTGAATCAACCACAACAAGCAATCAAAATAAAGGCAGTGACAGAATTAAAGAGAGAAAGGTTTAGAAATATACAACCAAGATTTATACTGGTTCACTCAATCCCAGGGCTACGTCCAGTTCCCAGCCAAATTCCAGCTGGGTTCCACTAGATTGAACGTTTTACAGATTATAACTTCAATCCCACACTCAATCTACCACAAGAACCAAAATTCCAGTCCCTGCACCTAAACCTTCACCAAGAACCAAATTCCAGTTCTTGAACAACCCTGCAGCCAAATTCCAGCCACAGAAACCAGTGCCCACAATTCCAGGCACCCACAATACAGAAAAGAAAGTAAAGAAACAAAGAGAAGAAATTAGAACACCCAAACCAGGTTTATGCAGCTCTGCAGAATGAGTTTCTTCTCCAAAAGAATGCAAATATTTCCTCAAGAAAGAACTTCTAAGAAATTCACAAAACTAGCGCGATTCTCTCTTGAAAGTAGCACTTATGATTGCTTGATTGATTTCCAGAAGGTGTGTTTCAAAAGGTTCAAGCAATTCTGTTTTTATAGAAGATTTTCCAAACTGCTGGTTTATTTAATCTGTTAAAATAATATTTTAATCTGTTAAAAGTCTTGTTTTAATTTGTTTAAACTTCTTTTAATCTGTTAAAATGTTCTTGATTATTTTTTAGATTTGTTTTAGCTGATACGACAACGTTTATATCAATTAAAACTCTTTGTAAAAAATCTTCCAAATTGTTTTAATCGATTGTGTCGTCTTTCAATCGATTAAAATACTGCTAAACATTCTTATAAACTTTTCTAAGTGATTTTAACTTATAACAATCTATTTTAATCGATTAAAACACTTTGGAAAAAGTTCACTTAGTTATTTTAATCGATTGAAACGCATTTTAATCGATTATAATTTTGCCAAAAGATTTCATAAAACTTTCTAGGTTATTTTAACTGATAGCAAGCTTGTTTTAATCGATTAAAACATTCTAGTAAAACCTCTTAGTTGTTTTAATCGATTATTTCGCATTTGTATCGATTAAAATACTGACAGAACAACTTTCAAAACACTCCAAGTTATTTTAATCGATTATTTCGAGTTTGTATCGATTAAAATTCTGCCAGAACACTTTTCAAAATATACTAAGTCATTTTAATCGATTATATCAATTCTATACCAATTAAAAACTGGCAGAAGGTTTTCAAAAATCCTTCTAATGAAAACAATCAATTATTTCGAAAACATATCAATTAAAAACCTGTTACAAAAGTGTTAAGAATATTTTAGTTGATAAAACTCACATACTATTAGTTAAAATAGTTTCTTCAAAAACCTTTTAACAAAATACTTTGTTTTTAACCGTTTAAACACGTTTTAGAGGCATTTGCAAAATCTTTTAAATGAAGAGACCTCATGCAGCAGAGAGATAAAAATGATTATACCTAAGTAAAGATGCAGACTCACTAATCACACTACCCTTTTATCTAAGTGACCTTTGACTGCAGCAAAGTAGCCTTGACTTCATTTTGACTTCATCAAATCAACAAGATCTTTGCTAAAGTAATTCAATAAGATCTTCATCACTTTCAAAAGCCGCTTTTAATCAAGCTCTCCCCAATGGTTGATCCACCACAAGAGGATAATAAGCCTCGATCGTTGGTACTCAAAATCAATAAGGAACAGGGGGCAAGGACACCTGTGCGACTATTTATGTCATGTCCTTTCCCCTACAAATCAAATAAAACTGTACCGTGGAGATACGGGGAATCTTCACCAATAAAGGAGGATATCTCCAATATAGCCGACATTGGGGGCATGACCAGAAGTGGAAGGGTCTACTCCCTCAAGGAGTTACAAGAGGATGCTCCCAAGAATAAAGGAAAAAATAAACAAACTGAAGAAAAAGAAAATGAAGAATCCAAGGAGGAGACAGACGAATTACTCCAGTTCATAAGGCAAAGCGAGTATTCCATTATCGACCAGCTCAATCATACACTTGCAAAGATAACCCTGTTATCTCTAATGATGAGTTCAGAACTACATAGAAACGCCCTGATGAAGGTCTTGAGCGAAGCGCATGTACCTCACAGTATATCCCAAGAAAAAGTTGAGAGGATCGTCGGTCACATTACGGCAAACGATCACCTCACCTTCACAGAGGAAGAACTCCCCCTCGAGGGGTCGAGCCACAACAAGCCCTTGCACATTTCCATCAAGTGCAAGGAGTACCTCATTTCTAAAGTTCTTGTGGATAACGAGTCATCCTTGAACATGATTCCCAAGTGCATACTGGACAAGTTGACTATTTAAGGAACCCGTTTGCGCCCAAGCAGCACTATCGTTCGAGCCTTCGACGGATCCAAGCGAGAAGTAGTGGGAGAAATCAATCTGCCAATCTAAGTCAGACCCACTATCTTCAACGTCGATTTCCATGTAATGGACATTACTCTGGCGTATAGTTGTCTCCTTGGTAGGCCTTGGATTCATGACGCTAAGGCAGTACCTTCAACGCTCCACCAGAAAGTCAAGTTTATAGTAAACGACAAACTGATCACGGTCCAAGCAGAAGACGATAGCCTGATCAGTGGACCGTCTACCCAACCTTATGTGGATGCGGCTGAAGAGGCCCTTGAAACATCTTTTCAAGCACTCAAAATTGCTAATGTAGAGAGACTTCCCAATAATACAAAGGTAGTCCGCATGATGATGAAGCATGGTTACCAGCCTGGCCAAGGACTGGGGGCAGATTCCCAAGGAATGAAGGAACCCCCAGAATTCAGAGATAGCCCCTTTAAGTACAGCCTAGGATACGACCCTATAAAGGACCGAGCAGAAAGAAGAAAAGGGAAGTCTCCCCTCCGCACACTCAAGCAGATATTCCGAAGCGGAAGGATGCAAGCGTCAAGAGCTACCCTAGTCATTAGGAGATCTTTTTCTTTGCTTAAGGGATGTAAACCCAGTGATTGTTAGAGATTATCCCCCGGGGCTAGCCCGACCCCCGGATATTTTTAGGCACATATTCCCTTACTAATTAATAAAGAATATATTTCTTACTATCTGCTTCTTTTCTTGCTACTTCATGTCTAGACCTCATAATAAACTTGTCTAAACAAACAAAGGAAAGGAAAAATAAAAGTGCGTCCAAATAAGAAAAATGTACCATTACCATAATAATCAAGCAGGTTGATTAGAAGCACAAAATAAGGCTTTACTCCTCATAAATAAAGTCGTGTTTTGCCAATATTGTGTAAAAACAAAAGGAAAAGAAAGAGCCCATAGAAGCCAAAGGCCAAAAAAGAAAAGGGCAAAATACCCGGTAGGAAACCCACTAAGGGGGCTACGCAAAATATAGGGTTAACCCGTTAGGACACCCGAACAAAAATAAAGGGTAGCCTAGGCAAAAGTTAGGGTTACAAAATAAGGTCCGCTAGGATTCCCTAAACAGAAAAAGAAAAGAGAAGGAACCTAGACAAAAGATAGGACCCAAAACACAATATCCTAGTTTGAAAACCCAAGGGGCGGTCTAGGGAAATCGATCAGCCCTAAAAAGCAATGGAAATAGGCTAAGGCGCAAATCCACAGAGAAAAACGTTTGCTTAGACAAAAGCTCAAACACTCAGGCCCAACCTTAGCCAACCATTCTTACAAAATCTTTTCTGAATAAAATCAACTGTCTAAAACACAAGCCATTGAATTTATCTTTTGCTTCTTTTCTCTTGACCCTCACAACATTATTCTAACAATTAGTTTGGGAATATGGAGGCGTATAATCAACAAGAGGATTGAAATATCTAAAGCAAAGAAAAAGGGCACCAACGTGGCATAGTGTGCTCTCCAAAACAAAAAAAGAGAGAAGAGAAAGTCATTCTTCGATCACATTAAGTCTGGAATTGTACCGCCAAGTACAACAGAAAAATAAATATCAAAGGGCACCCGTCTCTACAAGACACACCAGTTAATCTTTCTGAAAAACTAATGAAATAGACATTATAGGACATCAAACATGAAAACATTGCATGCATAAAATGTTTTTTGAACAAGGTCCTATTTCCTTAAAAAAAATCATAAATCAACTAAAATTCGAGACCGCCATCTCGCCTTCTCAGACAGTCGTCTCGACTCGCGTTGAAACGAGACCGTCGTATCGTTTTGGACGAAAATAAGACCGCCTTCTCGCATGGAGAGAAGGCCGTCTCGACATAGGTCCAAAACGAGACCGCCGTCTCGAAGTTCCAGACGACGGTCCCGAGTCTCGAAATCCCAAACGGCGGTCCCGAATTGCAGCAAGAATTCTATAAATAGGGGCCTTTGGGGGGGGGGGTTCAAACATCCTCTTCTGCACTCCTACATACCTTTCTTCTATATTTGAGCACTTTCTCACCAAAATGCACAGAGGTGAAACTTCAAGAAAGAGGGGAAGGGGTTCTGGCCCGAGTGCTTCTGCGGTCCCAATTCCGCAGGACCCGACCCGGCTCTCACCCCAGCACCAGGCCCGCCTAGAGCACATCCAGGGGTACGTATGGCATCCTATGCTGAAGTTGGACTTCGGCATCCTCACCGAATTCGAATGGGAGGATGACGTGCGTGCCTACTTCGACAATATCGGGTGGGGCTTCCTCCTCCAATCTCCCCCCACCCACATCTACCCGCAAGCGGTGATGGAGTTCCTTGCCTCCATCACGTACTTCGAACTCCCCACGATGGTGTCAGGCCTCCCGCCGGTCAAGATGGTGTCCTACTTCATGAATGGGTCGTACTAGATGACGACCCTAGACGAATTCAACGTGTCTATTGGCTTCGTCCGGCCCGAAGACATCCTGGCCCAAGAGTACCGAGGGGCCATCTGCGAGCGCCCTCCTACCCTCACAACCGGTGAGATGTGGGAGGACCTCACCGGGATGTGCGTCCTAGCATCCCTGCTGAAAGGGTCCGCGCTCAAGCCCGCTCTTCGCATCTGCCACAAGTTGCTGGCAGGAACTCTCCATGGGCGGAAGGAGAGTCAGGGTAAGGTCACTTACCCAGACCTCTTCGCCCTCCACTGCATGAGCCAAGGGCGCCGGTGCAATCTTGGCTAATTCTTCGTGAAGGCCCTCAAGGACTTTGGGTGCCATCCTGTGGGAGCCATCCTTATGGCTCCCCTCATCACCCCGCTGGTAGAAAAATGGGGGTGCAGTGGCGGAGAGAGCATCTCCCCCGATCTTCGACCCGAGTCTATTAACGGGTCCATACTTGTCAGCATGGGGATGCTGATCCGTAAAGGATCCTGGTTAGCCCTCCACCCCTCGCTAGCCATGACCCTAGACCTCCAAGACCTGGTGGCGATGCAGGACCTCCCGACACCCCCAGAGTTCCAGCAACAACAACAACAGCAGCAACAACAACAATATTGAAACGACTTTGTTGGCATCAACCGCAACATCTATAGCTTGCGCCAGCAATTCGACCAGATGTCCCTAAGGCAAGATGTCTTTGAGACGCGAATGGAGACCTTCAGCCAGGTACAAGAAGGGATGGGACAAGACCTGGCATTGTCGCCGCCGTCCGTTCTGACGTCCAGGGACATCTCGAACGTTTATGCGAGCGGTCGCGAAAAGATGGTTTAGACTCGCGTTTTTGTTAAAATTATGTTGATTGCTTCCGAGGTGCTCAACAACTAAACTATCCTCTAATAAAAGCAAGGTTTTCGAAAAAGGGTTCTTTTGGAGTCGCCACCAATGTTTTGACCGTAAACATTGGAAAAGGATAAAAAGGTGTTGATTTTAATAAAAACCAAACTTGGCCATCATAACCAGAGTTAGGTAAGGGAGTTAGTTACGTGTGGGGAAGGTGTTAGCACCCCCACAATGCCCCTTTCGGGTTCCCTATGACGGATTAATTCATTTAAGTGAAGATTACAAGAAATTACGCGATTACCCTATTTTATTGCATAATGTTAAAAATAGTTATCTACATGACTTTATTTATTATTGCATACAGAAAACAATAAATAAAAGCAGTAAAAGAGAAGGGAATTGAACAGAACCTCCGTAGCAAGCTTTATATTGCAAATCTTTGATCGCAAGGATGTGTTTTGGCAATCCTTCACTCTACAAAGACTCTCCTCTCGAAATACAAGATCGACTCGACTCGATTTTACAGAAGAATCGAATGCTGGAATATGATTCCTTAACTGATTGTTACCTTATCAAGGCAATCAGAGAGTTCATTCGAAGAGGGAAGAGGATAGACAAGTACTAGGAGTTGTCTGGTCTGTGAAACAGTGGCAAATGAGCTTCCAATTTATAGTTTTCGCTGCCTGCACACTTGGGACGCGCGTCTGGGTTGGGACGACCGTCCCAACTGCATGTTTTACAAAGGCTGGGACGCCCTGGGGAGCTGGGACTGGCAGTCCCACTTGGGACGGCCGTCCCACTTGGCCAGGGAAGGTTGGGACGGCCGTCTCGACCTTGGGACGGCTGTCTCGACCTGTTTTGGCCAGCTTTCGTGTTCTGGGACCCCTTGGAAGCTTTCCTTTGTGTATTCGGACGTCGTTTGATGCCGATAAACGCCCGTTAAAGCTTTATCTTTATATAGGAAGTCTTCTTGGCCTTTATAGAGATGTCAGGTGAGCTTTGTCTTTGTTGTAGGAAGTCTCTTTAGCCTTTATTATTGAGAGGCCGAGCGAGCTTTGTCTTGTCATATGAGATCTTCTCAGCCTTTATTGAGAGACCGGGCAAAATTAGGGGTCTACAGCTGCCCCTTCACCTGCCTGGCTAATATGTTGGCTTAATATGCCGACAAAATTAGTTGGTAGGGGAATGAGTTAACCCTTTTGCCCGGTTATCCTTCGGATGTTTCTTTGGTGATCCTCCAGATGATAAATATTTTTGATAGGTACCAACCCCTATCCGGTTTAAACCTTACTTTATAAGGCTCTGGTGAGACCCTCACCCGGTACAAGTCTGTGTTTCACTAGACTCTTGTGGGTACCTACCCCCACTAGGTATAAACCTTATTTTGCAAGGCTTTGGTGAGTACCTACCCTCACCCGGCATGAGTTCGCATTTTGCTAAACTCTTGTGGGTACTTACTTCTGAGGTGCTCAACACTGAACTATCCTCTAATAGAAGTAAGGTCTTTGCAACCCATTTTTGTAATGCTTAGGTGAGTATTTTACTCCACCTAATGCATTCTGCTAAGTTTTGATGAGTACCTACCCTCATCCGGTACAAACCTTATTTTATAAGGCTTTGGTGGGTACCTACCCCCACTTGGTACGAATCTGCATTTTTGCTAGATTATGATGAGTACCTACCCTCATCCGGTATAAACCTTATTTTATAAGGCTTTGGTGGGTATCTACCCCCACCTGGTACGAATCTGCATTTTTGCTAGATTCTGATGAGTACTTACCCTCATCCGGTATTAACCTTATTTTATAAGGTTTTGGTGGGTACCTACCCCCACCTGGTACGAATCTGCATTTTTGCTAGATTCTGATGAGTACCTACCCTCATCCGGTATAAACCTTATTTTATAAGGTTTTGGTGGGTACCTACCCCCACCCGGTACGAATCTGCATTTTTGCTAGATTTTGATGAGTACCTACCCTCATCTGGTATAAACCTTATTTTATAAGGCTTTGGTGGGTACCTACCCCCACCTGGTACGAATCTGCATTTTTGCTAGATTCTGATGAGTACCTACCCTCATCCGGTATAAACCTTATTTTTTAAGGCTTTGATGGGTACCTACCCCCACCTAGTACGAATCTGCATTTTTGCTAGATTCTGATGAGTACCTACCCTCATCCGGTATAAACCTTATTTTATAAGACTTTGGTGGGTACCTACCCCCACCTGGTACGAATCTGCATTTTTGCTAGATTATGATGAGTACCTACCCTCATCCGGTATTAACGTTATTTTATAAGGCTTTGGTGGGTACATACCCCCACCCGGTACGAACCCCGTTCTGCAAGGCTCTGATGGGTACCTACCCCCACCCGGTACGAACCCCGTTCTGCAAGGCTTTGATGGGTACCAACCCCCACCTGGTCCGAACCCCGTTCTGCAAGGCTCTGATGGGTATCAACCCCCACCTGGTCCGAACCCCGTTCTGCAAGGCTCTGATGGGTACCTACCCCCACCTTGTCTGAACCCCGTTCTGCAAGGCTCTGATGGGTACCAACCCCCACCTGGTCCGAACCCCGTTCTACAAGGCTTTGATGGGTACCAACCCCCACCTGGTCCGAACCTCGTTCTACAAGGATTTGATGGGTACCAACCCCCACCTGGTCCGAACCCCGTTCTACAAGGCTCGGTGGGTACCTACCCCCACCCGGTCCGAACCCCGTTCCGCAAGGCTCGATGGGTACCTACCCCCACCTGGTCCGAACCCCGTTCCGCAAGGCTCTTATGGGTACCTACCCCCACCTGGTCCGAACCCCGTTCCGCAAGGTTCCGATGGGTACCTACCCCCACCCGGTCCGAACCCCGTTCCGCAAGGCTCGATGGGTACCTACCCCCACCCGGTCCGAACCCCGTTCCGCAAGGCTCGATGGGTACCTACCCCCACCCGGTCCGAACCCCGTTCCGCAAGGTTCTGATGGGTACCTACCCCCACCTGGTCCGAACCCCGTTCTGCAAGGCTCTGATGGGTACCTACCCCCACCTGGTTTGAACCCCGTTCTTCAATGTTCTGAATAAGCCCCGTTCTGCAAGGCTTTTAGGATGACTTTTTGATAGTCAATCCTGTGGTCATCTGGTTTTGGAGATGTATTGGCGACTTATTGTTTCTGTTCACGCGCCATATTTGATTTGACTTTTTGACTTTTCTGTTAGTCATCCGGTTTTACCGGGGATTCTTTGTTTTTGGCTTTTTCGTTTAGCCATCCGGTCTTTGCCGGGGATTTCTGATTTTTGGCTTTTCTGTTTAGCCATTCGGCCTTTGCCGTGGATTCTTTGTTTTTGGCTTTTCTTTTTAGCCATCCGGTCTTTGCCGGGGATTTCTTTGTTTTTGGCTTTTCTTGTTTAGCCATCCGGCCTTTGCCGTGGATTCTTTGTGTTTTGGCTTTTCTTTTTAGCCATCCGGTTTTACCGGGGATTCTTTGTTGGTTGCCTCTTATTTAGGTGGGAATCCATTGGGGATTTTTGGTTTGATTGTGCCTCTTGATTAGGCAGATGCTTCAACAGTTGCGAAGGCTTTGTTGTTTTTTTCGCCTCTGAATAGGCTGATGTTCTACTTGAGGATATTTGTTTTTGATAATACCTCTGAGTAGGAAGATGCTTTATTGAAAGCTTTATGCTCGTATTGCCTCTTGCATAGGTTGATTTCTTGTTTCTTGGGGATATCGACTCTTTGCTTGCCTCTGAGTAGGCATAGGCATTCTTGGGAGTGAAGGTTTTGCCTTTCACTGGGGATATTCATATTGGGTGTTATAGGCGATTAACTCCCTGAGGATATGAATTTTGTATTTTGCCTTTTGCTGGTAGGCCCGCTGGGGATTGTTTCTTTTTGGTGATCCACCAGGGATTTGATCGTTTCCTGGGGATCTATTTTGAATTGCCCCCTAGGGAGGAATGGAGTTTTTGACTCCTTGTTGGAGGTTGTTGTTTGAGCTGGCTTTGCCTCTGCTCTTATTCCTGTTGGGGAATGGATTTGTATGTGCGCCTTTTACGCACATTGGCTTTTTCTTTGGGTGAAAAGATATATATTTTTTCTTTTCTTTTTGGTGATCCCTGGGGAATTTTTCTTTTCTTTGGGGATCCAAATTTGATGATGGAGTCCTGGCTCCTGGCTTTGTGAAGCTCTTATTTGAGCTAGAAGATGGAAATTTTTTGTTTTCCTCTTTTTGTCTTTTTGTAGACTTTTCTTGATATATTCTTCTTGGAGATTTTTTATTTGGCCTTTTTCGTTGTGGCCTCTATTGGGGAATGAAATTTTTTCTTTTCTTTCTTTTTGTTGCCCCCTGGTGATATGGAGGATTTGTCTCTGTATTTTCTTTGATGGACTCTTGTGTAGTCCTTATTCTCCTTATTCTCCTTTGGGGAAATGGCAGAGATTCTGGAAGAGTTTGCTTGATGACTCATGTGGCGATGCTGCTGAGTCGTGAGGTAATCTTTTTATTTTGCCTTTGGAGTAGGCAAGGATCCTCTTGGGGATGATCAAGCCTTTTCGTTGGCTTTTCTATGGTGATGGCTTCCTTCTTTCTTGGATGGAAGGATGTTGATTGAAGCTTTAAATGACTATGGTTGATGACTCATGTCGTGATGCTGAGTCATGAAGTAATTTTTTTGTTTTGCCTTTGGAGTAGGCAAGGATCCGCTTGGGGATTATCGAGCCTTTCCGTTGGTTTTTTTTTTCGATGTACCTTCTTTTATTGGGATAGAAGGTTAGAGCTAGTTTTCTTGAAACTCTTCATTTTGCTGGGATGGTTTTGATTTCGCCTTTTTCTTTCGCGACTTTAATCTCTATCGCGAGTTATTTGAAATCTGGCTTTTTATCACGTGTGCCTTTTATTTTATAATTTTTGTACACGTGGGCTTTTGGAATGTAAACAGAAATAACAATGTTTATTCATTACTTCTTTTCTTTTTGGGATACATTCAAAACATTTTCAAATTACTAGAAAATAAAAAGGAAACTATCTCCTAATCATCTGCCTCTGGACTGGAATGGGCAAATGGTGCTGGCGAAGGTATGCGGCGGAGCAGGCGATGCTGGAACCTTGCCTGGGTCTGGACCAGATTCTCTATCTGTCGATCCGTCCTGTCCTGCCTCATAGTCAGCTGATTAAACTGCTGGCGTATGAATTGGAACTCTCCTTCCATATAGGCGTGCTCGTCGTCTATCCGTCGGTACAAGCCGGCGAAGTCCGGGTCATATGACTGCTGCTGCGATTCTGTAGTCGAAGGGATGTCCTGAGGCATGTCGAAATCGCGCATATCCAGCGAAATCGAGATAATGGGGTTTAAGATAAACCCTGATCCCTGTCGACTGAGGATGTTCATATGAACCAGCATTCCTCCGCTAATCGGCTCTGGTCAGAGGCTGGCTGGGAGATCTTCTCCGTCAGTACATCCCCAATATTCCGCTTAAGGGGTGAGAAAGGGAGCTATTATGATGGCTCCTGCTGAGCCGCGGGTTCTGTAATCTTTTACGGTTTTTAGGAAGGCATAACCTGGGTTGCATCGCAACCCTTGATGCATACAGTAGACAATGAAGAGGTCGGCCAGTGTTACCTTCCCTTGGCTCTCCTTCCGGCTGTGTATGGTCCCAGCTAGCAATTTGTTGCATATGCGAAGCGGGGGAGAGAAAGTTGCGCCCTTCAGGTTCGACGGCAGAGTGTGTGCTCCAGTGATCTCTCTCCACATGCTAGTGGTGGTGAGAGCAGCAGGCTTTTCCAGATATGCGGACCGATATTCTGGTGTTCTTGTATCTGCTCATTGACAGAAACCCATTATGACATTAAAGTCATCCAGAACAGTGGTACGGTAGGCTCCATCCATCCAGTAGGAGATGGCCTGAGTCGGTGGCACTCCGGGAATTGCGGAAGGCATTTCCACCATGTTGACGGAGGCAAGAAACTCTAGCGTAGCAGTGCGGTGGATCCGAGTAGGTGGCTCTCGGAGCAGAAAGTCCCATCCTATGTTGTGGATGAACCTTCTGACATCTTGTTCCCAGCCAAATGTAGCTAGGATTTCAAAGTCCAGCCGCAGTGTAGGATACCAGGAATATTGCTGGATATTTGCCAGTCGCTGTTGATGTGATTCTGCTAGTAGAGTGCTAGTAGTAGGAGTTCCTCTAGCAGGGTTTCTAGTGCGTTTTCTCCTAGATGAGGCTTCTCCATGCTCCATTCTATGTAGTAATCACTTAAGAATGCTAGGAGTGTGTTAAAAGGGAAGAGAAGCAAGGTGGAATGCTTGGAATGGGGTACCAAAGGCCAAATCCGCGCATAATACATATAGGGGACGCCAGGAGACTTGGGACGGCCGTCTGGGTTGGGACGGCCGTTCCAATTGAAAAATTCCTTCATGTGCCATCAGCTGATAAGTGAGACGGCCGTCCCACCTGGGACGCACGTCTCAACTGAAAATAGGGATTTGGGACGACCGTCTTGACTTTGGGACGGCCGTCTCGAGCTTCTTGAGTGGATTTTTTATTTTTTTGAGTTAATTTTCGTGTTTTTTGATGAAATTGAAGATAGGATTCCCTTCATTTATGCTTTAATGCATGTAATGCTTCATGATATGCATCCTAGGATCTATTTCAGTTAATATTTCGAAAATTTTAACTGATGTGCTTTGACTTCGGGCGCATTCTTGCTGTTGTGTCTTTATGTCATCTTGTCTATTGATCAATAAGCTAAGCTGTACTGATTTTCCATCATGGACCTTTCTTGCTATAGCCGAAGAACAATTCTTTTGTTCGTAGGGCAACTGCCATATCAATGCCCTCCTTCCTTTCCTTAGGGATTTCAACCTTCCTATTGATCACTATGTTTCCACATTCCCCTTTATTACTTGAATGCTTTATAGTGAAATGGTCAAGAGAAGAGAAAGAAAAAGGATTTACAACAAAGGCTTGTGTTTTAGAGGGACATTTTTTGCAATAGAGGTTTTTTGTAAGAATGGCTAGCCAAGGTTGGTTGGTGTTTGGGCTAGTTCAGACAAACGTTTTGTTCTTATTATGCGGTGTCGTTGTTTACTGATTTGTGGCACCTTTTTGTGATTGATTAACTTCCCTAGTCCGCCCTTTCGGGTTTTCAGCCTAGGATGCTGTGCTTATGTCCTAACTTTTGTCTAGGTTTCCCCTTTTTATTTATTTTTTAGGAATACCTAGCGGACTTTTTATAACCCTAACTTTTGCCCAGGCTACCCTTTATTATTGTTCGGGTTTCCTGCCGGGTTTACCCTAACTTTTGTGCAGCCCCCTTTGTGGGTTTCCTGCCAGGTATTTTGCCCTTTTATTTTCTTGTCTTGGCCTTTGGCTTTGACGGGCATTGCTTTTTTGTATATGTATATTTTCTTTTGCACAACATTGTCGAAACTTGATTTTATTGAGATAATTTTTATCCGTGTTTCTAGTTAATCAATCATATTTGACTTTGCTTTATGACGCTTTGATTGTTTTGACGCATTTGGAACAAAACGTCTATCTAAACCTTGTTTATTAAAAATGGGGTATAGACATGTTTAGCAAGAAAAGAAGCAGATAGTAAGAATATCATTCTTTTGTAATTTTAGGGAAATGTGTGCCCTAGAGATGCTCGGGAGACGGGCCTACCCCGAGGAGTGATCTCTAATAGTCACTAGGTTTACATCCTTTAGAATTGGAAGAAGGACACCTAATGACTAATGCTACCCTTTGCGCTAATATCCCTCCTTTTCGGAATATCGTCTTCGAGGGATAAGACTTCCCTGTTTTCCGTATGGTTTGATCTTTCGTGGGGTCATACCCTAAACCATATTTTAAAGGGTTATCTTTGAACTCCGGTGGCTCTTTTATTCCTTGAGTATTCTTTCCGAGCCCCTGTCCTGGGCAATACCCATATTTTTTCATTATATGGGCCACCTTTGTATTACTAGGGAGTCTTTCTATGTTGGCAATTTCGAGTGCTTGAAAAGATGTTTCAAGAGCCTCTTCAGCCGCATCCACATATGGTTGGACAGACAGTTTACTGATTAGAAAGTCTTCTTCAGCTTGAACTGTGACGAGTTTATCATTTGTCACAAATTTGACTTTCTGGTGGAGCGTTGAAGGTATTGCCTTAGCGCTATGAATCCAAGGTCTACCAAGGAGACCACTATATGCCGGCGTGATATCCATCACGTGGAAGTCTATGTTAAAGATAGTAGGGCCAATTTGGATTGGTAGACTAATTTCTCCTACTACTTCACGTCTTGATCCGTCAAAGGCTCGAACAATTGTATTACTCGGGCGCATGTGGGTTCCTTGCACTGTTATCTTGTCAAGTGTGCCTTTAGGCATGACGTTTAAGGATGACCCATTATCCACCAGAACTTTGGAAATGAGATATTCCTTGCATTTGACAGAAATATGCAAGGGCTTGTTGTGATTTGACCCTTCTAAAGGGAGTTCTTCATTTGTGAAGGTAAGATGATTATTGGCTGTAATGTTACCAATAATTCCTTCGAATTTGTCCTGAGATATTGCATGCGGGACGAATGATTCATTCAAAACCTTTAACAGTGCATTTCGATGCGGTTCCGAACTCATTATGAGTGATAACAAGGTTATCTTTGCAGGAGTGCGATTGAGTTGATCGATGATGGAGTACTCGCTTTGCCTTATGTACTGGAGTAACTCATCTGTCTCCTCCTTGGATTTTTCTTCTTCGGCTTTATTTTTCACTTTATCCTTAGGAATATTATCTTGTAATTCCTTGGGGGAGTATATTCTTCCACTTCTCATCATGCCCCCAATACCGGCTATGTTGGAGATATCTTGATTAACTGATGATTCTTCTGAATATCTCCAAGGTACAGCTTTATTTGATGAATAAGGGAAAGGACGAGGCATGAATAAACGTACAGGCATTATTGCCTCTTCCCTTTTATCGATTGGAATAACCAACGGTGCTTGTTCATTATCATCTTTGGGTCTATCGACCGTTGTAGAGATTTTGATGACGAAAGGCTTCTTTTCCATTTATTCTGATTTGTGGAAAGCACATCAATTAATCCTTCCTTTTTATTATCTTTGTTATTAAAATGAGGAGGGATGTATGAATGTATGCAATTTATGAATGCAATAGACAATTTAAGGAAAAAAAACTTTTTATTTCAATTAGAAAGTGTTTATCCCTCTATACAATGCTTTGAAGCAAGTGTTGACAAAAACGGAGAAGCTTGAAGAATCCTATAGGTAAATTAGGCTTTCTTCGTAATTCATCTTCAGCTGTTCTCACATGGTTTCTGAGCGTCTTGATTTGCTCATGTACCGCCTAGCTCATATCTTCACTATATCGACGAGCCTCTTTTATCTTTTCTTCTTGATGCACGATCAAGGCTTGCTGTTGGTCAGACCTTTTTATTACTTGGTCTCTTTCACGAAGCAATTGACCATACTGAGCTAATCCATTTCTTTCTTTATCATGTAGCTCCTCTAGGTCTTCTCTGTATTTTTCAGCGGTTTCCCACCACTTTTGTGCTTCTGACCGAGTTTCTGCTAGGTCATCCTGTATTAACTTGATCATTTTTTCCTGTTCTGCAAGCGCACTCTCAAGATGTTCTATTTCATCATTCATGTCCCGGAATAGACTGTCTTGTTCAAGCCTGGGAATTTTCAATGCTTGTTTAGTCTCTTCTTGGTAATCAACACAATCATTCTTAAGGCGCTCTATTTCATGGTCCTTCTTTTTACATTGCCTTTTTAGACCATCTATTATAAGGGTTGCTTCTTGCTCTTTTTCTTCGAAGGCCCTCAGCTGAGCTTCCATGACTTCAACCCTTTTATTTAAGGCATTGACCTGCAATTGTAGCTCTTCATTGACTAACGTTGTAGTGATTGTAGCAGATGGTTGGGGTATCCCTCTACTTTTCCTCCATTCTTCGTATTCATGGGATGTAGACACTTGAACCTTTCCGAGTTCTTTATCTCCCATATAGACTAGTCTTTCCCATGCTTTCCGGACAACGGATACTTCTTCAAAGCTATGGGAATACTAGCATAGACTCAGCCCTCTGAGCTCTTCTTGAGTTGGCACAGTCTGGGTTCTCATAAGTTGTCTCATAGCTATTTTAGGAGAATAAGCTATACAACCCCTGAGGCCTAGTAGTGGTATGCTCAGGTAATCTCCGCATCGTACAAGAATATAATCGGGTCGGAACCAAGGGAAAACCCATGATACATGCTCCATGTTCCAGTTTTCTAACTCGGTTTTCCACTCTAAAGCTTGACGATGTTGAAGAGGGATTTTCGAAAAACTCCTTAAAGGATCGGGGAATACGCCCATGTGACTTGAAGCGTAGAAGTGAGTAATGCCCCATACATATAGTAATGAAGTGCAGCATCTAAGTGGTTTCCCCTATTTCTGTCGGCAAAAATTTACTGAAAGCAGGGTATCAGCGAGAATTGCAGGTATAGGACTCTTATAGTATACATCCCAGGCAAAGAATGCATCTATTGCAGCATGATCCACAACGTTCACATGAAATGGGAATAATATGATTCCGAACATTGCCAATGCTAGAGTTTTGTTGAAGGTAGACCAATCTTTCTTTTCAGCCAAAGAGATTAAGTGGTCTTCTATTATAGACATTTTCCAACCTCGGATGTTCCCTTTTCCCTCTAGGATGGATTGATGAGGAGGCAGTCGTATGATAGTAGCAACCTTACTCACGACCACATATACTCCTGAGCAGACATAAACCCCGACTGATTGAGGCCATCTAACCATGAGTTCATATTCTTCTAAGGTTGGTACTAAGTCAAACTGCGAAAACTCAAAGCAGTGTAGATCGGGATTCCAGAAGTGGACTAATGCTCTAACAAAGATTGGATCGATGTTGATTCTCAGGAGGTCAAGGATTCTTCCATAAGATTTCTCAAAATTGGCACTGACCTCTGGCGGCATATATGTACTCAACTGCCTTAACTTCTCTACACGGCATAGAAGGATTT
Source organism: Sphenostylis stenocarpa (assembly GCA_963425845.1). NCBI lineage: Eukaryota > Viridiplantae > Streptophyta > Magnoliopsida > Fabales > Fabaceae > Sphenostylis > Sphenostylis stenocarpa. Next base: position 55,454,867 of record OY731400.1, on the reverse strand, counting down.
CCACTTTCTTTAACTGTCTATTACTGGATCCCTCCATTATCTAAAAGAAATGAAAAATGCATGATATGAGGATGAGTCCTTGTAAATGCATGCATGCAAGTGTTTGTTTTTCTAAGTATTACCATGTTTTATTCCTAATATGATACCTGGTAATACTTGGTTTTTCTTAAAAAGAAAACTATCTATATGGATGTTTATGGATTTTGATGAAGAGAGTCCTATTTTCTTCTCTTGGTTTTTATGAACAAAAGTTGTATGAATTATAAGACTTTTATCAAGATTTTTTATTTTATAAAGGCATTTTTATGGCTTTAAATCATTTTTATATTTTTTATGACCCTTTATCTCTTCTGTCGGTCAACGTGGCTACTTAGCTTACAAAGAACCTGAAACCAGGCTAGCTTAACTGAAGACTGTCCGAGATAAAGGTGGTTATCTTATCACTTTTTGATTTTTAGGGTTTTTCATTTTTGTTTGTTGTATGATTACCCTATGCTAATGCATCAATACAAATGCAGCAAACGAATGCACACACAATTCATTCACCCACGAGCAGAGCCACGCTTATTTAATCACGAGGTAGGGTTTTCCTGCAGAAACATGCTTGGTTTGGGTGGTTCTAAACTGTTCTCACCAAGGCCAAAGGTCCCCAAGGTGCCCCCATTATAGGGACCTCTCAATCTCTCAGTCCTCGGGTCATGCACGGAACTCCGTGTCGACGTCCTTAGACCAAAAGAAGAGAGTTATCACCTTGAGTTGGTGGTTTCCGACAACGGTTGTAGCCCTGTGTGCCAACAAGTCGGTCGTATCTGCCACCCACTCCCTATAGGTATTCACTCTTGCCCCCGGGTATAGAGGGACTGTAGTGTGCAAGGGTTTTTGTGTGCAATTTATATTTCAAACAATTTGCAGAAAATAATCATACAGCAATTTATTAAAGCCATACAATAAAACATAAGGAAAAGGGTAAAGACGTAATTTCAAATCTTTACTTAGTTTGAATTTATCCGTCACTAAATGAGATCAACTCTCTAGCTTCCCCAGTGGAGTCGCCATCTGTCACCGCCGTCCGTTCCGACGTCCAGGGACATCTCGAACGTTTATGCGAGTGGTCGCGAAAAGATGGTTTAGACTCGCGTTTTTGTTAAAATTATGTTCATTGCTTCCGAGGTGCTCAACAACTGAACTATCCTCTAATAAAAGCAAGGTTTTCGAAAAAGGGTTCTTTTGGAGTCGCCACCAATGTTTTGACCGTAAACATTGGAAAAGGATAAAAAGGTGTTGATTTTAATAAAAACCAAACTTGGCCATCATAACCAGAGTTAGGTAAGGGAGTTAGTTACGTGTGGGGAAGGTGTTAGCACCCCCACAACGCCCCTTTCGGGTTCCCTATGACGGATTAATTCATTTAAGTGAAGATTACAAGAAATTACGCGATTACCCTATTTTATTGCATAATGTTAAAAATAGTTATCTACATGACTTTATTTATTATTGCATACAGAAAACAATAAATAAAAGCAGTAAAAGAGAAGAGAATTGAACAGAACCTCCGTAGCAAGCTTTATATTGCAAATCTTTGATCGCAAGGATGCGTTTTGGCAATCCTTCACTCTACAAAGACTCTCCTCTCCAAATACAAGATCGACTCGACTCGATTTTACAGAAGAATCGAATGCTGGAATATGATTCCTTAACTGATTGTTACCTTATCAAGGCAATCAGAGAGTTCATTCGAAGAGGGAAGAGGATAGACAAGTACTAGGAGTTGTCTGGTCTGTGAAACAGTGGCAAATGAGCTTCCAATTTATAGTTTTCGCTGCCTGCACACTTGGGACGCGCGTCTGGGTTGGGACGGTCGTCCCAACTGCATGTTTTACAAAGGCTGGGATGCCCTGGGGAGCTGGGACTGGCAGTCCCACTTGGGACGGCCGTCCCACTTGGCCAGGGAAGGTTGGGACGGCCGTCTCGACCTTGGGACGGCCATCTCGACCTGTTTTGGCCAGCTTTCGTGTTCTGGGACCCCCGGGAAGCTTTCCTTTGTGTATTCGGACATCGTTTGATGCCGATAAACGCTCGTTAAAGCTTTATCTTTATATAGGAAGTCTTCTTGGCCTTTATAGAGATGTCAGGCGAGCTTTGTCTTTGTTGTAGGAAGTCTCTTTAGCCTTTATTATTGAGAGGCCGAGCGAGCTTTGTCTTTTCATATGAGATCTTCTCAGCCTTTATTGAGAGATCAGGCAAAATTAGGGGTCTACAGGCACTGCTCAGACAAGAACATCTCGATTCAGTCTGGAGCCAGGCAGAGTTTCAAAGACATATGTATCGGCAGTTCCCTCCTCCCGGATCGTCTCCCGGCTCGAGCCCACTGTCTTAGGGATAGTACCCCAAAATAAATGTTGTAATCAAATTTTATCATAAATAAAAATTTCTTTCATTCATTTTTGCTCTCTTCCCGAAAAAAAGTCAGCATAACAAAAAGAGACTAAAAAGTAAAAAGACTTACGCTTAATCCCGGAAAAGCCAAAACCGAAATCGCGAGAAAAAAGATAAAACCGCGGAAAAAGGCAGGATTAAAAACAAGACAAGTCAACCACATTGACCAAGAATTTTTCGACGACCAGCAAAGTCGAACTACAAAACAAGACTACCCGACAACCAACAAGTTGGATGACCACCGGAAGGGTCGAAATAGTCCCCGACAAAAACCGGATGACTGTCCCAGAAAAGTCAAAAATAAATATAAAAAAGTAAGAGAATGCATCTCAACACCGGCGCATGATCAGAATCAGTAAGCCACCACCACAGCCAAGGGGTCAACTACCGTATCGAAGGAGCATCCTAAGGTTTCTCACCCAGCGCATGAGCTAGAGCAGTAAGCTGCCACAACCAGCAGTCCTACAAAGTGGACTCAACCCCAGATGGGGGTGTGTACTCATCAAGCCTTACAAAAGGGGGCTTACCAGACGGGGGTTCATACTCGTCAAACACCAGATGGGGGTGTGTACTCATCAGGCCTTACAAAAGGGGGCTTACTAGACGGAGGTTCATACTCGTCAAACCAGATGGGGGTTCGTACTCATCAACCGAAGGGGTCAGCCACCGCAAGAAGGAGCATCCCGGAGGCATACAATTTTTCCCAGAGGATCAACCACCACAAAACGGAGCATCCGAAGGACAACCGAGCAAGAGGGTTAACTCCTTCACCCTCCTGCCGATCTTCTTGGCACAACAGGCCAACAGTCGGCTAGTCAGGTGAAGGGGGGCAGTTGTAGACCCCAAATCTTGCCCAGCCTCAAAATAAGAACAGAAGACCTCCTATTCGAAGATGGACAAAGCCTAAAAAGCTACCAGGAGAGACTATTAGGCCCCATATTAGAGTAGGAAGGCTTTCTTATACAAAAAATAAGGATTTCCACCTTCAGGGGTCGAGACCGCCGTCTCGCTTTTCGGGACCGCCATCTCGTTTGGCGAGACCGCCGTCTCGCCACTTGCCATTGGCGAGACCCCCCTCCCGTTTGGCAAGACGACCCTCTCGCCATTTAGTAAGTCGATACTGCCATCTCACCAAACGAGATGGTGGTCTTGCCACTTATCAAAGTCGAGACCGCCATCCCGAATGGCGAGACCGTCGTCTCGACCTTGCCAGGCGAGACGACGGTCTCCACCTGACAGGCGCGAATCCCTATAAATAGGGGGCGCTCTCCCCTTCATTTCACACAGTTCTTCCATTCTTCCTTCTACACTTTCTTAGAATTCCTCTCCTAGAGCCCCTCCGAAGCATTTCTAGAGTTTTTGAGTGTTTTAAGAGAGTTTTTAGAGCGAAAAAGCGGCATTGTAGAGCGAAGGGCTGCCAAAACGCACCCTATTTTTTACGAGAATTAATCAAAGCTTGCTCTGGAGGTTTATTCACTCTCTCCCTCTCTTTTATTGTCTTTTTTACTTATATTAAATTGTGCAATAGCTATTAGGGCCATGTAGTCATTATTTTAATTCCGCAAATAAAAGAGTAAAAGCGTCATTTCAAAAGTTTATTTATAAAATAATTGGCCTGTCATAGGGAACCCAAAAGGGGCATTGTAAGGGAGCTAATACCTCCCTTACACGTAACTAACTCCCTTACCCAACTCTAGTTTTAACGACCAAAGTTGATTTTTCTTAAAAAACCAATGCCTTTTTCTTTCTTTTTTCGATGTTTCCAGTAAAAACATTGGTGGCGACTCCATAAGAACCCTCTCAATCTTGCTCTTAGGTCAACCCGGTTATCGGACGATCTAAGAGCTCCTTTTTGAAAACCTCGCCCTCAGGTTCAGCCTGGTTATTGAACAACCTAAAGGTGTTGTAACTCCACCCATAATTAAACGCAAAACACAGAAAGTCGGAACCATCGCGTCGCTCTGACCGCCTCTTTTGATGGCGGCGACATCGCCCATTTTCCAATTTTATTCTTCTGGGCCAGAAGCAACTTATTTACCATTAAATCCTTCTTATGGTAAATATGGGGGTTGACCTTTTTATGTACACGTTTTTTATATAGCATTTAGCCGTTTTTCTTCAATAAGGTTTAGCTGGTCATATCGGCTTTGAATCTGTTCGGCTTCTATTAATTTTGCTTCCATCATCCTATGCTTTTGTCAACATGATTAGTTGTACTGATTTTCCGTCTCAGATCTTTGCTATAACCGAAGAGTAATCATTTTGAATGTAGAGCAACTGCCATATCAATGCCCCTCTTCCTTTCCTTAGGGGTTTCAATTCTCCTATTGATCACTATATTTCCACATTTCTCAGTCAATTACTTGAATGCTTTATGGTGAAGGGTCAAGAGAATAGAAAGAAAGGGATTTATTGCAAAGGCTTGTGTTTTAGTGAGATTTTTTATGAAATAATAGTTTCTGTAAGAATGGCTAGCCAAGGTTGGTCGGTGTTTAGCCTAGTTTAGACAAACGTTTTGTTTTAATGAGGTGGCGTCTTCAACTGATTACTTTATGGCGCCTATTTGTGACTGATTAACTTTCCTAGTCCTCCCTTTTGGGTTTTCAGCCTAGGATTTTGCCCTTTTATCTTTTTGTCTTGGCCTTTGACCTTGACGGGCTTCTTTTAATAATAATTTCTTTTCTCAAAACATTGTTGAAACACGATTTTCTTATTCGTGTCTCCAGCTAATCAATCATGTTAAATTTGGCTTCATTTTGTCTATGGCGTTTTGATTATTTTGACGTATTTTGGAACAAAACGTTTGTCTAAACATGGTTATTTATGGGGTATAGATATGATTAGCGAGAATAGAAGCAGATAGTAAAAATAGCATTCTTTTGTAATTCAAAGGGAAATGTGTGCCCTAAAGATGCTCGGGGGTCGGGCACACCCCGAGGAGTGATCTCTAATAGTCATTGGGTTTACATCCCTTAAAATCGGAAGAAGGACATCTAATGACTAATGCTACCCTTGATGCTAATATCCCTCCTTTTCGGAAGATCGTCTTTAAGGTATGGAGGGGAGACTTCTCTTTTCTTTGTACGACTTGATCTTTTGTAGGGTCGTACTTTAAAGGATTATCCTTAAAACCTAGTGGCTCTCTTATTCCTTGAGCATCCTTTCCAAGCCCTTGTCTTGGGTTGTATCCATATCTCTTCATTATATGGGCCACTTTCATATTACTAGGAAGTCTTTCCATATTTTCAAATGTCCTCTTTAGTCGCATCCATTTAAGGTATGGTGGACGGCTCGCTGATTCAAATGTAGTCTTTAGCTTGAACCATGATCAACTTGTCGCCTACCACGAATTTGATTTTTCGGTGGAGCGTTGAAGAAACTGTTCTAGCACCGTGAATCCAAGGTCTACTTAATCTTCCCCTTGGCTTCTTTTTTCCTTTTCCTCTTCGGTTTCTTTATTTTTCCTTTGTTTTTAGGAGCATTATCTTGTAGCTCCTTGGGTGAATAAATTCTTTTGCTTCTCGTCCTGCCCCAAATGTCGGCTATATTGGAGATATCTTCATTGACAGAAAATTCTTCTGTGCATATCCACAGTACAGCTTTATCCGATGTATAAGGGAGATGACGAGGCATGAATAAGCGCAAAGGTGTTATTGCCCCTTCCCTGAAATTATCAATTTGGGTACCGATATTTATTTATTTCTTATTATCTCTTTGTCCCAAATCGATGGCCTAAGTTTTTTTTCCTGATGGGGATGTATCAATTGAGCTTATTTTTCCAACAGTCTTTGCAGGTCCGGGGAAATGGTCCCCTCCTCACCGTCTGACTCAATCCATTCGTCTTCGGCTTTCAGATCCCGTAGAGAGTTTTCAATCACAGACATGACTATTTATATGGTCCTTATTTGGGTTTAGATTTTATTTAATTATTTTGGAGTGAGAGAGAAAATTATTTAATTATTTTGGAGTGAGAGAGAAAAGAATGAAAAGAATATGAATATTATGAAAAATGCCTTGTTATATTGATGAAAAGAGAAATATATACAGAGCCCCTTTAATCAAAAGATCTCACAGCCACGGACAGAGACCGCGAGAGATGCATCGGAAGCTTTTTATTATTATTTTTTATTTCTTTTAACCAAAAGATGCACAAAATGGGGAGCCCTAGTTAGCTGACCTTCTCTACCCAGGATCACTATTCTGGTTGTGATAGAGGTTTGATATTCACGTCGGGAGCATTGAAGGTGATCCACCCAACATTCAACAAATCTTGGACCTTATACTTCAAGGCCATGCAATTCTCCACAGAATGCCCAGGAGCGCCTGAATGGTACTCGCAGTTCTCATTAGGTTTGTACCATTCTGGGTAGGGTGGATCCATCTTCTTTGGAGGGACATATGCTAGGAGATTGTCCTCTATCAATTATGGCAGCAGACTTCCATAGGAGGTTGGAATGGGAGTGAATTTCTTCTCTTGTCTGCGTGACTGCCTAGATGGTTGTGAAGAGGAAGAAGGGGTAGTGAGGTTGATGGAATTTACGCTCCCCTCTTTCTTCTTGCCAAAGGACTTCTTGAATGATACATGGGACTTCTTAAATTTGGGAGGGGATTGAGTATTTTCGACATCAGTTACCTCCTCCCTCTAATGCCCTTAATTTCTCCTCTAGGGCAGAAATTTGTTGTTTGGAAACCTCATTGTGGAGACATTGTTGGCACATTAGTTCCATTAAATACGCCATCTGCTCTTTTACGAAGTTAAGCTCAGTGGTGAGCCTGTGGTTTTGTTTCTCTAACCGCTCCTTTAATTGTGGCACCTGCTCCTTTATGGCATTAAGCTTAGCGATGAGCATACAGTTCTGCTCCTCTAATTGCTCCATCCTCTTAGCTTTTGCGTGTGAGTGGGGACAAGAAGAAGACCAGTCACTTTCTAAATGATTTAAAGATTTTTATTATTGTTTTTTTATTATGAATGATCATTGTGGGATAGATATGCCTTAGACCATAGCTTTGGTGTTTTCCTAAAAGCTTATGCTTTAGGGAGTACCATACCCACCTTGGTGTGATGGTTCCCTTTTTTCAAAGGTTACCATCATACCTTAGCGCACTTATCTCTTCTAGGAAGGTTATAAATGCATTTGGGTCTCTTTCGCTATTATTTAAGGATATCTAATGCATCCTAGAATGAATGTGTTTATGCATGCACTACAAATATTTTTATGATGACAAATATTGAAAGTGGGATAAGTTTTGACTGGGATGTCCAATTTGGACGCACAGTATATCAAAACGAAGAGAAAAAAGTGAAGAATAGGTAATAAATACCCAAAGGGGTTTCGGCCCAACAATTTTCCCAAAAAATGCTCCTAAGACCCATTTTTAGAGGTTTATTAAAATGATGTGTATGCATGCTGCATTTATTTTCTCTCTTGGTTTTTTCTTATGAAATGATGTTGTATGAATGATATGACTTTTCCAAGAATCTTTTTATTGTAAGAGGTATTTTTATTGGTTTAAATTGTTTTTTATATTTTTTATAACCCTTTATCTCTTCTATTGGTCAACATGGCTACTTAGCTTACAAAGAACCTGAAACCAGGCTAGCTTAAATGAAGACTGTCCGAGATAAAGTTGGTTTATTCTTATCATTTTTATGGTTTTTTAGAATTTTTATTATTTTTTGTTTGTTGTATGATTACGCCAATGCATCAAACAAATGTAGCAAACAAATGCACACACAATTCACTCATCCACGAGCAGAGTCACACTTATTTAATCACGAGGTAGGGTTTTCCTGTAGAAACGTGCTTGGTTAAGGCGGTTCTAAACTGTTCTCACCAAGGCCAAAGGTCCCCAAGGTGCCCCCATTATATGGACCTCTCAATCTCTCAATCTTCGGACCATGCATGGAACTCCGTGTCAACATCCTTGGACCAAAAGAAGAGAGTTATCACCTTGAGTTGGTGATTTTTCGACAATGGTTGTAGCCCCGTGTGCCAAAAAGCCGGTCGTATCTGCCACCCACTCCCTATAGGTATTCACTCTTGCCCCCGGGTATAGAGGGACTGTTGTGTGCAAGGGTTTTTGTGTACAGTTTGTATTTCATACAATTTGTAGAAAGTAATCATACAGCAGTTATTAAAGCCATACAATAAAGCATATAAAGAAGGGTAAAGACGTAATTTCAAATCTTTACTTAGTTTGAATTTATCCGTCACTAAATGGGATCAACTCTTTAGCTTCCCCAGTGGAGTTGCCATCTGTCGCCGCCGTCCGTTCCGACGTCTAGGGACATCTCGAACGTTTATGCGAGCGGTCGCGATAAGATGGTTTAGACTCGCGTTTTATTTAAAAATGTGATCATTGCTTCCAAGGTCCTCAACAACTGAACTATCCTCTAATAAAAGCAAGGTTTTCGCAAAAAGGTTCTTATGGAGTCGTCACCAATGTTTTGACCATAAACATTGGAAAAGGATAAAAAGGCGTTGATTTTAAGAAAAACCAAACTTGGTCATGATAATCAGAGTTAGGTAAGTGAGTTAGTTACGCGCGGGGAAGGTGTTAGCACCCCCACAACGTCCCTTCCGGGTTCCCTATGACGGATTAATTCATAAAGTAAAAAATTAAGAAAAATTACGTCATTACCCTATTTTATTACGCAATATTAAGAATAACTATCCACATGATCCTATATTCTATATAGAAAGCAGTAAATAAAGTAATAAAAGAGAAAGATAGTGAAAAGAACCTCCGTAGCAAGCTTTTATTACAATTCTTCAACTATGAGGATGCGTTTTGGCAATCCCCCGCACTACACAGACTCTCCTCCCGAATACAGGAATGAAACTAAAGAAAACTTTAAGAAGAATCGAATGCCGAAAGATACTTCCTTAACCGATTGTTATCTTATAGGCAATCAGAGAGATCATTCGAAAGAGGGAGAGAAGAGAAGAATGAGGTGTGTCCAAAAACGTCATCTAGGGTCCCTATTTATAGTATTTTCAGCCAGAAAACTCGGGATGGTTGTCTCAAGCCCAGAAAATAGGTACAGAGGTCTCAAAATGCTTGGGACAACCATCTGGAAGTTGGGACGACCATCTCAGACCATTTTTTGGGTTGAGATGCACGTCTCACATCTGGACGTGTGTCTCAGCCTGTTTGGGACGACTGTCTCGCTTTTGGGATGGCTGTCTCGAGTGTTCTGGTCAGATTTTGTGTTCTGGGACTCCAGCCTTTCTTCAGACGGAAGCCGGTTAATGCCAATGGACGTCCACCGAAGCTTTACCCACCTTCAGAGAGGAAGTCTTCTGGTCTTTATTGAGAGGTCGGTTCAAAATTAGGGATCTACAATAAGCTTTAAGGAATATACCGAAGCCATTGTCTTAGGACACATCTATCCCACACCAATCATTCATTTTAAGTAATAAAATTCATTTTGCATTCTAGAAAGTGTCTAGTCTTCCCGTGGTCTGAACCCGTGCACAAAAAGCTAAAGCGATGGAGCAATTAGAGGAGCAAAACCGCAAACTTACTACTGAGGTCAATACCTTAAGAGAACAAATGGCGCAAATGATGGAATTAATGCGCCAACAGAACCTCAACAAGGGCGAGACTCATGGCGATCATGCTTCTCGCCATGAGGAGGAAGAAAAATAGGAATTCTTCTATGAATAGAGGGCCCACGCGTAGTCCGAAGCAAGGGCGGTACTCATCCAACCCCCTGAAGTCTCCAAACAACAATTCTCCACCTTAGAAGAGAGACTGAGGGTCATGGAAAGGCATAACTTCGACGTGAAAGAGGCGGCTGATATGTGCCTCATCAAGAACATATGCTTCCCTCCAAAGTTCAAGGTCCCAGACTTTCCAAAGTACATGGGAATGACTTGCCCCAAGAGCCATCTTACTATGTACTGTCATAAGATGGCTCCACACGTCGATAACGAAGAACTCCTAATCCATTGTTTTTAAGAAAGCCTAACTGATTTAGCTTTGAATTGGTATTTGCAGCTAAAAAGGGGACAAGCCCAGAGCTAGAGACAGTTGGCAGATGCTTTTCTTCGTCGCTACAAGTATAACATTGATCTGACCCCTGACAGGTCAGATCTTCAAACACTAAGCAAGAGAAGCGACGAATCCTTCAAGATGTATGCTCAGCGCTGGAGGGAGTTGGCCGCCCAGGTGGAACCCCCGCTATCAGACAAGGAGACCATGTCCATGTTCATAAACTCGTTGACTGGACCCTATTATGACAAGATGATAAGGAACACATTAACCCTTTTCGCGGACGTGGTCACCATCAGCGAGAGGGTGGAGCAAGGATTGAAGAGCAGAAGGATAGCGCAACCTTCCTCCTCCAACGCGTCATTCAAGAAGTCCCTGGGCAAGAAGAAGGAGGGTAGCATAAATGACATCAGCCTCACCACTCCTTCTTCTTCTGCGAAGGGTTAATACACTTATTGAAAGAATACGTGGATGTATTCGCATGGTCTTACCATGACATGCCCGAACTTTACACGAGCATAGTGGAGCATAGATTACCATTAAAAGATGGTTTCCTGCCGATAAAGCAAAAACTCAGAAGGATGAAACCCGATTGGTCCTTAAAAATCAAGGAGGAAGTACAGAAACAGCTTGACGCTAACTTCTTAATAGTATCCAAATACCCCGAATGGCTGGCCAACATCGTACCAATCGTCAAGAAGAATGGAAAGATCATAGTATGTGTGGACTCCAGGGATCTAAATCGTGCAAGCCCAAAAGACAATTTTCTCTTACCACATATTGATATGTTGGTAGATCACACCGCTACAAACATACTCTATTCCTTCATGTACGGATATGCGGGATACAACCAGATTAAGTTGGTCGTTGAAGATAGAGAAAAAAAACCTCCTTCATCATACCGTGTGGAACGTTCGGTTATAGAGTCATGCCTTTTGGACTCAAGAACACAGGGGCCACATATCAAAGGGCAATGGTAACATTATTCCATGACATGATCCATAAGGAAATTGAAGTATATGTGGATGACATGATTACCAAGTCCAAGAACGAAATGGACCACATTTGATATTTGAGGAAACTATTCGATCGGCTTCGAAAATATCAACATAAGCTAAACCCAGCTAAGTGTACATTTGGAGTGCGGTCGGGTAAACTCCTTGGGTTCATCGTTGATCAGAGTCGTATCCGGTCAAATAATGTGATTAAATGTAGTACTAGACAACTCTTCCTAGGTCGTCTCCCAAGGACCATAAATTTCTGTCAAAAGCTTATCGGTTTTGAAATGGAACAAAAACAAGGGGGATTTTTGGTATTTATCAAATTTAATGAAATAGAACAATAACAGATTGTATAAATGCAGATTAAAACAGATTAGGCCCTTAAATAGAATGCATCTCTGATGTTCATCGGTTCATAATATAAAATCTATCCAACTTAATCTCTCCTCTCCTTTACATAAATTAAGCAAACGTGTAAATGATCGGTTCTCCCCACAAGATTAAGCAACTCATGGTACTGGATACAATAAACCCGAATTCATTAAGCATGACTTATGTTTAATGATCTAGTGCATAAAATCAACAACAAGGGACTAAACTGGACTGTGAATGCAGAGAGCCTCTCAGCAAAGATTGCAATCCTTCAAGGGCCCAACCCTCTAGGTTTAGTTATCCATTAACATGAAATTATAATAGCAATGGAAGATGGAAATAGTGGAATAGAAGGACATAAAAAATGAAAATGAAATGCAAAAAATGTGATTGCAGAAAACAAATTGCAGCAGAAATTCAAATATGAAGTTGAAACTAAAACTGGACTTGAACTACAGAAACGAAAATGGAGTAGAAGTGGAAAATTGTAAGATGGTAATGGCAGCAGAAAACAAAAAGGAATTGTATTAATCTCTCAATGGGTCTGGAACAATCAAAACGAAAGTGCAGGAGACAACCACCTAAAACAGAACGTGAAAAACCCTACAATGACTGCTGCTCCTCCTCTCACCTCTGCATGGAAACTTAAACCTAGAATCCCCCTCCCCTCACTAGCCCAGTTGGGCCCAAAAGGAATCTGACCCAATAAAAATACAAAATAAAAGAAAATGAAAAAGACAGCAATGACGTGGCAGGTGACGTGGTAATGACATGGCAATGATGTGGCAGTGACATGGCAATGACGTGGCAGTGACGTGGCAATGATGTGGCAGTGCCTCTTAAAGTCCAAAAATTAAATTCTAAACCCAATGAAACCTGCAATTAATTAATTAACAGAATTATCAGTCCAATGAAGCCTAATAATTGAAAATGCACTAATTATAGACAATTAAGCACAATGAAACAATTAAAATAGGTACAGAAAGATAAGGAAATGCGGGAAAATAATGGCTCATCAATCGTCAACAAGAAAGGAATAGAGTTAGACCTCGAAAAAACCAAGGCAATTTTAGAAATGCCCCCACCGAAAACTGAAAAGGAGATCAGAGGGTTTCTGGAACGAATCAATTACATAGTAAGGTTCATCGCATAACTCACAGATAAATGTGCACCCATTTTCAAGCTGTTGTGCAAAAATCAACCAACAGATTGGAATGAAGAGTGTCAGCAAACCTTTGAAAAGATCAAGGTGTGCTTGACCAATCCACCAGTATTGGTGCCGCCCACTAAAGGGAAACTTCTGATCCTCTACCTATCAGTACTCGAAGAATCAATGGGATGTGTGCTCGGTCAACAGGATGATATGGGAAAGAAGGAACAAACCATATATTATCTCAACAAAAAATTCCTAGACTATGAGACCCATTATACACCACTCGAAAAAACATGTTGTGCATTGGTGTGCGCAACTCAACGTCTCTGGCAATATATGGTTAGACATACGACTTGGTTGGTTTGCAGAATGGATCCAATCAAATATCTGTTGAAAAACCCGTCTTGACCGGAAGGATAGCGAAATGGCAAGTACTTCTATCTGAATTTGACATCGTCCATGTCACTCAAAAAGCTATCAAGGGTAGTGTAGACCCCAAATCTTGTCCGACCTCTAAATAAAGAGTAAAAGACCTCATATTCGAAGATGGATGAAGCCTAAAAAGTTACTAGGAGAGACTATTAGGCTCCATATTAGGATAGGAGGGATTTTCTGCACAAAAAATAAGTTTTCTCGCCTTTTTGGGACGAGACCGCCGTCTCAAAATCGAGAGCGCCGTCTCGCCTCACGCAAATGGCGAGACCGCCGTCTCACCAAACGAGACGGCAGTCTCGCCACCTGCGAATGATGAGACGGCGGTCTCGTTTGGCGAGACGACGGTCTCGTTTGGTGAGACGGCGGTCTCGACCCTGTCAGATGAGAACGGCGGTCTCGCCACTGTCAGGCGCGAAAACCTATAAATAGGGGTTCTCCCCCCCTCATTTCCACACACCAGAGCTTTCTCTCCTCCTTCTCTCTAGGATTTCTCTCTCTAGAATCCCTCCGACGCATTTCCAGAGCTTCTGAGTGTCTTTAGAGTGAGTTTTCGAGCGTTCCGAGAGGTTTTCCGGCGCTGTAGAGTGAAGGGCTGTCAAAACGCACCCAATTTATTGAGGAATTAATAGAGAAAGCTTGCTTCGGAGGTTTAAACTCTCCCTCTCTACTTTTACTGCTTGAATTTTGAATTATGCAATAGATTAGGGCCATGTAGTCATAATTTTAAATTTCACAAAATAAAAAGGGCAAAAGCGTAATTTTCACCGGTTTAAATATTTTTAAATAGCTGGCCTATCATAGGGAACCCGAAAGGGGCGTCGTAAAGGGACTAATACCCCCTTTACACGTAACTAACTCCCTTACCCAACTCTGGTTCTAACGACCAAAGTTGGTTTTTGAAAACCAACGCCTTTTAAACACCTTTTCCGATGTTTCCGGTAAAAACATCGGTGGCGACTCCACAGAACCCTACAAAAATTAGTCCTTGGGTTAGCCCGGTTATCGGACAACCCAAGGACGCCCTTTCGAAAACCTCGCCCCTAGGTTAGCCCGGTTATCGGACAACCTAAAGGCGTTGTAACCACCCATAAAAAACGCGAAAAACAAAAAGGGTCGAAACCATCGCGTCGCTCCGACCGTCTCTTTTTTACGGTGGCGACAGATGGCGACTCCGCTGGGGAAGCCTCGAGAGTTGATCCCATTTAGTGATGGGCCGACTTAAAAATAAATAAACCAAGAAAATAACGCTTTTTGCCCTTAACTTGTATTATAACATGCTTTACGGTTTGGCTTTAATAATTGTTGCTTGTTTATACTTGCGCAATTGTGTGAAATACAAACTGTACACAAACCCTTGCACACTACAGTTCCCTCTATACCCGGGGGCAAGTGAGAAAACCATAGGGAGTGGGTGGCAGGTACGGTTCGCTGTAGTGAGGGCCTTAAGCCCACCAGTGTGATCGGAAACCACCACTCAAGGTGATAACCTTCCTCTTTTGGCAACAAGACTGACTACGGCCTTAGTGCTAAGCATAGTCAGACGGCTGGAGAGTGGGGACCCTATAATGGGGGCACCTTGGGGGCCTTAGCCTGGTGAGAACAGTTAGAACCAACCCTCACCAAGGCACTTTTTTGCAGGAAAACCCTACCTCGTGATAAAAACGAATTCTCACCTGTTCGTGGATGATCGAATTGTGTGTGCTACATTTGTTTGTTGCATAGCATAAACAAACAACAGAACAAAAATCACAAAAATATTTTCGCAAATAAACCCCCTTATCTCGGACAGTCTGCCTTTTAGCTAGCCTGGTTTCAGGTTCTTTGTAAGCTAAGTAGCCACACAGTTCCGACAGAAGAGATAAGGGAGACTAAAAATTCTTTCGAATAAAACCATTTTATCTCGGACAGTCTGCCTTTTAGCTAGTCTGGTTTCAGGTTCTTTGTAAGCTAAGTAGTCACGCAGTCCGACAGAAGAGATAAAAGGCTAAATAAATAAATAAATCCAAAATAAATAAAATAATAATAACAAAATCAAAACATCTATAAAAATAATGTTGACAAAGTCATATCATTCATATTGCATCATAAGTGGAAAAACCAAGAGAAAAAAAATATGCATACGCATCATTTTAATAAACCCCTAAAAAATGGGTCTTAGAGGCGTTTTTTGGGAAAATTACTGGGCCAAATCCCCTTCGGGTATTTGCAACTTGATTCTTCACCTTTTTCTCTTCGTTTTGATATGTTGTGCGTCCAAATCGGACATCCCAGTCAAACGTTATCGCACTTTGAACATCTACTGCCCTTTTGTACTGGTGCATGCATAAATACATTCATTCTAGGGAGCACTAGATATCCCTAAGACAATGGCGAAAGAGGCCCCGAGCACATTTGTGACCTTCGCGACAAGGAATGGACAAGTGTACTAAGGTGAGATGGTGATTGCCATTATACTTGTCAAATCTGTGATGGGGAAGGAACCATTACACCGAGGTGGGTAGGATACCCCATAAAGCGTAAGCTTTAAGGAGGATACCTAAGCCATTGTCTTAAGGAATATCCATCTCATAAATCATTCAATGAAAATCTCTTTGCATTCTAGAAAGCGGCTGGCATTCTTCATACCCTCATCCGCATACAAAAAAACACAAAATCCCAAACACTATCATACATCATGTTAGAAAATAAAACATGATAATGTTTAGGAAAAAACAAACACCTACATACATGCATCCACCAAACTTCATAACATAATAGACAATCGAAGAAGTGGACATTCCTTAATACCATGAAAAGAGGATTAGGGCATTCGCATGCCATGCATGGGAAGTCAAAAAGAAAATAAATAAAAATATTTACCCGCCTATGGGTTCATTTAGGCTTCTCCGCTTTTAAAAAAAAAATGTACTTCGAAACATTGCATTGAGGAATGTACACTGTCTGGATGAAATAAATAAAATTGTTTGTTTTCATCATCTCTTCAAGTATCTATTGTATTCATAAATTGCATTCATAAATTGCATTCATTCTCACTTTAATAAGATAATAAAAAGAAAGGATTAGTCGATGTGCTTTCCACGAATCGAAATAGGATGAAGAGCAAACCTTTTGTCGTCAAGTTATCTCCAACGGTTGATCCGCCTAAGAAGGATAATAAGCCTCAACCGTTGGCCATCTGAGTAAATAAACGAGAGGGGGCAAGGATGTCATCGCATTTGTTCATGCCTCCCACGTAAAAAAGTTGTACGCAAAAAACATCGTCTATCAATGAAGATATCTCCAGCATAGCTGGAATTTGGGGGCAAGATTAGAAGTGAAAGAATCTACACCCTGAGGAGCTACCAGACGACGCTCCTACAAATAAAGAAAAAATAAAAAGACCGAAGAAAAACATAATCCAAAGTCTTCTCAAATATCAATGAAGATATCTCCAGCATAGCTGGAATTTGGGGGCAAGATTAGAAGTGAAAGAATCTACACCCTGAGGAGCTACCAGACGACGCTCCTACAAATAAAGAAAAAATAAAAAGACCGAAGAAAAACATAATCCAAAGGGGAAACTGAGAAGACTTTGGACTCATGATGCTAAGGCAGTTCTTTCAACGCTCCACCAAAAGAGACAAACTCACGGTAGGCGACAAGCTGGTCATGGTTCAAGCTAAAAGCGACATTCGGATCAGTAAGTCGTCTGCCCTACCTTGAATGGATGCGGCCGAAGAGGACCTTTGAAATATCTTTTGCCAATATGAAAAGACTTTCCCAACAATATGAAGGTGACCCACATGATGAGGAAATATGGATGCCACCCAAACCAAGGGCTCATTAGAAACTCTCAAGGAATAAGGGAGCCACCAGATTTTAAATCCTTTAAAGCATGGCCTAGGGCATGACCCTACAAAGGATCAAGCTACATGGAGAAAAGGGAAGTCTCCCCTCTGCAGCTCGAATCATATTTTCCCAAACAGAGGGGTTCAAGCGTTAAAAGCGACTTTAGTCATTAGGTGTTCTCCTTCTGATTCTTAGGGTTTATAAATCCAATGACTATTAGAGATTACTCCTCGGGGCTAGCCCGACCCCCGAGCATTGTAGGGCACATATTTCCCTATTAATTACAAAGAATGTCATTCTTACTATCTGCTTCTCTTCTTGCTATTAATGTTTAAACCTCATTAATAACCATGTTTAAGCAAACGTTTTCAAAAGTGCGTCAAAGAAATCAAAATGCGCCATTGACCAAAGTAAAAGTCAAATCCATCACTACTGATTGACTAGAAACACAAAATAAAGTTTTACCTCGTCATAAATAAAGTCGTGTTTCGCCAATGTTGTACAAAAAGAAAACAAAAATCAAAAGAAGCCCATAAAAGCCAAAGGCCAAAAAAGAGAGGGCAAGATACCCAGTAAGGAAACCCACAAAGGGGGCTATGCAAAAGTTAGGGTAAACCCGCTAGGAAACCTGAACAACCATAAAGGGTAGCCTAGGAAAAAATTAGGGTTACAAAATAAAGTCCGCTAGGTTTCCAAAGCAAAAAGAAGGAACCTAGACAAAAGATAGGGCCAAAACACAACATCCTAAGCTGAAAACCCAAAGGGCAGACTAGGGAAGTCAACCAGTCATAACAAGTGCCATAGAATAAGACGCCACTCCATAAACAAAACGTTTGTCTAAACTAGCCTAAACACTCTAACCAACCTTGGCTAGTCGTGCTTACAAAAACCATTTTTGTCAAAATAAAACAAATCTAAAACACAAGCCTTTGAATTAAATATCCTCTTCTTTCTCTTCTCTTGACCCTTACTACTACAACATTCTAGTAATTAGTAGGGAAATGTGGAGATAGTAGTCAATAGGAGGATTGACATCCCCAAGGAAAGGGAGGGGCGCACTGACATGGCAAGTCGCTCTGAAATCAACACAATCATTCTTCGGTCACGGTAAAATCAAGACGGCAAAATGGGTACAACCTATCCCTGTCAACGAAAGCACATAACGTCAGAAACTCATCAGAAGTAAAAGCACATTGGTTAATCCTTTTGAAAAATTAATTGAAATAGTATTATAGGATGCATATCACAAACATTGCATGCATATGATAGGCTCCTATCTCTCAAAAAAGAGAAGAGAAAGAAAAAATGACAATAAAAAGAATAATGCCTGCTAGGAGATTCTTAGGCAAAAGTTAGGGTAGCCCGCTAGATTGAAAACCCGCAAAGGGCGGTCTAGGCAAAAGTTAGGGCATTCATAAAAAAGGAAAAAGCCCGCTAAGATATCCTAGGCAAGAATTAAGGCAGCCCGCTAGACCGGAAACCCCAAAAAGGGCAGTCTAGGCAAAAGATAGGGCTAAACCAAAAAATGAATAAAAGAGAGGGGCCCTTCACCATAATCATAAAAAGTCCAGCAGGAGAATGCCATTCACTCTTCCAGATGCATCAATAAAAAAGAATAGATTGCATTTAGGGCATCCACACACAAGTAGTCGCACAAAACGACTTTGTCAATGTCAAAAATGAAAGAAATAAAAATTACTGCAGACAAATAACAAAAAACGAAAAGCATTCATGCATATAAGGAGACTAGCTCCATGTTTGTGATTGAAAACAGGATCACTGAGACTGAGTCTGCAAATAATGCCCTCAAGAAAGCGGAGCAAGTCGTCAATCAAGCGACTCAGCAGAATAAGAGCTTCTGAAAATCAAGAGCTCCAGCTACCATCCTTCTACCCAGAAAAGAAGGCACAAGAAAGAAATAAGTCTCCAAACATTGCTCTCCCTCAAGAAAAAGAGCTAGTTGTCATCATCAAATAAGCTTAGAAGAAATAAGAAACTTCCAGAAGCCAAAGCTCCAGTCATCATTTTTCTACCCAATAAAAGAGGGCACAATCATCAGACATCATAAAAGAAAAGCCAACGGAAAGGCTTAGTCATCCCCAAGAGGATCCCTGCCTACTCCGAAGGCAAAACAAAAACACTCCTCACGACTCAGCATTACCACTACATGAGTCATCGAGCACACTCACCTAAAGTCTCCTCCACACTCCCCAATGGAGAATAAAGGCTTCAAGAGCCCATCATCATCAATAGTCAAAAGAGTCCAATCTCCATACCAACGAGGGCTCAACAAAAAAAGGAAAAAAGAAGAAAACTCTTGCATCCCCAGAGGATGTCCAAAAGAAAAGGCAACAACATAGAAGGCGGAATAAAAATCCTCAAGTGGATCTCCTAAAAAGTCTACAAAAAGAATCAGAAATTCCCATTCTCCAGTGGAATAAGAGCTTCACAAGTTTAGCTCGCATCAACCTCAATCAAGGAGCCAAGACTCCATCCCTAGAAAAGAAAAATCAGATCCCCAGGGACTCAACTAATTCCCTGGTAGATCACCATAGAAAGAAAACTTCATCCCTAGTGGACCCCCCCCCCCAAAAAAATAAGGGAAAAAGCCAGCGTAATAAAAGAGACTAAAAAGTAAAAAGGCTTACGCATTATCCCCATAAAAAAGCCAGATTTCAAAATCGCGATAAAAAAGAGATAAATTGCGGAAAAAGGCAAAATCAAATGAAAATCCTTGCTCCCTAAGTGGGTCACCTCAGAAAAAGAAAAAAAATCAAAAACAAAGAATTAGAAATTCCATTCCTTCAACAGAATAAGAGCACCACAAAAGCCAGCTCGCACCCATGTCAATTAGGGAGCTAAGATTTCATTCCCCCAAAGGGGCTACCAAAATCTGACCCCCAGGAAGTCGACCAATTCCCCGGTGGATCAATAAAAAAGAGAGGTCATCCCCAGTGAGCCTACTGCAAAGGCAAAACTTCATCCTCAGAATGTCATTTGCCTATGCATAGGCAAGACCTGGCAAGCAAGAGCCAACATCCCCATAAGGGAATATCAGCCTAGTCAGAGGCAAAACAAATGAAACCAAAAGTCTTCACTTCCGATGAAGCATCTGCCTACTCAGAGGCGTTACCAGAAACTCAATGGATATCCGCCTACTCAAGAGGCGTCCCCAAAATCAACAAATCCCCGGAGGATTCCTGCCTACCTAAGAGGCACTCATCAAAAATCCCCGACAACCAACAAGCTGGATGAACACCAACAAAAACCCCGGCACAGACCGAACGACCATTCCCAGAAAAAGACAAAAAAAAACAAAGAAAGTACATCTCAACACCCGGCGCATGAGCTAGAGCAGTAAGTCGCCACCATAGCCAAAGGGTCAGCCACCGCAAGAAGGGGCATCCAGAGGCACCAAACCAGACGAGGGTTTGTACTCGTCAACCAAGGGGTCAGCTACCGCATCGAAGGAGCATCCCAAGGTTTCACCTCGGCACATGAGCCACCTGAGCAGTAAGCCGCCACTACCACCAGTCCTACGCAGTGGACTGTACCAGCCTGATAGGGGGTTTATACCTATCAACCAGCACACAAGGAATGCCTGAACGGCGCATGAGCTACCCGAGCAGTAAGCCGCCACCACCACCAGTCCTACGCAGTGGACTGTACCAGCCTGATAGGGGGTTTATACCTATCAACCTGCGCACGCGTTGTGCCTGATCTGCGCTCGAGCCGGATCAGTAAGTCGCACTACCACCCTGATGGGGGGTTCATACCCATCCAGTCCCACACAATGGACTGCAACTACCAGCCTGATGGGGGGGTTTATACCCTCAACCAAAGGATCGGCTACCGTCAGAAGGAGTATCCTGAGGTTCTACCACGTGTTAACCAAAGGGATCGGCTACGTCAGAAGTAGTATCCTAGAAGTGCACAACACAGCATTTTCCCCAAAAGGTCAACCACCGCAAGACGGGACATCCGAAGGGCAACCGGGCAAGAGGGTCAACTCCTTTACCTTCTTGTCAGTCTGTCTCGCACAACAGGCCAACAGCTGACTAGTCAGGTAAAGGGGGGGTAGCTGTAGACCCCAAATCTTGCCCGGCCTCTAAATAAAGAGTAAAAGACCTCCTATTCGAAGATGGATGAAGCCTAAAAAGCCACTAGGAGAGACTATTAGGCTCCATATTAGGATAGGAGGGATTTTCTGCACAAAAAATAAGTTTTCTCGCCTTTTTGGGACGAGACCGCCGTCTCGCCTCACGCAAATGGCGAGACCGCCGTCTCACCAAACAAGACGGCGGTCTCGCCACCTGCGAATGACGAGACGGCGGTCTTTTTTGCCGAGACGGCGGTCTCGCCACTTTGGCATGACGAGACGGCGGTCTCGTTTGGCGAGACCGCGGTCTCGACCCTGTCAGACGAGAACGGCGGTCTCGCCACTATCAGGCGTGAAAACCTATAAATAGGGGCTCTCCCCCCCTCATTTCCACACACCAGAGCTTTCTCTCCTCCTTCTCTCTAGGATTTCTCTCTCTAGAATCCCTCTGACGCATTTCCGGAGCTTCTGAGTGTCTTTAGAGTGAGTTTTTGAGCGTTCTGAGAGATTTTCCGGCGCTGTAGAGTGAAGGGCTGCCAAAATGCACCCAATTTATTGAGAAATTAATAGAGAAAGCTTGCTTCGGAGGTTTAAACTCTCCCTCTCTACTTTTACTGCTTTAATTTTGAATTATGCAATAGATTAGGGCCATGTAGTCATAATTTTAAATTCCGCAAAATAAAAAGGGTAAAAGCGTAATTTTCACTGGTTTAAATATTTTTAAATAGTTGGCCTATCATAGGGAACCCGAAAGGGGCGTCGTAAAGGGACTAATACCCCCTTTACACGTAACTAACTCTCTTACCCAACTCTGGTTCTAACGACCAAAGTTGGTTTTTGAAAACTAACGCCTTTTAAACACCTTTTCTGATGTTTCCGGTAAAAACATCGGTGGCGACTCCACAGAACCCTACAAAAATTAGTCCTTGGGTTAGCCCGGTTATCGGACAACCCAAGGATGCCCTTTCGAAAACCTCACCCCTAGGTTAGCCCGGTTATCGGACAACCTAAAGGCGTTGTAACCACCCATAAAAAATGCGAAAAACAAAAAGGGTCGAAACCATCGCGTCGCTCCGACCGCCTCTTTTTGACAGTGGCGACAGGTAGTCCTCTAGCAGACTACCTAGTTGTCGCCGCCTTAAAAAAAGGCGGTCGGAGCGATGCGATGGTTTTGATATGACTTGCATTTTTTGAAATAAGTGGTTCAACGCCTTTAGGCTGTCCGATAACCGGGCTGGACCTAAAGACGAGGTTTTCGAATAGGTTCGAGGAGTCGCCCCTTTCGGGTGTTAGCACCCCCACAACGCCCCTTTTGGGTTCCCTATGATGGACTAACTTAGAAAATAAACACTTCAAGAAATTATGCTTTTACCCTATTATTATATCTACTTGCACAATTTAAATATCTACATGGCTATATTATTTAATGCACACAAAGAAAGCGATAAAGAAAGTAATAAAAGAGACAGAGAATAGAGAAGGAAGCTCTGAAGCAAGCTTTATATTAACTCTTCGAAAATGTGAGGACGCTTTTTGGCAGTCCCCACACTCTACAAGCACGCTCCTCCCGCAAAATAAAGAAAAGTCACTCTACCAAGGGCCGAACGTCTCAAAAAGAGACTTTCTTAACCGATTTCAACTTTAATGGAAATCAGAAAGCTCACTCGAACCCCAGAATAATGCTCGGAGTCACTCTAAAGTGCCAAAAGGCTTCCTTGAGAGTGGTAAGAGCGAAAAGGTGTGAAAAAACAGTGAAATGAGGCTCCTATTTATAGGGAACCAGGCCTGGAAAAGGTGGACGACCGTCTGGACTTAGTGGACGGTCGTCCATGGCTCAAAATTAGGGTGGACGACCATCTGGTCATCATGGACGGCCGTCCAGGGCTCAAAAACAGGGTGGATGGTCGTTTGGTTGTCATGGATGGACGTCTGGACACTCTGGATGGTCGTCTGGACACTCTGGATGGTCATCTGCATGTTTTGGATGGCCGTCTGGACACTCTGGATGGCCATCTACATGTTCTGGATGGCCATCTGGACGCTCTGGATGGCCATCTGCATGTTCTGGATGGCCATCTGGACGCTCTAACAAAATTTTATTTTTTATTTTCTCAGAAAACCCTCCTTTTCCTAAATGAAGCCTGGTAAACACTACTAAGGGCCTTATGAAGCCTTATTCATCTTCGGAATGGAGGATTTCTAGTCTTTATTGTGAGGTCGGGGAAGATTTGGGGTCTACAGCTGCCCCCCCTTTACCCGACTAATCGACTATGGGTAACGTACCATGAGGTCGATTGGCGGGTGAAGGAGTTAACCCTCTTTCCCGGTTGTCCTCTGGATGCTCCTCTTGTTGTGGAGGCTGACCCTTCGGACGATATGCTATGAGGCTTCAGGATGCTCCTTCGGTGTGGTAGCTGACCCTTCGGCTGACAAATAGAAAACTTCAGGATGCTCCTTCGACGCGGTAGCTGCCCCCCTAGTTGATGAGTATGAACCCCCATCAGGTTAGACGCCTCAGGATGCTCCTTCGATGCGGTAGCTGACCCTTTGGCTGTGGTGGCAGCTTACTACTTCTGGTCATGCGCCGATTTTGCCTGTGTGTAGGTCTTCATCTTTAGGTCTTTCCCTTTCCCGAAGTGGCGGTGGCGGCTTACTGCTTCCGATCATGCGCCGGTTTTGCCTGTGTGCAGGTCTTCGTCTTCAGGTCTTTCCCTTTCCCGAAGTGGTGGTGGCGGCTTACTGCTTCCGATCATGCGCCGATTTTTCCTGTGTACAGGTCTTTCCCTTTCCCGAAGTGGTGGTGGCGGCTTACTGCTTTCGATCATGCGCCGGTTTTGCCTATGTGTAGGTCTTCGTCTTTAGGTCTTTCCCTTTCCCGAAGTGGTGGTGGCGACTTACTGCTTCCGATCATGCGCCAGTTTTGCCTGTGTGCAGGTCTTCGTCTTCAGGTCTTTCCCTTTCCCGAAGTGGTAGTGGCGGCTTACTGCTTCCGATCATGCGCCGGTTTTGCTTGTGTGCAGGTCTTCGTCTTCAAGTCTTTCCCTTTCCCGAAGTGGTGGTGGCGACTTACTGCTTCCGATCATGCGCCGATTTTTCCTGTGTGCAGGTCTTTGTCTTCAGGTCTTTCCCTTTCCCGAAGTGGTGGTGGCGGCTTACTGCTTTCGATCATGCGCCGGTTTTTTGGGGGAGTGATTGCTCTTGACTTTTGTGAAGTCATCGGGTACGCTGAGGATTCTTGAGGAATGCCTCTTAGGTAGGCAGGAATCCACTGAGGATTTGTTGATCTTGGTGATGGTGCCTTTGAGTAGGTAGATATTTCATTGAGGTTCTGGTAGTGCCTCTGAGTAGGCATATACTTCATCGGAAGTGAAGACTTTTGGCTGTAATGTTTCGCCTCTGAATAGGCTGATATTCCCTTTTGGGGATGTTGGCTCTTGATGATGCCACTGAGGATATGACTGTGAAGATTGCATATGTCGTAGGCTCGCTGGGTGTAAATTCGTTGAGAATTTATTGGCCTTCCATTGTCATGGCCTTTTCTTCTTGGGCATTTGCTGGGGATGAAGGGTTTTCCTTTTGGTGATCCACCAGGGAATTAGCTAAGTTCCTAGGGATCCGATTTTGATGTTGATGTGAGCTGACCTTTGTGAAGCTCTTATTCTAATGGGGGTGGGAATTTCTGATTTTTTTTCTTTTTGTTGAGCCCTTGATGGTATGGAGATTGAGCTCTTTTGATTATTGATGATGATGGGCTCTTGAAGCCTTTATTCTCCATTGAGGAGTGTAGAGGAGACCTTGGGTGAGTGTGCTCGATGACTTAGGTGGGGGTGATGTTGAGCTGTGTGGACTTATTTTTGTTTGCCTTTGGGGGTAGGCAATGATTTGCTTGAGGATGACTAAGTCTTTCCATCGGCTTTCCGTTGTTGATTATGCCCTCTTTTTATTGGGGTAGAAGGATAATGGTTGGGGCTTTTGATTCGGGAGGCTCTTATTTCCTTTGAGTTATTTGATGACGACAACTCACTCTTCTTTCTTGAGGGAGGGAGAGCAAAGTTTGGAGACTTCTTATTTGTGCCTTCTTTTTTCGGGTAGAAGGATGGTAGCTGGAACTCTAGTTTTTGGAAGCTTTTATTTTGCTCTGGAGTTGTTGGCAACTTGCTCTGTTTTCTTGAGGGAGAGCATTATTTGGAGGCTTGTTTTGAGTGCTTCCTATTTTCAAACACAAACATGGAGCTAGTCTCCTTACATGCATGAATGTTTTTTAGTTTTTTGTTATTTATTTGCAAAAAAAATTATTTTCGATTCTGATTTTGACAGAGTCATTTTGTGCGACTATTTGTGGGTGGATGTCCTAAATGCAATCTATCCTTTTATGAGATGCATCTTAGAAAAGTGACTGGTATTCTCTTGTTGTACTTTCATGATTATGCTGATGGACCCCCTTTCTATTCATTTTTTAGTTAAGCCCTAACTTTTGCCTAGACCGCCCTTTTGGGGTTTTCGATCTAGCGGGCTGCCTTAATTTTTACCTAGGAATCTCCTAGCAGGCATTATTCTTTTTATATTTATTTTTCTTTTTCTTTTTCAATGCTTCCTTGTTTATGATGCACGAAAAGACCCTGATAAAATGACTTTGCACATATTTATGATTTATCAATGTAGAGGCAATTTTATAAACTGGTCAAGAGAAGTGAAATGAATGAGAGTTTTATTGATATGTATGAGCAAAGGTTTATTATTTTCAGAGAAGGATTACAAATGGAATTTAGAAGAACGGTTGGCCCAGGTTGGCTACACTGTATGGGCTTAAACAATCATGTCTTATGATATTTGCCCCCCTGGTTCTCCTAATTGCCTTAGTTGAGATGCTCGAGCCCGGGGTGAAGACTATACAAGGCTGCTTGCTTCTGGAAGGGTGTTACCTTGGTCGCCTTGCGGTTTTCAACTAAGGTAACCATTGCTCCTTAGGGGAATTTTCTTTCTTCTCTTCTTTGTTTTTTTTTTTTTTTTGGAAAAGCCCCTAAATTCTGCCTAGGACACGAGGCGAGTGGATCCTAACTTTTGCCTCGGATGCCCTTTGTGTGTTTTCATCCTGGCGAGTCATGAGCAATGCCCTTCAAGCATAATACTTCTTCACCGTATCGGAGTTGACCGGGTGTTGAAGTTCTTCTCCATCCATGTTGGTGAGGATAAGAGCTCCTCCTGAGAATGCTCGCTTGACCACAAAGGGTCCCTCATAATTTGCCGCCCATTTTCCGATTTTATCCTTTTGGGCCGGATGCAATTTGTTTCCCATTAAATTCCCCCTCATGGTAAATATGGGGGTTGACCTTGTTTTGTCATAAGCCCTTTGATCTTGGTGGGCTTGTCCTCAACATATGGCGTCTAACCGTTTCTTCTCTGATTAGGTTTGAGTGGTTGCATCGGCTTTGGACCCACTAAGCTTTTGTCAGTTTTTCTTCCATGGTAACTCGTCAAGGAAGGTATCTCAACCTCTTTTGGGAGTGCGACCTCCATGCCACGTACAAGGGAAAATGGAGTGGCTCCTGTGGAGGACCGTACGAAACTTTGATAATCATTAAGGGCAAAAGGCGATATTTCATGCCAATCCTTGCAGGTTTTGACCATCTTCTGGATGGTCTTCTTGATGTTCTAATTGGTTGCCTCTACTGTACCCTTCATCTTAGGTTGGTAGGGAGAGGACTCATGATGTTGGATTCTGATGTCTTGGCATGTCATGGTAAGACCATGCACATGCGTCCATATCCTCCCTTAATTTTTGTGTTAACTCATCCTTGACGTTATCAGTGATTTGGGTATCAATACTTATTTCTTTTTCTCTTGCCTCCAAATCAATGGCCTTGATTTCTTCTTGGTAGGGCTATACTTATTGAGCTTACTTTATTAGTAGCCTTTGCATGTCCGGGGAGATGGTCCCCTTCTCACCGTCGGACCCGATCCATTCGCCTTCGGCTTTCGGATCCCCAGAGAGTCATCCATCACAGACATGATTTTTTTAAGGGTTCTGTTTTAGGTAAAGATTTTATTATTCAATTTTTTTTGAAAGAATAATAAATAGAAGAGGGAAAAGAATAAAAAAAGAATATGAATGTATATGCAAATGCATCGTTGTATTGATGAAAACAAAATATTTATAAAGCCCTTTTAATCAAGGATCTTGCGGCCACGGGCGGGGACCGCGAGAGATACACAGGAAGCTTAAAAAAATGTGAAAAGCTCTATTCAGCTGGCTTTCTTTATCCCTCCTCATTCTTCTGGTGGCGATAGAGGCTTGATATCCATGTTAGGAGTGGCAGAGTCGACAGTGAGCCATCCAGCATCCAACAACTCTTGGACCTTGTATTTCAAGGCCCGACAATCTTCCACAGAATGCCCAGGAGCGCCTGAGTGGTAAGCGCATTTTTCGTTAGGCTTATACCACTCAGGGTAGGGCGGATCAATCTTCCTCGGAGGGACGCGTGCTAGGAGCTGGGTCTCTAACGGCTTCGGCAGCAGACTCCCATAGGAGGTTGGAATGGGGGTGAACTCCTTTCTTTGCCTTCATGGCTGCCTAGCTTGTTGCACAGAGGTAGAAGGAGTAGTAAGGTTGATGGCATTCACGCTTCTCTTCTCCTTCTTGCTAAGAAACTTCTTGAATGATGCATTGGGAGCAGGAAGTTGAGTGATCATTCCGCTCTTAGTCCTTGCTCCATCCTTTCGCCTATGTGGTCGATGTAGATGCCTTTATGGTGGACATGTTGATGGCACATTAGTTCCATTAACCGCATCATCTGCTCCTTCATGGAATTAAGCTCAGCGATGAGCTTGCAGTCCTGTTCTTCTATGTGCTCCATTAATTGAGCCATTCGATCCTTTATGGCGTTAAGCTTAAAGGTGAGCTCACGACTTTGCTCTTCTAGCTGCTCCATCGTCTCGGCTTTCCGCGCCCAAATGAGAACAGGAAGAAGACCATCCACTTTCTAGAATGCATATGAATTAGGGTTTTTATTAAAAATGAATGATTGGTGTGAGATAGATATGCCTTAAGACAATGGCTTTGACATCATCCTTAAAGCTTACGCTTTGCGGAGTGTCATACCCACTTCGGCAAAATGGTTCTTTCCTCATAAAGGTCACCATATACCTTAATAAACTTGTCTCTTCCTTATGGAAGATTACAAGCGTACTTGGGCCTCTTTCACCTTTGTCTTAGGGATATCTAATGCCCCCTAGAATGAATGTATTTATGCATGCACCAGTACAAAAGGGCGACAAATGTTCAAAGTGGCATAACTTTTGACTGGGATGTCCAATTTGGATGCACAATATATCAAAACGAAGAGAAAAGGGTGAAGAACAAGGTTGTAAACCCCCAAAGGGAATTTGGCCCAGAAATTTTCCCAAAAAAACGCTTCTAAGACCCATTTTTAGGGATTTATTAAAATGATGCATATGCATACTGTCGCCGCCGTCCCTTTCGACGTCCGGGGGACGTCTCGAACGTTTATGCGAGCGGTCGCGAAAAGATGGTTTAGACTCGCGTATTTGTTTTAAAATGTGTTCATTGCTTCAACATTGAAAAAGCAAGGTTTTCGAAAAGGGGTTCTTATGGAGTCGCCACCAATATTTTGACCTTAAACATTGGAAAAGGATGAAAAGGCATTGATTTTAATAAAAACCAGACTTGGCCATTATAACCAGAGTTAGGTAAGGGAGTTAGTTACGCGTGGGGAAGGTGTTAGCACCCCACAACGCCCCTTTCGGGTTCCCTATGACAGATTAATTCATTTAAGAAAAGACTACGAGAAATTACGCGATTACCCTATTTTATTACATAATATTACATGGCTATCTACATGATTTTATTCTATGTTGCATGCATAAAATGATGAATAAAGCTAAATAAAGCAATAAAAGAGATATTAAAATAGCTATCTACATGATTCTATTCTACATGGCATAAACAATAAATAAAGCTAAATAAAACAATAAATAAAGCAATAAAAGAGAAGAGAATTGAAAAGAACCTCCGTAGCAAGCTTTGTATTGAGAATCTCCAACTGTGAGGATGCGTTTTGGCAACCCCTCTCTCTACACAGACTCTCCTTACCAATACAAGATCGACTCCACTAAAAATTTAAAGAAGAATCAAATGCCGGAATATAATTCCTTAACCGATTGTTACCTATTTAAGGCAATCGGAAAGATCATTCGAGAAAGGGAGAGAAATAGACAAGTGCTCTGAGTTTTAGAAAGTGTTTCAGAGCTCTCTGGGATGTCTGGGGTGTGAAAAAGTGGCAAATGAGCCTCCTATTTATAGTTTTCGCAGCTGGCGCACTTTGGGACCACCGTCTGGGTGGGACGGCCGTCTGGACTGGGACGGCCGTCCCAAATGGCAAAATTACATAGGCTGGGACCCCCTGGGAACCCGGGACAGCCGTCCCATTTGAACTGGGGCTTGGGACGGCCGTCCCAACTTCGGGACGCGCGTCCCAACTGGTTGGAACAGGTTGGGACGGCCGTCCCAACTGGGACGGCCGTCTCGACTTGTTCTGGCCAGTTTCGCGCGTTTCGGGACTCCGGGAAGCTTTCCTTGCCTGTTTTGGACGTCAGTGGATGCCGATATGTGTCTGTTGAAGCTTTATCTTCATATGGGAAATCTCCTTGGCTCTTATTTGTAATGCTAGACGAGCTTTATCTTGTTACGGGTGATCTCCTTTGTCTTTATTTGAGAGACCGGGCAAAATTAGGGGTTTACAGCTGCCCCCCTTCACCTACCTGGCTAATTTATTAGCCTAATATGCTGATAAGATTAGCTGGTAGGGGAAGGAGTTAACCCTTTTGCCCGGTTATCCTTCGGATACTGAATAGTTTGGATAGGTACCAACCCCTATCTGGTTTGATGAGAATGAACCTTCGTCGGGTAAGCCCCCCTCTGTAAGGCTTGATGAGTACATACCCCCATCCGGTTTTTGACGAGTACGAACCCCCTGTCATGGTAGACCCCCTTCGTAAGGCCCGATGAGTACACACCCCCATCCGGTTTTTGACGAGTACTAACCCCCTATCATGGTAGACCCCTTCCGTAAGGCCCGATGAGTACACACCCCCATCCGGTGTTTGACGAGTACGAACCCTCTGCCGGTAGACCCCCTTCCGTAAGGCCCGATGAGTACACACCCCCATCCGGTGTTTGACGAGTACGAACCCCCTGTCATGGTAGACCCCTTTCGTAAGGCCCGATGAGTACACACCCCCATCCGGTGTTTGACGAGTACGAAACCCCTGTCATGGTAGACCCCTTCGTAAGGCCCGATGAGTACACACCCTCATCTGGTTTTTTGACGAGTACGAACCCCCTGTCATGGTAGACCCCCTTCCGTAAGGCCCGATGAGTACACACCCCCATCTCGGTTTTTGACGAGTACGAACCCTCTCGCCCGGTAGACCCCTTCCGTAAGGCCCGATGAGTACACACCCCCATCTCGGTGTTTGACGAGTACAAACCCTCCGTCCGGTAGACCCCCTTCCGTAAGGCCCGATGAGTATACACCCCCATCCGGTGTTTGACGAGTATAAACCCTCCGTCCGGTAGACCTCCTTCGTAAGGCCTGATGAGTACACACCCCCATCCGGTGTTTGACGAGTACGAACCCTCTATCTGGTAGACCCCCTTCTGTAAGGCCTGATGAGTACACACCCCCATCTGGTGTTTGACGAGTACGAACCCTCTGTCTGGTAGACCCCCTTCTGTAAGGCCTGATGAGTACACACCCTCATCTGGTACGAATCTGCATTTTGACAAATTCTTGTGGGTACCTACCCCCACCTGGTATGAGTCTGCATTTTGACCGACTCTTGGAATGCTCTTTTTGGAATATCTTTTTGATTGATGAGTACGAACCCTCATCTGGTTTCTGGCGACTTATTGTCTCTGATCATGCGCCTATTCCATGAGGAATGATTGATTTTCTTTCTTTTTGACTTTTCTTTTTTTATTTATCCGGTTTTACCGGGGATTCTTCGTTGGTTGCTTTTTAGGCAGGAATTTACTGGGGATTTTGATTGTGCCTCTTGTTTAGGCAATTGCTTCAACAATGGTGAAGACTTTTATGCTTTTGGGCTTGTATTACCTCTCGCATAGGTTGATTTCCCATTTCTCTGGGATATTAGCTCTTTGCTTATTTTGAGCAAACAGAAGTCTTGTTGTAAGCTCACCGGTGAAAGTTTTTTCTTTTGGATGATTCATTGAGAATTTGATTACTCTGACTGAGATCTCTTTTGAATTACCCCCAAAGGGGGAAAATGGAGTTTTTGACTCCTTATTGCTTGAACTGGCTTTTGTCTATGCTCTTATTTTTGCTGGGGAATGGGCTTACATGTGTGCCTTCTATACACGTTAGATAGAAAGATATATTTTTCTCTTTTCTTCGTAATGATCCCTGGGGAATTTTATTGGCTTCCTGGGGATGGAAATTTCTCATTTTCTTTTATAGAGTTTTCTTGATGTGCTCTTCTTGGGGATTTTCTTTCGGCTTTTCATGCAGTGGCCTTTGTTAGAGGATGAAAGGCTTTTCTTTTCTTTCTTTTTGTTGCCCCCTAGTGATTTGGGTGATTCAATTCTGTGCTTTTTCGATGGACTCTTGTGTAGTTCTCTTTTGGGGAATGAAATGGAGACTCTTGCATGAGTGTGCTTGATGACTCATGTGGTGATGAAGTTGAGTCGTGAGGTAATTTTTGTTTTGCCTCTGGAGTAGGCAAGGGTCCGCTTGGGGATCATCAAGCCTTTCCGTTGGCTCTTTTCTCGTTTTTGATGTACCTTCCTTTATTGTTGTAGATGGTTGGAGCTAGTCTCCTTGAAGCTCCTTATTTTGCTGAAGTGGTTAAGATTTCGCCTTTTTCCATCGCGGTTTTTATTTTTATATGGAGACTGGATTTTGGCGCCTCCTGTTTTTCAATTATAAGTATGGAGGCTAGACTCCTTATATGCATTTTTATTTATTTGAAAAGTTATTTTATTTTTATTTTGTTTATTGATTTTGACAAAGTCGTATTATGCAACTACTTTGTGTGTGGATGTCTTAGATGCAATCTAATGTTTGTTTATTTTTGATGCGTTTAGAAAGTGACTGGCCTTCTCCCGTTGGCTTCTTATGAATATGCCGATGGGCTCCTCTTCTATGACCGTGATGCTGGGCTCTTCTTTTATCCATCTCTTGTTTTTAGCCCTATCTTTTGCCTAGACTGCCCTTTACGGGTTTTCTATCTAGCGGGCTTGCCTTAATTTTTGCCTAGAATATCTTAGGGGGCTGTTGCCTTATCTTTTGCCTAGATCGTTCCTTTTGGGATTTCCGATCTAGCAGGCTACCCTGGTTTTTACCTAAGAATATACTAGCAGGCCTTTATTATTTCCCTTTTTTTTTTTTTTTTTTTTTTTTTTTTTTTAGATGCTTCCCCTTTTTTAGATGCATATTTGATCTTTGATTAAAAGTCTATGTGCATATTTATGATTTATCAATAAAGAGGCATTTCCATAATATTTGGTCAAGAGAAAGGAAATAAAAGGGAATTTTATTGATAAATGAGCAAAAGTTTATTTCTTTTACAGAAGGATTACGAAAGGTATTTAGAAGAATGGGTGGTCAAGGTGGGCTATACTGTATAGGCTTAAACAGTCATGTCCACGATATCTGCTCCCTGGTTCTCCTAATTGCTTCAGTTGAGATGCCTGAGCTCAGAGTGAAGACCATGCAGACTGCTTGCTTCCGGAAGGATGTTATTTTAGCCGCCTTTTCGGTTTTCGACTAAAGTAACCATTGCTCTTAGTTTCTTTTTTTTTTTTTTTTTTTTTTTTTTGCCTAGGACGTATCCTAGCGAGGGGTATGGGCCCTATCTTTTGCCCAGGAATGTCCTTTGTGGATTTTCATTCCTGACGGGTCATGAGCAATGTCTTCAAGTATAATATTTCTTTACCGCATCAAAATTGATTGGGTGTCGAAGCTCCTCTCCATCCATATTAGTGAGAATAAGTGCCCCTCCTGAAAAAGCTCGTTTGACCACAAAGGGTCCTTCATAATTTGCCGCCCATTTTCCAATTTTATCCTTCTAGGTTGGAAGCAGTTTCTATATCACTAAATCCCCTTCTTGATAAGTATGAGGGTGGACCCTTTTATCATAGGCCTTTTTTATCTTCTTTTGATAGGCTTGTCCATGGCATATGGCATTCAGCCGTTTTTCATCGATAAGGTTTAATTGATCGTATCGACTTTGAACCCATTCGGCCTCTGTTAATTTTGTTTCCATAATAATTCGCAGGGAAGGTATTTCGACCTCTATTGGCAATACGGCCTCCATTCCATATACAAGGGAGAATGGAGTGGCCCCTGTTGAGGTTCGTACAGACGTTCGATATCCATGAAGGGCGAAAGGTAACTTTTCATGCCAATCCTTATAGGTTTTAACCATCTTTTGAACGATCTTCTTGATGTTTTTATTGGCTGCTTCCATTGCACCATTCATTTTAGGCCTATAAGGAGAAGAATTATGATGTTGAATTTTGAAGTCATGACATAGTTCTTCCATCATTTTATTATTCGATTGGTCCCGTTATCGGTAATGAGACGATGTGGAATGCCGTATCGACATATGATATTTTTCTTAACAAAGGTGACCACTACTTTTCTAGTCACATGTGCATAAGATGCAGCTTCTACCCACTTAGTGAAATAATCAATGGCCACCAAAATGAATCGGTGACCATTGGACGCCTTAGGCTCAATAGGTCCGATGACATCTATGCCCCACATAGCGAACGGCCAAGGGATAGCTATAACATTGAGAGGTATCAGTGGAACATGTACATTGTCTGCGTGTATTTGACATTTGTGACATTTTCTAGCATACTGATAACAGTCCTTTTCCATTGTGGACCAAAAGTATCCTGCTCTAAGGATTTTCCTGGCCATGATATGCCCTGGTGCATGAGTCCCAAAGGTTCCTTCATGTATTTCTTTGATCAATATCTGGGCTTCTTCGGGATTGACGCATCTTAACAAAGTAGAATCATAATTCTTCTTATAGAGGGTTTCTCCTATCAACATAAATCCTATAGCCCTTTTCCGAATAGTCCTCTTATCATTGTCACTGATTCCCTCTGGGTATTCACCCTTTGTCAAGTATCGCCTTATGTCCTGATACCAAGGGGCTTTATCTTTTTCATTATCCACCATCATACAAAAGGCTTGTTTGTTGTGCCTTTTGACTTGGATGATGGGCATCTCATGTTCTTGCCCTAGTGCAAACATGGATGATAATGTTGCCAGCGCATCCGCAATCTGGTTATCCTCCCGAGGGATATACTCGAAACTAATGTTTTCCATTTGTGAAGTCATATTACGGATATGCTCCAGATAAGGGATTAATTTGGAGTTTCTAGTTTCCCATTCACCCCTGAGCTGGTAGATAACAAGGGATGAGTCACCGAATACTTTGAGTTTGGTTACTCCGTGGTCCAAGGCCGCTTGAATACCTAGAGCACAGGCTTCATATTCTGCCATATTGTTTGTACAGTCAAAGGTTAATCTGGCTGTTATCGGGATATGCTTCATTTCAGGCGATATTAAAATAGCTCCGATCCCATGTCCCAGTAAGTTTGAAGCTCCATCGAAAAACATGACCCACTTATCATTTTTAAGCTCTTCATGTTGGATATGCATTATATGCTCATCTGGAAAATCATCTTGGAGGGATTGATATTCATCTGTTGGCCCATGTGCCAGGTAGTCTGCCAAAGGACTGCCTTTGATAGCTTTCTGAGTAACATGAATAATGTCAAATTCTGAGAGGAGTACTTGCCATCTAGCTATTCTTCCAGTCAAGATGGGTTTTTCAAACAAGTATTTGATTGGGTCCATTTTGGAAATTAACCAAGTTGTATGTCTAACCATATATTGTTGAAGGCGTTGAGTTGCCCACACCAATGCACAACATGTTTTCTCGAGTGGTGTATAACGGGTCTCATAGTTTAGAAATTTTTTACTGAGGTAATATATGGCTTGTTCTTTCTTACCAGTATCATCTTGTTGACCGAGCACACATCCCATGGATTCGTCGAGTACTGATAGGTAAAGAATTAGGGGTCTCCCTTCCACAGGTGGTATCAGTACTGGAGGATTAGTTAGGCATATTTTGATCTTTTCGAAGGCTTGCTGGCATTCATCGTTCCAAACTGTCGATTGGTTTTTACGCAATAATTTGAAGATGGGCGTACATTTATCTCGTTAATTGCGCAATGAACCGTGCGATGTAGTTTATTCGGCCTAAGAACCCTCCGACTTCTTTTTCGTTCTTGGTGGGGGCATTTCTAGGATTGCCTTTGTTTTATCGGGGTCCACCTCGATTCCTTTTTACCGACGATAAACCCAAGAAGTTTTCCCGATCGTACTCGAATGTGCATTTAGCCGGATTAAGCTTAATCTGGTATTTTCGAAGCCGATTGAATAGTTTCTTTAAGTGTAGGAGGTGATCTGTCTCATTTTTGGACTTGACAATCATATCATCCACGTATACTTCGATTTCTTTGTGAATCATATCATGAAATAGTGTAACCATAGCCCTTTGATAGGTTGCCCCCGCATTTTTAAGTCCAAAAGGCATTACTCTATAACAAAATGTCCCCCATGGCGTAATGAAGGAAGTTTTTTCCCTGTCTTCGATAGCCAATTTGATTTGATTATACCCTGCATATCCATCCATGAAAGAATAAAGAGTATTTGTAGCAGTGTGATCTACGAGCATATCGATATGTGGTAAGGGAAAATCATCTTTTGGACTTGCACGGTTTAGGTCCCGGTAATCTACGCATACTCCGATTTTTCCATTTTTCTTTACAACTGGTACGATGTTTGCCGACCATTCAGGGTATTTTGAAACGATCGGAAATTGGCATCCAACTATTTTTCTACTTCTTCTTTAATTTTTAAGGACCATTCTGGTTTTACTCTTCCGAGTTTCTGTTTAACGGGTCGAAATCCTTCTTTTAATGGTAATCGATGCTCCACTATACTTTTATCGATTCCAGGCATATCATGGTAGGACCACGCAAACACGTCTATATATTCTCTTAGCAATCGTATTAGTTTTTCTCTCGACATTATCGTCAATTTGGATTCCAATATTTACTTCTTTCTTATTATCTTCTTGTCCCAAATTGATGACCTCAGCTTTTCTCCGATGGGGTTGTATTGATTGCGCTTCTTTTTCTAGCAGTCTTTGCATGTCCGGGAAATGGTCCCCTCCTCACCGTCCGACTCAATCCATTCGTCTTCGACTTTCGGATCTTCCAAGGAGTTTTCAATCACGAGACATGACTCGTATGGGTTATGCTTTGTTTTAGATTTCTTTATGAGATGTATGAGAGAGAAAAGAATGAAAGAGAATATGGATTAGAAAAATGCCTTATTGTATTGATAGAAGAAAATATTTACAAAGCCCTTATTAACCAAAAATCTCGTGATCATGGGCAAGGATCACGAGAAATACATCGGAAGCTTTTATTTTTTCTTTATGTTTATTGCAAAAGATGGTAAAAATGATGAGCCCTAATCTGCTGGTCTCCCTTATCCCGTCTTTTACTCGGGCTTTATTAATGGTCGGTCGTCCACCTTTGGAGTAGATGCGTCAAAGGTAATCCATCCCGCCTCTATTAAATCTTGGACCTTATGCTTTAAAGCCATGCAGTTATCTGACGTAATGTCCTGGCGCGTCCGAATGATAATTACATTTTTCATTTGGCTTATACCATTCCGGATAGGGTGGCTCCATCTTCTTGGGAGGGACTCGCACAAGGAGTTTAGCATCCAACAATTTTATCAGCGAGACTTCGTAGGAGGTAGGTATTGGTGTAAATTTTCTTTCCTGTTTGCGTGATTTGCTCTCGCTGCGAGGAGGAGGGAGTAGTAGTAATGTTGATTGCGTTCACGGTTCCTTCCTTCTTCTTTCCAAAACCCTTCTTAAAGTTAGGAGTGGAAGAATCAATAGAGGTGTACTTGTGCGATTCTCCCATTTTTCAGACCTTGCTCTACTCTTTCTCCTATAATGACTATATCCGCAAAGAGTGTTGATGTATTCCCTATCATTTTGTCATAATAGGGACCAGTCAGAGAATTGATGAACATGGATGTAGTTTCCTTGTCGGATAGAGGAGGTTCCACTTCTGCTGCCAATTCCCTCCATCTTTGGGCATATGCTTTGAAGGATTCTTCGTTTTTCTTGCTTAATAATTGTAGATCTGCTCTTTCAGGGGTCAGATCAATATTGTATTTATAACGACGAAGAAATGCATCTGCCAGATGTCTCCAGGTTTGGATTTGCCCTCCTTCTAGTTGCATATACCAGTTTAAAGCCGATTCGACCAGGCTCTCCGAAAGCAAGTGGATCGGAGTTTTTGATTATCAAGCATGTGCAGCCATCTTACGGCAGTACATTGTGAGATGGCTTCTTGGGCGAGTCGTTCCCATGTATTTTGGGAAATCCGGAGTTTTGAACTTGTTAGGGAATTGGATATCTTTGACGAGACACATATCAGCCGCCTCTTTTATATCAAAGTTATGACCTTCCATGGCTCTCAGCCTCTCTTCTAGAGCGGTGATTTGTTGTTTTGATACTTCAGGAGTATGAATATGTACTGTTCTTGTGTCAGATTGATTGTGTTCATTTTGAGGTTCCTCTTCTTCTTCCTGGTGAGAAGCTTGTCCATTCTGAGGACCCTCTTGATGAAGATTCTGTTGATGCATCATTTCTAACATTTGAGCCATTTGTTCTTTCAGTGTAGTAAGCTCAGCGGTGAGCTTTCGGTTTTGTTCTTCTAATTGTTCCATCTTCTTAGCCTTTTGAGCGCGAGTGAGGACGGGCGGAAGACCAGCCACCTTCTAAATGATTTTAATGATTCTTATTATAACTTCTTATTTTAGATGATTAGTGTGGAATAAATATGCCCTAGGATGAATGTGTTTATGTATGAGAGATTTTATTTATGATGATGTTTATGCATGCTTTTCTTAATGCATTGGTTTTCTCTCTTAGTTTTACCACTTATTGAATGATGTGGTATGAATGATACGACTTTGTCAAGAAATTTTTTTTTTTTTTGAAAAGGTATTTTTATGGCTTTAACTTGTTTTTATATTTTTTATGACCCTTTATCTCTTCTGTCGGTTAGTATGGCTACTTAGCTTACAAAGAACCTGAAACCAGGCTAGCTTAACTGAAGACTGTCCGAGATAAAGGTTTTTATCTTTTCACCTTTTAAGGTTTTTCATTTTTTGTCTGTTGTATGATTATTCTATGCTAATGCATCAATACAAATGCAGCAAACAAATGTACACACAATTCATTCACACACGAGCAGAGCCACACTTATTAAATCACGAGGTAGAGTTTTCCTGCAGAAATGTGCTTGGTTTAGGTGGTTCTAACTGTTCTCACCAGGTCAAAGGTCCCCAAGGTGCCCCCATTATAGGGACCTCTCAACTCTCAATCCTCGGGTCATGCACGGAACTCCGTGTCGACACCCTTAGACCAAAAGAAGAGAGTTATCACCTTGAGTTGGTGGTTTTCCGACAACGGTAGTAGCCCCGTGTGCCAACTAACCGATCGTATCTGCCACCCACTCCCTATAGGTATTCACTCTTGCCCCCGGGTATAGAGGGACTGTTGTGTGCAAGGGTTTTGTGTGCAATTTATATTTCAAACAATTGCGTAAATAATCATACAGCCAGTTATTTAAAGCCATACAATAAAAACATACGTAAGGGTAAAGGCGTAATTTCAAATCTTTACTTAGTTTGAATTTATCTATCACTAAATGGGATCAACTCTCTAGCTTCCCGATGGAGTCGCCATCCGCCGTCGCTGTCCCTTTCGACGTCCGGGGGACGTCTCGAACGTTTATGCGAGCGGTCGCGAAAAGATGGTTTAGACTCGCGTATTTGTTTTAAAATGTGTTCATTGCTTCAACATTGAAAAAGCAAGGTTTTCGAAAAGGGGTTCTTATGGAGTCGCCACCAATATTTTGACCTTAAACATTGGAAAAGGATGAAAAGGCATTGATTTTAATAAAAACCAGACTTGGCCATTATAACCAGAGTTAGGTAAGGGAGTTAGTTACGCGTGGGGAAGGTGTTAGCACCCCACAACGCCCCTTTCGGGTTCCCTATGACAGATTAATTCATTTAAGAAAAGACTACGAGAAATTACGCGATTACCCTATTTTATTACATAATATTACATGGCTATCTACATGATTTTATTCTATGTTGCATGCATAAAATGATGAATAAAGCTAAATAAAGCAATAAAAGAGATATTAAAATAGCTATCTACATGATTCTATTCTACATGGCATAAACAATAAATAAAGCTAAATAAAACAATAAATAAAGCAATAAAAGAGAAGAGAATTGAAAAGAACCTCCGTAGCAAGCTTTGTATTGAGAATCTCCAACTCGTGAGGATGCGTTTTGGCAACCCCTCTCTCTACACGGACTCTCCTTACCAATACAAGATCGACTCCACTAAAAATTTAAAGAAGAATCAAATGCCTGAATATAATTCCTTAACCGATTGTTACCTATTTAAGGCAATCGGAAAGATCATTCGAGAAAGGGAGAGAAATAGACAAGTGCTCCGAGTTTTAGAAAGTGTTTCGTAGCTCTCGGGATGTCTCGGGGTGTGAAAAAGTGGCAAATGAGCCTCCTATTTATAGTTTTCGCAGCTGGCGCACTTTGGGACCACCGTCTGGGTGGGACGGCCGTCTGGACTGGGACGGCCGTCCCAAATGGCAAAATTACATAGGCTGGGACCCCCTGGGACCCCGGGACGGCCGTCCCTTTTGAACTGGGGCTTGGGACGGCCGTCCCAACTTTGGGACGCGCGTCCCAACTGGTTGGAACAGGTTGGGACGGCCGTCCCAACCGGGACGGCCGTCCCAACCGGGACGGCCGTCTCGACTTGTTCTGGCCAGTTTCGCGCGTTTCGGGACTCCGGGAAGCTTTCCTTGCCTGTTTTGGACGTCAGTGGATGCCGATATGTGTCTGTTGAAGCTTTATCTTCATATGGGAAATCTCCTTGGCTCTTATTTGTAATGCTAGACGAGCTTTATCTTGTTACGGGTGATCTCCTTTGTCTTTATTTGAGAGACCGGGCAAAATTAGGAGTCTACACATACTTTCCTTATGCATTTATTTTCTCTCTTGGTTTTTCCTTATGACATGATGCGATATGAATGATACAACTTTGTCAAAAAAAAATTTATAAATGTTTTGATTTTGTTATTATTATTATTTTTTATTTTATTTTATTTTATTTTATTTAATTTTTTGTTTTTTAGCCTTTTATCTCTTCTGTCGGACTGCGTGACTACTTAGTTTACAAAGAATTTGAAACCAGGCTAGCTAAAAGGCAGACTGTCTGAGATAAAAATGGTTATTGCGAAAGAATGGTCTTAGCATCCCTTATCTCTTCTGTCGGACTGCGTGGCTACTTAGCTTACAAAGAATCTAAAACCAGGCTAGCTAAAAGGCAGACTGTCCGAGATAAGGGTGCTTATTGTGAAAAGATTTTTTGAGATTTTATTTTATATATTTTTTTATTTTTATTGTATGGTTATGCTATGCAACAAACAAATTCAACGAACAAATGCACAAATAATTCACTCATTCGCGAACAGAGTGACGTTTAATTACGAGGTAGGGGTTTCCTGCAGAAAAGTGCATCGGCAAAGGTAGGTTCTATCTGTTCTCACCAAGGCCAGGCCCCCAAGGTGCCCCCATTATAGGGACCCTTCAATCTCCCAGTCTTCGAACCGTGCACGGATGTCCGTGTCAACGTTCTTAGACCGAGAAAAGGAAGGTTATCACCTTGAGTGGTGGTTTCCGACAACAACCTGCTGGCACTATGGCCATTACCATGATCGGTCGTACCTGTCACCCACTCCCTATGTGTATTCTCTCTTGCCCCGGGGTATAGAGGGACCGTAGTGTGCAAGGGTTTGTGTACAGTTTATTTCAAACAATTACAGAAAATAAACATACAACAATTATTAAAGTCAATCAGTAAAGCATGTTATAAAGCAAGAAAGGGTAAAAACATAATTTCTAGTTTTATTTCCTAAACTAGTTCATCAATAAATGGGATCAACTCTCTAGCTTCCCCAGCGAAGTCGCCATCTGTCGCCGCCATCAGAAGAGGCGGTTGGAGCGACGCGATGGTTTTTATATGACTCGCGTTTTTTGAAATAAGTGGTTCAACGCCTTTAGGCTGTCCGATAACCGAGTTGGACCTAAAGGCGAGGTTTTCAAATAGGTTTGAGGAGTCGCCATCAGTGTTTTAACCTTAAACACTGAAAAAGGTAAAAAAATAAGAAGGCAGTGGTTTTAGGAAAAACCAACCTTGGCCATTACAACCAAAGTCGGGTAAGGGAGTTAGTTACGTGTAGGGAAGGTGTTAGCACCCCTACAACGCCCCTTTTGGGTTCCCTATGATGGACTAACTTAGAAAATAAACACTTAAAGAAATTATGCTTTTACCCTATTATTATATCTACTTGCACAATTTAAATATCTACATGGCTCTATTATTTAATGCACACAAAGAAAGCGATAAAGAAAGCAATAAAAGAGACAGAGAATAGAGAATGAACCTCCGAAGCAAGCTTTATATTAACTCTTCGAAAACGTGAAGACACTTTTTGGCAGTCCCCGCACTCTACAAGCACGCTCCTCCCACAAAATAAAGAAAGTCACTCTACCGAGGGCCGAACGTCTCAAAAAGAGACTTCCTTAACCGATTTCAACTTTAA
This sequence comes from Sphenostylis stenocarpa, assembly GCA_963425845.1. NCBI lineage: Eukaryota > Viridiplantae > Streptophyta > Magnoliopsida > Fabales > Fabaceae > Sphenostylis > Sphenostylis stenocarpa. The sequence continues at coordinate 55,412,688 of OY731400.1, read as the reverse complement.
CGAAAATCGGAAAGCTCACTCGAACCCCGGAATAATGCTTGGAGTCACTCTAAAGTGCCAAAAGGCTTCCTAGAGAGTGGTAGGAGTGAAAAGGTGTGAAAAAACGGAGAATTGAGGCTCCTATTTATAGGGAACCAGGCCTGGAAAAGGTGGACGGTCGTCTGGACTTAGTGGACGGTCGTCCATGGCTCAAAATTAGGGTGGACGACCATCTGGTCATCATGGACGGCCGTCCAGGGCTCAAAAATAGGGTGGATGGTCGTCTGGTTGTCATGGATGGCCGTCTGGACACGCTGGATGGCCATCTGCATGTTCTGGATGGTTGTCTGCACACTCTGGATGGCCATCTGCATGTTCTGGATGGCCATCTGGACGCTCTAAATGGCCATCTGCATGTTTTGGATGGCCATCTGGACTCTCTAACAAAATTTTATTTTTTATTTTCTCAGAAAACCCTTCTTTTCCTAAATGAAGCCTAGTAAACACTACTAAGAGCCTTATGAAGCCTTATTCATCTTCGGAACGGAGGATTTCTAGTCTTTATTGTGATGCCGGGCAAGATTTGGGGTCTACACTAGCACATGGATCAATAGACGAATATCAATCCCTACAAGACAAATTTCCAGATGAGCATATCATGCATATCCAACACGAAGAACCCAAAGACGATGCATGGACCATGTTCTTTGATGGATCCTAGAATATGCTTGGACACGGGATAGGAGCTATTTTAATATCCCCTGAAAGAGGTACATCCTTGTGACAGCCAGACTAAACTTCAAGTGCACCAATAATATGGCCGAATATGAAGATTGCGCCTTGGGAATCCAAACGGCTCTAGATCATGAGGTAACTAAGCTCAAAGTTTTCGATGAGACATCCCTTGTTATCTACCAACTCAACGGCAAATGGGAAACCAGAAACTCCAAATTGATCCCATATCTAGAGTATATTCGTAATATGATTTCGAGAATGAAAAACGTTATTTTTGAGTACATCCCTCTGGAAGACAATAAGTTTGCAGATGCCCTTGCTACTTTGTCATCCATGTTCGCCTCAAATCAAGAACATGAGATACCAATTATCCAGATTAGGTTGCATGACCAACAAGCTTTTTGCATGGCAGTAACTAGCGAGGAAGACAAATCCCCTTGGTATCATGGCATCGAGTGATACCTCATGAAGGGTGAATATCCTGAGGGAATTAATAATAATGATAAAATGACCATTCAAAGGAGGGTCATAGGATTCGTGCTGATCGTAAAAACCCTCTACAAGAAAAATTTTGACTCCAGCTTACTAAGGTGTGTGGACCACAAAGAAGCTCAAACCCTAATGAAAGAGATTCATGAAGGAGTCTTCAGAACCCACACACCGGGCATGTCATGGCAAAGAAAATCCTAAGGGCAGAATACTTCTGGTCCATGATGGAAGGTGATTGTCATCAATATGTCAAACGATGTCATGAATGCCAAATCTACGCCGACAATGTTCATGTTCCACCGGAACCTCTCAACATTTTGGCCCCACCATGGCCATTCTCCATGTGGGGCATGGATGTTATTGGACCCATCGAACCCAAAGCCTCCAATGGTCATCGCTTCATCTTGGTGGCTATTGACTACTTCACCAAATGGGTAGAAGCAGCGTCCTACGCACATGTGACCAAGAAAGTGGTGACCACTGTAAACCCCAAATCTTGCCCGGCCTCAAAATAAAGAGCAGAAGACCTCCAATTCGAATATGGGCAAGTCCTAAAAAGTCCCTAGGATAGACTAATAGGCCCCATATTAGAGTAGGAAGGTTTTTTGTATAGAAAAAAATAAGGAATTCTACCTGAAAAATTGAGACCGTCATCTCGCTTAGCGAGACCGCCTTCCCATTTGGCGAGACCGCCTTCTCGCCATTTAGCAAATCGATACTGCCTTCTCAATTGGCGAGACGATCGTCTCGCCATTTATCAAAGGCGAGATCGTCGCCCCGTTTGGCGAGACGATCGTCTTGACCTGACAGGCGCGAATTCCTATAAAAGGAGGGCGCACTCCCCTTCTTTTCACACAATTCTTCAACTTTCCCTTCTACAATTTCCTGTAATTCTTCTCCTAAATCCCTCTGAAGCATTTTCTGGACTTTTCTTAATATTCTACAGAGTATTTTATAGCGTTGCGAGAAAGAGCGATCGACGTTGTAGAGTGAAGGACTTCCAAAAAGCATCTTATTCCAAGAATATTAATTACGAAAGCGTGTTTCGAAGGTTTCTACACTTTCTCCCTCTCTTTTACTGCTTTCTATTTACATTTATACGTGCATTAGCTGTTAGGGCCATGTAGTCGGTACCTTAAATTCTGCAAGTAAATAAAGGGTAAAAGCATCATTTTAAAAGTTCATTTATTAAATAAACGGCCCATCATAGGGAACCCAAAAGGGGCATCGTAGGGAAGCTAATACCTTCCCTACACGTAACTAGCTACCTTCCCTACAATGCCTTCTTTTTTTTTTTTCTTTTCCAATGTTTCCAGATAAAACATTGGTGGCGACTCCAGAACCCATTTTCGACAACCTCGCCTTTAGGTTCAGCCCGGTTATCGGACAACCTAAGGCGTTATACCACACTTTAAAAACACGAAGCGGAAGTCGGAATACCATCGCGTCGCTCCGACCACCTCTTTTGATGGCAGCGACAACCACCTTCGTCAAGAAAAATATCCTGTGCCGATATGACATCCCTCATTGTCTCATTACCGATAATAGGACTAATCTAAATAATAAGATGATGGAAGAGTTATGCAAAGATTTCAAAATTCATCATCACAACTCTTCTCCATACCGACCTAAAATGAACGGTGTAGTAGAGGCAACAAAAAAGAATATTAAGAAAATCATCCAGAAGATGGTAATAACATATAAATATTGGCATGAGATGTTGCCCTTTTCCCTTCACGGATATTAGACTTCTGTACGGACCTCCACAGGAGCTACCCCATTTTCCCTTGTATACGACATGGAGGTCGTACTTCCAATAGAAGTCAAAATACCCTCCCTGCGAGTTATTATGGAAGCAAAGTTGACAGAAGCATAATCGGTCCAAAATTGATGCGATCAGTTGAACCTAATCGAAGAAAAATGATTGGACGCCATATGTCATGGACAAGCTTACCAAAAGAAGATCAAAAGGGCTTACAACAAGAAGGTCAACTCCCGCACTTATCACGAAGGGGATTTAGTGATAAAGAAGTTGCTTCCGACCCAAAAGGACAAAGTAGGAAAATGGGCGGCAAACTATGAAGGGCCATTTGTGGTCAAGCGAGTCTTCTCAGGAGGAGCACTTATCCTCACCAACATGGACGGAGAAGAACTTCGACACCTGGTCAATTCCGATGTGGTGAAGAAGTATTATGCTTGAAGATATTTCTCAAGACCCGCCAAGATGAAAACCCATAAAAGGCATATTGGGCAAAAGATAGGGTCCACATTCCTTGCTAGGGTACGCCCTAGGCAAAATTTAGAGGTTTCAAATGTTAGAAAAAGAGGCTGAGATCAAGAGGGGGGGTGAATTGATCTTTGAAAGTTTTTCGCAATTTACAGATTATCTATTTCAAAGATTAAGAGTTCGGACCAATTCTTGAATCAAGAAAAACAAGCAATTAAAATAAAGGCAGCAGCAGAATTAAAGAGAGTAAGGTTTAGAGAAATACAACCAAGATTTATATTGGTTCACCCAATCCTAGGGCTACGTCCAGTTCTCAGCTAAATTCTAGCTGAGTTCCACTAGATTAAATGTTTTACAGATTACAGATTCCAATCACACATCCAATCTACCACAAGAACCAAAATCCTAGTCCTTGCACCTAAACCTTCACCAAGAACCAACTTCCAGTTCTTGAACCAACCTGCAACCAAATTCCAGCCACATAAACCGTGCCTAACAATTCCAAGCACTCACAGTACAACTAAGAATGAAAGAAAACGAAAGAGAAGAAACCAGAACAATCTAACCCGTATTATGCAGTCCCTACAGTATGAGTTTCTTCACAAAAAGAATGCAAAAATTGCATCAAGAAAGAACTTTGAAAAACTTCACAAAACCTGCATGATTCTTTCTTGAAAATAGCTCTTATGATTGCTTGATTGATTGCTCAAAAGTATATTTTAAAGGACTGAAGAAATCCTATTTATATAGAGATTTGTTCTAACTGCTAGTTTAATTAATCTGTTAAAACAATCTTTTAATCTGTTAAAAAGTCTTGAATTAATCTGTTAAAACTTCTTTTAATCTATTAAAATATTCTTGATCATTTTCCAAATTTGTTTTAGCAGATATGACAACGTTTCAATCGATTAAAACACTTTGTAAAAAATCCCTTAAGTTGATTTAATCGATTAATTTGCAATTTAATCGATTAAAATTCTGCCAAATATTTTCATAAAACTTTCTAAGTGATTTTAACTGATAACAGCCAGTTTTAATCGATTAAAACAATTAGCAAAAGGTTCCTTAAGTTGTTTTAATCGATTAAATCGTAGTTTAATCGATTAAAATTATTCTGATCGAACATATATGAGATTTAATCAGTCAAAACTTATTCTGATCAATCATATATGGGATTACATCGATTAAAAAGTACTTCAAGTGGTTTTAATCGATTATTTTGAAGTTATATCGATTAAAATACTGCCAGAACACTTTTCAAAACATCTTAAGTGATTTTAATCGATTATTTCGAATCTATATCAGTTGAAAATTTGTTATGTAAGTTTTAAAAACATTTTAATTGATAAAGCTAATATAATATCAGTTAAAACAATTTGCTAAAAACAGTTTAACCGATTAATTTGGTTTTTAACAGATTAAACATCTTTAGAGGCATTTTCAAATTCTTTCAAATGATGAAACCTCATGCAGCAGAGAGATATGAATGATTATACCTATGTATAGATGCAGACTCACTAATCACTCTACCCTTTTAACCCAAGAAATGTTTGACTTCATCAGATTAACCTTTGACTTCATCAAATCAACAAGATCTTCGTTTTATCAAATGATTCAATAAGATCTTCATCACTTTCATAAAAAACAAAAATAAATAAAAAGAGCAATGACTATCTTAGCCGAAAATCGCAAGGCGGCTAAGGTATCAACCTTCCAGAAGCACGCAGTCTTGTATAGTCTTCGCTTCGGGATCAAACATCTCAACTAAGGCAACAAGGAAAACAAGGGGGGCAGATATCAGAGGCATGATTGTTATAGCCTATACAGTTTAGCCAACCTTGGTCAGCCATGCTTCTAAATTCCCTTGTAAACTCTTATGTAAAAAATAAACCATTTGTTTATATATATAAAATTGTCTTTCATTTCTTTTCTCTTGACCAAGTTATGAAAATGCCTTTGTGTTAATAAATCATAAACATGCATAAAGAACTAACACAAGGAAGCAAAAAAAGAAATGAAACAAAAGAATAAACACCTTCTAGGATATTCTTAGGAAAAAATTAGGGCGGTTTGCTAGATCGAAAACCCGCAAAGGGCAGTCTAGGCAAAAAATAAGACAATTATAAAAAGGAAAGAGCCCGCTAAGATATCCTAGGCAAAAATAAGGCAGCCTGCTATATCGAAAATCCCAAAAGGGCAGTCTAGGCAAAAGATAGGGCTAAAACAAAAAATACGTAAATAAAAAGGGAGCCTGTCAGCATCCAACAACGGAAAGGGCAGTCACTTTTCTAGATGCAACAAATAAATGGATTGCATTTAAGGCATTCACACACAAATAGTCGTACAAAAAGACTTTGTCAAAACCATGAAAATATACCTCTTTAATAAACAATAATCATTCATATAACAAGGTCAGGCTTCATGTTTGTGATTGAAAACAAAAAGCGACAAAACAAATCTCCAAATAAAGCTCTCCTCAAGAAAGCAGAGCAAGCAGTCACTGATCAAACGACTTAGAGCAAAATAAAAGCTTCTAGAGCGCAAAACTCCATCCACCATCCTTTTGCCCAATAAAGAGGGGGCACAAACAACAGAAAAGCCGACAGAAAGAAAACCCTTCGTCCCCAGCGGATGCCCCAAAAGAAAAGGCCATGAAAGAGGAGGGCCAATAAACCCCCAAATGGGTCAACCAAAAATCAGAAATCCTATTTCTCCAATGAAATAAGAGCTTAACAAAGCCAGCTCTCGTCAGCACCGAACAAGGAGTCAAAACTCCATTCCCCAATAGGAAATCAGAATCAGATCCCCAAGGCGTCAACTAATTCTCTGGCGGATCACCAAAATGACAATATCCCAGTGAGCCTACTGCAAAGACAATCTTTAGACTCACGTCCTCAAAGAGTCGTTTTCCTATGTATAGGCAAGACCTAATGGGCAAAAAGCCAGTATTCCCCAAGTGGAATATCAGCCTACTCAGAGGCAAAACAATATAAGTCGAAAGCCTTCACTTCCAATGAAGCATCTGCCTACTCAGAGGCACCATCAAAATCAACAAATCTCGAGAGGATTCCTGCCCACCTAAGAGGTATTCATCAAAAATCCCCAGCAACTAGCAAGTTGGATGGCTACGGAAAAAGCCAAAAACAAAGAATCCCCGGAAATCAACAAACCAGATGGCTACATAGGAAAGCCAAAAATATATTTTCAAAACAAGATTCACTCCCCAAGGAACCGACGCATGAGTAAGAGCAGTAAGCCGCCACCACTTTCTCTGTCGAAAGGATCAACCACCACAGCAAAAGGGGCAACCCAAAGATAGAGTTCCATACATCCTTCAAAGAATCAGCTCCATTTTAAATGAGTATCCTGAAGACAATACCTTCATATCTACCTTCAGAAGGATCGGATCCGTAGCAAAGGAGTATCCTAAAGGCAGGATTTACATACATTGTCCGAAGGATCAACTCCGTTGTAAAGGAGTATCCTGAAGACAATACCTTCACATCCACCATCAAAAGGATCGGCTCCGCAGCAAAGGAGTATCCTGAAGGCAGGATTTACACACATCGTCCGAAGGATCAGCTCCGCAACAAAGGAGTATCTGGAAGACATAATTCAAAAATACCACTCAAGGGGTTAGCTACCGCATCAAAAGAGCATCCCGAGGGAAAATCTTCATTCACCATCCAAGGGGTCAACTACTGCATCAAAGGAGCATCCCGAGGCAAAATCTTCATCCATCAGCCGAAGGGTCAGTTACCGCATCAAAGGAGCATCCTGAAGTATCACACATATCGTCCGTAGGGTCATGGAAGCATCCTAAAGACAGCATCAGACTGCATTCATCATCTAGAGGGTCGGCTACCACGTCAAGAGGAGCATCCAAAGGACAACCGGGAAAGAAGGTTAACTCCTTCACCTGCCAATCGATTTTACGGCACATTAGCCCATAGTCAATTGGCCGGGTGAAGGGGGGGCAGTTGTAGACCCCAAATATTGCCCGGCTTCTCAATAAAGACCACAAATCCTCCGTTCGAAGATGGACAAGGCTTCATTAGACCCCTAGTCGTGCTCACTAGGCTCCATGTAAGGATAGGAGGGCTTTCTGACAGGAAGCTCGAGACGACCGTCTCATTTGGCCAGGTGACCGTCTCGCTTTCCTTTGAGGTCGAGACGACCGTCTCGTTTGGCCAGACGCACGTCTTACTTTCTTTTAAGGTCGAGATGGCCGTCTTGTTTTCCCAGACGACCATCTCACCTGTCAGAAGTCCAAACGACCATCCCGACCTATTTTGCGCGATTTCTTATAAATAGGAGTCTCCCGTCCCCCATTTTCACACACTTTCACACCCTTCTCTCATCCTAGAAGCTCTTCTAAGACTTCGGGATAAGTCTGAACACTTTCTAGAGTTTAAGTAAGCTTTTCAATTTTCATTTAAGGTAGAAATTGGTTAAGGAAGTCTCCTTTTGAGACATCCGGCAGTCAGTAGGAGGGTATTTTCTCTTTTGCTGGTGAGGAGCGTGCTTGTAGAGCAAGGGGATTGCCAAAAAGTGTCCTAAAGTTTGAAGAATTAATAAAAAGCTCACTTCAGAGGTTCCTTTATCTATTCTCTCTCTTTTACTGTTTTCTTTTACTGCTTTCCTTTTATGCATTAGATACTAGGGCCATGTAGATATTTAAATTCTCCCAGTAGATAAATAAATAGGGTAAAAGCATAGTTTCTTTTAGTCTTTATTTTATGAATTAGTCCATCATAGGGAACCCGAAAGGGGCGTTGTGGGGTGCTAACACCTTCCTCACATGTAACTAACTCCCTTACCCAACTCTGGTTGTAATGACCAAAGTTGATTTTTCTAAACTAACGCCTTCTTTTTCCTTTCTCGATGTTTATGGTAAAAACATCGGTGGCGACTCAATAGAACCCTTTACGAAAACCTCGCTTTTAGGTTCAGCCCGGTTATCGGATAGCCTAAAAGCATTGACCACTTTTTTAGAAAACCTGAGTTATCAAAACCATCGCGTCACTCCGACCATCTCTTTTGACGGCAACGACAATCCCCAAGCGGATATTTGCCTACTTCGAAGGCAAAACAAAAAAATATTACCCTAATACTCAACACCGCTGCCACATGAGTCAACAGGCATATTTCCCCACAAAAATAAGGGACTCAAAAGAAGAAAATCCTTCATCCCCAGTAGATGCCCGAAAATAAGAGGCCATAACAAGAGAAGGCCAATAAACTCCCCAAGTGAGTCATGCAAGAAAAACAAGGAATCAGAAATTCCATAAGAGCTTCACAGAACCAGCTCTTACCAACATCAATCAAGGAGCCAAGACTCCAATCCCCGAGAGGGTCATCGAAAACCAGATCCCCAGGGAAACAAATAATTCCCTGGTGGATCACCAAAAAGAAAAACTTATCCCTAATGAGCCTACTACAAATGGCAATCTTCAAATTCATATCCTCAGAGAGTCGTTCGCCTGCATAGGCAAGACCTGACAAGCAAGAGCCAACATCCCCGAAGGGAACATCAGCCTATTCAGAGGCACAAAAAATGCAATCAAAAGTCTTTACCTTCAAATGAAGCATCCACCAACCCAAAGGCATTATCATCATAATCAACAAATCCCCAGTGGATTTTCGCCTACCTAAGAGGCACTCATCAAAAAATTCCCAGCAACCAACAAAGTTGGATGACTCTTCGAAAAATCCAAAAAAACAAAGAATACCCGGCGACCAACAAATTCGGATGGTTACAAAAAAGCCCAAAAACAAAGAATCCCCAACAATCAACAAGCTGGATGATTATTGGAAAAATCCAAAACCAAAAATCCCCAGCAATCAACAAGGTTGGATGGCTATTACAAAGCCAAAATATTCCCGGTACACCAGACAAAAACAATTTTCAAAGCAAAGAACTACTCTCCATGGAGTCAGTTCATGAACGAGATCAGTAACCCGCTACCACATCTTAGAATTGTGCAGCGGAATGTTCGCGTAGTCGGACAAAAACTAAGAGGGGGGGTGAATTGGTTTCTTAACAAAAATTAGGTTTTAAAAATTTTCCCCAAAATTTACCGATTAAAAAGCTGTGTAAATGTAAATAAGATAGAGATAGAGTCTTACACAGGAGATTTATATTGGTTTGGATCAAAAGACCCTACGTCCAGTTGCTAATCACTCAAACAGAGGATTAATGTTGTCACTATAATCACAGTTGTTACAAACAGATTACAATGGAAAAGATAAAGTAAAGAAAACACCTCTCTTGAAACCCACAAGAGATGAAGAACAGCTTTCCTCAGAGACGGCACAACACACAATCCACTAAGAACTCCACTTAGTGATTCTTATCGCTTCTAGCCCACACCAGGTTCCAAAAGCCCCTTTTTCCTCCAACAAACAGTTCTTTGACACTCATAGCACTTAACTTTTGTTTGAAAAAGGTTGTTCTTCTTTTCTGAGTGCCATAGAGAAGCTTAAGTAGAGAAATTAGGGTTTGGGAATTGGGATTTTCGGAACTAGGAGTCTTGGGATTTTCGGAACTAGGAGTCTTGGGATTAGGGTTTTCGAAAATAGGGTTGATTTGAAGTTGAAAATCAAAATCTGACTGAAATAATCGATTAAATGAAGTGTTAATTGATTATTACAGAGCCAAAATCAACAGAACCCCAAAACTCACTGTTTTAATCGATTAAAAGCCCTGTTAATCGATTAACAGGCCTGTTAATCGATTAACAGGTGTGTTAATCGATTATTATAGTGAACAGATACAAAAAATGGTGTTTCTCACTGTAATAATCGATTATTTGACCATTTAATCGATTAAAGCCGAGGCAAAAAGATAAATTTGAGTTTTTGAAGCTTCTAAAGTGCAGAATATGTACCGGCTATCTTAAACTCTAATATTACAGACTCAAACTAATCAAAACAGAGTTATTACACTATAAAACAAGTCTTCAATTCTCTAAGTTCTTGTGTTCTTGAATCATCATCAAAATCAACAAGCTTCATGTCTATGTAAGTTCAACATCAAGTCCTTGAATGTTCAACACTCTCCCCTTTTTTTATGATGATCAAAATTTTCTTTTAAAGCCTTGTAATAACCTGTTTTATCTGTAATACTAACAAACACATTAAACATACCAGATAATATTTAAAATCAATCATAGTAGGCTTTAAATATTTCTCCCCCTATTTTGATTATAATCAAAAAGAATTCTTCTATAACAATCATAAGAGCTCCCCCTCAAAATATGCATAACTTGGAGATAACTCCCCCTCAATCAAAACAATAAAAGAACACCACATTTTATTTCAGAAATGAAAATACATTACAAATAAAAATCAAATTTAAAATTTTTCACTATCATCACTATGAAAGTGTGCATCAAATCTATTTTCTAAATGGCACACTTTATCATCTACATCAGATATACGACGAATTATTTCCTCATGTCGTACTCCAGAAAGAGTGAAGAATGCCTGCATCCTTTGATTTATATCAGATAACATGTCTTCCATAGATTGTCGGGTTTCATGATGAGCAGAGTGAAGCACTTGGTGGATTTGATGAAGACTTAGATATAATTTGATGAAGACATAAATTTAGTTTAGGTTGTGGGTGTGTAGATGATTAGGTTTTTTAGCTTGAGCACTTAATCCCTTGATAGGCCATTATATGTTGTGATGAAGCGCCTTAATCTTCTGCATAGCATTGAAAATCATTTTCTGCATTAAAAGAACAAACTAAGTTTTTCAATCTGTTGAAAAAGATTTTCAATCGGTTAAAATCACTTAACAGAATAAGTGGTTCTATATAATCGTATTTTCAATTGATTGATTCGCAGAATCAACAAGTTAAAATAACTTAGTAAATTTCTCAATATGAAGGTTTCGAAAAACAATCAATTGAAATACTTTTTAATCTGTTGAAAAAGAAAGATATTTTTCAATCTAAGAGTTTTCGGAAAAACAATCAGTTGAAACGCTTTTTCAATCTGTTAAAATAAAGATATTTTTTAAGTCTAAGAGTTTTTAGAAAATCAATCTGTTGAAAAAGAAAGATATTTTTCAATCTAAGAGTTTTCGGAAAAACAATCAGTTGAAACGTTTTTCAATCTGTTAAAATAAAGATATTTTTTAAGTCTAAATGTTTTTAGAAAATCAATCTGTTGAAATATTTTTCAATCTGTTGAAACAGAGAGACTATTTTTTAACTAAGTATTCGCAGGAATTTAATCTGTTGAAATGATTTTCAATCGATTGAAACAGAGTGCTTGTCATTTTTCATTAAGTTGTTTTAATCCATTAAAACTCGAATCAATCGATTAAATGGAACTTTAAATGAAATCAATCGATTGAATCGATGTCTTAATCGATTAAATGGAACTTTAAATGAAATCAATCGATTGAATCGATATTTTAATCGATTGAAATAATATTCTGATCGATCATAGTTTCATTTTAATCGATCATAACTTCGGTCTGATCGATCATACTTCAGTTCTAATCGATCATAACTTCGGTCTGATCGATCATACTTCAGCTTCTAATCGATCATAACTTCGGTCTGATCGATCATACTTCAGCTTCTAATCGATCGAAGTCTCTTCTAAACTGTTTTACTTTAAACTAATCGATCTTTTGACTCTCTGAAACAGCTTTTTGACAGCTTGAATCAGTCTGATTCTATGATTTACTCTATATATACAGATTTGATCTAAACTTTTGAAAAATACAATACAATACAACACACTACTTGAGAAAACTTGAGAAATCAATCTGTGAATCGTTCATCTACGTTTTTCTCTCGCATTCAAGATTTTGTCATATCATAAGGTGCTTTGATCAACATTGTGGTCATTCACAGCGAGAGAGTGCTTTAGAATTGGTGCTCGGGCAATTAGAATTCAAAGTCCAGGTTTCTTCTTTCCTTATTCTTTTGTATCGTGTGAATTGTGTAGATTGGATTGTAAGCTACACTTGGTACAATGAATCGGATTTGGTTATCTGGGTGTTTTTCAAGATTCTATCTTATAGGTTGAAAAGATAGTTCTTGGTGTAGATTGGTGAGGATCTACTGGATTGTAATTGTCACTTGGTATTAGTGGAAACTTGACAGGTTTTGTCAAGAACTGGACGTAGCTCTGGATTAGAGTGAACCAGTATAAATTTTTGTGTTGATTTCTTTCTATCATCTCTTTTAAATTCTGAATATAATCTTGCTGTGTTTTAAATCAAATCATCTTTTCAAGAATTGAATAAAGATAACTCATTCTTCCAAAAGAAAGTAAAGTTTTGTGAAAAAGTTTTTAAGTTCAATTCACCCCCCTCTTGAACTCAACCATTAATTCTTTCAATTGGCATCGAGCTGGTTCTTGTAAGTTACTCAAGTAATCGGTCCAATGGCTGAGGGAAAGATGAATTTTTCAGAAGGAGCCTCCATAAACAGGCCTCCACTTTTTGCTGGTGTGAATTATTCTTTGTGGAAGGTTAGAATGAAAATCTTTATTGAATCCCTTGATAGAGGCATTTGGGAAACAATTGTTAATGGTCCTTTTAAACCAACTCATATAGTAGATGGTAAAACTGTTGAGAAAAGTTGGAGTGAGTTGACTCGATGCGAGAAAATAGGAGAGTGCAATATGATTATACTCGCAAAGAATATTATTACCTCTGCCTTAAATCTTGATGAGTTTTTCAGGGTGTCTCGAGTGTGCTTCGCCAAAGAGATGTGGGAAATTCTAGAGGTCACACATGAAGGAACATCTGATGTGAAAAGGGCAAGAAAGCATGAGTTAATCGGGGACTATGAGTTGTTTAAAATGCAGCAAGGGGAGACAATTGCGGATGTGCGAGAAAGATTCACGCACATAGTTAATCATTTGATCGGGCTAGGGAAGACCTTTGACAAGGAGGAGTTGAATATCAAAATACTGAAGTGTTTGGACAGAACTTGGCAACCAAAGGTGACAAGCAATATCCGAATCAAGAGATTTGACTGAAATGACTACTGCCTCACTTTTTGGTAAGTTAAGGGAACATGAGTTGGAAATCAATCGGTTCAAAGAACAAGAGAATGCAGAAAAGAAAAGTAGAAATATTGTTCTCAAGACGATTGAAGAAAACAGTGATTCTGAAGAAGATGAGTCCGAGAACCCGACTTTATTGGTTAAGAAATTCGGGAAATTTCTGAGAAGAAAGAACAAGACCGGCCAAGTAAAAAGGTACAATGATAGAAAGACTGAATCTGTTCAAAATAATATTACTTGTTATTCTTGTGGTAAACAGGGTCACATAAGGAGCGACTGTCCGGAAAAGACCAAGAATCGGAACAAGAAAGATTCAAGATACAAAGGGAAAAAGGCCTACATAGCTTGGCAAGACAATGAATCTTCTTCCAGTTCTGAATCCGAAGGTGAAGAGGTGAACTTGTGTTTGATGGCTGGCTGTGAATCCTCTTCATCACATGTAAGTTCAACTCCTACGAGAAAATGAAATGAATTACAGACACATTACCGAATGCTTTCAATGAAATGCATAGTGAAGCCAGAAATTTATCTCATACAAATAATCGGTTGAAAGGGCTAAATAACTGGTTAGAAAATAGAGTTAAAACTCTGGAAAAGAACTGCTAGAAAGCAAAACAGATTTAGAACATCTAGATATTATCTATTCATCTGCAGATAATGTTCACGTTAATAAGAATTGTGAAAAGTGTATTGTTTTACAAAATAAGGTTGATTACTTAACTAAAACCTTAACAAAATTTACTCAAGGTAAAGAGAATTTAGATGCACTTGCTTGGATCTCAAAACTGTGTGTTTGAACGTTCTGGAATCGGGTACAAACCTAGGAATGGGGTAAAAACTAAGAAATATTTGAACTTCTTTTCATATAGAAAAACAACAGCATCCCCTTTCTCATCCTGTCATTACTGCATGAAGAAAGGACATACTATAAAATTCTGTCATGCTAGGAAATATTTTGTGCCGCAAGGTAGGAAGAAATGGGTTCCAAAACATGTTAAACAGAAAATTTGACTCCTAAGGACCCAAAATACGTAAGGGTACCAGAAAAATTCTTAACTTGTTTTGCAGGAACAAAGTCTGGGAATCCCTTGAAGTTCAGAGCTACGAATCAGGTTCTGTTTGTCTAAACTGATTGTTTTAATTGATATAAACCAGTATTAATCGATTAAAATAACTTACAGAAGATTTTAGTAAATCTGTCCGTACAGTTTTAATCGATTGAAATGCGAATCAATCGATTAAAATGTTCTCATGATTTGAGTTTTAGCTGTTTTAATCGATTAGAATGAATTTATATCAACTAAAATCACTAAGGTATCAAATTTAATCGACTCATTTTCGTTTTAATCGATTTAAATTCTGGTATCATCTTCTAGATCTCTTCCAATACAAAAACAATCGATTCTTTCAAGTATTAATCGATCATTTTACTATTGCATTTTCAAAACGAATATTAAAGACCAAATTAGTAAAATAATTTGTTTAATCAGTTTGTTACTGAAAATCATTTTCAAAACATCCAAATGAAATTCGGCCATGCATATAGAGTTTATAATTTGAGATTGAAATCAGTTGAAGAATCTGTACATGTTGTGTTTAATGAGTCTCCTCGAGTTGTGCAGAATAGATCAACAGGTACTGCTGATGAAGAAGATTTAACTGATAATTCTTATCAGTTGAAATGTCCCAGTAGCACAGATCAGCATACTGTTGAAGAGGGTGATCCATCTGTGGACCCTGCAAAAGCTGATCCATCTACAATTACTGTAGAACAAGAAGAAGGTGTTCTGGAAGAGCTTCCTAAAGAGTGGATTGTCCCAAGAAATCTCTCTCTAGACAATGTCATCGGGCAAATTAATAAGGGAGTATCTACTAGACATTCTCTTAATCAATTCTGTAATCATATGGCATTCATTTCACAAATAGAGCCTAAGACAGTTAAAGAAGCATTAAATGATGAATACTTGGGTTAGTGCCATGCATGATGAGCTTAATCAATTTGAAAGAAATAAAGTGTGGGAATTAGTTCCTAAAATCAAAGATATCAATATAATTGGTACTAAGTGGGTATTCAAAAACAAGCTAGATGAACACGGCATTATCACTAGGAATAAAGCTAGGTTGGTAGCCAAAGGGTATAACCAACAAGAGGGCATTGATTTTGATGAAACATTTGCACCTGTAGCTAGACTTGAAGCTCGTTAGATTATTATTAGCTTATGCCTGCTTAAGTGGTTTCAGATTACTACGAGATGGATGTAAAGAGTGCCTTTCTTAATGGACTTATCAATGAAGAAGTGTATGTTTCTCAACCTCCTGGGTTTGAAGATCACAAGCATCCTGACCATGTCTACAAATTGAAAAAGGCTCTTTATGGCTTGAAGCAAGCACCTAGACAATGGTATGAGAGGTTAAGTAATTTTCTAATTGATCAAGGGTACAAGCGAGGTGAGGTTGATAAAACTCTGTTCATTAAGAAATCTGGAACCGACATTATTCTAGTGCAGGTGTATGTGGATGATATCATTTTCGGTTCCACCAATAATGCCATGTGTAATAAGTTTGTAAAAGAAATGCAAAGTGAATTTGAAATGTCTATGATGGGAGAATTGAATTTCTTCCTTGGTCTACAGAGTTAAACAATTAACAAATGGCATTTTTCTTAGTCAATCTAAATACTGCAATGAACTGTTAAAGAAATTTGATATGCACAATTGCAAGGAATCCTCTACACCAATGTCTACTAACTGCCGTTTAGATTTAGATGAAAAAGGGAAATCGTTGATCAAACTAAATATAGAGGTTTGATTGGTTCTCTGCTTTATCTAACTGCTAGTAGGCCTGACATTATGTTTAGTGTATGTCCGTGTGCAAGATTTCGAGGCAAATCCAAAGGAATCACATCTTACTGCGCCAAAAGGATTCTGAAGTACCTTAAGGGAACAGTCAATGTTGGACTATGGTATCCTGAAGGTGCGTCCCTTAAGCTTGTTGGATTTTCTGATTCGACTTTGCAGGATGTAGATTGGACAGAAAAAGTACCTCGGTACTTGTCATCTACTAGGGAGCAGTCTTATATCGTGGCACAGCAAAAAGCAAGCGTGTGTTGCTCTATCAACTGCAGAAGTTGAATATATTGCAGTTGGGAGCTGTTGTGCTCAAAGCATTTATCTCAAGCAACAACTAACAGATTATGGAGTGACTCTAAACAAGGTACCTCTGGTTTGTGACAATACTAGTGCGATAAACTTAACTAAGAATCCTATTCAACACTCTAGAACTAAGCATATTGAAATTAGACATCACTTTATTAGAGAACACGTATCTAGGGGTGATCTGTGAGATATTATTTGTTGAATCTGAAAAACAGTTAGCTGATTTATTCACTAAACCACTTCCTAGAGATAGACTTAATATGCTTAGGACTTGAATTAGGAATTCTAGATATATCTAGTATTGTATAACTGATTCTTTATAGTAATTGTATGTCTTTTAACAGTCGATAACAAGTTCAATCGATTAATAATTGCATGAATAACTTGATATTATTTGTTTTAATCGATTGAAACTGCGAAATAATCTGTTGATTTCCTGTTTCTTACTCTCGGTATTGATATGTTATTAGTTCAATCGATTAGATACGCTTTTAATCGATTTATTTCACTAACCCCGTAGCTCGCAAATTTTCTTCTATAAATCAATCGATTAAATCTTCGATTCAATCGATTGAATTCACTAATGGTACTTTGCTTAAATTTCCTTTGCAAAAACAATCGATTTATTCATCGATTCAATTGGTTTATTTCACTTATGAATTTCTATGAAGTGCGAAATCAATTGGTTACAGGAAAAATCAATTGATTAATTGAAATTAAATGAATTGGCTCTGCACACAAGTAATTTCTGCAGATTAGGTTGAACTCATTTACAATAAGATAAAATCTCAACCACTTCCTTTAATACTTGATCGACTCGATTGAATACATACTGCGAAGGTAATTAAGTGTTTCGTATCAAACTCTTCTCTCTCCACCTTTATCATCACGTGCAAGATCACAAAAAGACTAAAGACAAAATCCTGAAGTCAAACGATTTATGTATTCCTATTTCCTTAACTTGAACTCTTTCTTTCTGGTTCCTCTCTGTTTTGCTCATCAAGCATGTTCAAACGATCGAAGTCTGGAAGAAAGAAATCAAGCGAGGCGAGTCGTCTTACGTTCGGCAGGAACAAAATGTTGAAGGAAGGATTGAGACTTGGTTCAACGGGGACCAAGAGCAAATGAATCTGTTTATTCATGAGTTGAGCAGAAAACAAGTCAACATACCAAAGCTGTTAAAGTTTTCCTGGTTTGATGCTTGAAGGATTTAGAGGCATCGAGAAAGCTGCTGCAACATCAAAAGCTTCGAAGTTTCGGAGTTGGACTGGTAGGATTTATCCCGACTTAATCAAAGTTTTCTTCACAAATTTGTCCTTTGAAGGTTCCACCTTGAAAACCCAAGTTAAAGGTGTGGACATTGAGATTACTCCTAACATCCGGAATGAGGTTGCTTGGTTTAAAGGATTTAGGAGTGAAAGTCACCAAAGGGTGTACTTCGATGTGGAGGAATTTAATAAGGTTCAATATTTTCGGTCATGCATGAAGAATAGGCATGCCTCGTCGACTCGTTCAATACTGGGAAACTAAAATTGGAAGAAAGGTTGCTTGCCCGCATTGTGTCTTGGCAGCTCACTCCGAGGGGGAGCAATCATGCGGTGCTAAATGAGGGAGATTTAGTACTAATGTATTGCATTCACCACGAGATTCGGGTGAACTGGGTTTTTGTCATCAAAGACCACATGATCAAGGCAAAAAGACTCAGTGATTTCAGGTACCCCTATGCTATACTCGATTTCCAAATTTTTAACATATTTTGGTGTTGATCTTGAAGGAGAACTTGTCGAGACAGTTCGTTCAACAAACGAAATAAATAACTCTATGCTTCACAAAATGGGATTTATGAAAGTTGATGGTGAGTGGGTCTCCAAGGAGGATGCTTGGAAGAGATGAAGAAAGTGATGAAGATGAACAAGAGGAAGAAAATATCAACACCGATATTCCCGGCACTTCTGGAGCTCATCCATCTGATCCTATGGAAGAAGTGATCCCGCTGGAGATGATTCCATATAATCCACCCCCTGACCGTGGCACACCTCTGTCACGGTTTGAAAGAACAATGCTTGCAGACAAATGAATCAACTTCAAGGCTGATCAAAGGAGGCATATGAATATGACTACAGCTATAAGGGCTCGACAAGCACTATTTGGATGAGAATTTTATTGCAAGGTTCCAGCACATCGATAATCAACTTGAAGACATTTACAACAGAATTGTGGAAATACAATTCAACCCAGGTCCCGGAGATGATTGAAGTTTACTGATCAATGTCTCGCGATAATTCGTTTTTTTTTTCTTTTCTTAGTTGGTTTTATATTCTCGCTTTTTATTTGGGGGTTCTCAAGTGGCCCCATTGGACTGTATCCATGACAATCTATTTGATGCGATCAAATAGGGGGAGAATTATTTTGATTAAAACTGCCACTACACACACACCACATCACAAAATATATGTCTCTCGGTATGCATGTCTCCGGTCCGATTTTATGCAGGTGCAGTGGTTATTTGTCTCCATCAAATAGGGGGAGATTGAAGCACTGGTGACTTGGTGGATTTGATGAAGACTTAGATATAATTTGATGAAGACATAAATTTAGTTTAGGTTGTGGGTGTGTAGATGATTAGGTTTTTAGCTTGAGCACTTAATCCCTTGATAGGCCATTATATGTTGTGATGAAGCGCCTTAATCTTCTGCATAGCATTGAAAATCATTTTCTGCATTAAAAGAACAAACTAAGTTTTTCAATCTGTTGAAAAAGATTTTCAATCGGTTAAAATCACTTAACAGAATAAGTGGTTCTATATAATCGTATTTTCAATTGATTGATTCGCAGAATCAACAAGTTAAAATAACTTAGTAAATTTCTCAATATGAAGGTTTCGGAAAAACAATCAATTGAAATACTTTTTAATCTGTTGAAAAAGAAAGATATTTTTCAATCTAAGAGTTTTCGGAAAAACAATCAGTTGAAACGCTTTTTCAATCTGTTAAAATAAAGATATTTTTTAAGTCTAAGAGTTTTTAGAAAATCAATCTGTTGAAATATTTTTCAATCTGTTGAAACAGAGAGACTATTTTTTAACTAAGTATTTGCAGGAATTTAATCTGTTGAAATGATTTTCAATCGATTGAAACAGAGTGCTTGTCATTTTTCATTAAGTTGTTTTAATCCATTAAAACTCGAATCAATCGATTAAATGGAACTTTAAATGAAATCAATCGATTGAATCGATGTCTTAATCGATTAAATGGAACTTTAAATGAAATCAATCGATTGAATCGATATTTTAATCGATTGAAATAATATTCTGATCGATCATAGTTTCATTTTAATCGATCATAACTTCGGTCTGATCGATCATACTTCGATTCTAATCGATCATAACTCGGTCTGATCGATCATACTTCAGTTCTAATCGATCATAACTCGATCTGATCGATCATACTTCGTTCTAATCGATCGAGTCTCTTCTAAACTGTTTTACTTTAAACTAATCGATCTTTTGACTCTCAAAACAGTTTTTGACAGTTGAATCGTTCGATTCTATGATTTACTCTATATATACAGATTTGATCTAATCTTTTGAAAATACAATACAATACAACACACTACTTGAGAAAACTTGAGAAATCAATCTGTGAATCGTTCATCTACGTTTTTCTCTCGCATTCAAGATTTTGTCATATCATAAGGTGCTTTGATCAACATTGTGGTCATTCACAGTGAGAGAGTGCTTTAGAATTGGTGCTTGGGCAATTAGAATTCAAAGTCCAGGTTTCTTCTTTCCTTATTCTTTTGTATCGTGTGAATTGTGTAGATTGGATTGTAAGCTACACTTGGTACAGTAACTGGATTTGGTTACTGGGTGTTTTTCAAGATTCTATCTTATAGGTTGAAAAGATAGTTCTTGGTGTAGATTGGTGAGGATCTACGGATTGTAATTGTCACTTGGTATTAGTGGAAACTTGACAGGTTTTGTCAAGAACTGGACGTAGCTCTGGATTAGAGTGAACCAAGTATAAATTTGTGTGTTGATTTCTTTCTATCATCTCTTTTAAATTCTGAATATAATCTTGTTGTGTTTTAAATCAAATCATCTTTTCAAGAATTGAATAAAGATAACTCATTCTTCCAAAAGAAAGTAAAGTTTTGTGAAAAAGTTTTTAAGTTCAATTCACCCCCCTCTTGAACTCAACCATTAATTCTTTCAATTGGCATCGAGCTGGTTCTTGTAAGTTACTCAAGTAATCGGTCCAATGGTCGAGGGAAAGATGAATTTTTCGAAGGAGCCTCCATAAACAGGCCTCCACTTTTTGCTGGTGTGAATTATTCTTTCTGGAAGGTTAGAATGAAAATCTTTATTGAATCCCTTGATAGAGGCATTTGGGAAACAATTGTTAATGGTCCTTTTAAACCAACTCATATAGTAGATGGTAAAACTGTTGAGAAAAGTTGGAGTGAGTTGACTGATGCGAGAAAATAGGAGAGTGCAATATGATTATACTCGCAAAGAATATTATTACCTCTGCCTTAAATCTTGATGAGTTTTTCAGGGTGTCTCGAGTGTGCTTCGCCAAAGAGATGTGGGAAATTCTAGAGGTCACACATGAAGGAACATCTGATGTGAAAAGGGCAAGAAAGCATGAGTTAATCGGGGACTATGAGTTGTTTAAAATGCAGCAAGGGGAGACAATTGCGGATGTGCAGAAAAGATTCACGCACATAGTTAATCATTTGATCGGGCTAGGGAAGACCTTTGACAAGGAGGAGTTGAATATCAAAATACTGAAGTGTTTGGACAGAACTTGGCAACCAAAGGTGACAAGCAATATCCGAATCAAGAGATTTGACTCGAAATGACTACTCGCCTCACTTTTTGGTAAGTTAAGGGAACATGAGTTGGAAATCAATCGGTTCAAAGAACAAGAGAATGCAGAAAAGAAAAGTAGAAATATTGTTCTCAAGACGATTGAAGAAAACAGTGATTCTGAAGAAGATGAGTCCGAGAACCCGACTTTATTGGTTAAGAAATTCGGAAATTTCGAGAAGAAAGAACAAGACTGGCCAAGTAAAAAGGTACAATGATAGAAAGACCGAATCTGTTCAAAATAATATTACTTGTTATTCTTGTGGTAAACAGGGTCACATAAGGAGCGACTGTCCGTAAAAGACCAAGAATCGTAACAAGAAAGATTCAAGATACAAAGGGAAAAAGGCCTACATAGCTTGGCAAGACAATGAATCTTCTTCCAGTTCTGAATCCGAAGGTGAAGAGGTGAACTTGTGTTTGATGGTCGGTCGTGAATCCTCTTCATCACATGTAAGTTCAACTCCTACAGAAAATGAAATGAATTACAAGCACATTACCGAATGCTTTCAATGAAATGCATAGTGAAGCCGGAAATTTATCTCATACAAATAATCGGTTGAAAGGGCTAAATAACTGGTTAGAAAATAGAGTTAAAACTCTGGAAAAAGAACTGCTAGAAAGCAAAACAGATTTAGAACATCTAGATATTATCTATTCATCTGCAGATAATGTTCGTCGTTAATAAGAATTGTGAAAAGTGTACTGTTTTACAAAATAAGGTTGATTACTTAACTAAAACCTTAACAAAATTTACTCAAGGTAAAGAGAATTTAGATGCACTTGCTTGGATCTCAAAACTGTGTGTTTGAACGTTCTGGAATCGGGTACAAACCTAGGAATGGGGTAAAAACTAAGAAATATTTGAACTTCTTTTCATATAGAAAAACAACAAGCATCCCCTTTCTCATCCTGTCATTACCGCATGAAGAAAGGACATACTATAAAATTCTGTCATGCTAGGAAATATTTTGTGCCGCAAGGTAGGAAGAAATGGGTTCCAAAACATGTTAAACATGTAAAATTTGACTCCTAAGGACCCAAAATACGTAAAGGGTACCGTGAAAAATTCTTAACTTGTTTTGCAGGAACAAAGTCCGGGAATCCCTTGAAGTTCGTAGCTACGAATCAGGTTCTGTTTGTCTAAACTGATTGTTTTAATTGATATAAACCAGTATTAATCGATTAAAATAACTTACGGAAGATTTTAGTAAATCTGTCCGTACAGTTTTAATCGATTGAAATGCGAATCAATCGATTAAAATGTTCTCATGATTTGAGTTTTAGCTGTTTTAATCGATTAGAATGAATTTATATCAACTAAAATCACTAAGGTATCAAATTTAATCGACTCATTTTCGTTTTAATCGATTTAAATTCTGGTATCATCTTCTAGATCTCTTCCAATACGAAAACAATCGATTCTTTCAAGTATTAATCGATCATTTTACTATTGCATTTTCAAAACGAATATTAAAGACCAAATTAGTAAAATAATTTGTTTAATCGAGTTTGTTCACGAAAATCATTTTCAAAACATCCAAATGAAATTCGGCCATGCATATAGAGTTTATAATTTGAGATTGAAATCAGTTGAAGAATCTGTACATGTTGTGTTTAATGAGTCTCCTCGAGTTGTGCGAGAATAGATCAACGAGTACTGCTGATGAAGAAGATTTAACCGATAATTCTTATCGGTTGAAATGTCCCAAGTAGCACGAGATCAGCATACTCGTTGAAGAGGGTGATCCATCTGTGGACCCTGCAAAAGCTGATCCATCTACAATTACTGTAGAACAAGAAGAAGGTGTTCTGGAAGAGCTTCCTAAAGAGTGGATTGTCCCAAGAAATCTCTCTCTAGACAATGTCATCGGGCAAATTAATAAGGGAGTATCTACTAGACATTCTCTTAATCAATTATGTAATCATATGGCATTCATTTCACAAATAGAGCCTAAGACAGCTTAAAGAAGCATTAAATGATGAATACTTGGGTTAGTGCCATGCATGATGAGCTTAATCAATTTGAAAGAAATAAAGTGTGGGAATTAGTTCCTAAAATCAAAGATATCAATATAATTGGTACTAAGTGGGTATTCAAAAACAAGCTAGATGAACACGGCATTATCACTAGGAATAAAGCTAGATTGGTAGCCAAAGGGTATAACCAACAAGAGGGCATTGATTTTGATGAAACATTTGCACCTGTAGCTAGGCTTGAAGTCGTTAGATTATTATTAGCTTATGCCTGCTTGAAGTGGTTTCAGATTACTACAGATGGATGTAAAGAGTGCCTTTCTTAATGGACTTATCAATGAAGAAGTGTATGTTTCTCAACCTCCTGGGTTTGAAGATCACAAGCATCCCGACCATGTCTACAAATTGAAAAAGGCTCTTTATGGCTTGAAGCAAGCACCTAGACAATGGTATGAGAGGTTAAGTAATTTTCTAATTGATCAAGGGTACAAGCGAGGTGAGGTTGATAAAACTCTGTTCATTAAGAAATCTGGAATCGACATTATTCTAGTGCAGGTGTATGTGGATGATATTATTTTCGGTTCCACCAATAATGCCATGTGTAATAAGTTTGTAAAAGAAATGCAAAGTGAATTTGAAATGTCTATGATGGGAGAATTGAATTTCTTCCTTGGTCTACGAGGTTAAACAATTAACAAATGGCATTTTTCTTAGTCAATCTAAATACTGCAATGAACTCGTTAAAGAAATTTGATATGCACAATTGCAAGGAATCCTCTACACCAATGTCTACTAACTGTCGTTTAGATTTAGATGAAAAAGGGAAATCTGTTGATCAAACTAAATATAGAGGTTTGATTGGTTCTCTGCTTTATCTAACTGCTAGTAGGCCCGACATTATGTTTAGTGTATGTCTGTGTGCAAGATTTCAGTGCAAATCCAAAGGAATCACATCTTACTCGCTGCCAAAAGGATTCTGAAGTACCTTAAGGGAACAGATCAATGTTGGACTATGGTATCCCGAAGGTGCGTCCCTTAAGCTTGTTGGATTTTCTGATTCTGACTTTGCAGGATGTAGATTAGACGGAAAAAGTACCTCCGGTACTTGTCATCTACTAGGGAGCAGTCTTATATCGTGGCACAGACAAAAAGCAAGCGTGTGTTGCTCATCAACTGCAGAAGCTGAATATATTGCAGCTGGAGCCGTTGTGCTCAAAGCATTTATCTCAAGCAACAACTAACAGATTATGGAGTGACTCTAAACAAGGTACCTCTGGTTTGTGACAATACTAGTGCGATAAACTTAACTAAGAATCCTATTCAACACTCTAGAACTAAGCATATTGAAATTAGACATCACTTTATTAGAGAACACGTATCTAGGGGTGGTCTGTGAGATATTATTTGTTGAATCTGAAAAACAGTTAGCCGATTTATTCACTAAACCACTTCCTAGAGATAGACTTAATATGCTTAGGACTGAATTAGGAATTCTAGATATATCTAGTATTGTATAACTGATTCTTTATAGTAATTGTATGTCTTTTAACAGTCGATAACAAGTTCAATCGATTAATAATTGCATGAATAACTTGATATTATTTGTTTTAATCGATTGAAACTGCGAAATAATCTGTTGATTTCCTGTTTCTTACTCTCGGTATTGATATGTTATTAGTTCAATCGATTAGATACGCTTTTAATCGATTTATTTCACTAACCCCGTAGCTCGCAAATTTTCTTCTATAAATCAATCGATTAAATCTTCGATTCAATCGATTGAATTCACTAATGGTACTTTGCTTAAATTTCCTTTGCAAAAACAATCGATTTATTCATCGATTCAATTGGTTTATTTCACTTATGAATTTCTGTGAAGTGCGAAATCAATTGGTTACAGGAAAAATCAATTGATTAATTGAAATTAAATGAATTGGCTCTGCACACAAGTAATTTCTGCAGATTAGGTTGAACTCATTTACAATAAGATAAAATCTCAACCACTTCCTTTAATACTGATCGACTCGATTGAATACATACTGCGAAGGTAATTAAGTGTTTCGTATCAAACTCTTCTCTCTCCACCTTTATCATCATCGTGCAAGATCACAAAAAGACTAAAGACAAAATCCCGAAGTCAAACGATTTATGTATTCCTATTTCCTTAACTTCAACTCTTTCTTTCTCGGTTCCTCTCTGTTTTGCTCATCAAGCATGTTCAAAC
Source organism: Sphenostylis stenocarpa (assembly GCA_963425845.1). Taxonomy (NCBI): domain Eukaryota; kingdom Viridiplantae; phylum Streptophyta; class Magnoliopsida; order Fabales; family Fabaceae; genus Sphenostylis; species Sphenostylis stenocarpa. Next base: position 55,386,995 of record OY731400.1, on the reverse strand, counting down.
GATCGAAGTCCGGAAGAAAGAAATCAAGCAGGGCGAGTCGTCTTCCGTTCGGCGAGAACAAAATGTTGAAGGAAGGATTGAGACTTGGTTCAACTGGGACCAAGAGCAAATGAATCTGTTTATTCATGAGTTGAGCGAGAAAACAAGTCAACATACCAAAGTCGTTAAAGTTTTCCTGGTTTGATGCTCGAAGGATTTAGAGGCATCGAAAAGTCGCCGCAACATCAAAAGCTTCGAAGTTTCGGAGTTGGACTGGTAGGATTTATCCCGACTTAATCAAAGTTTTCTTCACAAATTTGTCCTTTGAAGGTTCCACCTTGAAAACCCAAGTTAAAGGTGTGGACATTGAGATTACTCCTAACATCCGGAATGAGGTTGCCTGGTTTAAAGGATTTAGGAGTGAAAGTCACCAAAGGGTGTACTTCGATGTGGAGGAATTTAATAAGGTTCAATATTTTCGGTCATGCATGAAGAATAGGCATGCCTCTCGTCAGCTCGTTCAATACTGGGAAACTAAAATTGGAAGAAAGGTTGCTTGCCCGCATTGTGTCTTGGCAGCTCACTCCGAGGGGGAGCAATCATGCGGTGCTAAATGAGGGAGATTTAGTACTAATGTATTGCATTCACCACAGGATTCGGGTGAACTGGGTTTTTGTCATCAAAGACCACATGATCAAGGCAAAAAGACTCAGTGATTTCAGGTACCCCTATGCTATACTGATTTCCAAATTTTTAACATATTTTGGTGTTGATCTTGAAGGAGAACTTGTTGAGACAGTTCGTTCAACAAACGAAATAAATAACTCTATGCTTCACAAAATGGGATTTATGAAAGTTGATGGTGAGTGGGTCTCCAAGGAGGATGCTTGGAAGAGATGAAGAAAGTGATGAAGATGAACAAGAGGAAGAAAATATCAACACCGATATTCCTGGCACTTCGGAGCTCATCCATCCGATCCTATGGAAGAAGTGATCCCGCCGGAGATGATTCCATATAATCCACCCCCTGACCGTGGCACACCTCTCGTCACAGCTTGAAAGAACAATGTCTGCAAGCAAATGAATCAACTTCAAGCTGATCAAAGGAGGCATATGAATATGACTACAGACTATAAGGGCTCGACAAGACTATTTGGATGAGAATTTTATTGCAAGGTTCCAAGACATCGATAATCAACTTGAAGACATTTACAACGGAATTGTGGAAATACAATTCAACCCAGGTCCCGGAGATGATTGAAGTTTACTCGATCAATGTCTCGCTGATAATTCTGTTTTTTTTTTTCTTTTCTTAGTTGGTTTTATATTCCGCTTTTTATTTGGGGGTTCTCAAGTGGCCCCATTGGATCGTATCCATGACAATCTATTTGATGCAGTCAAATAGGGGAGAATTATTTTGATTAAAACCGCCACTACACACACACCACATCACAAAATATATGTCTCCGGTATGCATGTCTCTCGGTCTCGATTTTATGCAGGTGCAGTGGTTATTTGTCTCCATCAAATAGGGGGAGATTGAAGCACTTGGTGGATTTGATGAAGACTTAGATATAATTTGATGAAGACATAAATTTAGTTTAGGTTGTGGGTGTGTAGATGATTAGGTTTTTTAGCTTGAGCACTTAATCCCTTGATAGGCCATTATATGTTGTGATGAAGCGCCTTAATCTTCCGCATAGCATTGAAAATCATTTTCTCGCATTAAAAGAACAAACTAAGTTTTTCAATCTGTTGAAAAAGATTTTCAATCGGTTAAAATCACTTAACGAGAATAAGTGGTTCTATATAATCGTATTTTCAATTGATTGATTCGCAGAATCAACAAGTTAAAATAACTTAGTAAATTTCTCAATATGAAGGTTTCTGAAAAACAATCAATTGAAATACTTTTTAATCTGTTGAAAAAGAAAGATATTTTTCAATCTAAGAGTTTTCTGAAAAACAATCGGTTGAAACGTTTTTCAATCTGTTAAAATAAAGATATTTTTTAAGTCTAAGAGTTTTTAGAAAATCAATCTGTTGAAAAAGAAAGATATTTTTCAATCTAAGAGTTTTCTGAAAAACAATCAGCTTGAAACGTTTTTCAATCTGTTAAAATAAAGATATTTTTTAAGTCTAAGAGTTTTTAGAAAATCAATCTGTTGAAATATTTTTCAATCTGTTGAAACAGAGAGACTATTTTTTAACTAAGTATTTGCAGGAATTTAATCGTTGAAATGATTTTCAATCGATTGAAATAGAGTGCTTGTCATTTTTCATTAAGTTGTTTTAATCCATTAAAACTCGAATCAATCGATTAAATGGAACTTTAAATGAAATCAATCGATTGAATCGATGTCTTAATCGATTAAATGGAACTTTAAATGAAATCAATCGATTGAATCGATATTTTAATCGATTGAAATAATATTCTGATCGATCATAGTTTCATTTTAATCGATCATAACTCGGTCTGATCGATCATACTTCAGTTCTAATCGATCATAACTCTGTTTGATCGATCATACTTCAGTTCTAATCGATCATAACTCTGGTCTGATCGATCATACTTCAGTTCTAATCGATCAGAGTCTCTTCTAAACTGTTTTACTTTAAACTAATCGATCTTTTGACTCTCTGAAACAGTTTTTGACAGTTGAATCAGTCTGATTCTATGATTTACTCTATATATACAGATTTGATCTAAACTTTTGAAAAATACAATACAATACAACACACTACTTGAGAAAACTTGAGAAATCAATCTGTGAATCGTTCATCTACGTTTTTCTCTCTGCATTCAAGATTTTGTCATATCATAAGGTGCTTTGATCAACATTGTGGTCATTCACAGCGAGAGAGTGCTTTAGAATTGGTGCTGGGCAATTAGAATTCAAAGTCCAGGTTTCTTCTTTCCTTATTCTTTTGTATCGTGTGAATTGTGTAGATTGGATTGTAAGCTACACTTGGTACAGTAACTGGATTTGGTTACTGGGTGTTTTTCAAGATTCTATCTTATAGGTTGAAAAGATAGTTCTTGGTGTAGATTGGTGAGGATCTACGGATTGTAATTGTCACTTGGTATTAGTGGAAACTTGACAGGTTTTGTCAAGAACTGGACGTAGCTCTGGATTAGAGTGAACCAGTATAAATTTGTGTGTTGATTTCTTTCTATCATCTCTTTTAAATTCTGAATATAATCTTGCTGTGTTTTAAATCAAATCATCTTTTCAAGAATTGAATAAAGATAACTCATTCTTCCAAAAGAAAGTAAAGTTTTGTGAAAAAGTTTTTAAGTTCAATTCACCCCCCCCCCTCTTGAACTCAACCATTAATTCTTTCACAGAGGAAGTTCCAACATTTTGGATTTGATCAGAGGGAAACTCAGCAGCAGGAGGCATATCTTCATCAGAATCTTCATTATCGTCACCTTCGTTTGGAACTTCATCCTTGTGAACATAAATATCGTTGACACGCACCATTTGGAGTTGGATTAATGTGCTGTCCAACATGCGATTTAAGTTATTCGTTCGTACTGTTTGTTCACCTTCGACATTTACTCCTTTGTATTCAAGAATGCGAGAGACAAGGAGGGCATATGGAATTTTGAAGGTGGGATGGCGTTTGGCTTTTAACATAGTCATGGTGACAAGAACGCCCCAATCTAAAGGCTCATTATTCATTATGGCATGAATAATACGAAGATCAATTGAACAACATTGAGCATGATTCGTAGCCCAGGGACATAGGATCCAGACAAGTAGATGTAGAATCATGCGTTCCTCCTTCTTCAAAGGTCTAGCTAGAAGGAGACGCCCAATCTCCATGGAGGGGTTTCGCAGAAAAGAACGGTACGCCATGATCCTGTCAAAATCATCTAACTCACCATACACATTAATAGCATCTTCTCTAATAGGAAAGTAGGCAACGTTTTCCCAAATATCATCATCAAGAATAATTGTGACCCCCTTTACTCGAGAGGTAGCAATTTGATCTCTAAATTTGAACCTAGAGTAAAATACCCTAACTAAGTCAGGATAATATGTACCTTGCATTTGGATGAAAGGGAGAACTCCTTGAATTTCAAGGAGATTAGGAAAGTTGAATCCCCTATTGATGAACTGCTCACCAATAAGGAACTTAGGAGAAATAATACCACGTTCCTTCTAATAGGACAGAAATTCTTGTCGGCCTTCTACATCAGAGATTCATCCTTCTACAGAATTAGGACGGGGATGAGATGAGGGTGCAGATCTTCTTCTAGTAGGGATTTTTGCACGAGAAGATGAGGTCATTGAAGGATTAGAAGAGTAACAAGAAGATTTAAGAGGACAAGTTAAGTGAGAAGAAGGCAAGATTGATAGAATGAGGCAAGAAAGCTTGATTTCAAGAGATAGAAGTGAGTAGAAGTGAAATGGAGGTCCCTATTTATAGCCAAGCATCTCCAACGATCATATGAAAGTGAATAAGAGTCAAAAGAGTCGTTTGCAACGGCTAGAAATCCAAACTTTCCAGGTTTAATCGATTAAAACTCAAATTAATCAATTAAACCAGTACCAGACCCATTTAATCGATTAATTTGAGCTGTTAATCGATTAATACTGATTTTAATCGATTAATGGGTGAATTAATCAATTAATCCAGAGAGGAATGTCATGTTTTGGGTGTTTTGGGTGCAAATAATCGATTATAACTCCAATTAATCGATTATTCCAGAGAGTTCATCAAATTTTTGAGGTTTATACACATGATAATCTATGAACATCCTTCATAATGAATTATAACATTACAACCATCCAAAAATTGTCTAATTAAGCAGAATTTAAGCTATTTCTAATATCCCTAAGTCTCTTCTAAGATCATAGAATCTATCCTTGGGAAGAGGCTTAGTAAAAATATATGCTAATTGATGCTTTGTATCAACATACTCTATTTTACAGTTTCCTTTGTTTATATGATCTCTTAAGAAATGGTGTCTAATTTCTATATGCTTAGTCCTAGAGTGCATTACTGGATTCTTAGTAAGATTGATTGCACTCGTATTATCACACATCAAAGGAATGTCATTTAGAAATATATTATAATCTTCTAGTTGTTGTTTCATCCACAAAATTTGAGCACAACAATTACCAGCTGCAATATATTCAGCTTTAGTGGTGGATAAAGCAACACATGCCTGTTTCTTAGAATGCCAAGATACTAAGGATGAACCTAACAAATGACATGTCCCACTAGTACTCTTTCTATCAATTTTGCATCCACCATAATCAGCATCAAAATATCCTATTAAACTAGTACAAGCATAAGATGGATACCATAAACCAAAACCAGTAGTTTCTTTTAAATATTTTAAAATATGTTTTACTGCAATTAGGTGAGATTCTTTTGGACAAGCCTGAAATCTAGCACACACACAGACAAAATGCATAATATCAGGTCTACTTGTAGTTAAGTATAACAGTGAACCTATCATACCTCTATACATAGATTGATTAACTTCCAAACCAGATTCATCCTTGTCTAGATAGCATGAAGTTCCCATGGGTGTGTTAGCTTCCTTTAAGGTGTCCATTCCAAACTTTTTAAGGATCTCTTTGCAGTATTTGGTTTGAGAGATGAAAATGCCATCTTTAGGTTGCTTGATTTGAAGTCCAAGGAAGAATGTCAATTCTCCCATCATAGACATTTCAAACTCTCCCTGCATTATCTTAGCAAATTCTACACATAACGAATTATCAGTTGATCCAAAAATAATATCATCAACATATACCTGGACCAATAAGATATGTGTTAGAAAAGTAGTTTTAGATCAAGAGGGGGGGTGAATTGATCTTTGAAAGTTTTTCGCAAAATACAGATTATCTAATCCAAAAATTAAGTTTACTAATCAATTCACGAATCACAAAGCAATTAAACAATACAAGCGCAGCAACTGAAATTAAAGAGAGAAAGGTTAGGAAAGATTTCACCGGTAATTTTATACTGGTTCACCCAATACCAGGGCTACGTCCAGTCTCCAGCCAAATTCCAGCTGGGTTCCACTAGAATAGATGTTTTACAGATTCAACAATCTTACACCTAATCTAACACAAGAACCAAATTCCAGTTCCTGCACTTAACCTCTCCACCAAGAACCAAATTCCAGCTCTTGATAACCTCTACAACCAAATTCCAGTTGCAGAGAAACCAGTGCCCAAATTCCAGGCACCAAACAGTACAAGAACCAAATTCCAGTTCCTGTACTCAACCTCTCCACCAAGAACCAAATTCCAGCTCTTGATAACCTCTGCAACCAAATTCCAGCTGCAGAGAAACCAGTACCCAAATTCCAGGCACCACACAGGTACAAGAACCAAATTCCAGTTCTCGTACTCAACCTCTCCACCAAGAACCAAATTCCAGCTCTTGATAACCTCTACAACCAAATTCCAGATTAGCAGAGAAACCAAGTGCCCAAATTCCAGGCACCAAACCTTTCACCAAGAACCAAATTCCAGTTCTTGATAACCTCCACAACCAACTTCCAGCTGCAGAGAAAACTTGTGCCCAAATTCCAGGCACAACACAATACAAAAGAATGAAAAAGAATTTACAAAGAAGAAACTAGAAAGCTCAAACCAGTTTATCCAAATCTGCAGAGAGTTTCTTCTTCAAAAGTATGCAAGTTGCCTCAAGAAAGATTTTCAAAAGAACTTCTAAAAACTGTTGCGAATCTTTCTTGAAAAAGGATGCTAAAAGTTGCTTGAATGATTGCTTAGGATTTGTAAAAACTGATATTCAATGTATGTTTAAAAAGTTCAAGCAAAACTGTTTTTAAAGAGTAATTTCAAAAACTGCTGCATTAATTAATCTGTTGAAAGTTTGTTTTAATCTGTTGAAATAGCCGTTTCAATCTGTTAAAAGTCCTTTCAATCCATTAATGCGTTCTTGTTTCTTTAACAGAATTGTTTTAGTTGATACTGCACATGCTTATATCAATTAAAACACTTTACAAAACTTTTCTAAGTTTGATTCAATCGATTATTTTGAGTTTTAATCGATTGATATACTGCAAAACTTTCTTATAAAACTTTTCAAGTTGTTTTAAGCTGATAAAAGAAGTTTTAATCGATTAAAAACCTGCACGAAATTTTTCCAAGTTGTTTTAATCGGTTGAAATACGTTTTAATCGATTGAAACTCTGTACAAAAATTTTCCAAGTTATTTTAATCGATTGAAATGCGTTTTAATCGATTGAAACTCGTACAAAAATTTTCAAGTCATTTTAATCGATTGAAATTCATTTTAATCGATTGAAATAAGTCTGATCGGTCATAATTCAATTCTGATCGATCATAACCAACTCGATCGGTCATAATTTCATTCGATCGATCATCCTGACTTCCAAAGTGGTTTTAATCGATTGAAACGTGTTTTAATCGATTAAAAGAGTTCTGATCGCTCATATTTGAATTCTAATCGGTCATAAAGAGTTTTAAAGGGTTTTAATCGATTAAAAAAAGTTTGTATCGATTAAAATACTGTAAAAACACTTCTTTAAACATTCTAAGTGATTTTAATCGTTTCTTTCAAAGCAATATCAGTTAAAAACATTATTAAGAAAGTTCTTTGTCAAAATGCTTTTGTTTTTGATTTGTTTAAAACTATTTTTGAGGCATTTTGCAAAATGAATGAAGAAACTTTATGCAGCAGAAAAGGTAAAATGGTTTTACCTAAACTTTCTGATAAGACACACTAAGTCTTCAGCTCCATTCTTCTGAGTGACTTGTTGACTGCTGCAGAGTTGACCTTTGACTCTATCTTTGGCTTCATCAAATCAATGAGATCTTTGCTAGGATCACTTTCAGTCTCCCCCTATTTGATGAAGACAAACACCATTTTGAAAAAACAAACTCTGCAAAAGAAGTCACTTGATAATACAGTTTAGTGAGAAATATAAAATTGTATTAATGTTCTATTTCTCCCCCTAAAACTTATTTCTCCCCCTAAAATGTTGCTCTCTTAATGTAAGAGTTATTTTTCTAAATTTATCCTCAAATAAAGCAACTATTTCTCCCCCTTTTGACTTCATCAAAAATAGGGAATAGAAGAGAAAAAAAATGTAGGATTTGAAATGTGCTCAAGTTTTTGAAAATACAAAGTAAATCAATATTTCACTCATGAAAAGAATCAATTAAAGTTGATTCAAGCTTATCTCCATTAACACGTTTGTAATGAATACAATTAACACGTGTAAAGATAAGGGAATCACGCTTTAGTAGCATGTTACAGGAACAGCCATTAACTAAAGCCTTTAATCCTCTTTTCAGAATAAAAATCGATTAAAAACAGAGCATAATCGGTTAAAATGTTTTTGGTAAATGATTTTAATCGATTGAAAGAAAGTTTTAATCGATTAAAACATTTAAGATTTTGAAAACATGAGATTTTAGTGAAAATAATCGTTTATTTCGATTTTAAATCGATTAAAACAATAATGAAAACTGTTGTTTAAGTTTATTTAACCGATTAAAAGGTGTTTTTATTGACTAAAACAACCAGACTTGAAAACCATGATATATCTGATGCTAATCTTTTATATGTAATCTATTGGATATGTTGTGAACTGATTGTCTAGATTACTATCAACTATATTGATTGTCTTTTTACTAACAGATTTAACAATATCAGTTTTTAGATTCTTAGGGATCTATGATCTACTTCTATCTATGCCAGTTTAATCTCAATTAGACCCTAAATCATATCAATCAAGGTTAAGGCAAATGTACCTGGTATAACACCAGTAATATTACAGTCAAGCAAAAAATATAAAGATAGAAATAAGCAGAAGATAAAGATGATGATGTAGATTAGTCATCCCAATTCCCCGATTAAGCTGCAAATCTTCCAGTTTGGTGATCATTCATTTGATCCCCACCAATATCAAAAGATAATAGACTTTACTTTTGCTTGGAACCAATTTTGCTCTATCAACTATTGAGACAACAACAATCTGTCTCTCCTGTATCGACAACGAGACACATAAACTTTTCCCGAAAAGAAATCTTTTAGCGAGTTCATTGTTACTATTGACTGCATTACAGTCCATGGTTGACACCACAATGGAATTTCTACTACACATCGAGGCGGAACCATGTATCGACAGACGTACATTCACTATCGAGATCCCACACGGAATGCACGATACCATAAATTGCATGAATCACGGGTTAATGATGTACCGAGATCGGAATTTCCTTCCATAATAGCTAACCTATTTCAAACTTTGCAGTCATCATCATCCAAGCGAATGACTGCATTCTTATTAATGTAGTATGATGGGTGTTATTCTCACTTTCGGTGAACCAATCATCATTATCTTTGAGGAATGAATCATCTTTAACTTTGTTGTTTCCGAGTGGTATCATATGCATAAGTGGTTAACTAAAACTTATTCTAGTAGAGTGGGCAATGATTAGTAATGCATACACAGCGAGAACTAGTGATGACAAGTAATCCGAGCTTTCACTATATTTGCCTTCAGCGAGGGAACAAATCAACAGTTTAAAATTTATCCCTGTACACACATTCTCCGTGCCACGTTATTCAATTCTTGAATTGTTGTCCCAGATTGGTTTCCTTACGGTGTCACCTCGTGACATTGATGATTAAAGCTAATTCTTAAATTTGCACAGTTCCAATGAATTTCACCAAGAGTTTTGAACCAATGCATGCTCAAGATTATTTCAAATATATTGCTAGGTAATATCAAGAAATCTAATGTAAACATTTGTTCATTGAACTTCCTAGTAATCAACAACTTATTACCGAAGCAACTATCACTTGAAAAATCTTTGATAAACTATGTTTTCAGTCCTAACGACTTGACCTGTTTGTAACTAGTGTCTATAAGAAAAGTTACAGTCTATTCTTTGATAATTCCTTTGATTTTCAATGTATTACTATGCAGCAATCCATGTAAAGTATTAAGAGAGATGTAGACGTCTACGACTTGAATCATGACTATGTTAAAATAAGCGAGTATTTCAATCGGCAATAACTTTCCCACATTTATTCCACTAGTCTTAGTTTCTAATTCAAGGATTTGTTCAAGCATGTGCCATTTAAAGAAAATTGGGTGTTCCATAACGAGATAACTTGAATCGGACATGTCCGAGACTCATTTATGATTATTTGATCGCTACGGAGGCACAATTTACGGGACAGTGGGTGAAAGTATTATGCAGATTTTGTTTATCAAAGAAACTGGGTTTTTGATTCGAATTGGCCTATCAAACTTTAATTAGATGTTATAAATCTTGTTTTCAGAACCTAATTAATCGATTGATCTACTAGTTATCTATTAATTTCATTTTTCCTTTTAGGCTTGAAAACGATTCATGAGTGAATTAATCGATTGGTTTATAAAAGAATCGATTAGTTTGGTATAGAATGTGATCAATAAAATGACACCGGAATTTAAACCGATTAAAACGTAAATGAATCGATTAATTTTGATACCTAAGTGTTTTTAGTTGATATACAGATTATTATAATCGATTAAAACATTTAAACCAAAATCCCGAGATCAGTTCAATCGATTATTTCGACATTTTAATCGATTAAAATGGTACGGACAGATGTTACTGTAAGTTATTTTAATCGATTAATATTGTTATATATCAATTAAAACAATTAGTTTAAATACGCAGAACCCGATTTCGCACTTCGATCTTCAAGGGATTCCCGGACTTGTTCCTGCAAAACAAATTAAGAATTGTTCCGGTACCCTTTATAATTACTGGGTCCTGATCAGGTTATTTGAAAGGAATTAATCTTTGGAACCCATTTCATTCTTCCTTTAGGAATGGCATACTTTTTGATTACTGCAATATTTAACAGAGTGCCCTTTTTTCATACGAGTAAAAGCATTTAATTATAGAGTATGAATTCCTATTTGTTTTTGTTTTACTCGGATCTAGATTTAAATCCTATTCCAGATTTGTCAAAAATTAATTTTTGAGACCCAAGTAATATATCAAGATTGGCTTGCCCTTGTGTAAATCTTGAAACAGTTTGAGATAGAAAGTCAATTTTCTTTTGTAATGCGAACGGTTATTGCGGGGTTTATTGCATTCACAATCGAATTATCATGAATTAGTTTCAAGAAGTCACGGTCAGTTTCATTTTCAAGAATTTGTTTTTTCAGAGAATCAACTTTATTTACTAGCCAGTTATTTAGCCCTTTCAGCCTACTATTTTCTTTTTGAAGTTTCTTAGCCTCTTCATGCATTTCATTAAATGATTCTTGTAATGCATCATAATTAACTAAATTTGAAGAGGAGCTAGAACTTAGGATGCATCATAATTAACTAAATTCTTGTAATGCATCATAATTAATTAAATGATTCTTGTAATGCATCATTTTCGGAACTAGGAGTCTTGGGATTAGGGTTTTCGAAAATAGGGTTGATTTGAAGTTGAAAATCAAAATCTGACTGAAATAATCGATTAAATGAAGTGTTAATCGATTATTACAGAGCCAAAATCAACAGAACCCCAAAACTCACTCGTTTTAATCGATTAAAAGCCCTGTTAATTGATTAACAGGCTCGCTAATCGATTAACAGTGTGTTAATCGATTATTACAATGGAATGCATACGTAAAATGGTTTTTCTCACTGTAATAATCGATTATTTGACCATTTAATCGATTAAAGCCGAGGCAAAAAGATAAATTTGAGTTTTTGAAGATTCTAAAGTGCAGGCTATGTATCGACTATCTTAAACTCTAATATTACAGACTCAAACTAATCAAAACAGAGTTATTACACTATAAAACAAGTCTTCAATTCTCTAAGTTCTTGTGTTCTTGAATCATCATCAAAATCAACAAGCTTCATGTCCATGTAAGTTCAACATCAAGTCCTTGAATGTTCAACACCACATAGTTTAGTCCAAGGAAAGGACTTCAAGACCAGATGGAGGTGCGTACTCACTCATCCCTATGAAGTGGACTGCAAACCAGACAGGGTTCGTACTCATCAAACCAGATTGGGGGTGCGTACTCATCCAGCCCTACGAAGTGGAGTACAAACCAGACGGGGGTTCGTACACGTCAAACCAAATGGGGTGCGTACTCATCCAACCCTACGAAGTGGACTGCAAACCAGGTGGGGGTTCGTACTCGTTAAACTAGATGGGGGTGCATACTCATCCAGCCCTACGAAGTGGACTGCAAACCAGACGGGGGTTTGTACTCGTCAAACCAGATGGGGGTGCATACTCATCCAGCCCTACAAAGTGGACTGCAAACCCGATGGGGGGTTAGTACTCATCAACCATGCCAAAGAAGCAACCCGGAGCTTCACATTCATCGTCCAGAGGGTCAGCTACCGCACCAAAGGAGCATCCGAAGGACGACCCGGCAAGAGGGTCAACTCCTTCACCCACCATCTGGTCTTACAACACATCCGCCATTTCTTGCCCAGGTCAAACAATAGCTCTCAGAAATCCTCCATTTCGAATATGGTTAAGGCTCCATTAGGTCCCTAGTAGCATTCACTAGGTTCCACATAAGAATAAGAGAGATTTTTGAGAAAATAAAAATTTTAGGGAATTCAGAAAACTAGGACGATCGTCCCACATCTCCAGACGGTCGTCCCACTTGTCATTTAGGTTGGGATGGTCGTCCCACTTTCCCAAACGGTCGTCCCACTTGTCATTTAGGTTGGGACGGCCATCCCACTTTTCCAGACGATCGTCCCACTTTTCCTTAAGCCCGAGACGGCAGTCCCACTTTTCCAGATGATCGTCCCACTTGTTAGAAGCCCAGAAGGTCGTCTTAGCCTACCTGGCACGATTTTCTATAAATAGAGGCTCATTGCAGATCATTTGGACACACCACAAACTCTCCTATGCTCTGAGGACCTATTGTTTGGGACTTCTAAGCAACTCTGAACATTATTCCAGAGTACAAGTGATCTTTTTGACACTCAAGGAGTTTAGTTATTATTTTTGTGCGAGGGAGGAGCGCCTTTGTAGAGTGCGGGGACTACCAAAAAGCGTCCTCTAGTTCAAGATTTATAAAAGCTCGCTTCAGAGGTTTTTTTTTCATATCTCATCTCTTTTACTGCTTTCTTTTACTGCTTTCCTTGTATGCATTAGTTATTAGAGCCATGTAAATAATCGTTTAAATAATGCAATGAATAAATAGGGTAGAAGCATAATTTTTAAAGTCTTTATTTTAAGATTATTCCATCATAGGGAACCCGAAAGGGGCGTTGTGGGGGTGTTAATACCTTCCCCACACATAACTAACTCCCTTACCCAACTTTGGTTATAATGGCCAAAGTTGGTTTTTCTTAAACCAACACCTTCTTTTTTTTCTTTCGATGTTTATGGTAAAAATATCGGTGGTGACTCCTGAACCCATTTATGAAAATCTCGTTCTTAAGGGTAGTTCGGTTATCGGACATCCTAAGAGCGATGATCACATTTTAAAACAAATGCGAGTCATCAAAATCATCGCATCGCTCCGACCGCTTTTTGGTGGCGACAACATGACTTAATTCATACTTTGAGACAAAATCTTGTAAATTTTTACATCTAGTGGTATTAAAGATATGACCTACCACATGAAGACTCTTTTAAAATGAAGTTTTAATCTCATTATGTTGTAGCATTCTGTTAAGGGTTCAATGTGCAACTTTAACCCTAGATATGAAATTATAATTAGTATCATGTATTAAATATACTTTGAATAAAATATATGTTATGAATCATCATACATATTACTTGTTGTGTTCCCTAAGTGCATCACCTTATCAGTCCATCCTTAACGAACTTTTCCTTATGTGGAATTAACCAAATGTTTTTCACAAATTCAATAAATATATGCCACGATGAACAAAGAACTTCAAGGGTTGTCACACGATGTTGAAATTCATCCATTTCATTACAACCCATAACACTTCCCCAAGTATCCATCACTTGCTCCCACGCATCTATTAGATGCACAAACATTTTGCATTTTGCTTTAACATTTTTTTTTCTATGTGAAAGCGACATAAAAGGTTGGTTTTCTGAGGAAGCACAATTACAATTGCATTTATTAACGCCAAAATTTTGTCACAAACCAATACTTTGGGAAAAAATCAATTCTTAAAAACATTACTACAAGTCTTTCAAGAGCCCAAATAAAGTTCCTTTCATGTTCAACATCTAATAAGACAAATGCAGCAAAAGAACGTCATTCTTATGGATGTTACACCAATAATCTCAAGTAACAACTGTTAAGAACAATGGTTAAGATTAAGAGGGGATTGAATTGATCTTTAAAATTATCTTTTTAAATAGTCTTTATAACAAAACCAAGATACCCATTCTTTAAGACTAGTTCAAAATCTTTTCAAGAATAAATTGTAGAAAAGTACAATAGTTGGTCAAAGTAAAGAAGAGAAAATAACACCACAGTTTTATATTGGTTTACCCAAACCACCTGGGCTATGTCCAGTTCTTCAGCAACACTAGTTGAGTTCCACTATATCAATTATTCAGATACAGGTTTTCACTAGTAGATGTTAGAATCGCGCAGCGGAATGATCGCGTGATCGGACAAAAACCAAGAGGGGGGTGAATTGGTTTCTTAACAAAAATTAGGTTTTCAAAATTTTCCCCAAATTTTACCGATTAAAAAGCTGTGTAAATGCATATAAGATAGAGATAGAGTCTTACACAGGAAATTTATACTGGTTCGGATCAAAAGACCCTACGTCCAGTTGCTAATCACTCAAACAGAGGATTAACACTGTCACTATAATCAAAGTTGTTACAAACAGATAACAATTGAAAATACAAAGTAAAGAAAACACCTCTCTTGAAACCCATAAGAGATGAAGAACAGCTTTCCCCAGAGACGGCACAGCACACAATCCACTAAGAACTCCACTTAGTGATTCTTATCGCTTCTAGCCCACACCAGGTTCCAAAAGCCCCTTTTTCCTCCAACAAATAGTTCTCTGGCACTCACAGCACTTAACTTTTGTTTGAAAAAGGTTGTTCATTTTTTCTGAATGCCATAGAGAAGCTGAAGAAGAGAAATTAGGGTTTGGGAATTGGGATTTTCGGAACTAGGAGTCTTGGGATTAGGGTTTTCGAAAATAGGGTTGATTTGAAGTTGAAAATCAAAATCTGACTGAAATAATCGATTAAATGAAGTGTTAATCGATTATTACAGAGCCAAAATCAATAGAACCCCAAAACTCACTGTTTTAATCAATTAAAAGCCCTGTTAATCGATTAATAGGCCTGTTAATCGATTAACAGGTGTTAATCGATTATTACAGTGAACAGATACAGAAAATTGTTTTTCTCACTATAATAATCGATTATTTGACCATTTAATCGATTAAAGCCGAGGTAAAAAGATAAATTTGAGTTTTTGAAGCTTCTAAAGTGCAGACTATGTACCGGCTATCTTAAACTCTAATATTACAGACTCAAACTAATCAAAACAGAGTTATTATACTATAAAACAAGTCTTCAACTCTCTAAGGCTTGTGTTCTTGAATCATCATCAAAATCAACAAGCTTCATGTCCATGTAAGTTCAACATCAAGTCCTTGAATGTTCAACAATCTCCCCCTTTTTGATGATGATCAAAATTTTCTTTTAAAGCCTTGTAATAACCTGTTTTATCTGTAATACTAACAAACACATTAAACATACCAGATAATATTTAAAATCAATCATAGTAGGCTTTAAATATTTCTCCCCCTATTTTGATTATAATCAAAAAGAATTCTTCTATAACAATCATAAGAGCTCCCCCTCAAAATATGCATAACTTGGAGATAACTCCTCCTCAATCAAAGCATTAAAAGAACACCACATTTTATTTCAGAAATGAATTATATCCTTACAATCATCCAAAAACTGTCTAATTAAGCAAAATTTTAAGCTATTTCTAATATCCCTAAGTCTCTTCTAAGATCATAGAATCTATCATTGGGTAGAGGCTTAGTAAAAATGTCTGCTAATTGATGCTTTGTATCAACGTACTCTATTTTACAATTTCCTTTGCTGATATGATCTCTCAAAAAGTGATGTCTAATCTCTATATGCTTAGTCCTAGAGTGCATTACTGGATTCTTAGTAAGATTGATTGCACTCGTATTATCACACATCAAAGGTATGTCATTCAGAAATATACTATAATCTTCTAGTTGTTGTTTCATCCATAAAATTTGAGCACAACAATTACCAGTTGCAATATATTCAGCTTCAGCGGTAGATAAAGCAACACATGCATGTTTCTTAGAATGCCAAGATACTAAGGATGAACCTAACAAATGACATGTCCCACTAGTACTCTCTCTATCAATTTTGCATCCACCATAATCAGCATCAGAATATCCTATTAAACTAGTACAAGCATCAGATGGATACCATAAACCAAAACCAGTAGTTCCTTTTAAATATTTTAAAATATGTTTTACTACAATTAGGTGAGATTCTTTTGGACAAGCCTGAAATCTAGCACACACACAGACAAAATGCATAGTATCAGGTCTACTTGCAGTTAAGTATAACAGTGAACCTATCATACCTCTATACATAGATTGATTAACTTCCAAACCTGATTCATCCTTGTCTAGATAGCATGAAGTTCCCATGGGTGTGTTAGCTTCCTTTGAGGTGTCCATTCCAAACTTTTTAAGGATCTCTTTGCAATATTTGGTTTGAGAGATGAAAATGCCATCTTTAAGTTGCTTGATTTGAAGTTCAAGGAAGAATCTCAATTCTCCCATCATAGACATTTCAAACTCTCCGTGCATTATCTTAGCAAATTCTACACATAACGAATTATCAGTTGATCCAAAAATAATATCATCAACATATACCTGGACCAATAAGATATGTTCTTTAACTTTCTTTATAAACAGAGTAGAATCAATTTTTCCTCTAGAAAAATCGTTTGAAGTTAGGAAACTACTTAGGCTTTCATACCAAGATCTAGGAGCTTGTTTCAACCCATATAATGCTTTTTTTAATTTAAAAATATGATTAGGATAACTAAAATCTTCAAATCCAGGGGGTTGCTCCACATAAACTTCTTCTTTAATAAGACCATTCAAAAATGCACTCTTAACATCCATTTGATATAATTTAAATTTCATCAAAGATGCATAAGCAAGAAGTAGGCGTATAGCCTCTAACCTGGCAACAGGAGCAACAAGTCTGGCTTTATTCTTTGTTATGTTTCCATCTTCATCAAGTTTATTTCTAAACACCCATTTGATTCCAATAACTTGATGTGATTTTTCTCTTGGGATTAATTCCCAGACTTGATTCCTTTCAAATTGGTTAAGTTCTTCTTGCATTGCTATGCACCATTGGTCATCTTTAAGCGCTTCCTCAACATTTTTGGGTTCTATCTGTGACACAAAAGCTACAGACATGCAAAAATTAGTCATATTTCTAGTTATTACCCCTTTTGAGATATCACCAATGATATTGTCCATTGAGAGTCCTCTAGGTGATTGCCATTCTTTTGATAATTCAGGCGTTTGAGAAGGCTCATTTTCTTCCAAATATAATTCATCAAGAGCCTTTCTTATATACTCATTATCACTTCCAAGTTCTTTATTTGACTCAAGAGGATTTCCCCCAAGGTCTACAATCTCATCAAAAGTAACATGAATAGATTCTTCAATATTTAAGGTTCTTCTATTAAACACTCTGTAAGCCTTGCTAGTTAATGAATAACCTAAGAAAATGCCCTCATCGGCTTTTGAGTCAAATTTTCCTAAGTTTTCCTTTCCATTATTTAACACAAAGCACTTACATTCAAATATTTTCAAATGAGCGACATTAGGCTTTCTACCATTTAATAATTCATAGGGAGTTGATTTTATAATTGACCTAATGAGCATTCTATTTAAAACATAACATGCAGTACTAATCGCATCAGCCCAAAAATATTTAGGAACATTTGATTCATTTAACATTGTTCTAGCAAGTTCCTCTAGTGACCTATTTTTCCTTTCAACTACACCATTTTGTTGGGGAATCCTAGGAGCAGAAAAGTTATGCAATATTCCATTTTTCTCACAATAATTTTCAAATTTTTCATTTTGAAACTCACCACCATGGTCACTTCTTAAAACTTTAATTCTTAAGTCTTTCTCATTTGGAATTTGCTTTGCAAACTTTCTAAAGACCTTAAAAGCTTCACTTTTCATTGTTAAGAAAAATGTCCAAGTATATCTAGAATAATCATCAACAATCACAAGACCATAATAATTTCCACCAAAGCTTTTTATCCTAGAAGGACCAAATAAGTCTAAATGTAATAATTTTAGGGGTTTTGAAGTGGAAATAACATTCTTTTATTTAAATGATGATTTTACTTGTTTACCTTTTTGACATGCATCACATAACCTATCTTTTTCAAACTTTAACTTAGGCAAACCAACAACTAAGTCTTTTGATATCAATTTATTTAAATGATGCATATTTATATGAGTTTCTCTCTTATGCCATAACCAAGGGTTCTCTTCCTTAGCAACTAAACACGTTATACTAGAATCATGTATACAATCCAAATCAATCAAGTATATATTATTATGCCTAATGCCTTTATAATGCTACATTTTCGAAATCTATCAAATGTATAGTACAAAATTTACTTTCAAAGATTACCTTAAAACCTTTGTCACATAGTTGACTTATGCTAAGGAGATTATGCTTTAGTCCATCAACAAGAAGCACATCCTTAATCTCCAACGTGTTTGCACCACCTATGTTTCCAATTCCAAGAATCTTTCCTTTTTTGTTGTCCCCATAAGTTACATATCCTTGTTCTTTAGCTTTGAAACTCACAAATTTTGTTTTGTCTCCGGTCATATGTTTAGAGCATCCACTATTAAGATACCATATAGACTTCTTTGATTTGGAAGTTTCCTTCAAAAAAAGAACATAGTAATCGTAGGTCCCCATAACTTTTGGGTCCTTGGGGTTAGAGACACACAAATCATTTAACTATTGGAACCCAAATATATTTTCCTTTAGGAACACCAAAATGTTTAATTTTACATCTATTTGAAGTATGACCATGTTTCATACAATAAAAACATGCTTTAGATGTAGCTTTTGAAAATGCTGCATTTCTAACAATAGATACTTTAGTTCCTTTTTTAACCCATACTCTTCTCTTTTTAATTTTAGGCTTTTTCAAAGGAACTTGATGGTTTACACTATTTTGAGCTATAACAACTTTATTCTTATTATTATTACTTAATTCCTTTTCGGCTTTATCAAGCAAATGATTAAGTATATCAATGTCATATTCATACTCTTTACAAGATGCACATGCTATATTCTTATCATCATTCTCATCTATACATACAATTTTCGTTTCTAAGGTTTCTTTTTCTTCTAAACATGCAATTTTCATTTTTAAGGACTCTACCTCCTTTTCAGATCTACTTAAACTCTTTTTCACAGCTTTGTATTCATTTTTCAAGACCTTAAAGGCACTAAACAATTCATTATATGCTTTTTGCAGTTCATCAAAATTATTTTCATCATCACTTGAAGATGAGTCGGAATCACTCACCTCATAGTCAGAAGAAATTATTGCATTTGCCAATAAGCAAATATTTGCTTCAAATTCCGCATTGCTTGACCCCAAACTTGAGTCATTATCATCGGTTCCTTCATAGGTTACTCTTAGTTTTTCCCACATCTCTTGAGCACTCTTACAAATGGATATTCTGTAAAACTCATCAAGGGTTAAAGCAGATGAAATTATATTCCTAGCCCTAACATCATATTGGACTTTCCTATTTTCTTCATCCGACCATCTAGAAAATTGTTTTGGTACTTCTACTCCATTTTCAAAAACTTTAGGAATAAAAGGATTGTTTAAAATAGCGTCCCAAACGCCTCTATCAACAGAATCTAAAAAGATTTGCATTCTTACTTTCCAGAAAGGATAATTTTGACCTGCAAAAAGTGGGGGTCTGTTGATAGACGCACCTTCGGCAAAAGTTTGATTTTGTCCGACCATTTTCGAAAAGTTTGAATGACTATCAAAGCAACCTCTGATACCACTTGTTAGAATCGCGTAGCGGAATGTTCGCGTGGTCGGACAAAAACCAAGAGGGGGGGTGAATTGGTTTCTTAACAAAAATTAGGTTTTCAAAATTTTCCCCAAATTTTACCGATTAAAAAGCTGTGTAAACATAAATAAGATAGAGATAGAGTCTTACACAGGAGATTTATACTGGTTCGGATCAAAAGACCCTACGTCCAGTTGCTAATCACTCAAACAGAGGATTAACGCTGTCACTATAATCAAAGTTGTTACAAACAGATAACAATTGAAAATACAAAGTAAAGAAAACACCTCTCTTGAAACCCACAAGAGATGAAGAACAACTTTCCCCAAAGACGGCACAACACACAATCCACTAAGAACTCCACTTAGTGATTCTTATCGCTTCTAGCCCACACTAGGTTCCAAAAGCCCCTTTTTCCTCCAACAAATAGTTCTCTGGCACTCACAGCACTTAACTTTTGTTTGAAAAATGTTGTTCATTTTTTCTGAGTGCCATAGAGAAGCTTAAGAAGAGAAATTAGGGTTTGGGAATTGGGATTTTCGGAACTAGGAGTCTTGGGATTAGGGTTTTCGAAAATAGGGTTGATTTGAAGTTGTAAATCAAAATCTGACTGAAATAATCGATTAAATGAAGTGTTAATCGATTATTACAGAGCCAAAATCAACAGAACCCCAAAACTCACTGTTTTAATCGATTAAAAGCCCTGTTAATCGATTAATAGGCCTTTTAATCGATTAATAGGTGTGTTAATCGATTATTACAGTGAACAGATACAAAAAATGATTTTTCTCACTGTAATAATCGATTATTTGACCATTTAATCGATTAAAGCCGAGGCAAAAAGATAAATTTGAGTTTTTGAAGCTTCTAAAGTGCAGACTATGTACCGGCTATCTTAAACTCTAATATTACAGACTCAAACTAATCAAAATAGAGTTATTATACTATAAAACAAGTCTTCAACTCTCTAAGGCTTGTGTTCTTGAATCATCATCAAAATCAACAAGCTTCATGTCCATGTAAGTTCAACATCAAGTCCATGAATGTTCAACAGTAGACTTACTCAATCTACCCCAAAAGCTTCTTGAAACCTAAGTGTCGTCGCCGTAAAAAGTGGTCAGAGCGACATGATGGTTTTGTGACTCGCGTTTGTTTTGTAAAAAGAGTGGTCATCACTCTTAGGGTGTTTGATAACCGAACACCCTCGCTCTATAATAATGCTCCTCTCTCCAAAGGAAAAGAAAACTTTAACTCTCTTGAGTGTCTAAAAGATCACTCAGACTCCGGAATAATTCTCAGAGTCACCTAGAGGTTTTAGAATACCTTCTAGGTGGAGAGAAAGGTATGTGAATGTGTGAAAAATGGAGAAATGAGGTCCTATTTATAGGGAAACATGCCAGGAAGTTTGGATGGTCGTCTGGCTTAAGTGGACGGCTGTCCATGGCTAAAAATGAGCATGGACAATCGTCTGTTAATCATGGATGGTCGTCCATGGCTTAAAATAAGCATGGACGGTCGTCTGGTCAAAATGGACGGTCGTCCATGGCTTAGTTATAAGCATGGACGACCGTCTGGTTAACCTGGACAACCATCCGAGGCCTTCTGACAAAATTTCTGATTTTTATTTTCTCAGAAAACCCTCCTTATCCTAAATGGAACCTAGAAAATGCTACTAGGGGCCTATTGAAGTCTTGACCATTTTCGAAATGGAGGATTTTTAAACCTATTGCGATGTCGGGCAAGATTTGGGGTCTACAGCTGCCCCCCTTCACCTGACTGACCAGTTGTTGGCTAATGTACCAAGAAACCGGCTGGCGGGTTAAGGAGTTGACCCTCTTGCCCGGTTGTCCTTCGGATGCTCCTTTGGTGTGATAGCTGACCCTCTGGACAATGAATGTGAAGCTCTAGGATGCTCCTTTGATGTAGTAGTTGAACCCGTAGCTGACGAGTGTGAAACCTCAAGATGCTCCTTTGATGTGGTAGCTGACCCCTTGGTTGATGAGTATGAACCTTCATTAGGTGTGATTATCGCCGCCGTCAAAAGAGGTGATCGGAGCGACGTGATGGTTTTGTTCGACTCGCGTTTTTAAAAGGGATGGTTCAACGCCTTTAGGTTGTCCGATAACCGGGCTGGACCTAAAGGCGAGGTTTTCGAAGGGTTCGAGGAGTCACCACCAATGTTTTTACTGGAAACATTGGAAAAGAAAGAAAAAAGAAGGCATTGGTTTAGAAAAACCAACTTTGGCCATTACAACCAGAGTCGAGTAAGGGAGTTAGTAACGTGTAGGGAAGGTATTAGCTTCCCTACGACGCCCCTTTCGGGTTCCTTATGATGGACTGTTTATATGAAGAAATAATAATTGTAAATTGCGCTTTTACCCATTATTTATTTATTGCGAAAATTGAAATATTGACTACATGGCCCAAAGTAATTAATGCACAATAATATTATCTAAAAAGAAGTAAAGTGGAGAAGAGAGTATATAGGAACCTTCGAAGCAAGCTTTTATATAAATTCTTTGAAATAGGGTACTTTTTGGCAATCCCCCGTTCTACAATGTTGGTCGCTCTTCTTCGCAACACTACAGAACGCTCTCTAAGAATACTAAGAAACTCTGGAAATGCTTCAGAGGGATCTTAGGAGAATAATTTGAAGAAAGTGCAGAAGCGAAAGTGGAAGAATGTTGTGAAAAGGGTGAGGACGTCCCCCCCCTTTTATAGAAATTCGCGTCTGTCAGGTCGGGATCGTCATCTTGCCTGACAAGGTCGGGACCACCGTCTCGCCAAACGGGACGGCGGTCTCACCTTCGTCAAGTGGCAAGACAGCCGTCTCGCCATTGGCGATTGGCGAGATGGCGGTCTTGGCCCTTTAGGTGAAATTTCTTTTTTTTCTATATAAAAATCCTTCCTATTCTAATATAGGTCTTATTGATCAATCCTAGGGACCTTCTAGGCCTTTCCCATCTTCGAACGGAAGTCTTATGCTCTTTATTTGGAGGTCGGGCAAGATTTGGGGTCTAAAGTGATGTAGCCTTGGGATGCTCCTTTGATGTGGTAGCTGACCCTGTAGCTAACAAGTGGGAAACCTCAGGATGCTCCTTTGATGCGGTAACTGACCCCTTGGTTGATGAGTACGAAGACTCTGTTTTCCGGATGCCCCTTTTGCTGCAGGGGCTGACCCTTCAGACGATGAGTGTATATATACTTTTGTCTTCAGGATGCTCCTATGCTACGGAAGCTGACCCTTCAGACGGTAAAGGTAGATTGTGTCTTCAGGATACTCTTTTGCTGCGGAGCTGATCCTTCGGATGATGTATGTAGATCCTGTCTTCAGGATACTCCTTTGATGCAGAGCTGATCCTTCGGACGATGAATGTGGTGGCGACTTACTGATCCTGATAATGCGCCGACTCCGTGAGGAATAATTTTTGTTTGAAATTGTTTTTTACTTTTCTTGTGAAGTCGTCTGGTTTGTGTACAGTTTGTATTTCAAACAATTGTAGAAAATAAACAAACAATAGTTATTA
Source organism: Sphenostylis stenocarpa (assembly GCA_963425845.1). NCBI lineage: Eukaryota > Viridiplantae > Streptophyta > Magnoliopsida > Fabales > Fabaceae > Sphenostylis > Sphenostylis stenocarpa. The sequence continues at coordinate 55,363,381 of OY731400.1, read as the reverse complement.
AAGCCATAGAAGTAAAACATGTTATACAAACAGAGAAAGGGTAGAGGCATAATTTCAAATCTACTATTTTTGGATTATTCCATCACTAAATGGCATTAACTCTCAAGACTTCCCCAGTGGAGTCGCAATCTATCGCCGCTGTAAAAAGAGGTCGGAGCGACGCGATGTTTTTTTGACTCGCGTTTGTTTTGTAAAAAGAGTGGTCATCGCTCTTAGGGTGTTTGATAACTGAACTACCCTTAAGAGCGAGGTTTTCGTAAATGGGTCAAGGAGTTGCCACCGATATTTTTACCATAAACATCGAAAAAGGAAAAAAAGAAGGTGTTGGTTTAAGAAAAACCAACTTTGTCCATTATAACCAGAGTTGGGTAAGGGAGTTAGTTACGAGTAGGGAAGGTGTTAGCACCCCACAACGCCCCTTTCGGGTTCTCTATGATGGAATAATCTTAAAACAAAGACTTAAGAATTATGCTTCTACCTTATTTATTCATTGTGGTATTTAAATAGCTATCTACATGGCCCTAATATCTAATGCACACAAAGGAAAGCAGTAAATGAAAGCTATAAAAGAGAGAATAGAGAAAAGAACCTCCAAAGCGAGTTCTTATAAATACTTGAAACTTGAGGATGTTTTTTGGTGATCCCCTTGCTCTACAATGATGCTCCTTTTTCCAAAGGAAAAGAAAACTTTAACTCTCTTGAGTGTCTAAAAGATCACTCAGACTCTAGAATAATGCTCAGAGTCACCTAGAGGTTTTAGAATACCTTCTAGGTAGAGAGAAAGGTGTGTGAATGTGTGTGGAGAAATGAGGTCCTATTTATAGGGAAACACATCAGGAAGTTCGGACGGCCGTCTGGCTTAAGTGGACGACCATCCATGGTTTAAAATAAGCATGAACGATCGTCTGGTCAAAATGGACAATTGTCCATGGCTTAGTAATAAGCATGGACGACCGTTTAGTTAACCTGGACGGCCATCTGAGGCCTTCTGACAAAATTTATGATTTTTATTTTCTCAGAAAACCCTCCTTATCCTAAATGGAACCTAGAAAATGCTACTGTGGGCCTATTGAAGCCTTAACCATCTTCAAAATGGAGGATTTCTGAACCTATTGCGAGGTCGGGCAAGATTTGGGGTCTACACTAAGAACCACTCTTGACACACCCATCAATCTACACTAGATCACCACTCACCAGCACAAACAATTAAGTACCACAATTACACCAAAAAGAAATCTAAAAGAAAAGGATCACCTGGAAATATCTTCTATATAGACTAGACCTGTTCCAAGAGTACACCTTCAAGAAAATCCTTTCCAAGATTGATACTAGAAATGCCTTAACAAAGCTTGATTGTAAAAACTTGAAAAGCGCAATGTTATCTCCTAATGATCTCCCAAAAGGATGCTTAAGAAATCATTTAAAGCATGTGTTTGAATATTGATCTCAAATTTGTTTATATAGGAGATTCTAATAGATTTAATCAATTAAATCTTCCATTTAATCGATTATTTTTACTAAAACGTTGTTATAATTGATTGTTTCGTGTTTTAATCAATTGAAACAGCAAGTTAAAACTTTCTAAAAATTTTAGTAAGTCGTTTTAACTAATAAGAAACTCAAAGTAATCAATTAAATCGGTAACAACATATTTTCATAAGTTAGATGAACATTTTATTTGATAACACTTAGTTTAATCGATTAATATTGCGAAATATGAAAGAATCTATTTCCTAAGTGAATTTAATCGATTAATTCATTTTTTTATAAATTAAAAACTTGATTTCAAAAACATTTTAACAGATTAAAACGTTTTAAACTAGTTTTAAGAAAATGTTAAGGCATTCTCATTATCTTAGGAAAAGATTAGCTTAATAAAGAAAAAAAAAAACTTAATACCTCCTAGCACACACATATAACACTACTCTTCTATTTTCTTCAAGATTTTGCAGCTTCTACTTTGTCTTCATCAATGACAAACTATACATGTTAGTTTGGTAAGTGTTATCCACCATCAATACTAAGTTAAATCTATTCAATAATTTGACAGAATCAGGGTGTGTCCAGAAAATATTTGTACTTTCATCAAACAAATTCCAATGATGATACTTGTCTTACTCCAATAACTTCATTAGTTGTTGCATTTCAATTCTATGATCTCTTACATTTCTAGATATGTGTATCTTACATTACACACTTGTTTTATATTTGTCACATTCTTTTCATTGTTCTCTTTAGGTAAGTAGAATATTTTTAAGCTTGACTAAACTCTTTATCATATCAACTAGTATGTACCTTCTTTACTTATTAATCTACCAAGATATGGATGACTTACCAACATATAAACTAAGTTGTGATTTTGACTTCCACAAACTAACTTCAAAATCCATCATTTACCATTCTTTACAAGTTTTCCCTGTAGTTTAAAGGATCTTATTTTCTACTTCCTATAAACATTGGATACAAACTTTTTTTGTATTTCCTATATTTACCATCTCTTTCACAATCTAATAATACATATGTCTTCCTTCCTTGATGACCATTTGTTATATCTGACTTTAGTATAACAACCACACCAAACCTAAACGCAGCCTCTCGAACCCATTTCAGCAAATCATCCCATGTAGCAAATATTTACAACAATAACCATAAAATTACTATATATGACATTTATAAGTTATGATATTAATATATTACTAAAAATTTACCCCATATGTTGTGAATATGTCAATATAATCAGCTCAATTATTAAGAATGTGTTTGATTATATTATCCAAACCCATTAACATATCAAATTCATTTAACATATTATTATTTAAAAATCTTCCTCCATTGCATCTGTAAACCATAAGTTGAAAATTATCAATTCAAAGTCTTGCATTGTTTCTCAAACATAGTTACGGAATGGGGGATCTGAAATAGGATCTCTGGATCCGATTTTCTAGAAACACATTTCAGAATGATGGATCCAGAACAAGATTTTTTAATTTGATTTTCCAAAAACATATTCCAAAATTGTGGATCCAGAACAAGATTTCTTAATATATTTTCTAGAGACACATTCCAGAATGGTGGATCCGAAACAAGATTTCTGAATATCATTTTTGAAAACACATATTGTATTGGTGGTCGGAATACACTTTTGGATTAAACTCGGATGTGTATTCTAGACCCACTAATCCAAATTTTGTTTCTAAAAAATCATATATGAAAATCTTGTTCTGGACCTATGCTGCTCTTCTACTATTTAGAGATGTGTTTGGTACAAAATAATAGGCATTAAAATAATTCAATATTCTTACCTGTTTCTTGAAAGAATGAATCTTTAATTGATAATAGTTGAAAAAATAATGAAAATATTTTAGGGTTTAAAAATAAGACATATAAAGGGTTTAAAATGTTAGAATTAATTTAATTAATTCATTCTATTATGTGACTCATGAAATATAATGATAGGCTCATATGTGATTTAATAAATTATAAGGACCTATTGGTTATTATGTGAAGTCAGAATAAAATAAAGATAAAATAAAATATTAACTTACGGTAACCAACTTGATGGACGTTGGTTAATAAAAGGGATTACGGTTCTGTCTCCGGCCATAAGGTTTTTTCACGATAAACCATCAAGAAAGCAAAACATGAGAAGAGAAAAGAAAGGCAAAGAGATAGATTGAGAAAAGGAGATTGGAGAACGAAAAGATCAAAGAAAAGATTCTCATGGATCAAGGTTAGTCTTCTTACTATGATTCATGTATTGATGTATGCAAAATTGTGAAAATCAATAATCTAAAGATCATGTAGAGTAGTTTTCTATAATGAATTAAGAACGTAGGAAAACTACAGAAAAGTTTACATGTGGTATCAGAGCAATAGTTATTAGATTTATGATTTTCCTTTTATGAAAATTTTTCCTAAATTATGTTTTTCCCAAATTAAGATAAACTCTAATTATGAATTTAGGAATTTTTATCAGATTAATGTGAACCCTAATTATTCCCAAATTAAGATAAACCCTAATTATGAATTTAGGAATTTTTTATCAGATTAACGTGAACCCTAATTATTCCCAAATTTATTTTTCTCAAAATTGAATAAATAGATAAGCCCTAATTTATGGATAAGGGTTGCATTCAATTTCAAATTGAAATCAATTTGATAATTGTGTTTCAATGGTTATGCAATCCTTTTAATTGAAAAGAAAATTTAGGCATTTTACTATTTAACGTCAATGCTCACTTAATAGCTTTATAATGCAATTAATTTCTGTTGCAATTAATTAATGATGCAAGTTGATGGGGACCTGGGCAATTGAAACAATTCACATATGGCTAATGTGAGAAAATGTTAATTGATATTGGCTGTGCAGTTGAAAGAATCACGTAGCCCAGTATAGAATTAATGCGTGATTTTAATTATTATATTGAATTGAAAATATGAGTACGTGAATAGTTTCGTACGATTATTTTGATTTCCATTAAGTGATTTTACCTTAATGAAATGTGAATTTTGATCACAAGATGATATGCTTGGCTCATGCACTCGTTTGGGCTTGGGAAAGTCTCCGGGCCTGATCTGCAGAAATGTGGATTGGTCTTCGGACCTAAGGGGCTGAGACCTTGACAAGGTTCCTCACGCTTACTACTTAATTGATGGATTATTACATGAATTATTTTATGGAATAATACGCAATTGATGGATGAATTACCGCATTTATTTTTGCTGCAATTGAATTATGAATGTTACTTGTGGAGTGCAAATGGGAATACGTGAATGACCTCTTTTAAATTTGATTGAGAAATTTAATAATTTTATTTTATTATATGAAGAATGAATTTTAATTTATAATAATAATGTTATGTTTTGTTATTGCTAAATTAAAAATTAATGAAAAATGCTATGAATAGTTAATAGCAATTAAAGATGGTATTTATTTGAAATTAAGCATGATAAATTTTGTTAGTCACCAAAGTGGCCAAAATTTTAAGGTTATTTTAATTTCAAATTATTAATGATTTTATTTCAATTACCCATAATATGAACGCTAAAATTATGAATAATTGGTTTATGGGTTAATTGAAGTTCATAATTATAAGACATTTCAGGATCACCCAAAGGTTGATTAATTGTTATTATAATTAATGAACATGAAAGTAGATAATTTTGTGTGCGTCACTAGTTTTATTTAAATACCCAAAGGTATTAGGTGATTCTAGTTGATGCATATTTTAATTATCATTAATGTTATAAAATGATTAGCGTAATTATGTTTGTGTATTGGTGGATCTCCTAGAGGAGAACATTAGTATGCAGAGAATGGTAATTTATGGTTGAATCTGTATTTATGTTTAATTTTATGACTCAAAGTATTAATGTTAGGCATGTGTTAATTGCAGTATCTGTTCCTGTAGCTCTGCATTCGCTATCTTCGTCTATTCCAGTCTTTAATGGGTTAAATTTCCCTGACTGGAGTGAACAAGTCCAATTTCACTTAGGTGTGTTGGATCTTGATTTGAATTTCCAAGTTGAAAAACCGGCTGCTATCACTGATGCTAGTAGTAATGAAGACAAAACTCATTATAGAGCTTGGGAAAGATCAAACAGACTTAGCCTTATGTTTATGCGAATGAGTGTAGCAAGCAATATTAAGTCTGCTCTTCCCAAAACTGAGGATGCGAAAGAGTTTATGAAATTTGTGGAAGAGCGCTCTCAAACTGTTGACAAATCCCTCGCTGGGACATTGATGAGTATGTTAACCACCATGAAGTTTGATGGTTCTCGTAGTATGCATGAACACGTAATCGAAATGACAAATATCGCAGCAAGACTCAAGTCTCTTGGAATGGCAGTGGAAGAAAATTTTCTTGTGCAGTTCATTTTAAACTCGTTACTACCTGAGTATGGTCCGTTTCAGATGAATTATAACACCATGAAAGACAAATGGAATGTGCATGAATTGCACAGTATGTTAGTTCAGGAGGAGACCAGACTCAAGAACCTAGGAAGCCACTCTATTCATTACGTAAAAAATCAAGGAGCTAAAAAGAAAGTTGTTAAGAAACATGGAAAGGGTAAAGGACCATTAAAGATTAACGAGTCCTCTACTAACATTCAGAAGAAAAATGACAAATGTCATTTCTGCGGGAAGTCTGGACATTTTCAGAAGGACTGTTTAAAGCGTAAAGCTTGGTTCGAAAAGAAAGGTGAGCATAGTGCTTACGTATGTTTTGAATCAAATTTAACTGAAGTTCCCCATAATAATTGGTGGATTGATTCTGGATGTACAACTCATGTTTCTAATGTGATGCAGGGATTCCTTTCAACCCGAACCATAAACCCAAATGAGAAGTTCGTCTTCATGGGGAATAAAGTCAAGGTTCTAGTGGAAGCTGTCGGGACTTATCGTTTAATCCTTGACACTGGATATCACTTAGACCTTATGGATACTTTTTATGTACCTAGTATCACTAGAAATTTAGTTTCTTTGTCTAAGCTTGATGTTGTTGGATACTCTTTTAAGTTTGGGAATAGTTGTTTCAGTTTATTTAAGCGTACATGTATGATTGGAACTGGTACACTTTATGATGGTTTATATAAATTGAATTTGGATAATTTATATGCTGAAACTCTCATGACCTTGCATCATAATGTTGGCACTAAACGTAGTTTGGTGGATGAAAGATCTGCTTATTTGTGGCATAAACGTTTGGGGCATATTTCCAAAGAAAGAATGCAAAGATTAGTAAAGAATGAAATCCTTCCGGATTTAGATTTTACTGATCTGAATGTATGTGTGGATTGTATTAAAGGTAAACAAACAAAACACACAAAGAAAGGAGCCACAAGAAGCACTCAACTTCTTGAAATCATACACACTGATATATGTGGTCCATTTGACGTAAATTCTTTTAATAAAGAGAAGTATTTCATCACTTTCATTGATGATTTCTCGCGTTATGGATATGTCTATTTACTATATGAGAAATCTCAAGCAGTAAATGCCTTAGAAAGTTATATAAACGAAGTGGAGAGGCAATTAGACATAAAGGTGAAAATTGTCAGGTCAGATAGAGGTGGTAAGTATTATGGAAGATATGATGAAAATGGACAACACCCTGGTCTGTTTGTTAAGTTCCTTGAGAAGCGTGGTATTTGTGCTTAATACACAATGTCAGGCACACCGCAACAAAATGGTGTGTCTGAAAGGTGTAATCGAACCTTAATGGATATGGTTAGGAGTATGTTGAGTAATTCATGTTTACCTGTATCATTGTGGATGTATGCTTTAAAGACTGCCATATATTTGTTGAACAGGGTTCCTAGCAAAGCGGTTCAAAAGACTCCTTTTGAGTTATGGACTAGTAGGAAACCCAGTTTAAGACACCTACATGTTTAGGGTTGTCAGGCAAAAGTAAGAATTTATAATCCACAAGAAAAGAAACTGGATGCAAGAACAATCAGTGGATATTTCATTGGTTATCCAGAAAAATCAAAAGGGTATATATTTTACTGTCCTACCCATAGTACAAGAATTGTTGAAACTGGAAATGTTCGGTTCATTGAAAATGGTGAAACCAGTGGGAGTGAAGTTTCACGAAATGTGGAGATTAAGGAAGTTAGAGTAAAAGTTCCAATAACTAGTACATCTTCAAGAGTTGTTCCAAATGTTGTAGAATCACACGACAATCAAGAAGAACAACAAATTAATGATCCTGAGATTAACAATGATCCGATAATAGAACAACCACAGGAAATAGTATTAAGAAGATCTCACAGAGAAAGAAAGTCTGTTATTTCGAATGATTACGTAGTTTATCTACAAGAGTCAGAAAATGACCTAAGTATTGATAATGACCCAGTTTCATTTTCAGATGTCATTAATGGTGATAATTCTGATAAATGGTTAGATGCTATGAAAGATGAGCTTAAATCAATGACACATAATGGTGTATGGGATCTTGTGGAATTGCCAGAAGGATGTAAGAGTGTTGGGTGTAAATGGGTCTTTAAGACTAAGCGTGATTCTCATGGCAATATTGAACGTTACAAGGCCCGACTTGTTGCCAAAGGTTTTACTCAAAAAGACGGCATTGATTATAAGGAAACATTTTCACCTGTTTCTAAGAAAGATTCCTTTAGAATTATCATGGCATTAGTAGCTCATTATGATCTTGAGTTGCATCAAATGGATGTTAAAACTGCTTTTCTGAATGGAGATTTAGAGGAGGATGTTTATATGAATCAACCAGTGGGGTTTATTGAAGAACGAAAGGAACATATGGTGTGTAAACTTAAGAAATCAATATATGGACTTAAACAAGCTTCTCGACAATGGTATCTTAAGTCCAATGATACTATTTTGTCCTTTGGATTTAAGGAAAACACTGTTGATCAGTGTATATATCTGAAGGTCAGTGGGAGCAAGTTTATATTTCTGATTCTGTATGTTGATGATATTTTGCTTGCGACTAATGATCTTGGTCTATTAAGTGAGACTAAGAAGTTTCTCTTTAACAACTTTGAAATGAAAGATATGGGTGAGGCATACTATGTGATAGGAATAGAAATATTCCGTGATAGATCACAAGGACTGTTAGGTTTGTCTCAGAAAGCATATATTAATAAAGTTTTAGAGAGATTCGGAATGGAGAATTGTTCTGCATCTCCCGTTCCAATACGTAAAGGAGACAAATTTAGTCTCATGCAATGTCCAAAGAATGACTTGGAACAGAAACGGATGGAAAATATCCCTTATGCATCTGTTGTTGGGAGTTTGATGTATGCTCAAACATGTACGAGGCCGGATATTAGCTTTGCAGTTGGTATGCTTGGTAGATACCAGAGTAATCCTGGACTGGATCATTGGAAGGCTGCAAAGAAAGTTTTCAGATACTTACAAGGAACAAAGAATCACATGCTTACTTATAGGAAAGTTGATCACCTTGAGGTGATTGGATATACAGATTCAGATTTTGCTGGTTGTATGGATACATGAAAGTCTACATTTGGTTATGTGTATCTTTTAGCCGGAGGAGCGATTTCATGGAAAAGCGCGAAGCAGTCTGTCATTGCTGCATCCACCATGGAAGTTGAATTTGTGGCATGCTTTGAGGCCACAGTTCAAGCTAATTGGTTGCAGAATTTTATTTCAGGACTTGGAGTAGTCGACAACATTGCCAAGCCGCTGAAAATTTATTGTGACAATTCCGCAGCAGTCTTCTTTTCTAAGAACGACAAGTATTCCAAAGGTGCTAAGCATATGGAATTGAAATACTTTGCCGTTAAAGAAGAAGTTCAGAAATAGAGTGTCAATAGAACATATTAGCACTGATCTTATGATTGTTGATCCTTTAACAAAGGGATTACCGCCCAAGTTGTTTGCTGGCCATATAGTAAATATGGGCATTATGTTTACTAGTAGTGAATGTTGAATGTTAATGTTATTATTAATGTTTATGTGACACTCTGAGATCTTTAATGTATAAGTTTCTGAAATTTGTGTTTTCTTCTTTATTTATATGCATGCAAATTATGATGAAGAAAACAAATTATGTTATTATTTTTAAAAATGATATTATGTTTGAACCCATTATGGACTTCTCATTATAAAGTCATATTAAGGAGAAAGAGATAATATAGTGGTACATGGAAGGGAGCTTGTCGATTGAATGACATGTAACCGCCATGAATCTTGTTATAGCTGTATCTTTAATTATGAATAATGATAGAACCAATTTATGTAACGTCCTTTAATGTGCATTATGACTTAAGTATTAAATCACAGAATCGTATGACATCACATGAGTCAAGTGGGAGAATGTTAGAATTAATTTAATTAATTCATTCTATTATGTGACTCATATGAAATATAATGATAAGCCCATATGTGATTTAATAAATTATAAGGACCTATTGGTTATTATGTGAAGTCAGAATAAAATAAAGATAAAATAAAATATTAACTTACGGTAACTAACTTGATGGACGTTGGTTAATAAAAGGGATTACGGTTCTGTCTCTGGCCATAAGGTTTTTTCACGATAAACCATCAAGAAAGCAAAACGTGAGAAGAGAAAAGAAAGGCAAAGAGATAGATTGGGAAAAGGAGATTGAAGAACGAAAAGATCAAAGAAAAGATTCTCATGGATCAAGGTTAGTCTTCTTACTATGATTCATGTATTGATGTATGCAAAATTGTGAAAATCAATAATCTAAAGATCCTGTAAAGTAGTTTTCTATAATGAATTAAGAACGTAGGAAAACTACAAAAAAATTTACATAAAAACCATAAATAAACACTATGGGGAAGAAGATATACGTAAGAGTAAAATGAAATTTATTTTTATTATAGGAGGGTAATAAGAAATTATGAAGTTGTAGAAAGAAATCATCAATCTCTAATTATATAGATACCACAAAATAGATTAGTTGTGGACAATTGAATTGGTAGGTTGATTTAATAATTTTAACACATGAGTCTCTTTTCGTTCATTCCACTGAGACTAATTTACTTACTCATTTTTCAAAAATATTTATACAATAAAATTAATTGTAATTTAAAATATTATATATTTTACATTATTAAAATTATAATAAATAATTATTTAATAACTCAAACAATCATTACATAACCTAAAATAATACTATATAACATTTTATAATAATATTTTGAGTTATCTTGAATTTTCAAACAATCATCTCCCTAAAATTATAACTATTGTCTAGTTTTTGTCAACAATCATAACGCGTATATGCAAATCTGCAGTGGACACGATTGAGCTTAGGGATGGCAAAACGGGTCAGTCCGCCCGTTTTGGCCCGCCAAAAGCGGGACGGGCTGGCCCGATATAGTCATGACGAGTTGTAGACCTTGGCCGATCCACGAAAGGGTAGGTCTGGCAGGCTGGCCCGCCATAGTTTAGAAAAAATATTTTTTTAAAATAATTTTTTTTAATAAATTTAATAATAAGATTATTATTTGTTTGTCAATAATTCAATATATATATTATTTCAATTTAATAATATAAATCAATACATTATTTTAAGAAATTATAATTTAGAACAATAATAAAATTTACATAATAATAAATAATAACAAATATATATATATATATATATATATATATATACATATAAATAACGTTAAACTTATAAAATTTATATTTTTTATATTGAAAAATTCAAATACCTATATCTTTTTTATTTGATAAAACTTCATATTATTTTTGGTTGAGTAATTCTTATACCTTTAATTCAAGTAATAAGGATAAATATAATCGATGCTTAGGATAAATAAGAAGAACATTAGATAAGGTTATATTTTAGGAAGGAGAATATTTTACGTGAGAATGAAACTTTTTTAATTCTCTTTTTAAAATTTTTAACTTCATATATTATCTTTATAATTAATTTTATTACAATAAAAAATTATTTTTTTATTAATTAGGCGGGTCGCGGCTGGCTCCACCCCGTCCCGCGGGTTGGCCAGACGGGTTGGCGGGTTTGGCGGAGCGGGCCAAAGCGGGTCGGTGAGTTGAAAACACCAACCCCCACCATATTATGGCAGGTCGGCAGGCCAGCCGCGGGCCTAGCCCGTTTTGCCATCCCTAATTGAGCTTTTTACATGTGGGGTTGGTATTATACTTGTGTTATCACACCTTTTCTCATTCTTAATTAAATAAAACAAACGATACGTATTATTATTTGAAGAAAATAGGGACAACTCAGGTACGAACACAATATTGATATATGAGTTTTTTTTTTTTTAATTTGATTGTTATAACTATTTCGAAATTGTTAAAACATGTTTATGGATACCATTGCTTGTGCTTAAAAAACATATTGTAAAAAAATACGAGCATACGTATTTACCTTCATAAAAACATTTTTGTTAGCGAGACTCCATTTATTTTTAAGGAAAATGTAAAATTAAAAATGATCAATATAGAGGCATGGGTAAAAAATAATAATTTTTCTTATTTATTAAAAAAATAAAGAAAAAATATCGTATTTATTATATTTATTATGTTTAATGAAAATATTCTTTTACTTAATCTATTTAATTATTTGGTTATACATAATATTATATTTAAAGTGTAACTTGATATGATTATCAGTTATATAAAAGAAACAATTCTAATTTATGAAAAGAAAACTTCCTAGAAAGAAGGTTCCCCAAAATTTATAGTACGATTTTGGTCACGGTTAAGAGGAAAGCTAAATCAGAGAAATATCCACAACCTGTTGCATGTCTCCCACCTCTAATTATATGTAATCATTGTTCCTATGTGCTCCTTTGCAATTTTCATATTTTATGTTTCTTATGTGTGTTACGCCTAAACGTGACACAGTTTGTTATTGCATCCTTAGGTTCATATGTCACGTGTCCCTGCTTAATATCATATTGCATGACATTTCCCTAATCCCGTATCGATGCCCCTTCCATTAAGATTTACCTTGATCCCAATGTCAAAGGCTGGAAAATGTTGTTGCACATGAAAGATACAGTCTCCCAAGTGCTATCAGCACGAGGCAAGTAAGCCCATTGTACCAAAACGTTGACAACCCATACAATACAAGGTTTCGTTCGGATATGAATCTCATTTCTACATTTAGGATCTTTAGGGTTAGAATCTTATAGAAAATTTAGGAAATTAGTGAGAAGTAGATTAGAAAATGATGAAAGTTTTAAGGTTGGGCAGAATTTTAGAAACGTCAATATCTCAATCTATAAAACTCCAATTGAGGTGATTAAAAAATGAGGTGAAAGTTATCCTTTTGAATTTCAATTTAGACTAAAAAAACACTCAATTTGGATGAGTAAAATGAAAGTTATGATTACAAAATAAATCTGAGCAAAATTGAGTTTTTTGGGTTCTAGTGAAGAAAGGACACGAGATGAATGTGAAAGGTCAAAGAAAAGAATCATTATTCCCATGGGAGACAACTCATAAAGGATGTGAAAGTCCTTTGATACAGCCAAAGGTTCTTAAATCACTCAAGAACTTAGGAGAATCACTTTCACTATGATAAAAGAGTTAAACTCTATTTCAAAATAAAACTCAACTTGTATTTTTGATAAAAATAGTTTAGCTTATATAAAAGTTTTGTCATCAGAGTTACACAGATTCAATAAAGGAAAATAAATCATAATAATTATCCATTAATATAGGAATTGAAAATTACTTAATGGAGGTAAATAAATACTAATAATGATTCATTAACCTAGGAAATGAAAAATACTTAATGAAGGCAAAAAAATGACTGATTGTAACTGACATTGTGGCAACCAAAAGTCAATCAGTTATGCACCCTCTTGGTCTTCCAAAGACTGATACCTAAGTTTTCAATTAAGCCCTTATTACAACTTGAAACAAAATCAAACTAAAGCCCATTAATTGATTAACCCAAAACATAATTTGGTCAGCCAATTTTACAAAGGATTGAACCATTATTAAAACAAACTTAAAATTGAAACAAAGTGACGCATTAGTCCTCCTCCATTTGGGTCATGATGCAATTCACAACTTTCGTCTTTTCTCCTTGAAATATGGTTTGTATTCAAATAATATGGACAACACTTGTTGAAGAACTTCCTTTGTTTCCCTTGTTCTAGCCCTTGTCATAGGTCATTCAAGCCCTTCAAGTGGATTTTTCTCGTACTCATGGTCATGTCCCCATCAGGTTGGGAATCCTCGGTCACTATGACTAGTGGAAGAGGAAAATATTGTTGAGAAGAGTTACCCACACATTAATTAAGCAAACAAGCGAATACCTAACTTTTGATTGCCCATATGGCTGCAACTTAAAAAAAAACATGTATGTGACCAACAATTCCACATCTACCCTTTTTTTATCAACTATTTGTTTCATACTATTTTGAGTCATGGCTAGCTTAACTTAAGGGTAACTAACACTTCATCTCTTTGTATTAATAGTTGTGCAACTTCAACAAGTAATTACTCTGAACTTCAACAAGTAATTACTCTGATAAATCTCAAATTAAGGTAAGGGGAGGGCACCTATACATTGCTTGAAATGGGGTGTCATATTAGTAGCCGACTGGTAAGCAAAATTATACCAATATTCAACTCAAGATAGTAACTAAAATCAGTTGTGTGAATGATCATAAAAAAAACACCGTAGGTACATCTCAATAAAACGATTTGACACTTCCAATTGACCATCTATTTGTGGGTGGTAGGCAATGTTCATAGCAACATAGTAGCTTGAGATTTAAACAATTGTTGTAAAAAATTACTAGTAAAAGACTTGTCACGGTCTAAAACAATGGAATTAGGCAATGCCATGAAACTTTACTACATGTTGGATAAATAGGTTTGTTATAGTAGTACTATTAAAAGCAATTTTAACAAGAATTAAATGAGCATATTTAGATAACTTGACAATAATAATCTTAATAATCATATGTTCATGTATAAGAGGTAGCCCACTTATAAAATCTATTGCAATATCCTCCCCAAATTTGTAGAGGAATTGGTAGTGGAGTGAACAATCCTAAAGGTAAGGATTGCAAATTTTTAGCTTTCCGAAAAATCTGACAACCCTTAAGATATTCTTTAACCTATAACTTAAGACCAATCTAAAAAATTGTGATAAGTTTACTATAAGCCCGTAAGAACCCAACATGTCCCCTAATCAATGTATCATGAAACTCTTTTCACCAATTGCAAGATCAGTGGAGAATGAGATGAAATCACTAGACAATCATTATCACAGTTTGTTAAAATGGTATTGTACTAAGACACATTTTTCAATTCTTTACCAAGAGTAGTAAAAAATTCATGGATAGAGTGAAACAACCCACCCTAGATAAGGATTTTGCACATGTGTTTTGTTTTCCTGATTTGTATTTAAAATCATATCTCATTCATTAATTTATGCATTCATTGTTGTTGCTCAGGTGTTTGTAGAACTTGATCCATCAAAGCTCGTAAACTCTAATGGTTCGTGAGGATAGTAAAATGATGCCCAGGCAAGTAATGGCGGAGTCTCACTACTGCTTTTGTCACTACATACATCTTGTATACATAAGTAAATTTAGCTTGCAACCAAGGTGATAGTTTCTTTGAAAAGAAAGCAATTGGATGACCTCATTGGCTTAGTATAACATCCACTTCCACACTAGATGCATCTGTTTCCAATTCAAAGAGCATACTGAAATTAAGTAAGGATAAAATAGGAGTATGTGTAATGGCATGTTTGAGCTTCTCAAAAGCCTACTGAGTAATGAAGTTCCAACAAAATACATCCTTTTGAAGTAAAGAATGAAGACGAGTTTCTAAGGATGTGTAATCACAAATAAAACATTGATAGTAGCTAGTTAAACCTAAGAAGCCACGAAGTTGCTTAAGGGTAAAAGGATTAGGCCACTCAATAATAGTAGAACCCTTGTATGGATCATATAGACACCCTTAAAAGAAACCATATGACCCAAATAAGCAATTTTTTTAATTCCAAAAACACATTTGGCCAATTTCACATGTAATTGATGTTGCTACATAAGTTCTAAGATCGTCTTCAAGTGGTCAAGATGATTAACCCAGGTATTGTTATATATGAGAATGTCATCAAAGAAAACAAGCACAAAGTGGTGCAAAAAGGGTTGAAATATGTTATTCATAAGAGCTTAAAACAAGGTCAGAGTATTCGTTAAGCCGAAAGGCATGACCAACCACCCATAATGCCCCTAATGTGTACCAAATGCAGTCTTACGACGATCTTCACATCAAAATAACATCTAGTGATAACCAGAATCCAAATTCAGTTTAAAAAAGTAGTTTGTACCATGTAACTCATCGAGCAATTTATCAACTGTGGGCATGAGAAAACAATCCTTCATTTTAATAACATTTAGTGCATGATAGTTTGTATAAAATATCCATGAACCATCTTTTTATTTTTAACCAATATAATTGGAGAAGAAAAGGACTAGTATTATCTATATCAATCCTTCTTGAAGAAGTTTTTGCACAATCTTTTCAATTTCAACTTTATAATTGAAAGAATAACAATAAAGATGAACTTTAACTGGCATAGCGCTTGGTAGCAAAGGAATTGAAAGATCATAAGAGCATGTAAGGGGTAAATGGTGGGGTATAAAGAAAACAAAATGAAAATAATATAATATGGACATGATGTCTGGATGAGGTAGGTATTTCATAGTGAGCAAAGGATCCACTGTAGTTGCCATAGGTTCATGATGAAATGTGAAAACCTCTGAAAAACATGTGTAATGTAAATGACATAAGTGATTATATAACATGTGTATGATATAAACAATGTAAGTGAAGATATTGGGCTTCAAAAGTCGAGCAATAATGTAAGATTCACCATGAATAATGATAAAATTGGGATCATCATAAAACTTAACACTAAGAGCACTATAATCTTCCACATGTGGCCCAAGTGTGGCCAGCCATGAAGCTCCCAAAATCCCTTTGCACCCATAACTGGAAAAAAAAGGCAAAGAGGTTAGTTGTGTGCTTCTGAATTTGGATAGGTATATGTTACGCCTTCCCTTCACAAGTTAAAAAATGACCATTATCCACCAAGACTAATCTTGTGCATATTCCATCATTAGTCCCAAAAATTTTGCAAGACAAGGTTGGATGAAATAATCCGAAGAACCACTATCCAAAAGAACTTGAACAATATGTTCCAAAATAGATCCTAAAATTGTAAAGTCTAGCTCTAATGAACCATGAAACGCATAATGGGAGAGATGATAAAACTGTCCAACATTTTTTGTCTGTAAAATTTTTAGAAGTAGCACCTTCAAGACTGGGCAAATCAGGTGGAGGATCGTCATCATATTGTAATAGTAGAAGTTGATGCTTGGGACAACCATGAGAAGGTGTAAATTTCTCATCACATGTGTAATAAAACCCACACTCAGGACGAAATTGCATCTTTATTGGTGATAGATATTTGATGTCTTCCTTAGAATGTGTGTTGGTGAGTTTCAAAGTCAAAGATGTGGGTAACAAACCCAAGAGAGATGTATTTGGTTGATATTGGACCAAAGTTTATGTACGAGTCTTAAAGTTGTGGTGTACAAGAAATGCCTTGTATAACTGTATAAGGATCACGACTTTCATTGATGACGATGGTGCTTGAACAATTACTTTGCACTTAATGTCATATTTAAACCCATTAATAAAATAATATATAAGAGTTGCCTCTAAAAGGTATTTTTGTGCAATGAACAAGTATAGAAAATTGATGATAATATTGGTGAATCGATTTTGTCTAAATCAATACGACTATGATTGCCTAATTGACACGACTCACACGCCAAACTAGACAAGTTAGACAAAGCAGAGACAAGTTTCTATAACTTGACAAGACTTGGATGACCTAACTGAGCATGAAGAAGAGAGGGAGACTCCACAACTGCACCAACATGTGTAGAGGGATGGAGATGATAAAGACCATGGGACTCATATCTTGTGCCAATCACCTGTTTCGAACTCCGGTCCTGTAAACACACAGAATTATTGGTAAAAGAAACAACATAATCAAGAGAACGAGTTAGACGACTGATGGGCAACAGGTTAAAAGGAGACTCGGGGACATAAAGAAGTGAAAAGTTTAACAGTTCCAACACTATGAGATGATACTCTAGAGCCATCAGCTAGTGTAACATAAGGTAAAGGATTAGAAGAGGATAAAGAGGAGAACAAAGATGTGTTACCAGTAATATGATTAGTGACTCCTGAATCAAAAACCCAAGGACCAGGAGAAGAAGATTGGGCCAGACTAGCAAAATATGTATCTATGTGTGCGAAAAACATAGTGGAACTAGAAGATTGTTGATCCTTATACCATTTGAGAAATTTGTTGAAGATAGCAGGTGTGTCGGATGCAACAGAAGAAGGAGGATCCCCAGCAGACAAAGGTGGGGAAAGATTGGTCTAAACAACTGTAGCAGATCGAGGAGGACGACCATGTAATGCATAACACTTGTTAATCTTGTGACCTAGTTTGCCACAATGTTCACATTTAGGACGCCCTTTTCCTTGTTTGCGAGGGCGAGTCTGATCATCACGATGAGATGCCAACACAGAATAATCATTAATATAATTGGAAGTAGTAGAAGGAGTGGAAGAAGTCATGAAGGGCAGGAGAACAAACCCTAAAAAAAAATCCAAAGTAATACAATCAACCCACGAAGCACAGATCCAAAACGAGAATACCAAAACAAGTCTGTCGAGACTAAACGACGTAGGAGACAATAGACAACCAACTTCGATAGTGGTGATCTCAACGGTACGGTGATCACCTTACTGAAAAGAACAAAACCGTATGTCACTGGTCAAAAATGAAACTTTGGCGGCAACAGTGACAGTAGCGTGAACCTAGTACACCAGGTAAGTTCCCAAGAAAGAGAGGTGAGTCACTAATGGACACGTTTAAATACCAAGTCTTTCCTTGTCAGAACCTTCCTAGACATGCACTTTCACACTACCAAATAATATCCAATAACAAAGATAATCCTTTTCTGATGTGGAAGATTAGTTTAACCGGCAACAGCGGCGGTGGCGACTTCAGCAGTGGATAATGGCGAAAAATTTTCAAAATAACTTTAAACTCTAGATATCATGTTGAATATAGAGGAAATATGATTTGAGATTAATCTCCCTTATGTATAAACCACACATAGGGTAATCTATTTATAATAGAGAGAGGTACAACTAAAAGAGTAACCGAAAGTAAACAAAATAAACAAAAGATATGGTTTAATATTGTGGTTAATAATATCTAACAAGTAATAAGGTAAATCAGTTAAAAAAAAACTACAATAAAAAGCACAATCTAAAATAAATTTAGACTTATGAACGTCTAAAATTCCCGGTCAATAAATCTTTTCATATGATACATAAATGATAGTAAGAATAATATAAAATAATAATATATAAAAATAGTTTTTAGTAATTGATTTTTTTTTCCTTTCCGTCTTATTCTAATACAATATGTAATAATTATTATAATTTTAAGAGTAAAACATAAACCGTTTATAAAAATTAGTGGAAACATACGCATATGTATGCATGTCCTTATTTGTATTATATTTTTTATTTTAATATATTTATTAATTTTAAAATATAAATATTTATTCTTAAAATTATAAATAGTTAAAATTAAATAAACCTCACATTGAATTTTAAGATTAAGAAAGAAAAAAAAACATACAAAGTGAGGAAATAAAAAATAAATGATATTTTTTTATTATGTTATATTTGAACAAAAATATTGAAACAATAGAATAATTAGAAGAAAAAAATCTAATATAAATATAAATTATATTTTTTTCCTTGATAAAAAAAACGAGTATAAAAGAAAATCTTATATAGATTATATCTAATTATAAATATATTTTATTTTAAATTTAAATTTTGATTAAATATAAATAAAAATGCATCGTTCACTTCATACATGCTAAAATATTTCTCTAATTTAATTTACAAATTTTATAAAATAAAATCATAATCTATATGAAACATTTGTTATTATTTTTATATATACTTAGTTTTATTATATATTTATATTTTTTATTTTTTATTTTTTATTTTTTATTTTTATTTTTTATTTTTTATTTTTATCATTAAAGTACATTTCTAATTTTTTTAAATAAGTTATTAAAATTTTAGGATAATTTTATGAAATTTTTTTATATTGCATATTTTAACTTACACATCCAAAAATATTTATTTATTTATTATAAATTTTATTTTAAAAAAAATGTTTATACTATAAAAATTATAATTAAAATTACAAATAAAATGTTGGTTGTAGTTGACACAGTGTTGTGTGCCTTTCATTCCCGTGCAATTGTTCGCGGTCGCCTGAAGCTGTTACCCTCGTGTGTTTGTTCTCCGCCGTCGGTAGGTTAGTTCATCCCTGCCACTTTCACTTTATCTTTCTTCCATCACATCAATCCTTGTGACGGAATCTGTTCGTGTTAGAGGCAGTCCTCAAGAAAATCGTTTTGACTCGTTTAAATTTTATTCTTCTTCTCCAACTGAGTTTTTGGATCTTCTCGATTAAGATGAGCCTTTTCCAATTATGGTTCGTTTCGATGAATTTGAGAGGCGTTATTGACCTTTCTCTCTATGTACACATGCGGCGATTTATTTACGGTTTAATTTTACTGAGGTGGTCTTTTGATTCAATTATTCCTTTTTTTTGTTCACTGTGTCATGAATGTTGTTAAACAGTGGAATTAATTTCCATCACTTCCCATTGAAAATTGATTTTATAAACTTGATGAGCAAGCTTAAGTGAATTGAAAAAGACCATCTGTTTCAACGCATAAATATGTTGATTCTTCTGTATCTAATATTCTTTGTGTGTTAGTTCGTTGAACTCACTGCATTGAGTGAAATCGGTCCAAGTTGTGATTAGAATGGATGGGCAACATCAGAAGCAAAAGAACAAGTACAGTATAATTGTTCCTACATATAATGAGCGTCTCAACATTGGTCTCATTGTTTACCTAATCTTCAAGCACCTTCGGTAATTTCTCCATGACATGATTATATCTGCTCCCTTTTAATTATTTTTTCTTCTGTATTAGTATAGTTATAAATCATATAATTTATAAGCTGAGTTCTCAGTAAGTATATTATGATTTGGGCTATATAAGCATGTCTATGTGTAGAATGCAAACAAATAGTAATTACTTTGGAAAATATGGCTTATATTTCAAACCCAAATACAAAGAATTTTAGCAAGAAAATGCCTTTGTTTTCCTGTAAAAAATTTTACAAATTTATTTCTTATGCCATCTGTATAAATGATCAATCATCTTTATGAATACTTTTTGTTGCTCAATTTAGGGATGCTGATTTTGAAATTATTGTCGTGGATGATGGGAGTCCTGATGGTACTCAGGATGTTGTAAAACAACTGCAGCAAGTTTATGGAGAAGATCGGATCGTAAGCAGTGACATTTACTAATTGAATATTCATATAGACACAATTATTCATCCATGATTTATTCTATTTTATGGGGTCTATCTCTACCCCTTCATATCATTTAGAGTAACCATGCGTATTCCTGTGGTTCCAGCTGTTAAGAGCACGGCCTAGGAAGATGGGTTTAGGTATGTATCTGATACTTGCACCAATGTTTTTGATAAGTTCGCGTTTGATGTAATTAATCTGCAGGAACTGCTTATATTCATGGCATGAAGCATGCATCTGGAAATTTTGTTGTCATCATGGATGCTGATCTTTCACACCATGTAAGTTTTACTATTCGCATGTAGAGGATAGTTTGAATTTATTAAGAATAAATGAAGACCTGTTTGTCTTACATACGATTATGAGTCTCCGCACTTTTCCAACACTAAAATACATGGCTCAAGAAATTTTTCAAATGTTAATTTTTGGGCCTATTTGATTTACACCAGCATTTAATCCCTGCATCGTGCCCATGTTTCAATGTAAAATTTGTGGTGGAGACTAATTTGGGTACATAAACCAATTAAATTCTATGGTTCAAAGTCAATTATACCTAACATTAAAACAAACGGGCATTTAATCAACCACAAAACACTGTTTCCATCTATATTAAAACAGGCTTTAAATTTTAAAAAATTAACAGTTGGATTAACTTCTTAATTGGATTTTTAGTTCAGAGAATTTATTAGTTGCAGTATATATTTTTTTTCTTATTTATTTTTCTTTGTCTGATCTATTAATTTCTTCTGCAGCCAAAATATTTGCCAAGTTTCATCAGGTAAAGAAAGCTTCTAGTGATTTCTTTCTTATTTTCTTATTACTTGGCACAAGTTAATCCTTCCGTTTTGCATTTCAGAAAGCAGTTGGAGACTGGTGCTGATATAGTTACAGGGACTCGTTATGTTAAAGGTGGTGGTGTGCATGGATGGAATCTTATGCGCAAACTAACTAGCAGGGGAGCAAATGTTCTTGCACAAACACTTTTATGGCCTGGTGTCTCAGATTTGACAGGATCTTTTAGGTATAAAGCTCGACAATTGGTATTTGCAGTTTCATGAGAGTCGGTTGCTCCTCTATTCCCTGGTGTTTCAGAGTGATGTATTGTTGTTCTTTGTAGACTTTATAAGAAATCAGTGCTTGAAGATATCATTAGTTGCTGTGTTAGTAAAGGATATGTCTTTCAAATGGAAATGATAGTACGAGCATCTAGAAAAGGATACCATATTGAAGAGGTACAGTTGCTCAAATCACAATTCTTATAATTAATATTAGCCTTGTTACTGTCTTGACTTCATAGATCGAGTTAGATACCTAATAGCATTGATCAGTATGCTATGTGTTTTCCATTAGTATGTGTCTTGACTCTTGATATAACTAGTGTAGTTTCTTTTGGTATATATTTTGTTCCTTTTGTTCTTAAAACATGTCAAACATGTGTCATTTTTAAACTGTAGGAGTACAGATGTTTGTTGGTGAATCCTTGAACTAAAAGTGTTCCCAAATGCATAATACACTCTAATCATGTACCTTTGGGTCTTCCTTGTAATTGTTTTAAATTGGATTCAGTAATGGGCGATGATATGTTCATGCTTGTATGTTGTGGCAATTAGCGTGTGTTTTCCATGTAGACATACTAGCTCTGTATATTGAATCAAGTAATGGCTTTTGTTATCTGAGCATTTTGTCAAATTACTATTTAGTGAAGCTGTTGGTCTTCCATAGATAACTGCATCAAATTCAATAGATAAAGAGAGTCGTGTGACATGTAACTAATCACGAAAAAAATTGATATTAACATTGAAAATTTCAGTAATAAGCACTCGTACAGTCCTCTGCTTTGTATATAAACTGCTTGTACACTGGAATGGTAAACCGATCAAATACTGAAGTTTCTATGCATTTGATTGGATATAATTATGATTTTCTAAAATTTAATATTTTAATCTGTTATAACTTGGCCAACTTATAACAGTTACGGCCTTAGTTATCAACCCTTATAAATAATTGTTGTAAACTGTATTTGGGATAGACTAGAATTCATTGTATGTTCTCTTCCAATCTACCAATCTTAACATGAACTTTGGTTCCCGCCATTGGGTTCTCTCTCTCTCTCTCGGCATCCCGTCCGTGCTACTGATTTATCTTCATAACAATTGGTATCAGATTGGGCGATCCATGGCAGAATCTACTCGTAATGCAACATTACTTAAAGATATGAAAGAACGTCTTGTTGCACGATTGGAAGGCAGGTTGGCAGATTTGGCTGGGAATCTTCAAAGAACACTCTCTGAATCTTTGAAAGATACTATCCAAGAAATAGTTTAGCAATTTGTTCTACATTCAACTTCTGCAGATACTCATTCTTCTAATAGTCGTCCGCCTCCGCGCACAACCCCATCTTCAGTAAAGACCCGCTTCTCTCGTATAGAATTTCCAAGATTTAACAATGACAATGTTGAACAATGGATTTTTCAATGTGAGAATTTTTTCTCCATTGACAAAACTCCAGATGACTCGCAAGTACAATTCGCTATTATTCATCTTGAAGGCAGAGCAGCTCAATGGCACACTGCACTCGCCAAACATACCCCATGTTTGAATCTTTCTTGGAAAGCTTATTGTTGTTTGATTCGCGAAAGGTTTGGGAACATCTCTATCGATCCTATGGCTGATTTAATGAAATTACGTCAAACATCCATAGTTGATGAGTATTATGACGCATTTGACTCCATCATCAATCAATTAAATCTGTCCGAAGATTATACCATTAGTTGTTTCTTGGGTGGCCTAAAGAAGAACATCCAAATGCTTGTCCGCATGTTTCAACCTCCAACGGTACAAAGGGCTTTTGTATTAGCCAAGATGTATGAAGCATCAAGTACATCTACTATGGTGGATTCTTCTTGGAATTTTAACAAAACTAAGGGTCTTTTAGGTCCTACCCCTCTTAATTCGGTACCTCCTATTCCATCTAAATTTGGCGACAATAGTAAACCACAATTACGATCAATTCGTGCATTAATACCAGCCTTCATCAATGAACGACGTGCTAAAGGAATGTGTTATTTTTGTGATGAACATTATACTCCCGAGCATGGTCTTACACACAAGAAACTGCAACTGCATGTTATGGAACTCCAAGATAATCCACAAGAAAGTGACGAACAAAAAGATATTCCCTAACCACAAATTTCTGTAAGCACTTTGACTAGAGTAGCAAATTTTCAGACTATGAGAATTATAGGGTATGTTAATAAACATCCTCTACATATTTTATTGGATAGTGGTAGTACCCATAATTTCTTGGATATACAAATTGCCAAGACATTTGGATGTCTTATAGAGGAACGTGGCCCTCTAACCGTAACAGTGGCTGACGGAAACAAAGGTACAGTTGCCTCTATGGTTAGAAATTTTTCATGGCGTCTCCAACAAACAACCTTTGTTTCTTATGTGTTTTTAATTCCTTTAGGCTGTTGTGATTTGGTTCTCGGAGTTGAATGGCTTGTTACTTTGGGCGACATCATATGGAACTTTTCTAATCTTACCATGGAGTTTAGTGTCAATGGGACACACCATGTCTTGAAAGGAGCACATACACCACACCTCAAGACAGCATCCAAGCAACAAATGCTAAAAGCAATGGAAGGAGGTGTTCACATTTCTCTGTTGCAGCTATGTGACTCGAGAATAGATCTCTTTCACACGTTAACAGTACATGCGAAATCCCCACCCATTCCTCTGCCTATTCAACAATTGCTAGTTGAATTTGAAGATATTTTTCAACTACCGTCAGACTTACCACTATTTCTCTCCCATATTTACCAGGTGAATCAAAGATAGATTTAATAGACCGTAGCCTTGTTAAGAGAGAAGAAATGTTAAAAATTCTAAAATTTCATCTTCAAAGAGCTCAGAATAGAATGAAGCAGAATGCTGATAAACACAGATCGGACCGACAGTTTAGCATAGGTGATCTTGTTTATGTTAAACTACATCCTTACCGGCAGGTTTCAGTTGCTCAACGTGTCAACATAAAACTTTCACTCAAGTTCTATGGCCCTTTCAAAATTCTGGACAAGATTGGCACAGTAGCTTACCAGTTGGAGCTCCCGAGTTCCTCCAAGATACACAATGTATTCCATGTTTCTCAATTAAAGAAACATGTGGGTCAAGCTTCGATGGCTACTACTCTACCTACTACCACACAAGATAACGTCCTTGATAAAGAACCTGACCAAATTCTAGATCGCATCACTGTTAAACGAAGGAGGTTACTAGTAACTAAAGTACTAGTCCAATGGAAGCATAAGCTCCTTGAAGATGCTACTTGGGAATTTTTTCATGATCTAAAACAGCAGTACCCATCATTCTAACCTTGTGGACAAGGTTTTTAAGGGGAGGGCAATGTTATAACTTGGCCAACTTATAACAGTTACGGCCTTAGTTATCAACCCTTATAAATAATTGTTGTAAACTGTATTGGGATAGACTAGAATTCATTGTATGTTCTCTTCCAATCTTAACGTGAACTTTGATTCCTGTCATTGGGTTCCAGTTTTCTATATTTCTCTTCTTCCTTGTTTCCTGTCTTACGTTTCCTCTCTCTCTCTCTCTCTCGGCATCCCATCCGTGCTACTGGTTTATCTTCATAACATAATCTATATATGCATCTAATTTACGTGGGAAATTTGAATGCTAGTTGGTTAGGTTGTATGTTTATATAATGTGTTTAGCATTTTTACCCCCTCCTTTTTGTATATGGCGTAGAGTTCTCAATATAATTATCCTGTTCAATGCTTTTCACCGGGGTCATTTTTACTGCTCAGCTGACTTAAAATTCAAATGACAGGTTCCAATCACATTTGTTGATAGAGTATTTGGAAGTTCAAAGCTTGGTGGATCAGAGATTGTTGAATACCTGAAAGGCCTAGCTTATCTTTTGGTGACGACATAAAAAGATAAATCATTACTCATCTGACATTTTGGGTTGGAGGACTAGATATAATTTTGTTCAGTTAACTTTTTTATTGAGCACATCAGCTTGGCTGCTAGAATCTGCATGACTTGCCTTTTGAATTTAGCAGGAAGCATCTGTATAATTTAATCCTTCCTTTTGAATTTATTGAAGGCATTCTGTGTGTTTATAACTGTGTTAACCTTGGTAATCAATTCTCTGGATTTAGATGAACTTGTGACTTATGCGGAGGTGCACTCTGGTTTGTCCCATCTAATCGCCGAGACCCAAGCCTATACTTTTGACCCTTCTTAGATGGACATATAACTATCGGTATTGGGTCTCACTCTGTATGTGTTTACAGGAGAAATTCAGGCAAAACACGAACCTAATTGAATCTAAGAGAGAGAGAGAGAGAGAAATATGTAGGCATGCCAGATGATCTGGTATTAGGAAGAAAAAAATTAAAATTTATAAACTGTTCCATGATGAAATGTTTGATATATATATATAATATATATATATATATATATATATATATATATATATATATATATATATATATATATATATATATATATATATATATATCATTTCTCTTCAGTCAATAGTACTGTCTCACATACCTTATGCTATAAACTGTTCATCCCTAACATACCTTACCGGTTAATATTTATTTATTTATTAATATTAGTTATTCAATATATGTTGTTATGCTTACTTTAAATAGTTAATGGTGACCTAATACAGTAAAAGTGAAAGTAAACTTCGTTAATAGATGATTTTTTACCTATAAAACAAAATCTTACAAAAAGACGGTGATTCATTTACAATTTAACATGCATTAATGTACTCAGTTAATTAATTTAGTAATTAATTTAATAAAGTATTAGATTAAACAACAATGTAATATGCTCGACTCTCATTAGAGTATCTCCATCGGAGGATGCTTCAAAAATATTTACAGTTGTTTCAAGCAACTATTTTATTATTGGAAATTATGTAGCATATAGGGTTGTTCCATCTTAACATCTTAACAGAAAAATGCTTGGAAAAATAATTGGTGCTTCAAATAAAATATTATTATTTGCATCTTCTTCAGTAAACCCGGTAGAAAAATCATCAAATGTAGGAACCACAGTGAACCATAATGAATTTGTCATCATCAACCAGTCTATTACAGTTTTTCTGAGCAACAATTACTATCCTCCTAATTTACCTAACTTCATCTTCATCTTAACCTCTCTCGTTCACAACCTCAACAAAAAAAATTCTTGAATGTATATCAAAAAACTCAATCGAAAAAATAAACTTGTTGATGTTACATAAAAAGTAATTTATTTTCATTTAACTTCTAATCAAAAGCATAAAAACTCATCAATGGATAAAGAATTTGCAAACAGGGCACCAGGTTGTTGTCCTTTGATCTTCGAATATAACTAACCTCTATTGACAACAAGCTTGCAAATAAAGTTATCATCGCCTTGAATCTAGTTACAGCGAATGCAGAGACAACAGTCGCGAAGATAGCGAATGCGGAGGCAAGAAGATCTGGAAAATGAGAGGTGAGGGGAGGAAGAGGGGTGAGATTGAAAAAAAGAAAATGGAGAATGAAGATGGAGAAAGGAGACTTGAGGGAATAGAGTGCATGTTGAGAAGAAAATTAGACCGTTACAAATTATACCGTTACTAAAAAAAAGTAGTTGTTTGTCACTCATAACAAAAAGTAGCCGTTCGTTGAAGCTTATTTTTATACTATAAAATTTTCTCATTTTTATTTTTCTTCAATTATGGATCCCAATCAATTTAATTATCAGTATTATTATAGTTTATTGCAAAATCATTCATCTTTTACTGGTGAAATTTCTCAAAATTCTCAAAATTATATTTATCCACCACCATTTTTTATGTTTCCACCACCTCCAATGATATTAAATATGAGTAACATTTCTCCTTCATCCAACATAGAACCTCCTTCCCCGATTGGACTCGATAATATCCAACTTGATGGAAGCGGTGAAAATATATCTCAGAGGAAACCTCGTGTACCATTCTCAATACCAGAAGATTCTTATTCGATCATGGTTGAATGTGTCGAAGGATCCAATTGTTGGAGTTGATCAGTCATTAACCCAATATTGGAGTCAATTTCACAAACAGTGACAACGAACATAACATTTTCACAAACAAGTCAATGA
The DNA here is from genome assembly GCA_963425845.1 of Sphenostylis stenocarpa. NCBI lineage: Eukaryota > Viridiplantae > Streptophyta > Magnoliopsida > Fabales > Fabaceae > Sphenostylis > Sphenostylis stenocarpa. Next base: position 55,335,238 of record OY731400.1, on the reverse strand, counting down.
GTCAATTAAAATCTCGATGGAGTAAACTTCACCCTACAGTTCAAAAATTTAATGCACGTTATAAACAAGCTACCAATCAAAGGAAAAGTGATTGGGCTGAGAAAGATGTTATGTCATTCGCACATAAGATTCTCACAGAATATTCGAAAGGGAAAAAAATTGAATTTGAACATGTTTGATTGTTGTTAAGAGATGAATCAAAATGACAATCAACATTTATGGATGATTCTTCAAAAAGATGCAAGATTTCTACTTCAGGTGCATACTCATTGTCTTCTAACTAGAGACACCGCACAAAGTTGAAGAATTTAACACAGCATCACCAATATCTCGTCCCATAGGACAAATGGCAGCCAAGAAAAATAGCAAAGGAAAAGCTAGTGCACGTGCTACTCCCCATATTAATTTATCTGGCATAGAAAATGTAATAAAGGAAAAAAAATACAAAGTTTGATGAATTGATTGAGTTAAAAAAGTCACAAGAAATGCATTTGGAATATGAAATCCTCATGAAGGACACGACTAACATGTCTGAGAAGCAACGTGAAGATCACGAAAAATATTGTAACTATATTAGATAAACACGATGATTTTAAATATATTAGCCATTATGATTATTAATTGTATTGGTTTGAAAAATGTATTAGTTATGCACAAATGAAAACTAGTCATTGTAAAACTATCCTTTGTAAAACTAGTTGTTGTAAAAACTAGCCACTGTAAAATTAGTCATTATAAAAACTAGTCGTTGTAAATTTAGCCGTTATGAATCTATATATAGTTTTGGAATGTCATGTAATGTCTCACATCTTATAGTGTTATAATATTATTCTCAATTTTCAAACACTTCAATTATCCATATAATGAAATTTGAAAACATTGATTTAAATGCATTATTGGATCAAGTCATAGATGGAGAACTCGAAGATAATCATGATGAAGAAATCATGAGGTTACTACTTGAGTACAGATAACAAGTCAACAACAATGGTGGTGACAAACAAAGAAGAAAGGTAGTTCATTGAAATCGTGTAGAAGGTCATCTCAATTTCGAAAAAGGTTCTGTATGTGAAGGGAGGTTTTTGTCAAAATTGTGGAAGCCCTTGACAATCACGATTATTACTTTACACTAAGGTTAGATGCTACACGAAGAAAAGGTTTATCACCTTTGCAAAAGTGCATTGCTGCTATTTACATATTGACTTATGGCTCACCTGCTGATAGTGTGGATGAATATATTCACATTGGTGAAAGCACTTCAGTAGAATGCTTACAACGATTTGTATCGGACATTTGTTTAGTATTTGAAAATGAGTATTTAAGGAGGCCTAACAATGAAAACATTGATCGACTACTACAAATGGGAGTCATATGTGGCTTTCCATGTATGTTAAGATCAATTGATTGCATGCATTGGGAATGAAAAAATTGTCCAGTTGAATGGAAAGGTCAATTTTGTCGAGGTAATCATGCTCACCCGACAATCATTCTCAAAGTTGTAGCATCTCAAGACTTGTTGATTTGGCATGCATTTTTTGGTACTGTAGGGTCAAATAATGATATTATTGTATTAAATGCATCTAATATGTTTAATGAAGCTATGTCAGGTGGTTTTGCACCTGCGGTACATTACACTGTGAATGGAATCCAATATGATATAGAATATTACTTAGCAGATAATATTTATCCAAATTTTGCCACATTTGTGAAAACTATTTTAATGCTACAAGGACAAAAGAGAAAATTATTTGCTCAATGACAAGAGTTATTAAGAAAGGATGTTGAATTTGCATTTGGAATCCTTCAATCTCGATTTGCAATTACACGTGACCCGACACGTTTTTGGGATGCTCATACATTGAAGAATATAATTTATGCATGTATCATATTACACGATATGATTGTTGAGGACGAATGACACAATTATCAAAATCATATTGATTATGATATTAAGGAAAATGAGATGTCAACCATTGCTATATCTTCAAGTTCTCATCCTAGTTTTAGATCTACATACTTTCAAAGGAGAGTAACTATTCAAGATAGAAATACTTACCACAAACTTCAAGTATATTTGGTAGAACATATTTGATAAAATTTGGAAGAAAAAATAATGAAATTTAATTTTATGTATTATATTTTTAGTATTATTTGATTTTTATTATATTTATTTAAATATTATGTATTTTTTATATTACTTTTATATTAAAATAAGGTATTATATTATTAATTAAAGTAATTAATTATTTAATGTATATATTTATTTTTATAAAAAATATTAAAATAATATAAAAAATATATAAAATAATAAATTGTTAAAAGTTGCTTAAAATTTTTACCATTAGAACAAAATTAAATAAAAGTTATTTAACCATGAGGTGTGACATCTTGTTTCACCATATTCTAAGGTACACCTTTTTTAACATTTGTGCATTGAAGATGTTCTTAGAGTTTATGCAAGTATTTATCAGATAGGAGATCTTTCATCTTATCGGCACCTGTTAAACAATCTTGTCGGCACTTGTTAAACAATCAAAATAATTATAACTAGAATTATTACTGTCATTACAATAAGAACCAAAACTCTCTTTTAATTTACTAAATTCACGCCTATATTCTAACTTTATATTAAATAACATAAAATTGAATCACCATTTTTTCATAGTATTTTTTATCCTGAATTTACATAAAAGTAAATTTACTTAATTCGCACCTATATTCTAATTTTATATTAAATAACATAAAATTTAACCATCATTTTTTCATAAATTTTTTTATCCTGTATTTACATAAAAGTATAATAGACATATAATTATTGGATGAAAAATAAAATAATAAAAATATTCTATTTTGAATATTCTATCTTATGTACTATAAAAAATATAGAAATAAAATAACTAGGACTAGTAACTGAAAAGAAAAAGAATAAATAAGTATTAAAAAAACCAAGCTTTATTCATTTGTTTGGAAATACATGTTTTTTTGTTAAGATTCTAATTTAATTATAATTAATCATTTTTTTCAAAGCTTTATTCATTTATTTGGAAATACATGTTTTGTTAAGATTCTAATTTAACTATAATTAATCAATTTATTTTTCAATTTAGCAAATTGTTTTAGTAAAATATTAAATTAATAATTTTTCAAAGCTTTATTCATTTATTTGGAAATACATGTTTTGTTAAGATTCTAATTTAACTATAATTAATCAATTTATTTTTCAATTTAGCAAATTGTTTTAGTAAAATATTAAATTAATAATTTTTTTAAAGCTTTATTCATTTATTTGGAAATACATGTTTTGTTAAGATTCTAATTTAACTATAATTAATCAATTTATTTTTCAATTTAGCAAATTGTTTTAGTAAAATATTAGAATAATCGAAAAACGAAAGAATCCATAATTTGCTTTAGTATATCTCAAATGAAATTCTACTACTAGCATTAAATTTAGGCGTTTTATTAAATTATTGTAGTATTTTTCATATTTAAAAAGACATTTTTGGTTCTCTTATAATGGTCATTCCATCGACTTTGTCGTGACTTGTTGACGAAGTGTCACGCATGTGACAGTGAGTTAAATTGTGTCAAAATTAAAACGTGTTCCAATAAGATATGAACCCACGACTTCTTCTACAAAGACTATACAGTTAATGACACGATTAGTATCCTAAAAATATGACTAGAATAACAGCTTTATTTGGTTTATATTTTATACATTTTTTTATAAACAAGACAAATTTATTTATTTATATAAATATTTCTGGTTTTGTTTTACATAATTAAAAATAAAAAATTATTTATTAAAATGTATTTAATTTCGATTATTAAATAAAAGTAATTCACATAGTACTTTTATTTGTATAATTATAAAAAAATAGTTTATATATATGAAATGAATTTTTATATTTAAAATAAAATATTGATATGTGAATTATCTAAAAACTAATATTAAAAATTTAATTTTGTATGATTAGAATAGAAAAAAAGTTGATACTAAAATAATTTAATTTGTATAAATTACATAAAATAATATTTGTATTTATTCATTTTATTATTGTAACTTCCTCACTAATAATACATCATCAAATAAAACTAAACTATGCAAATGATATAGATATTTTTAATATTTTTGAGATTCACGTACATATTGCGACACATGTTTTTTTTTATTATTTATTATTATATATTATAATAATATTATACAGTGTAAAAACTTCATAATGAAGTTTTCTCTACACGGTACAAATTTTTATATATACGTGCGAAGAGGGGGAAGAGACATGGATTTCAGCAAGTGATTATCTCTCCCATATCACGTGTTCTTCATTCTTCTTCTTTCGTTTAAATTTCAAGCAAACGATACTCTACTCGTGCAGGATCTGGTGAAACGGGAAATAACTTAGATTAAGTAGAAAAGTTTCGGTAGAAATTCCACACAAGGTAAGGGAAAGTTTAATTCATTCAATATATTAGACTGAATTGTTGGGTACTTCATGAATAAAGAATAGGAGTAGAAATCTGAATTATTTGAATGATTGCTTTTGAAGATTTCTTCATGTTTTAAAAGTTTGAAATTTTATTGAAATTCTTGAAATTAAGGATGAATTATATGGTAAAATTGTTGTTTTTGAGTTAAAATGGACATATCTCATGTTTAATTTGGATTTAGAATTAGTTTGGTTGCTTGAAACTGAAAAATTTGAAATCTGGAAAATTTGATATGGTTACTGGACGTGAGGTTGAAGAAAGATATAAGAGAGGAATTTTTGAAAAAAATCAAGGGTAAAATAGTCATTTTACATCCTAGGGACATCAATGAAATTTTCGAAAATGTTCAAGGGTAAAATAGTCATTTTTAGGACATGGAAGGAATAATAAAAAATGTCCAAGGGTAAAATAGTCATTTTCGGGACATGAAAGGAATAATCGAAAGTGTCAAAGGGTAAAATAGTCATTTTTGGGACATGGAAGGAATAATAAAAAATGTTCAAGGGTAAAATAGTCATTTTCGGGACATGGAAGGAATAATCGAAAATGTCTAAGGGTAAAATAGTCATTTTTGAGACATGGAATGAATTATAGAAAATGTCCAAGGGTAAAATAGTTATTTAGGGACATACATGGAATTTTAAGAAAAGATTAAGGGCAAAATAGTAATTTAATGATTTTAGATGAAAAAGGAATAATAGAAAATGTTTAAAGGTATAATTGGAATTTTAGAAATAAAGTAATGGTATGTTAGGAAAAATAATTAAAATATAGAATAAAATTAGAAATTTTAAAGAATCAGCAGTGTGTTGTGACGTGTGTGGGTTAGACTGAGCCTAAGGGTTGATGCCCAGAATCAATCATGAGATGTTATGTATTGGCTAGATTGAGCCGGAGGGTTGGTGTCAGAATCAGTCAAATACTATTATTTTTTTACCCGAATGAGTAGTGAGGACAGGTGGTCCAGAATCCGGCAGATGTGAATGATTGTTGTTGTGTTTGAATGGTACCCGAGGTGGTACAAAATATATTAGTGTACTAACTATGTCGGAGGATTCCGATGAGATCCCAGACTTCACTGATTGGTTGGGTCAGGTAGACTACGAGATGAGGTGGTGAAAAGTCGATGAGAGGTTTACTGCTGGCACGCTCGGAGAGGTACTCCAGAATGAGTTATGAAGGGTGTCAGTAATCCCACTCTGTGTGGAGGGTAGTCAGGATGGTACTGCGAGTGCGAACCACAATGTTGTTAAACATACAAGGATATGAAGCTTGCAGATTTTGATGATGATTCAAGAATAAAGGACTTAGAGATTTAAAGACTTGTAATCTTATGTAATAACTTTGTTTTTTATGTTTTTGAGTCTGTAATATTAGAGTCCAAGATAACCAACACATATACCATCCTTTAAAACCTCTAAAAACTCATTTTTATAAAAAATACACTGCGATAATCGATTATCACTCAGGATAATCGATTATTACAGAAAGAAAATTGTTTTCAGGAATAGCTCACTGTGATAATTGATTATCACTCAGGATAATCGATTATCACAGGCAAATAATCGATTATTTGGCCAGATAATCGATTATCCTGGTCCAGTTTTGTTCCTCTGCGAAAATTGCTATGGAATAATCGATTATCACTCAGGATAATCGATTATTTACATCTGTTATGAGTTTTGAAATTCAAATTTGGACCAATTTACGAAAACTCTATTCCCAATTCTTCTATTTTCGAAAATCACCATTTCCTAGACCCTATTCTCTCTACTTAAGGTTCTCCAAGGCTCTCTGAAAAAAAAAAAAACCTTTTTCATATAAAAGTTAAGAGTTGTGATTGCGAGAACTTTCTGTAGGGAAGAAAAAGGGGCTTTTGAAAATCTAATGTGGGCTAGAAGCGATAAGAATCACTGAGTGGGTTTCTTGGTGGATTGTGTGTTGTGTCGTCTCTAAAAAAAGTTGTTGTTCATCCTTTCTGGATTCAAAGGAGGTGTTCATCTCTTGTGTGACTCAAGAGAGGTATTTTCTATTCCTTATCTTTTCAATTTGTAATCTGTTTGTAAACTGTGATTATAGTGATAGCGTTAATCCTCTTTTTGAATGATTAGCAATTGGACGTAGGGTCTTTTGATCCGAACCAGTATAAATCAATTGTGTAATCTTCTTTCCCTTATCTATTTACTTTATAACGCATTTTAATCGGTGAAATTTGGGGAAAATTTTAAAACCCTAATTTTTGTTTAAGAAACCAATTCACCCCCCCCCCCTCTTGGTTTTTGTCCGTAAACGCAAACATTCTGCTGCACGATTCTAACAAGTGGTATCAGAGCATGCTTTGATAGTCATTCAAATTTTGAAAATGGCCGGACTAAATCAAACATTTGCCGAGGGTGCTTCTATCAATAGACCCCCACTTTTTGCGGGGCAAAATTATCCTTTTTGGAAAGTTAGAATGCAAATATTTTTAGAGTTTGTTGATAGGGGTGTTTGGGATGCAATTTTAAATGGTCCTTTTATTCCTAAAATTACTGAAAATGGAGAAGAGATACCAAAACCATTTTCTAGATGGTCGACTGAAAAATATAGAAAAGCCCAATATGATGTTAGGGCTAGAAATATAATTTCATCTGCTTTAACCCTTGATGAGTTTTACAGGATATCTGTTTGTAAGAGTGCTCAAGAAATGTGGGAAATGCTAAGAGTAACCCACGAAGGTACCGATGATGTAAAAAGAGCAAGGAAGAACTCACTAATTCAAGAGTATGAGATGTTCCGGATGCAACAAGGAGAAACTATTTTTGACGTTCAAAAACGTTTCACACATATTGTGAACCATCTCACCGGGTTAGGTAAGATTTTTTATATTGATGAGTTAAATGTAAAAATTCTTAAATCTTTGGATAGGAAATGACAACCAAAGGTGACAGCCATCACGGAGTCACAAAATCTTGCTACCATGTCTATGGCGGTGCTTTTTGGAAAGTTAAGAGAACATGAACTTGAACTCGGAAGGCTAAACGATGAAGAATGCCAACACCGAAAGAGAAACTTTGCCTTCAAAACTGAAATTTCTAAGAGAAAGAACAAGAAGGAGGAAGAAGACTCGGAAAATGAAGATGATGAAAATTTGAGTCTCATGATAAAGAAATTTACAAAGTTCATGAAAGCCAAAGGGGAAGCAACCTTTCAAAGGTAAGGGAAAGGTAAAAGAAAGTACTTCCTTAAATTTTAAATGTTACGATTGTGGTGAAACAGGACATGTAAAATCCGATTGTCCAAACAAGAAAAATGAAGATCATAAAGGTAAGAAATTCTTCAAAAAGAAAGCTTATATTGCTTGGGATGATAGTGACTCAAGTTCGGAGTCAAGCGATTCAAAAATTGAAGCAAACATTTGTTTGATGGCAAATGACAACATTTCTTCTGATTGTGAGGTTAGTGATTCTGACTCTTCCTCAAGTGATGATGAAAATGATTATGATGCTTTACAAAATGCATATCAAGAATTATTCACTGCTTTTAAGGACTTGAAAAATGAATATAAATCTGTGAAAAAGTGTTTGAATAAATCAGAAAAAGAAGTGGAATCCTTGAAAACAAAAATTGCATATTTAGAAGAAAAAGATAATAAAGATATAGCATGTGCATCATGTAAAGAGTATGAATATGACATTGACATACTTAGCCACTTACTTGATAAAGCTAAGAAAGAATTAAGTGATAGTTATATGGATAAGGTTATTGTTAAACCTAGAGAAAACTATCATGTTCCATTGAAAAAGCCTAAAAATAAAAATCGAAGAGTATGGGTTGAAAAATGATCTAAATCTTCACAAAATAAAAATGTATCATTTTCAAAGATAACATCTAATGCATGCTTTTATTGTATGAAACATGGTCATACTTCAAATAGGTGTAGAATTAAGCATTTTGGTGTCCCTAAAGGAAAATATGTTTGGGTTCCTATAGTGAAATGATTTGATTGTCTCTAACCCCAAGGACCCAAAAGTTATGGGGATCTAAGATTATTATGTTCTTGTTTTGTAGGAAACTTCCAAATCCAAGAAGTCAATGTGGTATCTTGACAGTGGATGTTCAAGACATATGACCGGAAACAAAACGAAATTTGTGAGTTTCAAAGCTAAAGAACAAGGATATGTAACCTATGGGGACAACAACAAAGGAAGAATTCTTGGAACTGGAAACATTGGTGGTGCAAATACTTTGGAGATAAAGGATGTATTTCTTGTTGATGGACTAAAGCATAATCTCCTAAGTATAAGTCAACTTTGCGATAAAGGATTTAAGGTAATATTTGAAAGTAAGTTTTGCACCATTCATTTAAAGGATTCCGATAATATAGCATTAAAAGGAATTAGGCATAATAATATCTATTTGATTGATTTGGATTGTGTATCTAATACTAGTATAACATGCTTAGTTGCTAAGGAAGAAAATCTATGGTTATGGCATAAGAGAGCGGCTCATATAAACATGCATCAATTAAACAAACTAATATCAAAGGACTTAGTTATTGGTTTGCCTAAGTTAAAATTTGTAAAAGATAGATTATGTGATGCATGTCAAAAAGGTAAACAAGTGAAATCATCCTTTAAATCTAAGAATGTTATTTCCACATCAAAACCTTTATAACTTTTACATTTAGATTTATTTGGTCCATCTAGGATAAAAAGTTTTGGTGGAAATTACTATGCTCTTGTAATTGTTGATGATTTCTCTAAATACACTTGGACATTTTTCTTAACTTTAAAAAGTGAAGCTTTTAAGGTCTTTAGGAAGTTTGTCAAGCAAATTCAAAATGAGAAAGACTTAAGAATTAAGGTGTTAAGAAGTGACCATGGTGGAGAATTTCAAAATGAATCCTTTGAAAATTATTGTGAAGAAAATGGAATTTTACATAATTTTTCTGCACCTAGAACTCCCCAACAAAATGGTGTAGTAGAAAGGAAAAATAGGTCACTAGAGAAACTTGCTAGAATAATGTTAAATGAATCAAATGTTCCTAAATATTTTTGGGTTGATGTTGTGAGTACTGCATGTTATGTATTGAATAGGATGCTTATTAGGCCAATTATAAAATCAACTCCTTATGAATTGTTAAATGGTGGGAAGTCTAATGTTGCTCATTTAAAAATATTTGGATGTAAATGCTTTGTTTTAAATAATGGAAAAGATAACTTAGGAAAATTTGACTCAAAAGCCGATGAGGCAATTTTCTTAGGTTATTCACTAACTAGCAAAGCATATAGAGTTTTCAATAGAAGAACTTTGAATATTAAAGAATCTGTACATGTCACCTTTGATGAAATTGTAGACCTTAAGGGAAATCCTCTAGAGTCAAATAAAGAATTTGCAAGTGATGATGAGTACATAAGAGAAGCTCTAGAATAAATGTACTTAAATGAGAATGAGTCATCTCAACCAACTGAACTGGCAAAAGAGTGGCAACCACCAAGAGGACTTTCAATGGACAATATAATTGGTGATATCTCAAAAGAGGTAAGAACTAGAAATATGACAAATTTTTGTATGTCTGTAGCTTTTGTTTCACAGATAAAACCCAAAAGTGTTGAGGAAGCACTCAAAGATGACCAATGGTGCATAATAATGCAAGAAGAACTTAATCAATTTGAAAGAAATCAAGTCTGGGAATTAATTCCAAGAGAAGAATCTCATCAAGTGATTGGAACAAAATGGGTATTTAGAAACAAACTTGATGAAGATGGAAATATAACAAAGAACAAAGTCAGACTTGTTGCCAAAGGTTACTGTCAAGAGGAAGGTATTGATTATGATGAAACTTATGCTCCTGTTGCCAGGTTAGAGGCTATACGCCTACTTCTTGCTTATGCCTCATTGATGAAATTTAAACTTTATCAAATGTATGTTAAAAGTGCATTGTTGAATGGGTTTATCAAAGAGGAAGTATATGTGGAACAACCCCTGGATTTGAAGATTTTAAATATCCTAATCACATTTTTAAATTAAATAAAGCTTTATATGGTTTGAAAGATTAAGTAGTTTTCTAATTTCAAATGATTTTTTTAGAGGAAAAATTGATTCCACCCTGTTTATTAAGAAAGTTAAGGAACATATTCTGTTAGTTCAAGTATATGTTGATGATATTATTTTTGGATCAACTGATAATTCCTTGTGTGAAGGATTTGCTAAGATAATGCAGGGTGAATTTGAAATGTCAATGATAGGAGAATTAACATTGTTTCTTGGACTTCAAATTAAGTAACTTAAAGATGACACATTTGTGTCTCAAACCAAATACTGCAAAGAGATTCTCAAGAAATTTGAAATGGAAACTTCAAAGGAAGCTAACACACCCATGGAAACATCATGCTATTTGGATAAAGATGAATCAGGTTTGGAAATTAATCAATCAATGTATAGAGGTATGATAGGGTCTCTATTATACTTAACTGCAAGTAGACCTGATATTATGCATTCTGTTTGTGTGTGTGATAGATTTTAAGCATGTCCAAAAGAATCTCATTTAACTACAGTAAAACGAATTTTAAAATATTTAAAAGGAACTACAGGATTTGGATTATGATATCCATCTGAAGCTGCTCCTAGTTTAATAGGATATTCTGATGCTGATTATGGTAGATGTAAGATAGATAGAAAGAGTACTAGTGGAACATGTCATATGTTAGGATCATCTTTAGTATCTTGGCATTCTAAGAAACAAGCATGTGTTGCTTTATCCACAACTGAAGCTGAATATATTGCGGTTGGTAATTGTTGTGCTCAAATCTTATGGATGAAGCAACAATTAGAAGATTATAGTATCTTTCTAAGTAATATTCCTTTAATGTGTGATAATACAAGTGTTATCAATCTCACAAAGAATCCTGTTATGCAGTCTAGAACTAAACATATTGACATTAGGCATCACTTTTTAAGAGATCATATATCTAAAGGAAATTGTCAAATTGAGTATATAGACACAAAACATCAGTTAGCAGATATATTTACCAAACCTCTTCCAAAGGATAGATTCTATGAACTTAGACGAGACTTAAGAATATTAGAAATAGCCTAAACTCTGCTTAACTGATCAATCTTTGCATTTTGTACTGTAATATAATCAATTATCTTGTGTCTAAAACATTGAAAAAATTGTTAATCTCTCTGGAATAATCGATTATCTTGGGTAATAATCGATTATTGAAGTTTAAATAAGTGGATTATGCAAAATATTTCTGTAATAATCGATTATTTGGGGTAATAATCGATTATCTGTACCAAAAATGCCCAAAATCAGTAATTTGCCACTGGAATAATCGATTATCCAGCCTGATAATCGATTATCCCTGCACTTGAAGAAATAATCGATTATCAGTGGCTGATAATCGATTATCCTATGACGTTATGGGTAAACTAGTCGTTTGAACGACTATTTTTGCTTCAATTCTCCTCTAACTAGCCGTTTATGACCGTTAGGATGTTTCTCTATATATAGGAGGGCTTCAATTCACATCTACACACCTCCAAACCTTGAATCAAAGCATTCTTCACACATTCAAGCTCTCTCGTCTCCTCAAAACATCCTTCTTAAAAACTTATTCATCTTCCTCTTCTTTTAATCTAAATGGCTTCATCATCTCGTAGTAAGATCCCAACAAGGAGAAGATCCGCTCCTGCTTTTCATCCCCGCCCTAATACCATTGAAGGGTGGATATCCAACGACGAGGGAAGATAGGAATTCCTAACTTTCTGGAAAGAAAGGAGTATTATTACTGTTAGATATTGTTTAGATATTATTTAGATATAGTTTGATAATGTTAAGATATTGTTAGATATTGTTAAACACAATATCAAACAATATCTTCTGTTTACTTTCGGTTACTCTTTTAGTTGTACCTCTCTATTATAAATAGATTACCCTATGTGTGATTTATACACAAGGGAGATTAATTTCAAACTCTATTTCCTCTATATTTTTACACGGTATCTAGAGCTTAAGGTTATCTTGAATTTTTTTTTTCGCCTTTTGTCCACTGCTGGAGCCGCCCCATCGCTTCTAGAGCCACACCCCACCGCTGCTAGAGCCACCCCACCACTACTGGTAAACTGATCCTCCACATTAGAAAATAATTATCTTTGTTACTAAATTTTATTTGGTAGTGTGAAAGTGCATGTCTAGGAAAGTTCTGGCAAGGAAAGACTTGGTATTTAAGTGTGTCCATTAGTGACCCACCTCTCTTTCCTGGGAACTTACCTGGTGTACTGGTTCACGTTGTTGTCACCACTGCTGCTGGAGCAGTCACCGGATCCGCCGCTGTCGAAGAATTCGCCAAAGTTTCATTTTTTGACCAGTGACATGATTTTTCTTGTCTCGGTCACGTGACCACCGTGCCGTTGAGATCACCACTATCGGAGTTGGTCGTCCCGTTGTCTCTTGCGCCGTTTAGTCTTAGCGAACTTATTTTTAGTATTCTCATTTTGGATTTGTGCTTCGTGGGTTAATGAGATTACTTTGGATTGTTTTAGGGTTTGTTCTCCCGCTCTTCATGACTTCTTCCACTTCTTCTACTATTTCCAATTTTGTTAATGATTCTTTTATGTTGACATCCCATCTGATGACCGGACTCGCCCTCGCAAACAGGAAAAAGGGCGTCCTAAGTGTGAACATTGTGGCAAGCTAGATCACAAGATTAACAAGTGTTATACATTACATGGTCGTCCTCCTCGATCTGCTGCAAGTGTTCAGACCAATATTTCCCCACCTTTATCTACTGGGGATCCTCCTTCTTCTGTTGCATCTGACATGCCTATTATGTTCAACAAATTTCTCGAATGGTATAAGGATCAACAGTCTTCTAGTTCCACTATATCTGTCACACATACAAATACATATTTTGCTAGTCTGACCCAATAATTTTCTCCTGGTCCTTGGGTTTTTGATTCAGGAGCCACTAATCATATTACTGGTAACAAATCTTTGTTCTCCTCTTTATCCTTTCCTAATAATTTACCTTCTGTTACACTGGTTGATGGCTCTAGAGTATCATCTCATGGTGTTGGAATGGTTAAACGTTTTCCTTATTTAACCATTGATAATGTTCTTTATGTCCCTGGGTCTCCTTTTAACCTGTTGTTCATCAGTCGTCTAACTCGTTCTCTTGATTGTGTTGTTACTTTTACCAACAATTCTGTGTGTTTACAGGACCGGAGTTCGAAACAGGTGATTGGCACAGGATGTGAGTCTCATGGTCTTTATTATCTCCGTCCCTCTACACATGTTAGTACAGTTATGGAGTCTCCCTCTCTTCTTCATGCTCAGTTAGGTCATCCAAGTCTTTCCAAGTTACAGAAGCTTGTCCATGCCTTGTCCAACTTATCTATTTTGGCGTGTGAGTCATGTCAATTAGGCAAGCATAGTCGTACTTCCTTTCCTCGTAGTTTCACACGTGTTGCTTTGCCCCCTTTTGTCGTGGTTCACTCTGACATTTGGGGACCTAGCCGCGTTAAGTCTACTTTAGGTTTTCAATACTTTGTTACTTTCATTGATGATTATTCTAGATGCACTTGGTTATTTTTGATGAAAAATCGTTCTGAATTATTTCATATCTTTCAAACTTTTTTTTAATGAAATTCAAACTCAGTTCGGTGTTTCTATTAGAGTTTTGCGTAGTGATAATGACCGTGAATATCTTTCTCATTCTTTTAAACAATTCATGGTTTCTCACGGTATTTTGCATCAAACTTCTTGTGCTTATACACCTAAACAAAATGGTGTAGCTGAATGTAAAAATAGACATCTTATTGAAACAACTCGCACACTTTTAATTCATGGAGATGTTCCTCAACATTTTTGGGGTGATGCTCTTCTTACTACATGTTATCTCATTAATCGCATGCCTTCTTCGGTTTTAGATAATAAAATACCTCATTCCATTTTATTCCCTCATGAACCACTTCATCCTTTACCTTTGAGAGTTTTCGGGTCTACATGTTTTGTTCACCATTATTTTGTGTCTGCAGATGTCACCTTTGATGAGTTGTCTCTTTATTTTAAAATTCAATCTTCACCTCTGTCTTTATCCAATCTTGTCAACACTCCTAGTACATTTAATGTTCCTGTTGTTTGTGACCCTCTAACTGTGTCTTCTTCACCATTAGTTCCTACTCCACAGTCAGCTTCTTCTCCACTGCCTCTTCAGATTTATAGTTGTCAAAACCATCACAACCACCACCATGTGACTCCACTCAAGTGCCAACTACTCTGTCTCCTCCGGATCTGACACATGAGTCTGACCTTCCTATTGCCCTCCGAAAAGGTATTCGTTCTACACGTAATCCCGCTCCCCATTATATTGTTTTGAGTTATCATCGACTGTCATTACCTTTTTATACATGTCTTTCCTTTATTTCTTCTGTGACCATTCCAAAAACTGTTTGTGAAGCTTTTATCATCCTGGTTGGCGTCAAACCATGTTAGATGAACTAAGTGCTCTTCATAATAGTGGAACTTGGGAATTGGTCCCGTTACCATCTGGGAAATCTGTTGTTGGTTGCAGGTGGGTGTTTGCTATTAAAGTTTGACCTTATGGTACTATTGATCGCCTCAAAGCTCGTATTGTGGCCAAAGGTTATACTCAAATTTTTGGGTTGGATTATGGAGATACATTTTCCCCTGTGGCAAAGATGACTTTTGTTCATTTATTTATCGTCATGGCCGCTCTTCAACAATGGCCTTTTTATCAACTGGATGTTAAAAATGTTTTCCTCAATGGTGATTTGCAAGAAGAAATATATATGGAGCAACCTCTTGGGTTTGTTTCTCAGGGGGAGTCTTCTGGGATGGTATGTCGTCTTCACAAATCCCTATATGGCCTAAAACAGTCTCCTAGGGCTTGGTTTGGAAAGTTTAGCAAGGTTGTTCAACAATTTGGTATGACTCGATGTGAAGCAGATCATTCTGTCTTTTATCGACACTCGAGTGCTGGATGTGTTTACTTGATAGTATATGTTGATGACATCGTTCTTACAGGTAGTGACAACCATGACATCTCTCAGTTGAAACAACATTTCTGTCACCATTTTCAGACCAAAGATCTTGGCAAACTTAGATATTTCTTGGGTATTGAGGTGGCACAGTCCAATGATGGTATTGTTATATCTCAGAGGAAGTATGCCATAGATATTTTGGAGGAAACTGGGTTGATGAGTTCAAAGTCTATTGATACACCCATGGATCCCAATACTAAAATTCTACCAAATCAGAGGGAGTCTATATCTGATCCTGAGCAGTATAGAAGATTGGTTGGAAAATTGAATTATCTTACAGTTACTCGTCCTGACATTTCCTTTGCAGTCAGTGTGGTAGGTCAATTTCTTAATCCACCATGTGAAGATCATTGGAATGCAGTCATTCGTATCTTGAAGTATATTAAAGGATCTCCTGAAAAAGGATTGTAATATGATTCTAATAACCATACAAGAGTTGTTTGCTACTCAGATGCTGATTGGGCAGAATCTCCTTCAGATAGAAGATCTACATCTGGATATTGTGTCACCATTGGTGGTAACTTGATCTCATGGAAAAGTAAGAAACAAAGTGTTGTGGCAAGATCCAGTGCAGAAGCAAAATATAGAGTTATGGCCTCAGCTGCCTGTGAACTTGTTTGGCTCAAGCAATTGCTTAGAGAGTTACAATTTGGAGATGTCACTCAAATGACACTTGTGTGTGACAATCAGGCTGCTCTTCATATTAGTTCTAATCTTGTCTTTCATGAGAGGACCAAACACATTGAGATTGACTGTCATTTCATTCAAGAAAAGATTATGTCTGGAGATATCAAGACTGAGTTTGTTAACTCAAGTGATCAGCTAGCAGATATTTTCACTAAATCTTTACGGGGGCCTAGAATTGATTATATTTGTAACAAGCTTGGCACATACGATTTGTATGCTCCAGCTTGAGGGGGAGTGTTAGATATTGTTTAGATATTATTTAGATATAGTTTGATATTGTTAAGATATTGTTAGATATTGTTAACCACAATATCAAACAATATCTTCTATTTATTCTGTTTACTTTCGGTTACTCTTTTAGTTGTACCTCTCTATTATAAATAGATTACCCTATGTGTGATTTATACACAAGGGAGATTAATTTCAAACTCTATTTCCTCTATATTCAACAATTACTCCCAAATATATTATTGGTTATCAATAGGGGATTCAACTTCCCCAATCTCCTTGAGCAGCAAGGTGTCCTTCCCTTCATAGAAATGCAAGGTACTTACTATCCAGATTTAGTTAGGGTCTTCTACTTTGGCTTTAAACATAGGTATCACATTGCTACCTCTAGATTCAAGGGTGTGACCATCATCCTTGATGATGATATTTGGGAAAATGTTATTCATTTTCCTTTAAGGGAGGATGTTGTAAATGTTCTTGCTGACTTAGAAGATTTTAATCGTATTATGGCATACCGCTGTTTTATCCGCAATCCTTCTATGGAAATTGGCCGCCAACTTTTGGCCGAGCCTTTGAAGAAAGAAGAACGCCTTTTGCTGCATCTTCTTGTTTGGATTCTGTGTCCCCGGGCAACCAACCATGCCCAATGTTCTTCTACTGACCTTCGCATTATTCATGCCATCATGATTAATGAGCCCATTGATTCACCAAACTTAATCACATTAACAATGCTTAAGGCGAAGCGTTACCCAACCTTCAAGATTCCTTACGCTCTCCTCATATCCAGAATTCTTGAATACAAAGGTGTAAATGTTGAAGGAGAACAACGAGCCTGGGCCCTAAATTCAAACAGAATGCTGGATGGCACACTCACTCAGCTACAAATGGTGAACGTAAACGAAGTTTACGTTCATAAAGATGATGCTCCTCACATGGCCAACGTGGCTCAAGATTCTGATGATGAGGACATGTCTGCTGCTGACATGTCTGCTGCAAATATTCATACTGCTAGAACGTCATCTGCTCATCCTACATCTCGCCCTTCTATGGAAGATATGTTGTTCGACATGAATCAAAGAATGCAGGAATTTTTCTCTATTTCTCAAGAACGACATCAAGAAATTATTCAACGTATTTCAGATGTAGATGATAGAGTATGTAATTTAGAGGACAGATTTGACGCCCAGTTTAATAGTGATGAAAGTGAAGAATTTTAATCTCTTCAACATATTTCTTGTTTGTACTTCATTTGCTGTATGGAATAAAAACTTTATTTAGCTTTGATTGAGGGAGAGCTATTTTTTATCTTATGCACTTATTGAGGGGGAGCTTTTCATTTTTTATCATTATCAAAATAGGGGGAGAAATTATTTAAAGCCTCTTATGTTTAATAATTTTAATGTTGTCTGGTATGTTTAATGTTTTGGTTAGCTGTGACAGATAAAACAAGTTATTACAAAGGGATTTAAAGGAAATTTTTATCATCATCAAAAAGGGGGAGATTGTTAAACATACAAGGATATGAAGCTTGCAGATTTTGATGATGATTCAAGAACAAAGGACTTAGAGATTTGAAGATCTTATGTAATAACTCTGTTTTGATGTTTTTGAGTCTGTAATATTAGAGTCCAAGATAGCCAGCACATAGATCTTCCTTTAAAACCTCTAAAAACTCATTTTTATCAAAAATACACTATGATAATCGATTATCACTCAGGATAATCGATTATTACAGAAAGAAAATTGTTTTCAGGAATAGCTCACTGTGATAATCGATTATCACTCAAGATAATCAATTATCACAGGCAAATAATCGATTATTTGGTCAGATAATCGATTATCCTAGTCCAGTTTTGTTCCTCTGCAAAAATGGCTCTGGAATAATCGATTATCACTCAGGATAATCGATTATTTATGTCTGTTATGAGTTTTGAAATTCAAATTTGGATCAATTTACGAAAACCCTATTCTCAATTCTTCTATTTTCGAAAATCACCATTTCCCAGACCCTATTCTCTCTACTTAAGGTTCTCCAAGGCTCTCTAAAAAAAAACAAACCTTTTTCATACAAAATTTAAGAGTTGTGACTGCGAGAACTTTCTATAGGGAAGAAAAAGGGGTTTTTGAAAACCTAGTGTGGGCTAGAAGCGATAAGAATCACTGAGTGGGTTTTTTGGTGGATTGTGTGTTGTGTCGTCTCTAGGAAAAGTTGTTGTTCATCCTTTGTGGATTCAAAGGAGGTGTTCATCTCTTGTGTGACTCAAGAGAGTTGTGTTCTATTCCTTATCTTTTCAATTTGTAATCTATTTGTAAACTGTGATTATAGTGACAACGTTAATCCTCTTTTTGAGTGATTAGCAACTGGACATAGGGTCTTTTGATCCGAACCAGTATAAATCAACTGTGTAATCTTCTTTCCCTTTTCTATTTACTTTACAACGCATTTTAATCGGTGAAATTTGGGGAACATTTTAAAACCCTAATTTTTGTTTAAGAAACCAATTCATCCCCCCCCCCCTCTTGGTTTTTGTCCGTAAATGCAAACATTACGTTGTACGATTCTAACAAATGTGCCCACAGATGATAGCCTTTGAGTTTGGGCATAGTTAGGGTAGACTTCCGGAAGGCGTCTTAGTGTATTGATGATTTGAAATTGATGATAATATGTAATTATTAATTCTATATCTACTTTATTATATCGAATTATTTAATACTTACCCTCTATTTTTCCATGTGGATGAGATTGCGATGATCACTTTTATGTGGGAGCAGATCAGGAGTTGAGAGGTGGAGATGCGACTACTGGGCAACAGGAATAGTTCAATAGGATGATCTTTGTGGGAGCTACTTTTGTATACATCTATATAAATAAGTTGCGATACTATATTTTGAGGTTCCATCGATGAACTGAGATTTCAGTCTATATTACAATTACAGTAATATAATATAATATAATATAATATAAATGTTGTTATTTACTTGTTTACTATTTTGTGAATGCATCATTATAGAAGCGATTTTTAGGGTCATTACAATAGTGGTATCAGAGCGGTAGTATCCTTGTAAATCTGTGGGGATGGGTAGTGAATCTATGATAAGTCTGTTGTGATTATACTCTGATATGTGTGTGTGTGTGTGTGTGTGAATGTTTGCTCTGTATTTATGGTTGTGTTTGATATAGGATGGCACCGCGAGCTCCTACTCCTACTCAGGCGAGTGTAGATGCCCTAGCCAGGACAATGGAAATGTTGGCAACTGCCATGTAGCAGCATGCTACCTACCTGCAGTGGAGGCCAACTATGATGTCATCCTCTACTGGATTCCACCAGTCAGAGCAGATGGGGCTGGCTGAGTTTATGAGGCATAACCTGCCTCGTTTTGGAGGAGATTTGGGTCCATATGCAGCAGAGAAGTGGCTGCGTGAGGTGGAGAAGATTTTTTGGCTACCCTATGCCCGGAGGACAGAAAATTGACCTTCGGAAAATACTTACTAGTGGATGAAGATGAGTTTTGGTGGTCAGGGACTCAGAGGATGATGATTACACGTGGGGAGGTGCGTAATTGGGAGACCTTCCATGAGAGATTCCTGGAGAAATACTTCCCCAACAATGTTAGATTTCAGAAGGAGACTGAGTTCCTGAGTCTAAGACAAGGCAATATGACGATCCATGATTACATTGTACTATTTGAGCACTTATCTCGTTTTTACACATGTACATCTTCATAATAGTGGTTTTGCAAGAAGTTTGAGGAGGGCTTGAGGGCTGATATCAAGCTCATGGTGGTTCCTTTCTCTATCAGGAGATTCCCAGAGCTGGTGGAGAAAGCGAAGACAATAGAGAGACTCCAGGAGGGGGGAGTCAGAGTGATGAGGACCCACCCAAGCGGGTTCCTGAGTGGGGGTAGTAGATTAGAGAGGAGGATGCCTTATTCACACTCCCAGTCCTCCAGGAGTGGCAGCGTTATCCTAGCACCCCGATCATCGGGATCTGTATCAGGGGTGAAATGTTTTCAGTGTGGAGGCCCACATTACAGGAATTAGTGCCCATAGAATGCCTCCACTACTCCTTTCCAAACTTCTCAGGCAGATTTTTGCTACACTTGCTAGAGGCCAGGACATAAGGCTAGAGACTGCCCATAGAGGCCCAGTGCTATAGTCTCAGCTGGGGCATCATCAATATCCAGGGGGAGTGAGGTGAAACCCAGAGCTGTAGGGAGGGTGTTTGCCTTGTCAGGAGCAGACGCATCGAGGTCAGAGAATTTAATGCAAGGTGTGTGATTTATCTCTGATATACCTCTACGAGTTTTGTTTGATTCAGGTGTTACCCATTCTTTTATTATTGATAATTGTATGGATAAACTTAAGTTACATGTGTGTGACCTATACCCAATGAATTGAGGGTATCTACCCCAACAGCTGGACTGGTGGTGTCTTCTTCTGTGTGTTTGAGGTGCCCAGTTGTCGTAGAAGGACTACAGTACAAGGTTATCAACCAATCACATTCTGATTGACTGTGGACAGAAGAGGTTGGTGCATCCGAAATTACAAGATGAGCTTATTACATCAGTTGGGCAGGTTCAGGAAGAGTTATAAGAGGAAGCTCAGTGTTATCTGATCCTGACTCAGATGGATGAAGTGAAAGATAATACACTGAAAGAGGTACCGTTTGTGAGCAAATTTCTTGATGTATTTCCATATGAGATATCAAGGTTGTCACCTCAAAGAGAGGTCGAATTTGGGATTGATCTAATTCCAGGTTCAGGCCCAATCTCTATGGCATCATACCGGATGGCTCCAGTAGAATTGGCTGAATTGAAGAAACATGTAAAGGATTTGCTGAAAAAGAAGTTCATTCGCCCAAGTGTATCTCCATGGGGCACGCCTGTATTGCTAGTAAAGAAGAAAGATGGGAGCTCCAGATTTGTATTCATTACCATCAACTAAACAAGGTAACTATTAAGAACAAAGTACCCGTTACCGAGGATTGATGATTTATTAGACCAGTTATAGGGAGTTTCAGTCTTTTCTAAGATTGATTTGAGATCTGGATACCATCAGATACTGGTTAAAGAAGAGGATGTATAGAAGACGACGTTTAGGTCGAGATATGGCCATTATGAGTATGTGGTCATGCCATTTGGAGTAACGAATGCACCTGCATTGTTCATGGACTACATGAACAGGATCTTTCGTCCTTATTTAGATAAGTTTTTTGTTGTTTTTATAGATGACATTCTTATTTATTCTAGGACTCGGGAAGAACACCAAGAACATCTGAGGGCGGTGTTGGCTGTGTTGAGAGAGAAATAGTTGTATGCTAAACTCTCAAAATGTGAGTTTTGGTTAGATCATGTGCATTTTTTGGGATATGTAATATCAGCAGAAGGGATATTTGTAGATCTTGCCAAGGTAGAAGTATTGTTAAAATGGGAACCCCCTAAGATAGTGACGAAAGTGCGTAACTTTGTGGGACTTGTCGGATATTACTGGAAATTTATAGAGGATTTCTCTAAAGTAACAACTTCTTTGACCTAGTTGACCCGTAAGGATCAAACTTTTGCTTGGACAAATAGATGTGAGGAGAGTTTCCAGGAGCTGAAAAGAAGATTGTTTAGTTCTCCAGTGTTGGTGATCCCAGATGTGACTCAATCTTTTCAGGTATATTGTGATGCTTCTATTCAGGGGTTAGGTTGTGTCTTGATGCAAGATAAGAGGGCGGTGGCATATGTGTCAAGACAGCTGAGAATTCATGAGAGAAATTACCCCACTCATGACTTTGAACTAGCAGCAGTGGTGTTTGCTCTCAAGATATGGAGGCATTACCTTTATGGAGTCAGATTTAAAGTTTGCAATGATCACAAGAGCCTAAAGTATCTATTCGATCAGAAGGAGCAAAATATGAGACAGAGAAGATGGATGATGTTTCGGAAGGATTATGACTTTCAGTTACTTTATCATCCTAGGAAGGTGAATGTGGTGGCTGACGCCTTGAGCATGAAGACAGTTCAGATGTCAGGAATGATGATGGATGAATTGAGATTACTCGAGCAGTTCAGGGATCTGCACCTAGATATAGAGTTTCGTGATACTAGCATTAGTTGTGGTAGCATTATCATTACTAATGATTTTCTTGGGATGATCAGAGATAGACAGCAGGGTGATATGACGTTGAAAGGTGTTATGGAGCAGTTAGGATCCGAGCAGACCATTGACTACAAGATGGGTGAGGATAATATTCTGAGATTTAGAGGAAGGATTTGTATTCCTGTTGACCAAGAATTGAAGAGAGCAATACTAGATGAAGGTCATCGGAGTCGTCTGAGTCTACACCCTGGTATGACTAAGATGTATCAGAATATGAAGAAGGTTTATTGGTGGTCTGGTATGAGGAGAGATGTTACAGAGTATGTGGCTGCTTGTTTGACTTGTCAGAAGGCAAAGGTGGAACACCAGAGGCCGAGAGAAATGCTACAACAAATGGAGATACCTGAGTGGAAGTGGGATAGAATTACCATAGATTTTGTTACCCATTTACCACGGACAGTTCGGGGGCACGATTCGATCTGGGTGATAGTGGACAAATTGACGAAGAGTGCATATTTCTTTCCCGTAAATCTGAGGATATCTATGACTAAGCTAGCACAACTATATATTTGCGAGATTGTCCGATTACATGGGGTGCCATCTAACATTATCTCAGATAGGGATCCCACATTTACTTCACGTTTCTGGCAGACTTTACAAGAGACATTAGGTACTCGACTTAGGTTGAGTTCAGCCTATCACCCCATGATGTGAACATTACCTATGATAAAGGCTAGAGCAAGGGAAGCAAATGAAGCTCTTCAACAAGTATTGTTGGTTGACCAAATTGTGTTTTAGATTAATCAATTAATGGGTTTTAGTTTGGTTTTATTGTAAATTGTAATAAGGGCCCAATTGGATATTTAGTTATCAATCTTTGGGAGACCAAGAGGGTGTATAGCTGATT
Organism: Sphenostylis stenocarpa; assembly: GCA_963425845.1. NCBI lineage: Eukaryota > Viridiplantae > Streptophyta > Magnoliopsida > Fabales > Fabaceae > Sphenostylis > Sphenostylis stenocarpa. The sequence continues at coordinate 55,311,788 of OY731400.1, read as the reverse complement.
GACTTTTGGATGCCACAATTTCAGTTACAATCAATCATTAAGTAGTTTTCAATTCCTAGGTTAATGGATCATTATTATCCTTTATTTGTCTCCATTAAGTAGTTTTCAATTCCTAGGTTAATGAATCATTATTAGCATTTATTTTCCTTTATTAAATCTTTGTAATTCTGATGACAAAGCTTCTATATAGGCTGAACCATTTTTATCAAAAATAACAAGTGGAATTTTATTTAGAACTATTAAAGTTTATCTCTTTTATCTTAGTGAGAGTGATTCTCCTAAATTCTTAAGTGATTCAAGAACCCTTGGCTGTATCAAAGGAATTTCACATCCTTTGTGAGTTGCCTTCCTTGGAAAGAGTGATTCTTTCCTTCCACCTTATCACTAAATTCCTAAATTTCTTACAAGGTTTTAACCCTAAAGATCCGAAATCACCTCTTGTGATTCATATCAATTGGTATCAGAGCCCCAGTTTAAAGGTTTGAACATCAAATTGATGGCAGAGGAGGATAAAAAGAAAATGAGAGAAAAATTTCTTTAAGAAAAGAGAGAAAAAAAGAAGAAGAGTGAAACACTTGAAGTGAGGGAGAGCTATTTAGCCATAAAAAGTTAGTATAATATTAGTTCTACATTCAATTTGTCAGACTTATCTCTTTTTTATGTAGATGACAAATCCGATTTGAGGACAAATCCTTTTCAAGAGGGAGAGAATGATGTGAACATGACCTATGACAAAGGCTAGAGCAAGGGAAACAAATGAAGCTCTTCAACAAGTATTGTTGGTTGACAAAATTGTGTTTTGAATTAATCAATTAATGGGTTTTAGTTTGGTTTTATTACAAGTTGTAATAAGGGCTCAATTGGAAATTTAGTTATCAGTCTTTGGGAGACCAAGAGGATGCATAACTGATTGACTTTTGGTTGTCACAATTTCAGTTACAATCAGTCGTTAAGTAGTTTTCAATTCCTAGGTTAATAAATTATTATTAGCATTTATTTTCCTTTAGTAAATCTTTGTAACTCTGATGACAAAGCTTCTTTATAAGCTGAACCATTTTTATCAAAAATAACAAGTTGAGTTTTATTTTTAGAAATATTAGAGTTTATCTCTTTTATCTTAGTGAGAGTGATTCTCCTAAGTTCTTGAGTGATTCAAGAACACTTAGTTGTATCAAAGGACTTTCACATCCTTTGTGAGTTACCTTCCTTGGAAAGAGTGATTCTTTCCTTCCACCTTATTACTAAATTCCTAAATTTCCTACAAGGTTCTAACCTTAAAGATCCTAAATCACCCCTTGTGATTCATATCACCCCGAGAGAGATGGACAGTCGGAGAGGACCATCTAGTCACTAGAAGACTTGTTGAGGTCTTGTGTTAGATAATCTAGGAAGTTTGGATGATATCCTTCCATTAATAGAGTTAACGTATAATAACAGCTATCATGCCAGTATCAGGATGACACCATATGATGCTCTTTATGGGAGGAGGTGCTAAACACCTTTATGTTGGTATCAGGATGAGGAGAATGTGTTGATCGAACCTAAGCTACTCCAGCAGACTATAGAGAATGTCCAGGAGATACAGGAGAAGCTGAGGACCATTATGAGTAAAAAAAATTCATATGCGGACCAGAGGAGGAGACCTTTGGAATTTGAGGGGGGAGACCATGTATTTTTGAGAATCAGACCTCCTATTGGAGTAGGAAGGGCAATTAAGTCTAAGAAGTTGACTCCCAAGTTTATTAGCCCATATCAGATTTTGAAGAAGGTAGGCCCAGTGGCATATCAGTTAGCGTTGCTACCTCATTTGGTGAATCTGCACAATATATTTCATGTATCTCAGTTGAGAAAATATGTGCATGACCCCAGTCATATCCTGGAGTCAGACGATGTGCATATTAGAGACGATCTCTCCGTTGATGTGAGACCAATGAGGATAGAGGATTCTCAACTGAAGCAACTTAGAGGTAGAACCATCTCAATGGTGAAGGTAGTATGGGATGAGAAATCCGGAGACTTCACTTGGGAGATGGAGGATTATATTCGAGAGATTCTATCCATATCTATTCCTTAGTAAGTTCATTTTCGAGGACAAAATTATTTTTTTGTGGAGGGGAGATTGTGACGTATGTTATTTTATTATTTATTATTATATATTATAATAATATTATACAGTGCAAAAACTTCATAGTTAAGTTTCCTCTGCACTGCAAAAATTTTTATATATATGTGCGAAGAGGGGGGGGGGTAAGAGGCATGAATTTTAGCAAGTGATTCTATTAGACAAATGATATCTAGAGGGGGATGAATAGATGCACAAATTAAATAAATGCCAAATTAAAAATTTATTTTAAGATGTCTAATATTTATTAATTTAATTTTAATTATCAAATTGAACAAAGATAAAGCGGAAGCAATATAATTAGAGAGATAAAATATCAATAAGATAGAGAAAGATAGAGATAAAAATAAGGGGCGTAAGGAGAGTAATGTAGTGAAAAAGAGATAAGGGAAAGAGAAGAACACACAGTGGTTTATACTGGTTCGAGTATAATCAACCCTACATCCAGTTCCCAAACAACTCTTAACACAAGAGTAACCCCAATTCACTATCTTTTAAATTTAGTTCACAAATTACAATAAACTCAACAAAAAACAAACTAATTCAAAAGACAATCACCTCCTTAGAAACCCATTAAGGATGAACACCTCCCTAGAATCTCATTAGGGATGAACACCTCCTCTGAACAAATCAAAGGATGAACACACCTCCTTAGAATCCCACTAAGGATGAACATCTCCCTAGAATCCCACTAGGGATGGACACCTCCTCTGAACAAATCAAATGATGAAAACACCTCCCTAAACAAATCAAAGGGATGAACAGTTTCTACACAGGAAACCCTAAAAAAAATACAACAAAATGACAGTGACTACTTAAACCCTAAATAGAGAATTTAACAATCAACCACTTAAGCCCACAAAGGATGAAGGTAATAAAATAAGAACAGTCACACCTGGGTAATGGAGACAACAAATTGTAAAAGCCTGTAGAATGTTAACCTCTAAGAACAAGTGTGATTAACAATGAAAGCACAGTAGGCAATGGAGAAGAAGGTTTTGGTAAAATATCTTTGTGGCAATGGAGAAGAGGGTTTTCTCAAAACATGTAAAATATCTCTGTTGCCTTGCTCAGAATTCTTTTCTCAAAACTAATTGAATGTGAATTGTATTTTCGAATTCTGTAATTTTGTGTTTTTTTATTTTTCATCAAAACTCATTTAAATAGGAAAATAGTCGTTGGTCATTAATAATTTCATAGAGAAAAATCAAGGTGTATTAAAAAACATTTATTCTTCAAAACAAATATATTTTTCAAATTTGTACTACCATAATTGATTATGTTACTAGTATAATCAATCATGACTAAGAAAATCGTTTTTCCATTTCTAATGCATCATAATTGATTATGACAGTGAAAAATATCTTGTTACAAAATTTTATCACACTTGTGCTTTGGAGGCTTATGCATAATACCACTTCATCAACTTGTACCTCCATATCCAGTATTCTAAGACTCTATCTAGTCTTCAGGAATCATCTTGGGTTTGCTTGAATCTTGAATAGATTCTTTATCAAATCATATCTTGGGCTTGCTTGAGTCTTGAATGTTGTGGACTTGAATCATCAACAAAATCAACTCTTGGAAATGTAAAGACATGTTTCACATTGCCATCAATCTCCCTCTCATTGCTTTCAATCTCCTCCTTTGTTATGATGATCAAGGAAACACCTAAAATGAATTAAAATATTTGACTCTATATAGTCAGCTCAAGATTAGCACATATTTGCACAATATAGTGTAGCACAGATTTGTATCAAGTGTCAGAGTCTCTTAATCTCCCCCTGAATATATTAATAACAAGACTTCCCCTAACTTATATGAGCAAATACTGTTGAACATTCAAGGACTTGATGTTGCAAATAATGATCATGAAGAATGTTGATTTTGATGATGATCCAAGAGCTTAAAGACTTAGAGTATTGAAGATTGAAGATTGATGATTTCTGTATTGTAATAACTCTGTTTTAGTTTGATTGAGTCTGTAATTATAGAGTCTAAGATAGCCGGTACATAGTCTATAACTTAGAAGCTTCAAAATGCTCAAATTTATCATGCAGGCTCGGCTTTAATCGATTATATAGGGAAATAATCGATTAAAACAGTGAGAAAACCATTTTCAGCATATACTCACTGTTTTAATCGATTAAAACATCAAAATAATCGATTAAAAGGTCAAATAATCGATTATTTCACCAAATAATCGATTAAACCAGAGAGGATTGGGTTCTGCGTATTTGGCTCTGTTTTAATCGATTAAAACTCCATTTAATCGATTATTTCAGTCTGTTTTTGTTTTTAAATTTCAAATTAACCCTATTTTCGAAAACCCAATTACCAAGAACCCTAGTTTCGAAATCCCCAATTCCTTAACCCTAATTTCCCTACTTAAACTCTGCTTTGGCACTCAGAAAATGAGAACAACTCTTTCCATACAAAAGTTAAGTGCTGTGAGTGCCAGAGAACTGTTTGTTGCAAGGAAAGGGGGCTTTTGGAAACCTGGTGTGAGGCTAGAAGCGATAAGAATCACTAAGTGGAGTTCTTAGTGGATTGTGTGCTGTGCCGTCTCTAGGGAAAGCTGTTCTTCATCTCTTGTGGATTTCAAGAGAGGTGTTGTCTTTACTTTATCTCTTTGATTTGTAATCTGTTTATAACAATTTGTTCTTAGTGACAGCGTTAATCCTCTTTTGAGTGATTAGCAACTGGACGTAGGGTCTTTTGATCCGAACCAGTATAAACCTACTGTGTAATCTTCTCTACTCTTCTCTATTTACATTTACGCAGTTTTTAATCGGTAAAATTTGGGGAAAATTTTGAAAACCTAATTTTTATTAAGAAACCAATTCACCCCCCCTCTTGGTTTTTGTCCGACCACGCGAACATTCCGCTGCGCGATTCTAACAAGTGGTATCAGAGCTTGCTTTGATAGTCATTCAAATATTTTCGAAAATGGCCGGACAAAATCAAACTTTTGCCGAAGGTGCGTCTATCAACAGACCCCCACTTTTTGCGGGTCAAAATTATCCTTTTTGGAAAGTACGTATGCAAATATTTTTAGAGTCTGTTGATAGAGGTGTTTGGGACGCAATTTTAAACGGTCCATTTGTTCCTAAAATTACAGAGAACGGTGTTGACGTTCTTAAACCTTTTGATAGATGGACTGCCGACGAAAGTCGAAAAGTACAATTTGATGTTAGGGCTAGAAACATTATTTCATCTGCTCTAACCCTTGATGAGTTCTACAGAATTTCTATTTGTAAAAGTGCACAGGAAATGTGGGAAATGCTTAGAGTAACCCACGAAGGAACTGACGACGTCAAAAGAGCACGTAAAAATTCTCTAATTCAAGAGTACGAAATGTTCCGGATGCAACCAGGCGAAACGATATTTGACGTACAAAAACGTTTCACTCATATCGTGAACCATCTCATCGGACTAGGTAAAATTTTTGACGTTGATGAATTAAATGTTAAAATTTTGAAATCTCCTGGATAGGAAATGGCAACCAAAGGTGACGGCCATCTCGGAGTCACAAAATCTTGCCACTATGTCTATGGCGGCGTTGTTTGGAAAGCTTAGGGAGCATGAACTTGACCTTGGAAGACTAAATGAGGAAGAGGGTCAATATCAAAAGAAGAACCTTGCTTTCAAAACCGAGATTTCAAAAAGCAATAATAAGAAAGAAGAAGAAGAAGACTCCGAAATTGATGAAGAAGAGATGAGTCTTTTTATAAAGAAGTTCACCAAGATGATGAAAGCAAAAGGAAGACATCCTTTCAAAGGTAAGGGAAAGGTAAAAGAAAATTCTTCCGTTAATATAAAATGCTTTGGTTGTGGTGAAGCAGGGCATATGAAGACCGAATGCCCAAACAAGAAAAATGATGAACATAAGGGCAAAAAGCAATTCAAGAAGAAAGCATATATTGCTTGGGATGACAGTGATTCAAATTCAGAATCAAGCGACTCAGAAATTGAAGCAAACATTTGCTTGATGGCAAATAACAACAATTCTTCGGATGTTGAGGTTAGTGATTCCGATTCATCCTCTTGTGAAGAAAATGATCATGATGAATTACAAAATGCTTATAATGAGTTATTTACTGCATTTATGGATATGAAAAAGGAATATAAAGTAGTAAAGAAGAATCTAAGAAAATCGGAAAAGGAAAATGAGTCCTTAAAATTGAAAATTGCATGTTTAGAAGAAAAGGAGGTAGCTAATACGAAAATTGTATGCTTAGATGAGAATAAGGACTTAGCTTGTGCAAATTGTAAAGAGCATGAATATGACATAGATATTCTTAACCATTTGCTTGACAAAGCCGAAAAAGAAATTGATGATCTTAGGAAGAATGAAATGGTTTTTGCTCAAAATAATGTAAATCATAGAGTTCCTTTGAAAAAGAGTAAATCTAAAAAGAAAAGAATATGGGTAGAAAAAGGAACTAGAGCATGTCATGTTAATAATGTATCTTATTCTAAAGCTACTCCAAATGCATGCTTCTATTGTATGAAACAAGGTCACACTTCAAATAAGTGTAAAATTAAACATTTTGGTATTCCAAAAGGTAAATATATTTGGGTTCCAATAGTTAAATAAATCTGTTTGTCTCTTTTATTTATTCAAAGAAAATGGATCATTTTGTATGTTTTAAACAAAATGCTTAGGTAAAATCATTTTATCTTTTCTACTTGCATAAAGATTCTTCTCTTAAAGATTTTTGCGAGAAGCCTCTAAAATTGTTTTAAACAGCTCAAAATAAAGTATTTTTACAAAAGCTTTCTTAAAACATGTTTTTAATCGATGCAGTTTTGAAAGAACCAAATAAAATCACTTAGAGTGGTCAAAGAAGTGTTTTTACAGCATTTTAATCGATACAACTGGTTTTTAATCGATTAAAACCATTTAGAACTCATTTTGACCGATCAGATTGTTATTATGAGCGGTCAGAAACGTTTAAATCGATTAAAAACACGTTTCAATCGATTAAAATTACTTAAAGGGTCTGGATGATCGATCAAAATCAAATTATGACCGATTAGAAGCAAATGTGATCGATCAGATTTTAATTATGAGCGGTCAGAATTTTTCAATCGATTAAAAACACGTTTCAATCGATTAAAATCACTTAAAGAGTCAGGATGACCGATCAGATTTTTATTATGACCGATCAGAACTCTTTTAATCGGTTAAAAACTCGTTTCAATCGATTAAAACAACTTAAAAACTTTTTCTACACTGCGTTTTAATCGATTAAAAGATGTTTTAACAGATTAAAACTGCACTTTTAACAGATTAAAAGAAACTTTTAACAGATTAATTAAACCAGCAGTTTTTGAAAATCTTCTATTGAAAACAGTTTGGCTTGAACTTTCTAAACTCACATTGAATATAAGTTTTCACACATCCTTAAGCAATCAATTGAGCAAGCTGCGGTGCAAACACTTTGGAGATCAAAGATGTGTTACTTGTTGATATATTATTGGATCAACTCGATAGTTTGTTATGTGTAGAATTTGCTAAGATAATGCAGGGAGAGTTTGAAATGTCTATGATGGGAGAATTGACATTCTTCCTTGGACTACAAATCAAGCAACTTAAAGATGGCACTTTCATCTCTCAAACTAAATACTGCAAGGAAATTCTCAAAAAGTTTGGTATGGACACCTCTAAGGAAGCTAACACACCCATGGGAACTTCATGCTATTTAGACAAGGATGAATCAGGTTTGGAAGTAAATCAAACTATGTATAGAGGTATGATAGGATCACTATTATACTTAACTGCTAGTAGACCTGATATTATGCATTCTGTTTGTGTGTGTGCTAGATTTCAGGCTTGTCCTAAAGAATCTCATTTAATTGCAGGTAAAACATATTTTAAAATACTTAAAAGGAACTACTTGGATTTGGCTTGTGGTATCCGTCTGATGCTTGTATTAGTTTATTAGGATATTCTGATGCTGATTATGGTGGATGTAAAATTGATAGGAAAAGCACTAGTGGGACATGTCATTTGTTAGGTTCATCCTTAATATCATGGCATTCTAAGAAACAAGCATGTGTTGCTTTATCTACCACTTGAAGTTGAATATATTGCAGCTTGGTAGTTGTTGTGCTCAAATTCTGTGGATGAAACAACAATTAGAGGATTATAGCATATATTTAAATGACATTCCATTAATGTGTGATAATACGAGTGCAATCAACTTAACTAGAAATCCAGTAATGCACTCTAGGACTAAACATATTGAGATTAGACATCACTTTTTAAGAGATAATATCAGCAAAGGAAACTGTAAGATAGAGTATGTAGACACTAAACGTCAATTAGCAGATATATTTACTAAGCCTCTACCCAAGGATAGATTCTATGATCTTAGAAGAGACTTAGGGATACTAGAAATAGCTTAAATTCTGCTTAATTTGACTGTTTTTGGATGATTGTTATGATTAAATTCGTGATGCAGGATATTCATAGGTTATAATGTGCCAAAACCTTAAAAACTTGATATAGCCTCTGGAATAATCGATTACTGGAAGTGATAATCGATTATTTTCCCTTAAAAATGCCCAAAACAGGGTATTCTCCTCTGGAATAATCGATTATCTCGTGAAATAATCGATTAAATGCCTCTGATAATCGATTATTTACTGGAAATAATCGATTAAAGCTATCAGATATTGAAATAATCGATTATCTTGAAATATAATCGATTAAATGCGACCAGTTTTGCCTCTTAGCCGTTGCCAACGGATATTTTGCCATGAAATCCTTTCTATATGACCGTTGGAAGTGTTTTCTCTATAAATAGAGACATCTAGGTCAATTATACTCACTTCTAACTCTTGTAATCAAGTTTTCTTGAAATCTATACTCTCTTTGCTTCATTATTCCCTCACTTGTCTCCAAAATCTCTTCAAGTTTATCTACTCTTTCAAATGGCCTCATCCTCTCGCCCTAAGATTCCTACAAGAAGAAGATCTGCACCTTCTTCTCATTCCCGTCCTAATTCTGTAGAAGGATGGATCTCTGATGCAGATGGTCAACAAGAATTTCTAACCTACTGGAAAGAAAAAAGCTATTATTTCTCCCAAATTTCTTATAGGTGAGCAATTCATTCGTAGGGGTTTCAATTTTCCTAATCTTCTTGAAATTCAAGGAATTCTCCCGTTTATCCAAATGCAAGGTACATACTATCCTGACTTAGTTAGGGTATTCTATTCTAGATTCAAGTTTAGGGATCAAATTGCTACATCCCGTGTAAAAGGGGTTACCATAATTCTAGATGATGATATTTGGGAAAATGCTGCTCACTTCCCCATTAGAGAAGATGCTATTAACGTTTATGGTGAGCTAGATGACTTTGACAGGTTCTTAGCTTATCGATCTTTTCTGCGGAATCCTTCTCTGGAGGTTGGACGTATTCTTCATGCTGGACCTTTAAAGAAGGAAGAACGCATGCTTCTACATTTACTTGTATGGATCTTATGTCCCCGGGCTACGAATCATGCCCAATGCTCTTCCATTGATCTTCGAATTATTCATGCCATAATGAATAATGAACCTTTAGATTGGGGTGTTCTTGTCAAAATGACCATGCTTAAAGCAAAACGTCATCACACCTTCAAAATTCCATATGCACTTCTTGTATCCCGTATTCTTGAATATAAAGGAGTGAATGTTGAAGGTGAGCAAGCAGTTAGAACAAACAACTTAAACCGCATGTTGGACAGCACATTGACTCAACTTCAAATGGTGCGTGTCAATGACATCTATGTTCACAAAGATGACGTTCAAAATCAAAGTGATGCAAATGAAGACTCTGATGAAGATATACCTCCAGTCGATAATTTTCCCTCTAACCAAATCCAAAGTGTTGGAACATCCTCGTCTCATCAAGAAACAAGACAATCCATGGAAGATATGCTTTCCGACATGAATCAAAGAATGCAATCTTTCTTCAATCTTTCTGGAGTACGCCATGATGAAATTATTCGTCGCATATCCGATGTAGATGATAGAGTGGGTAGATTAGAAAATAGATTTGATACTCACTTTAATGATGAGGACAGTTGAAGAATTTTAAATTCTGTTATGTATTTTCTTTTGTTATTGTCTTGCTATTGTAATGGATAAATGATTATGAAATAAAATTTGATGTTTCTTTTATGCTATGATTGAGGGGGAGCTTTCTCTAACTTATGCATATTTTGAGGGGGAGCTCTTATGATTGATGTTGCAGAGTTCTTTTTGATTATAATCAAAATAGGGGAGAAAAATTTAAAGCCTATGATTCAATATTAAATGTTATCTGGTATGTTTAATGTGTTTGTTAGTATGACAGATGAAACAGGTTATTACAAGGGCTTTAAAAAGATAATTTTGATCATCATCAAAAAGGGGAGATTGTTGAACATTCAAGGACTTGATGTTGCAAATAATGATCATGAAGAATGTTGATTTTGATGATGATCCAAGAGCTTAAAGACTTAGAGTATTGAAGATTGAAGATTGATGATTTCTGTATTGTAATAACTCTGTTTTAGTTTGATTGAGTCTGTAATTATAGAGTCTAAGATAGCCGGTACATAGTCTATAACTTAGAAGCTTCAAAATGCTCAAATTTATCATGCAGGCTCGGCTTTAATCGATTATATAGGGAAATAATCGATTAAAACGAGTGAGAAAACCATTTTCAAGCATATACTCACTGTTTTAATCGATTAAAACATCAAAATAATCGATTAAAAGGTCAAATAATCGATTATTTCACCAAATAATCGATTAAACCGAGAGGATTGGGTTCTGCGTATTTGGCTCTGTTTTAATCGATTAAAACTCCATTTAATCGATTATTTCGAGTCTGTTTTTGTTTTTAAATTTCAAATTAACCCTATTTTCGAAAACCCAATTACCAAGAACCCTAGTTTCGAAATCCCCAATTCCTTAACCCTAATTTCCCTACTTAAACTCTGCTTTGGCACTCGAGAAAATGAGAACAACTCTTTCCATACAAAAGTTAAGTGCTTGTGAGTGCCGGAGAACTGTTTGTTGCAAGGAAAGGGGGCTTTTGGAAACCTGGTGTGAGGCTAGAAGCGATAAGAATCACTAAGTGGAGTTCTTAGTGGATTGTGTGCTGTGCCGTCTCTAGGGAAAGTCTGTTCTTCATCTCTTGTGGATTTCAAGAGAGGTGTTGTCTTTACTTTATCTCTTTGATTTGTAATCTGTTTATAACAATTTGTTCTTAGTGACAGCGTTAATCCTCTTTTGAGTGATTAGCAACTGGACGTAGGGTCTTTTGATCCGAACCAGTATAAACCTACTGTGTAATCTTCTCTACTCTTCTCTATTTACATTTACGCAGTTTTTAATCGGTAAAATTTGGGGAAAATTTTGAAAACCTAATTTTTATTAAGAAACCAATTCACCCCCCCTCTTGGTTTTTGTCCGACCACGCGAACATTCCGCTGCGCGATTCTAACAAATACTTCTCTTAACTCTCCCTGTTTAATTTAGAATTAGGAATGAATTTCATATAGATTTTAATTCATCAAAAAATCTCCCCCTGTTTCATTGATAATCATAAAAAATATTTCAAGGGAAAAAAATCTCCCCCTGTTTCACACAAATTAATATCATCAAAATCTTTCCTTATTTCATTGATAATTATGAAAAATATTGCAATAAAAATTGAGCACAAATTTGCACAGATTAATACATAAATCAAGGTAGAGAAGATAATGCATCACAAAATGTCATAGAGAAGAATATCATATTAAGAAGGCAATATCTAGGATATCCAAGATAAATGAAGAGAGAGAAAGATAGGGGAAGAAAATGATTGCATAGATAATAAAATAGAATGCAGTAATTTCCGAAATTGTACTCTTCTTATTGAGGCAGACTTTCAAATTCAAATTTAAATTCACTCATATTCGAAATTTCAAATTCAAATTTCAACAAATTTCAAATTTTCAAATTCAAATTCACTCAAATTCCAAGTTTCCAATTCCAATTTCAAATTTCAAACTTCAAATTTTGAATTTAAACTTCAAATTTCAAACTTTCAAATTTTAAACTTTCAAATTTCAAAATTTTAAACTTCAAAACTTTCAAATTTCAAACTTTCAGATTTCAAAACTTTCAAATTTCAAATTTTCAAAATTCAAACTTTCAAATTTCAAATTTTCAAAAATTAAGACTTTCAAATTTTAATAATTTCAAATTTTCATAAATTCAAATTTTCATAATTCAAACTTTCAAATTTCTAAGTTGGTTAACAATCAAATTTATGTGGCAGATAAGTGCAGATATTCCATGCAAAGGCATGAGAAACAATAATAAACTTATCTTTGTGATATTTTTTTGTTCATCCATCTTGTTCTTGTACACCCATTTAGCTCCAATAACCTGTATTGATTTCTTATTCTTGATAATCACCTGCAACATCAACATACAAATCTAGGTACCCTTTAATTATTTTTGGGTCCTTAAGAAGGTTAGTAGAATCACAAGTCTCTTCCGAAAGACTAAGGATAAAAGAATAAAACCATGATATAATAATCAATTATCACAACACCTTCAGAATCAAGATAATTGATTATGACAACAAGAAAGCTTTTTTCCGAAAATTTATAATCTATTAGATGCTCAAACTATCATCTAGACATATATAAATTTTTTGTTCCTTTAGGCACCCATTCATATTTTTCTTTAGATATGCCAAAATGTTTTATGTAACATCTATTTGATGTATGACCTAATTTCATGCAATAAAAACATGTTGGTTTTCTTTGAAGAGGTCTAAATGAATTTCTTAAAGTACTTAAAACTGGTTTCACTTCTGTTTTTCTTGACTTTTTCACAAAAATAGTTTTATGAGGTTCTAGACTTTCTTTGGGTTTGTAACCAAGTCCAACTTTGTTGGAATTTCCTCTTTGATAACCTAATATAGAATCAAGATTTTCAGAAGATTTTGAAAACTTGCTTATTATTTTCTCCAACTTGAAAATCTCATTTTCCAAATGATTACAATTTTCAGAAGGTTTAACAACTTCTTTATTTTTAGACAAAGTTTTAAATTTCTCAACATCTTTCTTTAAGCACTCATTTTCTTTTTCAAGAATACAAATAGTGTTTTCTAATGCATTAAACTTTTGTTTAAGTGCATTGTATTTCTTAGATAACTTGGTAAAACCTTCATACATATCTTGATATTATTTAAATAACTCATCATATTCATTTAGGGATTTTGTACTGCTTACCTATGATGAGGTTTCTTGTGATGAGATTTCATCATCACTTTTTGTCATAAAGCAAATATTTGTTTCTTCTTCTTCATCACTGCTTTCGGAAGAACTCTCTTGTGTTGTAGAAGAATCATTATCCTCCCAATCGATATAAGATTTACGTTTTCTCTTATAAATATCGTTCTTATCTTTCTTCACATCTTTCTTTTCTTTCTTAAGTTCCGGACAATCTGGTTTGATATGGTCAGGTTTTCCACATTCATAGCAATGATATTTATTTGTTTTCTCCTTTCTTTGCTGTCTCTTTTTCTTGTTCTTCATAAAACAAAAAAATTGTTTAACAAAAAGAGACATATCAGAATTTGAAAACTTACCTTCATTTTCTCTTTCATCTTGTGAAGATTTTTCTGCTTTTAGAGTTATCGTCTTGGTTTGATTCTATTGACTGTTCTTTAACCTTTGTAGCTCCATCTCATGTTCTCGCAGCTTTCCAAATAGAGTAGCAATATTCATTTCTTTGAGATCCTTTTATTATGTAATAGCAGTGACCTTTGGTTTCCAATTCCTGTCTAAGGATTTCAAGATCTTTATGTTCAACTCCTCATTGTCAAAACTCTTTCCTAATGCTTTCAAGTGATTTACTATATGTGTGAAGCGTGTCTGGAAATCCTTGATGCTTTCATTCTGCTGCATTTGAAACAATTCATACTCCTGGATGAGTGTGTTCTTACGTGCTGCTTTAATTTATTTGTTCCTTCATGTGTTACTTCAAGAGTGTCCCATATTTCTTTTGTCGTCTTGCATTGTGAGACCCTGAAAAATTCATCACGAGTTAAGGCAGAAACAATAGCATTTCGGGCTCTTATATCATAATGGGCACGCTTGTTTTCATCTGGCGTCCATTGATCAAAAGTCTTTGGAACAACTTCAGATTCTGTTGTTCTCATCGGAATGTAGGGACCGTTAAGTACAACATCCCAAACACCGTAATCTAGTGTTTGTAAAAATATTTCCATTCTCGCCTTCCAAAATTGATAGTCTTCTCCTTCAAATAATGGTGGTTTGTTTATTGAGGCTCCTTCCCTGTAAACCTGATTTTGCATAGACATCTTGACAGATCATTCAGAAATATCTTATCTAACCAAGCTCTGATACCACATGTTAGACAAATGACATCTAGAGGGGGGTAAATAGATGCACAAATAAAATAAATGCCAAATTAAAAATTTATTTTAAGATGTCCAATATTTATTAATTCAATTTTAATTATCAAATTGAACAAAGATAAAGCAGAAGAAATATAATTAGAGAGATAAAATATCAATAAGATAGAGAAATATAGAGATAAAAATAAGGGGCGTAAGGAGAATAATGCAGTGAAAAAGAGATAAGGAAAAGAGAAGAACACACAGTGGTTTATACTGGTTCAGGTATAGTCAATCCTACATCCAGTTCTCAGTCAACTCTTAATACAATAGTGACCCAAATTCACTATTTTTTAAATTCAGTTCACAAATTACAATCAACTCAGCAAAAAGCAAACTAATTTAAAAGAAAATCACCTCCTTAGAAACTAACTAAGGATGAACACCTCCCTAGAATCTCACTAGGGTTGAACACCTCCTCAGAACAAATCAAAGGATGAACACACCTCCTTAGAATCCTACTAAGGATGAAAACACTTCCCTGAACAAAGGGATGAACAGTTTCCACACAGGAAACCCTAAAAAAATACAACAAAATAACAGTGACTACTTAAACCCTAAATATGGAATTTAACAATCAACCACTTAGGCCCACAAAGGATGAAGGTAATAAAATAAGAACAGTCACACATGGGTAATAGAGACAACAAATTGTAGAAGTCTGTAGAATGTCAACCTCCAAGAACAAGTGTGATTAACAATGAAAGCACAATAGGCAATGGAGAAGAGGGTTTTGGTAAAATATCTATGTGGCAATGGAGAAAAGGGTTTTCTTAAAACATGTAAAATATCTCTGTTGCCTTGCTCAGAATTCTTTTCTCAAAACTGAGTGAATGTAAATTGTATTTTCGAATTCTGTAATTTTGTGTTTTTGATTTTTCATCAAAACTCATTTAAATAGGAAAATAGCATCAAAAAATAGTCGTTTGTCATTAATAATTTCATAGAGAAAAATCAGGGTGTATTAAAAATATTTATTCTTCAAAACATATATATTTTTCAAATTTGAACTGCCATAATTGATTATGTTACCAGTATAATCAATTATGACTGAGAAAATCGTTTTTCCATTTCTGATGCATCATAATTGATTATGACAGTGAAAAATATTATGTTAAGAAATTTTATCACACTTGTGCTTTGGAGGCTTATGCATAATACCACTTCATCAACTTGTACCTCCATATCCAGTATTCTAAGACTCTATCTAGTCTTCAGGAATAATCTTGGGTTTGCTTGAATCTTGAATAGAATCTTTATCAAATCATATATTGGGCTTGCTTGAGTCTTGAATGTTGTTGACTTGAATCATCATCAAAATCAACTCTTGGGAATATAGAGACATGTTTCACATTGCCATCAATCTCCCCCTGATTGCTTTAAGATTCTCTCTCCCATATCACGCGTTCTTCTTCTTCTTTCATTTAAATTTCAAGCAAACGATATTTTACTCGTGCAGGATCTGGTGAAACGGGAGAGAACTTAGATTAAGTGGGAAAGCTTCGGTAGAAATACCACACAAGGTAAGGGGAAGTTTAATTCATTCAATATATTAGACTGAATTGTTGGGTACTCTGTGAATAAGGAATAGGAGTAGAAATCTAAATTATTTGAATGACTGATTTTGAAGATTTCTTCATGTTTTATAAGTTTGAAATTTTATTGATATTAAAGATGAATTATATGGTAAAATTATTGTTTTTGAGTTAAAATGGGCATATCTCGTGTTTAATTTGGATTTGGAACTAGTTTGGTTGCTTGAAACTGAAAAATTTGAAATCTCGAAATTTTGATATGGTTACTGGACGCCAGGATGAATAAAGGGGTAAGAGAGGAATTTTTGAAAAAGATCAAGGGTAAAATAGTTATTTTACACCCTAGGGAGATAAATGAAATTTTTGAAAATGTTCAAGGGTAAAATAGTCATTTTCAGGACATGAAAGGAATAATCGAAAATGTCCAAGGGTAAAATAGTCATTTTCGGGACATGAAGGAATAATAAAAAATATCCAAGGGTAAAATAGTCATTTCGGGATATGGAAGGAATAATCGAAAATGTCCAAGGGTAAAATAGTCATTTAGGGACATACATGGAATTTTAAGAAAAGATTAAGGGCAAAATAGTAATTTAATGATTTCAAGATGAAAAAGGAATAATAGAAAATGTTTAAAGGTATAATTGAAATTTTAGAAATAAAGTAATGGTATGTTAGGAAAAATAATTAAAATATAGAATGAAATTAGAAATTTTAAAGAATCAGCAGCGTGTTGTGACGTGTGTAGGTTAAACTGAGTCTGAGGGCTGATGCCCAGAATCAGTCATGAGATGCTATGTATTGGCTAGACTGAGCCGGAGGGTTGGTGCCTAGGATCAGTCAAGTACTATTATTTATTGACCCGAATGAGCCATGAGGACAGGTGGTCCAGAATCTGGCAGATGTGAATGATTGTTGTTGTGTTTGAATGGTACTCGGGGTGGTACAGAGTATATTAGTGTACTAACTATGTTGGAGGATTCAGATGAGGTCCCAAACTTCACTGATTGGTCGGGTTAGGTAGATTACGAGATGAGGTGGTGAGAAGTCGATGGAGGATGACTGGTGGCGTGCTCAAAGGGGTACTCCAGAATGAATGATGAAGGGCGCCAGTAATCTCACTCTGTGTGGAGGGTGGTCAGGATGGTACTGCGAGTGCTGACAACAATGTGCCCACAGATGATAGTCTCTAAGTTCGGGCATAGTTAGGGTAGATTTTCGAAAGACGTCTTAGTGTATTGATGATTTGTAATTGATGATAATATGTAATTATTAATTCTATATCTACTTTATTATATCGAATGATTTAATATTTACCCCCTATTTTTTTCCATGTGGATGAGACTGCGATGATCACTTTTATGTGGGAGCAGAGC
This sequence comes from Sphenostylis stenocarpa, assembly GCA_963425845.1. Lineage (NCBI taxonomy): Eukaryota > Viridiplantae > Streptophyta > Magnoliopsida > Fabales > Fabaceae > Sphenostylis > Sphenostylis stenocarpa. The sequence continues at coordinate 55,294,297 of OY731400.1, read as the reverse complement.
AGGAGTTGAGAGGTGGAAATACGACTACTGGGCAACATGAATAATTCAGTAGGATGATCTTTGTGGGAGCTACTTTTGTATGCATCTATATAAATAAGTTGTGATACTATATTTTGAGATTTCGTTAATGAACCGAGATTTCAATCTATATTACAATTACAATAATATAATATAATATAGATATTGTTATTTACTTGTTTACTATTTTGCGAATGTATCATTATAGTAGCGATTTCTAGAGTCGTTACAAAGTAAAATTTTAATCAACTGACTATTTGAAATATAATTAACTTTTGTTTCACAATATGATCATAGTAGATAAAATCAACATATCATAAAAATGAAGATAAATTAGTGATAAAATTTCTATGATACAATTATCACATTACATTTCACTTCTAAGTCAATAACCAACCAATTTCCAATTTTTTAGTTTTTTTTTTTTTTCCTTATGCTCACATTGAAGACAAGTTAAAAAAAGAAGGGCAGAATTTTTTTTAAAATAAAGAAACAGTGAATAAATTAGCTTAATAAAATCAACTTGTTGCATTTAAGCTAACCTATATTTATATTTATATATATATATATATATATATATATATATATATATATATATATATATATATATATATATATATATATATATATATATAAAGAAATGAGTATAGGATATTAGAAAGAATTTAGAGTTTAGAATGGCTGAAAAATTTATAAAAATGAAATTCAAATCGAAAAAAAAAATTACACTCTTTAAATAAAGATAAAAATTTCAAATTTTACTCAATTTAACCATTTCACACTTTTACTATTAAAATTTTGCTCGTTACATTTATAATAATTTACATATAAATAATAAATAAAATATTAAAACTTAGTTAATACATAAAATATTTTTTATTGTAATTATAAAAATGGACAAAGTTTCATAAATTGACATATAAAGTATTTATAGAAACGATTATAGGTAGTTTAAGCACAACAGGTGAGTAAATTTTTTCCTATTTAAACGTGAAACCGTTGGTTAATTTGGAACAACTTATGTTAGTTAATCCATGTGTTTGTTTGGCAGAAAAAAAAAATCTAATAATTTAATTTTTTTTTTTTTAAAATGCTATTATGAATTCATTTAATGAGTAAACGGTGAATAACATCTTTTCTAAATACGACAAAAGCTAGATATGAAAAGTGACAAAGTGAGCATATAGTACAATTCCGAAAGCAGGAGGAACGAGAAAGAGATACGACCCAAATAGTGAGTGAATGGAATCTTCCTTGTTCTTCTTCTCCTAGCCCTCGCAACCCAAAAAGCAACGTTCACAACACAACACAAAGGAAGAAGAAGGTGCATAACACACAAAACAATGGCGTCCACGTTTGGCACTTCTTCTATTGCCCTTCTCCGTTCATCACTCCACTCTTCCCAATCCCTTCCCACTGATTCGTTCTCCCAAACCTCATCAGGTACATACATCTTCTCATCCCAACCTATGTTTTTTGGTGAAATAGTGATGTGATTTTGAACGGTTGTTTTGTGGCTTTGCAGTGCAGATATTTGGACCCAAGTTTTGCGGAGGAATTGGGATTCATGTCGTCAAGGGCAGGTATGGGTTCCCGGTTGCGAGTGCTGTTGCTGCTCAAGTTAACGCTTCAGACCAGGTATGTTAGGGATACTCCGATTGTGATGCCAGAATTTCACTGGGTATTCTTCTTCCAAGGGATCTAAATGCTGGTGTAGTGTATGAGTCATTGTTAGCAAATCATACATTGGGGACATAGTTTTTGGACCATTGTATCTTTGTTTCTATTGAATTTGCACATAGGCTGTGATTGGATAAGGGATGAAATGTCAAAGGAAGAAAAGGTTAGGGCAATGGGGCTTATACTTATTAGGTTTTACTCAGTCATTAGTTGTATCAAATAAAATGAGCGTAATTAAAAATGCACATGTGTTTTTATGTCTCCGTTCAATCATGAATTGCCGTCTAAGGTAAAATTGTTGAATTTTTTAATAAGTACTTTAAAAATCATATTTTTTTTCTAGGGCTTGACTAAAATACACATACAATAGTGTATATGTGTAATATATATTTCGTATAATAAATATACAATGCAATTATGTAAATCCAAATTAGGAACATTCATCTCAGACCTACTTAAACGAAATAAAGTTTGTAAATCATTACCATCATAAATCATTGGTGTAGTCTTTAAATATGAACAATACCAATCTCGTTCCTTTGTGGAAGTTCTCCATAAAATGGACAATTTCTATCTTTTGTTCATCAACGGAAAATGATTTGATGTTTCTATAAGTATACATGCTTACATGTCTCATACGTACTGGATTTTCATAACATTTAATAAAAGGTTGGACACTTCATCAAATATGTATCTTCGAAGCAATTTAAAGTACCAGTGCTTCAAAGCTGGTTGATGGCGTAAAATTCTTTACACTTGTGTGTATAAAAATTTGGCCCTTGCACATCTGTTTTTGGTTTCCTGTTTTGATGACATCTCAACTCTGTAAACTTAATCCAGGCTCGGAAATTCGCTTTTACCGAGAGCCAGAGGCCAGTGTACCCATTTTCTGCTATAGTGGGACAGGACGAGATGAAGCTTTGCCTGCTCCTAAATGTGATTGATCCCAAGATTGGAGGTGTAATGATCATGGGCGACAGGGGAACAGGGAAATCTACAACTGTTCGATCACTGATTGATTTGCTTCCTGAAATCAAGGTTGTTGCTGGTGACCCATATAATTCAGACCCCGAAGATCCAGAATTCATGAGTGTTGATGTGAGAGCGCGTGTGTTGAAAGGAGAGCAGCTCCAGATTGTCTTCTCCAAAATTAACATGGTGGATTTGCCATTAGGAGCTACAGAGGATAGAGTCTGTGGGACAATTGACATTGAGAAGGCCCTAACTGAGGGCGTAAAGGCCTTTGAACCAGGCCTTCTAGCTAAAGCTAATAGGGGAATTCTGTACGTTGATGAAGTTAACCTTTTGGATGATCACTTAGTTGATGTATTGTTGGATTCTGCTGCATCAGGTTGGAACACGGTTGAGAGAGAGGGCATTTCAGTCTCACATCCCGCTAGGTTTATCCTAATTGGTTCAGGAAACCCTGAAGAAGGAGAACTCAGGCCACAGCTGCTGGACAGGTTTGGAATGCATGCTCAAGTAGGGACTGTTAGGGATGCTGAGCTAAGAGTGAAGATTGTGGAGGAGAGAGCTAGTTTTGACAAAAACCCAAAAGGATTCCGACATTCTTACAAGGCAGAGCAGGAAAAGCTCCAGCAACAAATTGCCTCTGCAAGGGGTTTTCTTCCTTCTGTTCAAATTGATCACGATCTCAAGGTGAAAATCTCCAAGGTTTGTGCAGAATTGAATGTGGATGGATTAAGAGGAGACATAGTGATAAACAGAGCTGCAAAAGCTCTTGCTGCCCTCAAGGGGAAAGTCAAAGTAAGTGCAGAGGATATTGCTAATGTCATCCCTAACTGTCTGAGGCATCGTCTTCGAAAGGATCCCTTGGAATCGATAGATTCAGGTTTACTTGTACTGGAAAAATTTTATGAAGTTTTCCGCCGAACATGATATGACATGGTCTCTCTTTTTGGGGGTTTTTGAATATTTTACCACTTAGTCTTTTACATTTTAGCCTTTTATGTGAGGATTTTCATTTTCCTTGAAGGATTTCTTATCTTTTAATAGATTCTTACACAGTATAATACAAAAAGACCTCAAATTTCATTTTGGTCTTTTGTATTATCCGGTGAGTGTTGGGTCTCTCAAAGGGATTCATCGAAGAAAAATAACAATAATGAAATATAATTCCAATCCAAAAATAACATTAATGAAACATAAGCTCAACCTAAATGCAGGATTTACATCATTCTTAACCAAAAACTTTAAGGTATTGGATTATGAGTCTTAATTCTTTATATATTACTCAACTTTCTCATTCTTATTCAATATAAGATTCAGATTTATGTTTGGATTACTTAATAGTAACGATATATAGTTTCTTTTGAATCTATAATCTATGAAGATTAAGTAGTATTTCCCATCCTATTCTGAACCGAACATTCAAAGTAAAAACCAGTTTCTTCTGAATCTATAATCTATGTAGTTAAAGTGGTATTTCCCATCATTTTCTGAACAGAACATTCAAAGTAAAAAGTAGTTCCCTTTTTTAGCTTTGAATAAAGTGTATTTTGCTATATTTTTAACGTTATATAAATTATGTGATGAGACAGTTTTGCACATACTTACTTACATGAAACCCACGACTGTCACACTGAATGTTTTCCCTTGTACCATTGTATGTTACAACTCAACAAGCATCTAGAAAGTCATTTTCCATCTATCAAACTTTGCAAAACGTAGAATTGTACGAAGACAATTCATTTTAACTAAAAATCACAAGGTGATCTACTGTATTAAGTTGGCCTTCCAACACTCAGTACGTAGTTTAGGATAAAGGCCTAACTGACTTAGGGAATCTCCTATGCAGGGATTTAAATAAAAGTCTTAAATGTAAAACTCAGTTCTTCTAAGAAACTCTCATTAAAGTATACTGATGTAATATGGTGAGAGTCTTAAATTTAAGTCACGGGTCTTACATTTAAAACTGAGGTCTAAGAAACTCTTATTGAAGTATGCTGATTTAGGATGATGGCGTTTTAAAATTAAGAACTGGAACATTATCTTAAGGACATCAATTTCAGAGAAGAACTAATTATGCAAACAGTCAAGTGTGGCATTGTGAATTCTTATCAATTCTCATTATTGAAATAAAATTTGTTAGAGTTGCTTAAAGTGTTACCATGGTGGGACCTATTTAAAGTAAAATAAGATCCTGGAAGAGTTTCTTATAAGATCCCTCCTCCTGCATTGTAAGTATTCTTAGGAACTGGGAGAAAGCAAGTTAGTGAGTGGTCAGCAAATGCATCTAGACTCGTTAATACTATTTTAAGTGATTCAACGTCTGCAAGTCTCAACTTTATGATGTATTAACAAGGAATATGTCTTTCAATTGATGTGATATTACCTTCTTCCTTTCTTATTAAATATAAACACTTGCTACAGATTCTAGAACTCTGTTGTTATGGATTTTTTGAATTATTAAGAACAAATATCAAGGAAAAATACAAGAAATAATGAACTCAAGGTAGTATAGTATCATTTGATACATTCTGTGGAACCTTGAATTTAGGATTCTGCTCCAGGAAAGCCGGTGGCCGTTGATACACAACTGATGCAGCCCTAATCAAGATCCCAGCAGTTAAACCCCAGATGAGGTATTTTTTATGCCCAGCACCATAGTCAAAGAAATGCAACAAATACTTCTCGCCCATCCACTCCCTCTCCTCCTGCCTCCGATTTTCATCCTGGTTAAAGTGAGGACATCAGATACGTGATATTAACGATGAAGATTATACGAGATCAAAATGAAAAGAATAAGCATGGACCTTGAGAAACATCTCCAAAGGTGCATCAAATACTGCTTCCACTTCAGCTGGATTTAGAACAGGTTTGAATGCTTTCTTGTCATTAAGTATGCCTATGACCGGAACTACTCTTAGGAGATGCTACAAATATAACAGTGACAAGTTAAAAGTACTAGAGTGAAACTTCCCATTCAAACCATATAATATGAAGAATATGAAGCACATTTGAAATGGAATAGACTAACAAAAAGGCGTCTAATCTATCTAACAAGTGGGAGTTTAAACATCATCAAAACAAATAAGATGATAAACATGATTAGAGTTTATATTTTTAATTATATAAATGTGTATAGTTTTTAATCTTTGGTGATAACCCATCGCACAAAGTTTCTTATCATCTCCTGAACATGAACTTGATTTGTCATATACAAATTATTGCAAATAAGCACTTATTTCCATGTATGGTTTGTCAAAGAAAATATTACACCACCCAAACTATGGAAAAGTTGGTAATGCTATTATTGTCATTAATGTATATAGTGTAACTCTTAATAGACAGCATAAACACTTCTTTCTGTTCATGTTTATCCTGCCTGAGCACAAATACTCTCTACTGTTGGTTTATAAATAAAAAATCCTATTGCATATCAAACTATTGTCTAAGATTAAAGACTAAGAAGTTTAGAACTAACTCAGCCATTTTGTTTTGGCATTTGCGTAGATGCCGTGGACTTATTGAAAATTTGTACTCAGTTCAATGATCTGCAATGATACATGACTTTTCAGTCTTTCACAAGTAGTGGCACTCTATTTTTCTGCGATTTTCTTTAACGTGGAAGGAACAAAGGCCAAGAGGAATCTCTCAATGTAACATTTCTTAGTTCTTACATTCATAAATATAGGCAGTGAAGAAAGCTCATCTGTTTGCCTTTCTCAGATACAAATTCCTAAAATAAGAATGGCACACAACTCTGGGTCATAATACTTAAAATATTATCGAAAGGTAATTATCTTATTTCACATCCATTCCACACTACCTTATGTTATACAGACATGTTCAATTAACAAAGACAACAATCACAATTTGTTGACAATATCCTCCATACCCATACTGCACTTTGTTATGGTGGATAGTGAATTTGAATTTAATCAAAATTGAGATGAAAAACCCTGGAACATGGTAATACCTCAGTTGGTACATAGTAAATGTACAGATTTAACATCAAAATTCCTAATCACAATAATTACTAAACACTCAATTTTGCTTTCACCCACAAGCAAGCCAGGACAGAGATCCATCTAAAGTTAAGCTAATCACTTAAACTAGTGAAACGTATCAAACAGAACATGCATTACCTTAGATAAGAATGGTTCAAGAACACTAACAACATTGACAAGTTCCGGGTCCAACCCAATTTCCTCCTTTGCTTCTCTTTTTGCAGTGTCCCCATCATCCTTATCTCCCTCCTCCGCTTTCCCACCGGGCAATGCCACTTCACCTGCAAAAACAACACCCGAAACACACAAATCCCCCTCAATCGCCACAACCTAAATTGCAATTATTTTAAAAAAAATAAAAAATTCAACACCACGAAAAGAAAAAAAAAAAAAAGATAGAAACTTAGTTTACACTGACCCGAGTGAGTAGAGAGCTCGGAAGAGCGCTTAGTGAGAATGACCCTGAGATCCCCATCATCCCCTTCAAATAAGCAAATCAAAACAGCAGCTTTTTTGGGTCTGAATTTTTCTGAATTTTGACCAACTGGGGTTGCTGCTTCGGGAAAACCCACCTGCGAAACAACCTTGCTACCACTTTCTTCAATGCGCTGCTCCACAATATCTTCAGGGAAAGACGGGGCCTTGTACTGGCGAAGATGCTGTGCCAGCGCCAAAAGCCTCTGAGATCCTCCCATCCCAGCGTTGGAAGAAGAATCCATGATTTTGGAGATAGATGATGATGCTCTGGGTAATAAGGATCTTATAGATGGTAATGTTCTCACAATGGAAACCATACGCGGCACAGTTAAAAACAGAACAACCACCGACCAAACCTGTGTCTTAAACTATGTACGACGTTTTTTTTTTTTTTTTCTTTTTAGAAATTAATGAATGTTGATGAAGAGTTTGTCTCTAGCATGAATTGCAAAATTCTTGATGAAGAGTTTGTCTCTAGCATGAATTGCAAAATTCTTGATTTAAAATATTTTCTGAGATTCATCTTTTTCTAAAAACTACTACTAATGTTTATTTAATACAAAATGGTTATGTTTTGTGAAAGGTGAAATAAGTTGACTCGTTGTTGGTTGTACTTAATTGGCTGATCGTTTGCCTGAGTGATAAGTATAAATTTTCTTGGGTGACATGCGATATGAATAATAAATTCAGAACAACTTTCGTGATGTCTTTATTTTAACGTTTGAGTGGTTGCGTGCTGTAAATTTCATCTTTGAGTAAAAATAATATTATGTTTGTTTTCTATAAAAGAAGATATCTCTTCCCTAATTAATTCCATCGATCTTCATTTAATGCACAAACCTATTTTATTTTTCTTTTCATAAATTATCATGAAAAATAGTGGTGCCGTACAAAAGACAGGGTTGAAGTGGATAAGGGTAGTTAATGCGATTTTAACTAAGTTGATTGGAACAGAGACAAACAAAGCATGAAGTAGAAAAGAGGGAAACAAAATTGTTACAAAATAATAATAAAGTTGGAAAATGACATGTAATATTATGAACTACGTGCAAAATATTCCATATGATGATAATAGAATTAACCATCAAGAAGTTAACAAGAGCATAACAGCTTAAACAAAAATTCTACTACAATACAACAAACTAAGTGGGGAAAAGAGCAATTGATCTATATATAATTCGTCTTCGCATTGCACTAAATATTACAATATTAAAGATAATAAAAACCAATCAACAAATCACACACACGTTTGATCGTCCATTTTCTATCACTAAGGTCATTGAATTTCACTCACATTCATATGCACAAATTGGAAGCAATCCAATGAATAAAGAAAAACAGATTGCCTTTTTCTGTTTAGACACAATAATGTAACTGTAACCACTTAAAAATCAATTTGACTGCTAATGTTATATTAAATAGGCTTGATAAAATACGCATGGTTCTGTTCTTTGCATCAGCCTGAGTACTCATTGCTTTCCTTCCTGCACTGCTTTTTTCTCTGTAGCAGGGTAAGACAACCTTCTTCTAGCTTTAGTAGTAGTCCCTTTTGCATTACCTAAGGGTTTAGTCCCTTTAGCACTAGCTGAAGGAGTTTTAACTGAAGCTGGTTGTTTTGATGTTGATGATTTCTTACCCTTTTTAACTTTGCTTGACATCATAGTTTGATCTTTCCTGGGACTAATGGTTGCACTGGGGACACGGCTTTCCCAAGGGCGCGCAGCAATCCAGCGGTCCTTCCAGCTCCAACTCCAACTAGCTTTGCCAGGTTCATAGTTACCTAGACCTTGGCTAGAGTTGGCCCTCCACTGTTGTTCATGAGATATGCATATCATTTTCAGTAGAACCAAGGGAAACAATGTTATGTTACTACTACTCATTACTAAGATGAACCTACCTGATGAGAGAAGGCATATGCCATGCTTCTTTCCCGCTTAACTGCTGCTTCTTCTCTTAGATGTAACCTTGCAAGGATTTCCTCCATGGTTTCAGAGCCACCACACCATTCCACCTGTGATTTGGTTAAACTGTTGGTCAGAAAAAGGTTTATTGAAGAGGGTTCTCTATCCAATTCTTGTATCTGGTGAATTATTGCACAAGTATTAAAAGGTCAATGATAAAAGATTCCAAGCATTTCATCCATAATGGAATAGGAAAAACTAATACCTGGAATCTGATTTCAATTAAGTACATATGTTTATGACATCTCGTTAAGAATTTCAACTTGGTATTGTAGAAAAGAGAATAGGAAGTTTCTACAAGGATAAAAATGCATTTCATGATATCTAATACAATAAAATAGGTCCCTCTTTACAAACAAACAGTGTATTGCTTAACTAAAATTCAACTATTGGCATGAAACAAAAAATTCACATTGAAGATTCAGTAAGAGGAAATGAGGGACCGGTGATAACAGTGGAAGGGCATACTTGTAATGTCCAAAGATTTATACATGAGAGAGATTTTGCACATGCTTTCAATGTCTAAACCTCTAACTACGGGATGGTAGACTTCGGAAGTAAAGCTAACTCATGGAGACTCTCCACTCATGACACTGTTTCAATCACTTAGTGCAGTTTCCCATTTACTAATCACATAGAAACCATAAAGAGATCTTTAAAATAATTACACATAAAACATATTTAAAACAGAGAAACCGATGAAACCATGAATATACATTTGGCTATGAATATATATAATGGTAGTAGTAGAAAGGGCGATCAACAAACTGGCAAGGCAACAGTTTGAAATAAAAAATCCATAATATGCTCACTAAAAACCTTTTATCTGTGAGGGAAGGTTACCTCCAGATCATGAATCTTGGCCTCTAGTTTTAGTTGAGAATGTAATTTCTTCCGCTTGATCCTGTCTTCTGTCACCATACATATTCGGCGAGCTCTAATCTCAGCCTGTATTTTGCTCCATGAATGAAGATGAGTTATAGTTGTACTAGCTTGTTTTTGGACAGAGCAACCTTGAGTCAGGATTTTCAGTTTTGTGAATCCTCTCAAGCGACGTAAATATTTTCTAGCCTGGCGGATTCAAAAGTCAGCAGAAGACATTAACAGAAGGTTTGTACATAAGTAATGCATACATGCTACACACGTCTATCAGTAATAAATAATGCCATAAATTGTATGCATGTAAGGAAATAGCATATGCATCCATAGTTGAATAATGGAATATATATATTATATATATATATATATATATATATATATATATATATATATATATATATATATATATATATATATATATATATATATATATATATATATATATATTTGACTTGGTTTGTTCTCCATGAATTGTCATACCTTATAAGCTCGGAATGCTGTTTGAATCCTTGTTGCAGCAATAGTTTCAATGGATACTCCAGCTGACTCTAGATTTTCACTTTTAGTGCCATTTGCTAAACCATTGGACTTTTTTCCTCTATAAGTCTTAGTCTGCAACACAATTAATTTCCATGAATTCCTATCTCAAAATGTGAGAATATTTGTGAGGATATTAGGTCACAACACCCATCAAACAAAGTAAGTACCAATGTATTCTAACAAATGACTTTGCTGCAGCCAAAATAATAAAAGAAAAACAAGTTAACATATGCTGCTTCTCAAAAACATGATCCATTTCAGCGGAGTGGCATCAACTGATTCAAGTTAACTGACCTCAGAAAGTGAGAGAAGGGTTGGTTCTTGTTGTTGTAATAGTTCATAGGCATATTGCATTCCAAAACTTTGAATTACATCATGTAGAACAAATATAAACTCTGGTTTTCAATTTAAATCACGAAAGTATTTTTGCTTTGCCAAAATGTCGGTTATTTAAATTATGGACGATGTCTGACTCGGGTCTAAAGATAATATACTCACATTTCAATCCCTTATAGCAAATGGGCAATCACTCTCCAAACAACCAAAACCTTAACTGCTAAATAAGGCATACGTGATACTGCATGATCAAGATAAATTACCTTCAAAGCATACAAAAAGATTTCTTTGATTTTTCTGGAAAATAATGAAAATAAAGAGGCTTACAATGAACTTTTCACACTCATTAATCCAAGAAAAATTCAGTCCATGAAACTAACATTGACAGAATGTATGTACCTTTACTTTCCTTGATCTGCCTTCTTTTGATTTCCTTGAGCTGATTATTGTCTTAAACCAATCGCCCGAACCCATTCTTTTAATTTAACATAAACCTGGGAATATAAAAAACATTAGCACAGCACTAGACAAATAAAGACTTTGCACCTTGTTGTTCATAAACAGAAGAGGAAGACTGTTGGAGTTCCTGTGATCTGCCCGTGTTGGTCTTTTTATTTATCCAAATAGTTAACTGAAAACATTAGACCTATTCTTCAAACATTTATCTCTTCAAGATTATATTCTCGTGTAAGTTATTTATAAACAAGCTCAAGACATTCTAAGTGTAGAGTTGTTCATCCATGAAACATTATATGATATATATCACTTCTATATTGATTGAGAAAGGATAGGAACAATGAAATATTGGAATATACAAGTAAAATGTTGGGAATTTAGTATTTTAACCAGTATAAGGATTAATAAAGCAAGCTGGGTTTTCCAATTTAAGGATGGCAGCTTATAAGTTTTTGACTTAGATTTGAATGGATGCTATATAAATTATTTTAATAGTTTGGTTTCCCACTTTCTGTCTCCCTTAATCTCTTCTTCCCTTCCCTTATCACTGAACTACCTCACCAAATAACCACTCCTATTATGATTATGCTAAGAACTTCGTTCCCAAAACCAGAATAGAAAATAATTCACTACCACAGGTGTTGATTGTACAACTGAATTTTATCAGCAATAACAAGATCAGAGACCAAACATGTATCAGACTGCATCATAGTTTGCAGCCAGGGAAATAAAATTATTTGCTCATTTTGAACAAAACTACAGTTACTATTATAGTCTATGATGTTTAGTTGATGCATAAAAACCGTTTGTTCCCTCATTCCATTTATAGACGTATAAAAATCCCAACAATAATCACCCAGCCAACTGAAATTCATAATAGACTACCCAATAATTTTCCTTCCACATCAGACTCACAAGCAGAACAAAAAAATGGATCAACAAGTAAAGTAATAAACTACTTAAAAGATGAATAAATGACAAAAAACAGTATATGTTTGATTGCCTAGCAAGCAAACCAAAGAGCAAAATTTGTCAAAATCCATCTGGGTCTCACAACACACCCAACATGACACCAGAATCAATTTATGAATCCAGAATATGGACCAAACAGTGCAAGAACAAATAAAAAGCATCTGGGGGTGGATGGCGTACCAGAGAACAAGGAGACAAGTGTCCAAGGCAACCCTTTTTCTCACTTGGGTAACAAGATTTCTGGATGGGAAAAAAGCTGTGGGGGACAGTAATATCTGCATAGAAGTAAAGAGGAAGGAAATATCAATACAAAGAGAGAAAGAGAACAAAAGATAGCTATTAAATATGGATAATGGAATGCCATGGCCCAATACCACCACCTTTGATTTACATGGAGAAAGAAAAAAAAATCTCTCTTTTCTCTGTGTCTCACACAATCAAAGGCTCAACCAACGCTTATAAACACTAGTAGGCCCACATCTGAAAAAGAAATGAATAAATGAACATTGACGTGCAGTTTAGTCTGACAGAGATAGTAACGTAATATTACATGACACGGTTGCACTTAGGAGAAATTCAACAAGGGGGGCTACAGCTACGCTTACAACGACATCAGAGCAAACCTTGACAGCAGAATCTTCAAGGTGACCCTGTTGCACTTTTGGCATTTTTTCTATTCATAAACATGAATTTGCAAAAGTATATTTTTTCATCTCTTTGATGAAGACTAACATGAAAGGAGACTTTGACTTCATATCAAATAAACTGTTACGTTAGTTTAATATGAAAAATAAATAAATTATAGATTTAATATGGAAAATTTATCTATTTAATATAAGTTTTACAAATTAAAAATAATTTAAAAAATTGATCTGGCGAGGTTTGAAATTGCGAGTTTCGACTCATAAGACCAACCCTCTAACCAACTGAACTATGGGACCACGTTATTTTAAAAGAGTTTTATTTTATTTGTCACATCAAACATCTCAGATAATTTTATTATATTATATAAGATTCAATTATTAATTTTGGATATTTAAAGAAATATGAAGTATATGTATTTTATTTTGGACAACTGTATTTTAAAATAAAAATACATTTTGTAGACCTTGAGGTATAGCAATGTGTATGATCCCCTACTTATGGTTTTCATGTAATAATAATATATTTTCAACAATTTTTTTAATGAAATTTCAAATATATTTTATTTTTAAATATTATCATTAATATCTTTAAATTATTTCAATGACTTTATCAAAGAGATCACATGGACCCAACTTGTTCATTTTTATAAAATATAATTTTATAATTAAATCATATAATAAGCTTTTTAAGAAATATAAAGGAGTTATAATAAGTAAAGTTGTCACTTTTTTTTCTTTAAATTAGTTGACACTGTTTAATCTAATGCTTATTTTATGGATTAATTTATTTCATTCTATATAAAACTTCTTCTCCCACATTTGTCATTTTAACACAAAAGTTTTTTTTTATTGTTGTGGTTTAATTTAAGTGTTACTAAAAATGCTATTTAGAAATGATTCAACGCTAAATTATTGGTTAACACTATTATTGTTCAGGAAAAAAATAAATTATCAATATAAATAATTTAGGCATTAAGGAGATGATAAATGACAATTTTTTTTATGTGTGCATATATTAAAATAAATATGTTTTTAATGTATTCCTTATTATTAATTAAAACTTATTAAAAAGTAAAAAATCATAAGTAATATAATTAAGATCTATGAAAAAAATAACAATTTCTATTAATTTGAATCAATAATAAAGAATGTATTTAAAAGAGTAATTGTTGGAATTTTTACATGTAATTTAGTAATAAGAAGAAAAATCTTTGAACTCCTGTTGTTCTTATTATTTGGTGGTCACAAATTTCCTAAACTCTACATTGCACGTGTTATATTTTTTCTTTATTAATTGTTCATCACTTTGAAATAGACATAAAGAACATATATAGTTGAAAACCTCCCATTCAAGATTTCATCACCAGATAGCATAAAAAAAATGATGTCCAATATAAATCCTTAAAGATTATCCACTCTATATTACTTATTATACAATTTCGAAACAAGAAATAAATTATAAACTTAAGATTACCATGTTTATTAGTATTTTTTTTATAGTTATATATTATAATTTTTTATTTTGATAAAAAATATTAAATATTATTAAAAATGCGATAATATTAAAATATGTAAGTAAATATAATTTTTATTTTATAAAGTTAATTTTATAAAATTGAATTAGATACTTTTAATAGTTATAAAATGTTACAAGAGTTAATTTAAGATATGACTCTTAAAGTCAATAATATATTATTAGATTAATATTATATTATTAATTCTTTTATTTAAAAAAAGTTCATATGAATAATGTGATAAAAAAATTTCGTTAATTCATATAAATTAAATTAAAGATACAATAAAATTATAATATAAAATGATGTAAATTGATTCAATAAGACTTAGGAAAGTATATTTTTATATCTAAGAAGAAACTCAAATTTAAATTCTAATATGTGCATGGAAGATGATTTTCTCTTTAACCTTTGCAGGGAGCATATTTAGGGAGGAAGACATGCAGGGAGAAATAAAGAGTGATGGGACAAATGACATGCTTCATGGCCAACCAAGGAAGACAAGACCCTGATTTGTCGCTGGGAGATAGATGGAGCAAGTTGAGGCCAAGTACAGTGGTGAAGGAATATATTGGAGACATGACCACAATATTCACCACACTTTTACAATATGTCAATCTTAGCCTGTGTTTCTTTGAACTGATTTACTGTTCACGAAGACAGAAATGAGAGATTCAATTCGTTTGTTACAAGTGATTTGAGAGGATTTGCAGGCGCGAATTTGAGGGAGAGGGGAGAAAAGCTCACCCTGAAGTTTTGAGAGGATTTGCGAGGATAGCAAAGAAAGACACATCATCAAATAAAAAATGACCTAGTTACCCTTCTCCATATGATAGCGGTTAAATATTAACCGCTATCTAATATATATTTTAGATAGCGGTTAAACCAAAACCGCTATCTAATATATATTTTAGATAGCGGTTAAACCATAACCGCTATCTAATATATATTTTAGATAGCGGTTAAACCAAAACCGCTATCTAATATATTTTACATAGCGGTTACAGAGGAACCGCTATTATATCCTCAATATATGATCGATCATTTCGAAAATCTAATCGATCAGAATAAAATTTCGCTCAAGCGAGATATAGTCGCTCAAGCGAAACACAACCCGAGACTCAATGGTTGTATATAGGGAGCTTATAATAGCGGTTAAACCTTAACCGCTATCTAATATACAATTTAGATAGCGGTTACAGAGGAACCGCTATTATATCCTCCAATTATGATCGATCATTTCGAAAATCAAATCGATCAGAATAAAATTTCGCTCGAGCGAGATATAGTCGCTCAAGCGAAACACAACCCGAGACTCAATGGTTGTATATAGGGAGTTTATAATAGCGGTTAAACCTTAACCGCTATCTAATATACACTTTAGATAGCGGTTACAGAGGAACCGCTATTATATCCTCCAATTATGATCGATCATTTCAAATTATGATTGATCAGGATCTTGTTTCGCTCGAGCGAGAGTAGTATCGCTCGAGCGAATTACAACCCGAGACCGAATCTTAAAATATTTTTTTGAATATTATGTTTTTTAATTTGCTATTAGAGAAAACCTTTCAGAATTAAAAATTTTAAATACTTTTAAATATTAAAATTAACTTTATCAAAAATGAGGAAAACAAAATTTATCCAAAAGAGTTCAAAAATGTATAAGAGTATTCTCAATTTTGAGTTTAATTATATTGTTCATTCTCAAAGTAGAAATTTATATTGTAATTATTTTAATTTACATTTTGTGATCTTCTTAAAATTAGCATCAATAACATTATATTTTACATTTGATTCATACCTAACTAATTATAGATTAAAAGGAAAGTGGTATAACCATGCATTTTACTTTTCTATTTACCTTATTCTTTTAATTATTTTATATAATAATAATCAAAATATTCACATTCATATGGGCATTTTCGAAAATAATATTATTGTATTATTGTTAAAATTAGCATCAATAACATTACACTTGATCTTCTTAATTATATTGTTCATTCTCGAGTAGAAAATTATATTGTAATTATGTTCAATTTATTAAAAGTGTAATTAAATCTCTATTTTCTTAATTTTTTTTGTTTCAAACTTCTCAATTCTACATTTTTGTAACTTCTATCATTATATTATCATCCTCATCTCCTCCCATGTTCTACTTTATCTTTACAATAGTTAATATTCTTAAATAATCTATATTTTTAATTATAATTTTTTAATATATATTTCAAAAATTAATCAATTCTAAGCTATTATTTGAAAAACTAATCAATTCTAATCAATAATTTAGAAAAATAATCGATTAGAATTAATTATTTGAAAAAATTATCAAATATGATCGATCATTTCGAAAATCTAATCGATCAGAATCAAATTTCGCTCGAGCGAGATATAGTCGCTCAAGCGAAACACAACCCGAGACTCAAGAAACTTCAAATATGGTTGTATATGATAGCGGTTCCACTGGAACCGCTCTTAAAGGGAGCTTATAATAGCGGTTAAACCTTAACCGCTATCTAATATACACTTTAGATAGCGGTTACAGAGGAACCGCTATTATATTCTCCAATTATGATTGATCATTTCAAGTTATGATCGATCAGGATCGTATTTCGCTCGAGCGAGAGTATAATCGCTCGAGCGAAATACAACCCGAGACTTGAAAACTTCTTTGTATCAGTTAAAATAACTTGAAAAGTTTTATAAGAAAGTTTTAAAGTAAATCAATCGATTAAAACGCAAATCAATCGATTGAATCACACTTAGAAAATGTTTGTAAAATGTTTTAACTGATATAAACGTGGTTGTATCAACTAAAACAATTTTGATAAAGAAACAAGAACGCATTAATGGGTTGAAAGGACTTTTAACAGATTATAACGACTATTTCAACAGATTAAAACAAACTTTCAACAGATTAATTAATGCAGCAGTTTTGAAATTACTCTTTAAAATCATAGTTGCTTGGAACTTTTTAATCATTAAGTTTTTACACATCCTAGGCAATCAAATTCAAGCAACTATTAGCATCATTTTCAAGAAAGATACGCAACTGTTTTGTGAAGCTTTTTGAAAATCTTTCTTGAGGCATATTGCATTCTTTAAAAGAAGAAACTTACAGGTGGATTAGCGTAATCCGGTTTGAGCTTTCTAAGTCTCTTCTTTTCAATTATCGTTAATTCTTTTGTATTGTGTTGTACCCGGAATTTGGGTACAAGTTTTCTCATAGTTGGTAGGTGGTTGTAGAAGTTTCCAAGAACTGTAATAGCGGTTATTCTATTTTCACTCGTATTTTATATTTGTTTTAAATAATAATGTACAATTATATTATTAGTTTTCATAATTATTTGTTATTATCGAGTCAATATTAATTATTATTTTATATTTTATAATTATTTAATTATTAGTCAAATAATTTATTTAATATGTCAACATTATTTGAATATGGATATGCAATGTACATAATTTTGTAATTGTTTATTTATATAATTTTTAATAACTTTCTAAAAAAAGTTAATTTTTTAAATTTGTTTCCAATTACAAACACTTTTAAATTTGTTTTTTCTTTTA
This sequence comes from Sphenostylis stenocarpa, assembly GCA_963425845.1. Taxonomy (NCBI): domain Eukaryota; kingdom Viridiplantae; phylum Streptophyta; class Magnoliopsida; order Fabales; family Fabaceae; genus Sphenostylis; species Sphenostylis stenocarpa. The sequence goes on along the minus strand of OY731400.1, from coordinate 55,276,277 downwards.
AATATATAATCAATGTTAAAATATGGATAATTAATTAAAAAATTATATTTATAATCATTTGAACCTTATTTTATACAAAGGGTAAAATGGTAATTTTTTTAAATAATCAATTAAAATTATAATTTTTATATCTCATATCAATCAAATCATTCACAATTTCCCATAAACTTTCCTTTCACTTTCCATTCATCCAAACAACTTTAACTTTATCTCCATTTCTCTTCAAATCCCTCCTTTTCCACTCTCTCATTTCCACTCTCTCAAATCACTCCAACCAAACAAAGCATTAGGGATTAGAGATCAATAATAAGGAAAAGTGAGAAAAGAAAATGAAAGAAAAAAAATAGAGTAAAACAATTTTTTTATGTGACATGAAAAAAGAAATTTTTTTTGAAAAATAATAAATAATTAAATTAAAATTAAATATTTATTAATTGATTTTTTATGGATGAAATAATTTTTTAAATTAACACTTAAATTAATATCTCATAATAATATATATACTTTGATATATAACTATAAATATTTTAAGTATAAAATTATATTTTTTCCTAAAAATATTTTATTTTAAATTAATAAAATAAAATCATATTAAAAAATAAAAATTGAATTATTTATTTAATTTTTATATTTATGATATTTTTGTTAATAGAGTAATTTTTATATATTATAAAAAACATTAATAATTATTTATTTGAATGGGTATAATTTTATAAAATAATATTTACCTTTCACTTCTTCTTTTTTCGGTTCATATATGAATGGTATGTAAAATATGAGGTTCCTCTCGTTTATTTTCCATAATCACTTTTCACTCTTATTTTTTTCCCACAAACAATCAAAGTAATGGATAATTTACGGTACTAAATATAATTAATATATATTTATTGTTTATAATATTGTATAGATTTTTATTTGTTTAATTTTTTTTATAGTTTATTGAACAATTAAGAATATATTCATAATAAAGTGAGATTCTTAAAGAGTAACTTGAACATAAAAGTAAGAAATTTATAACTCTAATCAATTATGAAATACATGTAATAAAAAGTGTTTTTTCTGGGAATAATTTGAACATATTACTCGTAGTTAGTAAAATAATTTGTTGTCATTGTAATCAATAAGGTCATCATATATTTGACTGTTTCACGCATCCTCCATGAAAATCACATCATTTGTATGCATTTTATGTTAGTACCAATATTATAACTTGTCCTCCTAGTCACGATAACTCTAATACTAGCTTTTTACAACTTGAAATGATCTTGATACTTTCAACTTTTTCAACTTTAGGCATTTAGGATAAATCTTTCACTACCTCTAAATCATGGTTTCTTGATTTTGGTGCATCTAATCACATGTTAGGTTCTTCAAAACACTTACACAATATACATTCTTATCATGGTACTTAAATCATTCAAATTGTTGATCATAATATTCTTCTTATCACTAATATTGGTGACATAAACTCTGATTTTAGGATCATAATACTCTTCGTATCACATGATCTTCTTTCAAACTTATTGTCTACTGGTCAATAATTTACAATAATTATAGTGTTAATTTTTCTTAGGTTGATTGTCTTGCGCAGGAGCAAGTATTAAGGAAGGTGATCGTGCACAAGCCTAAAGTAGAAAGATGGTTTTCTCTCTAGTTTATTCTTCATCATTTGTCTTTGGCTTCTAATAATTTTTTGAATTATTATGAGAATTGACATAGAAAATTGGGTCATCCTAATTCTACTATCTTGTTCAAATCTTGTTTGTTAGGAAATAAAAATATTCTTACAATTAAATATGTTTCTTGTTCTATTTTCAAATTGCCTAAAAGTAAAACAATTCATTTTTCCTATAATGCTCATTGTCCTTCCTATTATTTGAATTATTCATAGTGATGTTTGAAATATGTCTCATGTGACTTCCCATGCTCATCATAAATATTTTATTATATTTATTGATGATTACAATTGTTTTATTTAGATATATTTTCTTGAAACTAAATCTTAAGTATTTTTTATGTTTAAGAAATTTATACATATGTTGAAAATCAACTCCAAACTAGTATTAAAATATTTTATTTTAACTTTGGTGGTGAATACATGTCCCATGAGTTCCAAGAATATCAACAAAAAGACATTGTCTCTCGATGCCCCTGTCCAACTATTCCTCAACAAATGACATTATAAAATGCACCAACCATCACTTATTTGATGTGACCTATAGGTTGTTTCTCTAAGCCTTTGTTTTAGATTTTGGATGGAGGTTATATTTATTGTTGTTTTCCTTATCAATTGTCTTCCTTTTATGGTTATTAGCTTAAACCCTTTTTTTTTTGTCTTTTTAGGACTCATCTTAACCATAGTGTTTTTTTTTTGTCATTTAACTCCACTTAAACAACATAAGCTTAGGACACAATCTCTTCAATGTGCATTTATGGGATATAGTCACCTTCATAAAGATTTCATGTGTTATACTTCTAACATTCGGTTTTTGCATATCAAAGAATGTGATATTCTTTGATAATTCTCTGTCTTTCTCTTACTTTAAATGAGGTTGTTATTCCTACAAAGTTTTCTTCCTTATCTCCATCTTTTAAAATTGAATGTAATGTCATCATCCCCCTTCTGACAGTTATCTTCCACCTATTCAAGTATCGATTGCACTTCAACAATCTAGTAGAATTTCTCAAGAAACTACTAAATATTCACCATATAAGTTTGATTCTTCCCATACTTCTTAACTACTTATCTCTCTTGACATATCTATTCATACTTGTTACTCACACGTAGTTGAAGATTATATTAGGTAAAGGCAATAAATGATGAACTTTAGACCCTTTGAGATGATTTCACATAGAATTTTATTTTTAGTACTTTAAATATCAAACCAATAGGATGCAAATGGGTGTATTATGTAAAATTGAATTCTGATATTTTGTTTAATTGTTAAAAGACTCGATTATTTGTCTCAAAATAAGCAGGAGTATGGAATTAATTATGATGAGATATTTGCACTCATTGTCAAAATTACAACTAGCAGAACTAACCTTTCCATAGTTACCTCTAATGGTTGGCCTCTTCATCAAATGAATGTAAAAAAAAATTCTTTCTTCATGGTGAGCTAACAAAAAATATTTACATGACTCCTCCTTAAGGTCTATTTTCTTCATCTATGGCTGAAACATTCATATGTGATGAAGATAATGGGAGAGATCTTGAAAGACTTGGAAGATTTGATGAAGTCAAAAGAAAGATGATTTGTTGTTGAGGTTTATAGTGTATCTATATTAAGTATCATAGGTATAAATGCTTATCATTTCTTCAAGCATGAGTTTCTCTCTTCAAAAGTCAAAGAAAAAATGCCTCAACAATTTTTAATCTGTTCAAAATTATTTTAACTTATTAATTTGTTCTTCATTAATTTTTTAATTGATATATTTTCGAATCAATATGTTAATTTTACTTAAACAATAAGAAAACTTTATGATTCGCAATTTTAATCGATTAAGGAAGATTTTAATATATTAAAATGTTCTTGATTGAATTTTGGAAAACCTTGGTTTGCAGTTTTAATTTATACATGACAGGTGTTATCAGTTAAAACTTATCTAGAAAATTTTTAGAGTTTTTTTAATCGATTAAATCACGTTTTTATCAATTAAAATGTCTCTGAAAATTAACTAGAGTTCTTTTAATCGATTTAATCACGTTTTTATCAGCTTAAAACGTCTCTGAAAAATGGACATAACCTTTTTAATCGATTAAATTATTTTTTTATCGGTTAAATCAACTTAAACTTGTTACGTTGGAAGCTAATTATAGTTATTTTAATTGATTAAATCATGAATTAATTGATTAATCTTATCAAGTACACTTAAAAAAATTTCTATAAAAACAATTTCTTATTTCATTTTAAACATACTTTTGAGAATAATTCCAAGAGAAAAAGTGTTTTACACTTTACTCTTTTAGGAAAATTTGTTCTTAAGACTATTTGTTCTTTTTCTTGAAGTAACTTAACTTGTGACTGAATTGTTGCTTTAGCATATTCATTTGATTGTTATTGTTTCTTCAAGAATACTAATCTTTCATCTAGGTTCTTATATTTTCAGTGTCTAGAAGTTTGGACACTGGTTAGGCAACTAGAATTGTGGTTATTGGTGTGTAGGTTCAAGAATTGGTTTATAGTTCTTGGAATAGATTGTGATTCTACTGTTGGTGTTTGTAATAAATTGAATTTGATTAATGGAACTCAACTGGATTTGGTTGAGAACTGGATGTAACCCTCTGAATTAGGTGAACCAGTATACATTTTGTTGTTCTTGTATTTCTTTTCATTATATTCTTGCACTCAAGATTGTTGTTATTTGATTCACAATAAGATTGATTCTAGTTAAACTTTGAAATTGTTAATCTAAAATGAAAAGTTGCAAAAATATTTCAACAGATCAATTCAACCTCTTTCTTGATCTCAACCTGTATTTCTAACAATATGGTCTTAAACAAACTCATTAGAGCATGGTTTGACAAGCTTCGATCTTCTCTTCATGGGTTCTCCTTTACTTCAAGTAAATATGACTCCTCTTCATTTATGCAATACACACCTACAAGCAATGTTGTTCTACTTCTTTATGGTGATGATATGGTTATCACTTACTCTGATCAAGCATCTATCCAAGAACTTAAACAACAATTACAAATTAAGTTTCATCTGAAAGACTTTGGTCACTTGCACTGTTTTCTTTGTCTTAGGTTCATTCTACCTTTAAAGGTATATTCTTCATCAACATAAGGATATCACAAACCACATCTCTTTGAGTGCCCTCCAATAAGTTAATTCAGTAAATACTCCTCTCAAAATTAATGTTAAATAACATTGTAATGAGGATGATCTTTTGTTTGAACCTTTTCTATATTGATAACTTGAGGGAAATCTTAATTACTTGACCATTACACAACCTAACATATCATTTGTTGTTCAATAGATAAGTTAATTTATGCACTTTCATGTTATCTACACTTAACAATGGTCCTTCATATCACTACCAGAAATAACCTCTTTTACGACGACTAAAAAAGGACTACAACAACGGTTTTTGAACTGTCATTGTTCCAGCTGTCATTAAATATTAATAAATTAACATTGTCTTTCACTATTACTCTCTCCCTTATGACAAAATTGGGTGTGTTGTAGACATGTGGTAGAGACATTTACGGTGTACGGTGAGGAGAAACATTTTGAGAAAAATAAAGAGGGAGAAGAAGAAGAAAATAGTTTAATCACAATGAACAAAAGAAGAGAAAAGTTGTAATAGAGGAGGAGAAGAGAAAAAAAAAAGAGAAAAGAAAAAAAAGAAGTGGAAATGCAAAGATGAAATGAACAGCGAAGTTAAAAATTTTAATGAGACATATGACGACTATTATATAAATAATTGTCATCATATATGATACATAACAACAGTTCTTCCATAACCATCGTTATATGTGACATATAATGACAGTTACAAAAGAACCATTGTTAAAATATTAGACATACAACGACGATTGTAAATATAACGGTCGTTATATGTTGATGCTTTGCATATATAATGACAGTTCAAAAGTTAAAATACGACGGTTAGACATATGATGACGATTGTAAATAGATCATCGTTAAAAAGTTAAAAATAATTTCAAAATTGTCATCACGTCTTTTTCAAAAGTGATTCATATATAACTATCGTTAAAGTACGTCATCTTTTGTTTATTTTGTACTAGTGTATAATTCTCTACTCGAAAGAAACCTCTCATTAAGATCTATTCTTTCTTGTTGGGGAAACTCTTAAATTGATTACTTATAGTGATGTTGATTGGGTTGGGTGTCTCAATACTTAATAATCAGTCTTTGGTTGGTGCGTGGTTTTTGGCTCCTCATTAATCTCATAGAAAAATAAGAAGGAAGCATGAATTTATAAATCATCTACTAAATTAGAGTATCATGTCATTTTATTGCTTGTTCCAAAATAATTTGCCTTCATGCCTTTAGGCTAAGCTTGAGTTTTCTCTAGCGAAACCAACACCTCTTATATGATTTAGAGGGGTTAATATAATTTCCACTTTTTCTTTGTAAATTTTATTTTTAAATTAAGTGGGTTGAAAATCATAAGTAGGGGTAGAACAAAATTATAAGAGAAGATGGTTATTCATATTTTCAGGGTGGGAAATAATGATAATTAAAAGTAAAATTAGCGAGAATCAATTACACACTTGGTGATAATTATTATTAGATTCATAATTACATTAATTTAGCCTAAGTTATTTGTAATGCAATAAAAGACACTTTTGAATTGTGAACGAAACATACAATGATGTATATAAATGATGGTTATAAATAGAATTGTCATTATATGAGTCTTTATAACATCATACATATAATGATGGGTATAAATAAATTCATCACATATGTCTCGTTAAATTCACTTACTTAGGTCATTTTGCCTTCGTGCCTCTAACTCTCATTTTCTTCTTCTCTCCTTTCCTTTTTCCTCTCTTCATTGTGATTCACTCTTTTCCTCCTCCTCTCCCACTTTCTCTCTTTAACAAAGTGTCTCCCTCTATCATAAATGTCTCTAACACGCTCAACCTTACCATAAGAGAGAATGAAAGTGAGAAAGTGTGTCTCCTTCTCTCCCTCTCCCTCTTCCTCTTCTTCGTGAAGTATCATTTTTCATTGCAATATTTTTTACTTTCTTCACTAGGGAGAATGATAATAGAAGAAAATATTTCAACAAGAAAACGATTCAATATATGCTAGTAAAGTTTCTTTTAGATGAATCATAAATGTAAGGGGAATTGGAGATTATTATGTAAAAGACATATTGTGTATGGTCGCTAAAACTTTCACGACCATTGATATTGTGCTAGAAGAGAAATGAGAGAATAGTATAAGCTTATAAGTTTTAAATATAATTGTTGTCGTATTGGTAACATATAATAATGAGTTCAAACCATTGTCGATTTTGTAACTTTTAACGATTTTAAATCGTTATTATATCTCTTTTTTAATTATCTTTGTATCGCTTGTGTGGAGTCCTCAAACTAGATATCAAAATGAGCTTATTTACGTTTGTATTACCTTCTTTATGCTACCAATACAAGTGTTGTTCTAATTGTTGCAAATTCGATATTTCATGAATTAACAAAACACATTAAAGTAGATTGTCATCTTATTAGTAAGGGTTGTAATGATCAATGTTATATCAATCCCTCACATTAATATTCAGTTTCAAGTCATAGATATTCTTACTAAAGTTATTCCTTGCCTAGTTTCTTATGAGCAAATTAATGCTTGTTGGCTAGTCATGTAAATTCGAGGAAAGATATAAATAAGAAATTATTTTGTCTCCTAAATCATATTGATTTATTTTTTTATAAATCATGAATTGATTTTGTTTACAAATGAGTTAATAAAATATTTATAATTATAATTAATAAGTATTTATAAATGTGTGATTATTTTTCATAGAATTTGAGGAAGAAATGTACAAAAGCCATTTTCCTGACATATATTTGATATATGGGTAAGATGTAATAATTCCATAAAAAATAAGCCAATTTTCGTAAATGTTTTGAGAGGAAGGATCGAAAGCAAGAGTTGGTATTAATTTCGATATAATATTTCATGAAATTTGAGAGGCAACGAGATTATGAAAAATGGTGACCACGAAGTTACATACGAAACACAATCATACTATGAAGATAATCCAAGGAGTTTCAAATCTATAAACCAATGACCAACCTTATAAAAAAGATGTGTGTGTTCCATTTCTATCCACATAAATCTACTGGTGAAAGAGCCGCAAATAGGGATGGCAATCAAACCCGTCCCCGTGGGGACCGACCCGTCCCCGCCCCGAAGTTGACGGGGAAAAACTGAGTTGACCGGGTTCGGGTTCGGGTTTTCCCCGCTTTAAGAAATCGGGTTCGGGGCGGGGATGGGTAATGCAATCCCCACCCCGCCCCCGTCCCCGCCCCGACTTTATATTTAAACTTAAATTCTAAAATATTAACTCTTTGTCTGTTTGTCTTCTTTTCATTTTTTAATGTTAATTATATTTAAATTTAAATCCTGATATATAACCCTCTCGTCTTTTCATATTACCCTTAGTCTTTTCACATTATTACTCTTAGTCTTTTCACATTACCCTTTTTGTCTTCTTATAATACCCTTTATCTTCTCATTACGTAGTGTGTTCCTTTCCTTCACTTTACTTCCATTTATTCTTAATTTCTTTGTCTTTTTTAATCTCTTCACAACTAGTCTTAGTTCAACTCACATTTGGCTTCTCCTATCTCTTTACTAGTTTGAGTTCTATGATCAACTTCTCCAGTATTTTCAACCAGTTTATCGAATGCATAAGGTAATTTTTTGTTTATTTATCTTTTTCTAAATATGTACATCAATGTATCATTTTATTTCTAATTTGGTTTTATTAGGTTTTTGTTATATCATGTTTTCTGGGTTTACTATTCTTATTTATCATATATCATATCTTATGTTAATTAAATAATTATATATTTTTTATCTTTTATGATCAATTTAAGTCTTATTTTAGAAGAAATAAACAGAGAATTTTTTATCTTTAGGCAATCAATAATACATGTCTTGTTTATGGTGGTAGGGATTTTTTTATATACAATGGAAAATAATGAAACAACACAAGCAAATATGCATGAATCATTGTTAAAAGAAAATTTTAACCTTGAAGGTCCTACTCCTACACCAAATGAAGTCCCACCAAGTAACTAGAGATAATGAGCATGATGAGACTATATCATTGGGATCTGGTGATGACTATGCTATTTTACTCAATGAGATGGATTCTTGTGATGAAGGTATTATTTTATTTATTAAAAAAATATTATTATTTATTTTTTAATATTTTATTTCTCTTTTCAATAATATATTTTATTTTAAATTATGTAGGTGAATTGATGGACAGTGGCATTGTTGCTCATTACGGTTATGCATTATTATGCAGTTTTCTTATATTATTTTCCATGAGAAACTTTGTTTACTTATTTATTAGTATTTTTAGATGTATTTCATAATTATTTTAAAATGATCATTTGTTGAAACTTATTTTTAATATATATTTTTTACAAGGATTAATAATTTTAAAGGATTAACAACTTATAATAAGAAGAAAAAAAGAATGATCAAATATATTTTTTATGCATAAATATTTTAATATAAACGTAATAAATTAAAATATACACTCAATCAATAATAATATTCTAAAAGTTATAATATTATATATATTTGTTATAAAAAATAAAATGTAAAAGATAATAATTTTAAATTATTTTATTATAATTTATATATAATTACTTTTAAAATAATGCCATAGAACGAGGCAGGGCGGGACGGGAAAAGTCGAAACTCAACCGAAACGGGGATGAAGACTTAATTTTTAACTCCGGCGGGAATCGGAGCTAAGAGCGGAGACGAGGACGATTAAAAAAATCAGGGGCGGGGTCGGAGAGGCAAAACCCGCCCCTGCTCCGCCCTGTTACCATACCTAGCCGCAAATAGTCATTATCAAATTGATGCCCTACTTATGAAACATACTTCGTATTTGATTTATATCCATGTAAGTTAATTAAGTATAACGAGGCGTATTCATTGTGCGCGGTTTGGTTCGGGATCCATCACACAAAAATTTGTTTCGGTGTATAACACCCTGATTTTACTAACTTAGTGACCGAATAAATAAGTGATCACCTGACACTTTTAAAGTTGTTATACTTTCCATCGAATAGTTTTCTAATTGTTTTCTGATTATTTTAGTATTTGGTGATGGTGGCGAAGTCAGACCTCACTTTGGCAACTACTCATACTCCTTCACCCATTCTTGAGCTTTTAATTTTAGTCTATTTATTTCTTCTTGGGCATCATTTAAATTCTGTAATGCACCGACAAGTTCATCTAACCAATGTATTCGAATAGTAGATACCTATGAGTTTATTAAAGAGCAATATTATCACAACAAACTAATATCATATCCAAGTATCCACAATTAGTTTCCAATATATCCCAGAATGGAATACATACAAAATTTTGCTCCAGATTTACATTATTAGTAATATTATTTAGAAAATCATGTTTCACGCGCTACCACTACTTCTTGTAGATGCAATTGAACGGTGTTGATTTGTTGTGGTGTTGTTTCACTGCGGTGGTGCATCGGTTTCTCTACGGTTCCAAGTTTCACTTTACTCTTATTTCACTGTATTTCAACTTTAGCGCATCTTTTACATTCTAGCTGTATCCCATATATTTATTTAAGTACTTTTCACTATTCACTTATTTTTAAAAGGAAAACCACAAAGTGTATTTTATTTAAGTACTTGAAGTTTTGTTCATTGTTTTTTCTTTTTTAATTAAATAAATTATTATTAATAATTTGAATAATTTAACTTGCATATCAATACCAATTTAATATTTGTAAATAAATTTATATTCTTGATTAAATAAATATTGTAAAAGATTTTATTAAATGTGTATAGTCATTTAATTTTATGTAAAAAAAATTGTAAATTAAATAATTAAATAATTGGTTTAATTATTTAATATTTAAATAAAAAATTCATCATAAGGTAAAATATTAATTTTAATTATGAATCATATTAATTATAATTATTCTAGTTTAGTTGGAAGTTTAAGATAAATTTACAAATTTCTTTTATTTTACTTTGATTTTTACAAATTCAACTCAACTAATTTTGTTATATATTTTTTTTATTGTAAATATTAATTTTTGTTTTAAATTTTAATTTGTTAAAACATTAAAAAGCATTTATTAAATTAAAAAATATATTATTATTTATTTTAATTTATTATCTTATTATTTATTAATTATTTTTTTTATACCTTTTGTTTATATTTTTTTTATTTCTTACAATTTTTTTTATTCAATATGGTTCTAGTGACTTTTATTTAAAATATCAACACTAACACCAACACCAAATTCTTTTAATTTTAACTAAAAAAATTTAAGTAATTTTTTTCAATACATGATTGTGTTCCTTTATATACCTATGTAAGTTTATCAGATAAAGGAACAAAAGCAAGTGATTTTGTAATTTTTGTTAAAAAACTTTTATGAATTGAAATATAAGCATGTTTCTTTATTAACTAAAGATAGTAGTGACACATGTTTTGTACATATATCTTGTGGCTTTGTATTTGTTCTACACTAGATCTACTTTCATATAATTTATTTTAAGTTTTAAATTTATTTTTATTTAATAATAATAAATTTAGTTCAATGTAAATATTAGTTTTAATTTTATATTTTTAACTTATTTGACCTTTGCTTATTATTTTACTAATAATAATTTTTGTAGATATTATTTTTTATTGATTTAAGTTGCATTAGATTATACATTTCCTAGACTTTCATATGGATATATGGTTTGCTATATTTTAAGTTTTGTGTTAGTTTTTACAATTTTAGAAGTTGAGACAAATTTGCTGAAATTTTGTAAAGATCACATGCGAGATTAAATTTTCTTTATTTTAGCTTAACTTTTATAATTGGGTTTATGGACCTAATTAGATCCCACAAATATGTTTATGTTTACTTTAGACTTGAATGCATATAAATAGTCTAAATATGCTCTAAACTAGAAATCATTTTATTAGATTTTTAGTGTAGGAAGCCTCTATATCTTTTCTTTTCTCTCTTAATGAGTCCCTAGTGTTAGAATCGCGCAGCGGAATGTTCGCGTGGTCGGACAAAAACCAAGAAGGGGGGTAAATTGGTTTCTTAACAAAAATTAGGTTTTCAAAATTTTTCCCAAATTTTACCGATAAAAAACTGTGTAAATGTAAATAGAGTAGAGATAGAATCTTACACAGGAGATTTATACTGGTTCGGATCAAAAGACCCTACGTCCAGTTGCTAATCACTCAAACAGAGGATTAACGTTGTCACTATGATCAAAGTTGTTACAAACAAATTACAATGGAAAAGATAAAGTAAAGAAAACACCTCTCTTGAAATCCACAAGAGATGAAAAACAACTTTCCCTAGAGACGGCACAACACACAATCCACTAAGAACTCCACTTAGTGATTCTTATCGCTTCTAGCCCACACCAGGTTCCAAAAGCCCCTTTTTCTTGCAACAAACAGTTCTCTGGCACTCACAACACTTAACTTTTGTATGAAAAAGGTTGTTCTTATTTTCTGAGTGTCATAGAGAAGCTTAAGTAGAGAAATTAGGGTTTGGGAATTGGGATTTTCGAAACTAGGAGTCTTGGAATTAGGGTTTTCGAAAATAGGGTTGATTTGAAGTTAAAAATCAAAATCTGACTGAAATAATTGATTAAATGAAGTGTTAATCGATTATTACAGAGCCAAAGGTCTTTTGAGGCCTGTAATGGGGTTGGACTAAGAAGGAATTCATTGGTTTTTCTGGGATATACAAAAGTATTTAAGAAATTCAACTCATATGAATGATTCCTGTTTAACATTTCCTCAAGTCAAGTTTCAAACTTCATACTTTTGCCCCTAACAATGATAGTGAGTTAATAATCTCACAAGTTATTATTTCCCCCTTTTGACTTCTCTTTTTTTTTTCTTTTTCTCATGCTTTTGCATGTATCCTTTTTGGCTTTGCCATAATTTTTAAGCTTTGCTTTTCCTTTTTCTTTACACTTTTTTTTAAGAATAACAACCCAATAATACTTCTAGGACAACAATAGCAATACCTAACAATAAGAAAAATAATAACATCCATACTCATTTCCTTTCTCAAATATAGGAAGGTAGATAAATAGTTTTTAGGCTCAGAGGTTCTGTTTAAGAAACAATATTATTTTTGGTTCATAAGGGGTTCAAATGGATGTCCTATAATTAATGCAAGGTTGACTATTTGGCTCTGGGTTATATCTATTACAAAGAAAAAAAATGCCTTTATCATTTTCAAGTCTCGCTAACATGTAATCACATCAAATAATCAACCAATATTAGTAATCATTATAAAGTGTTGATACTCAATTTGAACTGTTTGTGGTACTCTACTCACCTAGGTCTTGGCTAGCTTCTCCAATTCAGTTAATTCCTAATTCTTCTCATCAATTTCTTTTCACTATCATACTCATCATCCCAAAATCACTTGTTATTGGAAATAATCAAAATGGTTTTCTTCAATTCTAGATTTGAATTGGACAATAATCTCATATATGGCTCTAAAACAAATTATATGGGACAATAATCTAATCACAATAATTTAAACATTCATCACATTAAATATCAATTCAAAATATTCAAAACAAAACAATTTCAAATAAATTCAAACATAAAACTTAAAACATCAAATTAACCAATTCACTTAAACACACCAAAATAATAATAAAAAACTTAAAATAAAAAATTTTCTCCCTCTTAATCTTCTTCTTCTTCCGATTCCTCCTCTTCCTCTTGTGTTCCCTATGCACCAGTTGCACCTTCACCTCCTCTTGGAAAATAGGGACTGTCCCCAGGCCATTAAACTAAGGCATCAAATTCCTATGGTGACGTCCACTGCATACCTGGAGAAATTTGCAAAGATAAGTTATAAAAATTTTCATTAATATTACATTGACCCCTATGGGTCGTTGATTGCTGCAAAGTTAGATGCTCCATGTATTGCATCATTCTCTGAAAATCTAGTTGCTAAGGTGGTGGAGGTAGTTGTTGGGCTTCTCTTGGCTGGTGCGGTTGTTGTGCCAGTGGTTGTGGCTCCCTTTCTGCAGGGTTCATACAATTTTGCTCGATGAATCTTCTATTAATTGGTGGGCGGATGTTCACTATTGGGTTAACTTCCACACCATGGGCTGCACAAAGGGTTATTATGAGAGCAAGGAATCCAAGAGCCTTCGCTTGCTCTGCTCGTCGCCCGCTTTCACAAACTGATAAATTTTCTCTGAAATAATCATGACGATTTCAATCATAGTTTCATCCAGAATGCACTTGATGATATGGCACCTGGACATATCTGAACTATGCTTGATGGGTACAATGTTGGCCAGCAGAAAAGAAGTCCAGATCTGAGTTAATGTGGTCATGTTGGCCCTCAAAATCCTTAAAGTCTTCCCAGCATGGTTTGCCTCATAGGTCCTCCCAGGCAAACATATGGCTCTTGCGACGTCATCATCCCTAAAGTGCATCTCAGTTAAACGTCTACTATTCTTGATGACCTGGAAATCACAAATATGGCCTTCCTCAAGAAAAATTGGATTCCCCAACATATCATTAATGGTGTTCCTATTATACGGAACCCACCTACCCCTCACTTTGGAACGCGCTCTGAATGGCTCACCTTCAACTAGGCAGACGTTGGCATAGAACTCCTTTACAATCTCAGGATCATACTTGGCATTGGGAGCGCCAATTGCCTCCAATTCTGGTGGGTTAGTTCATTATTGAATTCTGGATACTCGCCTTCATTCAATTCTACTCTTCTTTCTGGGATGAAGGTCCAGTTCTGGATTCTGTCAAACCTCGCCTGCCTCTCAACATCCCTGAATCTTCTTCTATCTATTTGAATGTTTGTAGGCTCAGTCCTTGGCCTTTTTCCAGCAGCCCTGGATGATGAAGCACCTTGTGAATCTTTTCTTGGACCCATCTGAAACATCATGATACTCATAGTTTGTCTAATATTTTGATCCCATCATGAATACAATGCAACTTAGGTCTGCATGTGAGACTATTGATATGTTCAATTGCAAAAAACATACTATAATTCATACTTGAACATTTCATCAAACAGTTGACATGCACCTTATTTTCGAACTTCTATGGCCCTAATTTCTAACATTCATCCTTTCCCACTTACATAATTAAGCAATTCATTAGCAATTACACACTTTATATCACCTAAAAATCAAGTAAATCTCTTTGAAACATTTTATCGAACACTTGGTATGCAATAGAATTTTTTAACCCCTATATATGCAATCTATCTAATCAATTCAGCCACAAACACCAATCCTCATGCAGTTAAGTAAAGAAGCATAAAAAAAAGAAACTCAATTTTAATCGCAGAAAATGCAGAAGTACAGTGCAAGGATAAGAAATAGTGAAAGAAATGAGAAATTTGAACTTCTAATTGGTGAAATCCAAGCACAAGTATCACAGAACACACAGAATAATGCAAGAAAGGGTGAAATTTGTGTAATGGAAGCTTGGATTAGAGAGAAACTCGTTTAGGAGAGAGTGGGTTTTCGAAAGAGTTTTGTGAAATGAAAAACTGACCCACTCCACGTGTTTTAAAAAACCAGATCTAGGCACTTTCACTCAAGAGAAAATCATTATGACTATTATTTGCTTGAGCGACCAAAAATAGAGAGAAATAACTAACATTCGCTTGAGCGAAACTTGTGTCGCTTGAGCGAATGTGTGCACAAAAAACTTTTCTTGTTTGAGCGAAGAAAAACAGAGAGAAATAACTAACATTCGCTTGAGCGAAACATGTGTCGCTTGAGAGAATGTGTGCAAAAAAAAAAATTATTTGAGCGAAGAAAAACAGAGAGAAACAACTAACATTCGCTTGAGAAAATCTTGTGTCGCTTGAGTGAATGTTAGTGAATTTTGACTTGGAACATGATATTCAAATGCAATCCAATGATTAACAACTCAAAAGCAAAAATAAAAGAAATTAAAGGTAAAACACTGGGTTGCCTCCCAAGAGCGCTTGTTTAATGTCTTCAGCTCGACGCCTGTTTGCTTTAAGGTTCATCTAAGTAGATAATGAGGTGAAGCTTATCCACTATATCTCCCAAATATGCCTTAATTCTATGCCCATTAACCGTCCATATTCTTCCTGCTGCTGGATCTTCCAATTCCACAGCACCATAAGGCCTAACGGATCTTACCACGAATGGACTTGACCATTTAGATTTCAGTTTTCCAGGAAAAATTCTTAGTCTTGAATCAGACGAAGAAGGTGGATCCATACGGCTAGACTTAGAATATAGAAATTTTGTTATTGTTTTGATAGTAAAACTGACTGGCCTAGATGAAAATCTTTTTTCAGAATTTTCTTATCATGATATGCCTTAACTTTCTCCTTGTATAACTTGGATGATTCATATGCATTAAGTCTCATTTCTTCTAATTCATGCATCTTCCAAAGAAAAAGAAAATAATCTCAAATATGCAGATTCAAGATTTGCTACTTTAAATCCCATGGTACCAATCAACTCATAAAAAGTAGACAAATGAATATAAGGGTCTTCATGATCCAGTCTAGTGAATTGATGAGCACTAATCAAGATTAAGAAAGCTGGATTCATCTGCAATGTTTGATCGTTCGGTACGGTAATGCTGGAAAAATGTCTCAGACCTTGCTACATAACATAGTTTCTGAGTGTTCTTCTAGGTGGATTTGAATATGGATTTTGATTTTGATTTTGATTTGGATTTGGATTCAGATTTGCTCTGTCTTCTGTCATATCTTCTATAATTAGGTCTGGTAAATTGAGTGTGGAAGAAGAGTTAGTAGATTCTCCTGTGGCTTGTTCTTGAGTTTCTCTTCTTCTACCCCGATTCCTCCGAGCAGTTTTTTCAATCTCCAGATTAAATTCTAACTGCTCTAAAGATACATGTCCTCTTAAACGTATAAATCAAAAAAGTAACTCAAGCAAAGATTAACACAAGCCAATAATTAAGAAAAACTAAAACTGAAAAATAAAACAAAACAGAAATAAAAATAAAATACTCAATAAGCTAAACAAAGAATTCTCAAAGAACACTGTTCCCCGGCAACGACGCCAGAAATAGTTGTTGAATTATTGGCAAGCGTACCAAAATTATCAATCGCAGTATAGTATTTTGATTAAATAAAAGTCGATCGCACGAGGAACGGTTTCAATGGAAATTCCCAATTATATGCTTACTAAGTGGATTGAAACAGATTGGGTTTTGTAATAAGAGTTAAATTGAAATTAAATGACAAAGACTATAAATTGTTGAGAAGATATCAATTAAAGACACTTAGGATTGGTTTCCTTTCTTATCTCTCTTTTGTAATGACTATGTCAATTAAGAACGTCAATTAACCTAACAATGTTGATGTCGCCTACTCAAATCTGAAAGAATTAATGGTTGAGTTCAAGAGGGGGGGTGAATTGAACTTTAAAACTTTTTCGCAAAACTTACTTTCTTTTGGAAGAATGAGTTATCTTTATTCAATCTTTGCAAAGGTAATTTGGTTTAAACACAGCAAGTTTATAGACAGAAAATAAAAGAGATGAAAGAAGAAATTTAACACACAAATTTATACTTGGTTCACTCTAATCCGAGCTACATCCAGCTTCTTGACAAACCTGTCAAGTTCCACTAATACCAAGTGAAAATTACAACCAGTAGATACTCACCAATCTACCCCAAGAACTATCTTGCAAACCCACAAGATAGAATCTTGAAAACCACCCAGTAACCAAATACAGTTACTGTACCAAGTGCAGATCACAATCCAACCTGCACAATCACACTTTTACAAAAGAGTATGGAAAGAAAAAACCTGGACTTGAAGTTCTAATTGTCCAGAACAAATTCTAACAGCACTTTCTCTCTTTGATTGACCACAATTCTGATCACAGCACCTTATGATATGAAAAGATTCTTGAATGCAGAGAAAGTCACGTATATGAAAGTTTCACAGATTGATTTCACAAGTTTTCTCAAGTAGTGTGTTGTATATCTTTTCAAAAGATAGATCAATTCTGTATATATAGAGTAAAACATAGAATCAGAACGTTTCATCTGTCAAAAACTGTTTCAGAGAGTCACAAGATCGATTAGTTTGAAAGTATAACAGTTTAGAAGGGACTCTGATCGATTAGAACTAAAGTATGATCGATCAAACCGAGTTATGATCGATCAGAATGAAACTATGATCGATCAGAATATATTTCAATCGATTGAAACCACGATTCAATCGATTGATTTCATTTAAAAGTTCATTCAATCGATTGTTTCGAGTTTTCAATGGATTGAAACAGCTTTATGAAAAATGACAGCTCTCTGTTTCAATCGATTGAAATTTATTTCAACAGATTGAAATCCTGCAAACACTAAGTTAAAAAAAATAGTCTCTTTGTTTTAACAGATTAAAAATTATTTCAACAGATTGATTTTCTGAAAAACTCTTAGACTGAAAAAATAGTCTTTCTGTTTCAACAGATTGAAAAATATTTCAACAGATTGAAAATGCGAATCTTTGATATTGAAAAATTCATTGAGTTATTTTAACTTGTTGATTCCGCGAATCAATCAATTGAAAATACGACTATGTATGACCACTTATTATGTTGAGTGATTTTAACAGATTGAAAATCCTTTTCAACAGATTGAAAAACTTAGTTTGTTCTTTTAATACTTAGATGTTAGTTTTTCATGCAGAAAAATGATTTTCAATGGGATGCAACATTATAAGGCGCTTATCACAAAATATAATGGACTATCAAGAGATTAAGTGCTTAAACTAAAACCCAATCATCTACACACCCACAACCTAAGCTATATCTATGTCTTCATCAAATCCACCAAGTGCTTCAAAATCATCCATGTTGATTCCTCACACATGAAATTCATAAGAAAACCTAATAAATGTTGATTCATCACACAATTAAGATATTTTCCAGCATTAGGTTTAGGGTGTTAATCAATTGATACATTCATTCCATTCCTGGCAATTAACGTAACAAATATTCTTACCGTGATCTAGGGTTCAAGATATATTTTCCAATCATACCCCAAACATTAAGAATACATCATTCCAAAGCACAAGAGATAAGAATAACAACATCAAAACATAGATTAATATCTCAAAATATCACCATGATACAAAAGAGTTCAAAGGAAGTGAACTCAATCCCAAGAGAATGAAGTTAGTCACTCATGTTGGCTATTACAATGTTCCAAATGTGGAAGAAGTGAAGAACTGATGAAGATTGGATGAAACCCTAGCAGTAGTCGTGTCTCTTCTCCTCCAAAACCGCTTGCTTTTCTCAGAACACATCTTCTCTTTTTATAGGAAAAATTTGGGCTTTTGGGCTTCGCGTCTTTCGCTCGAGTGACAACTTTCGCTCAAGTGAAAGTTGCCTATTTTCGCTCAAGTGACAAAATGCTCGCTTGAGCGAGTGAACTCCAGAGAAGAATAACTAACATTCGCTCAAGGGAATTTTCTTGCGCTTGAGCGACTGACTTCCAGAGAAGAATAACTGATATTCGCTCAAGCAAATTTCCATCCCGCTCGAGTGACTTTCATGCTGAAAATCTTCTTTCTTCTTCCAGTTTTACTCTAATTATGCTGACAATTGTGCTCTTTACTCTTGTATCAAGGTATTCTCGAATTCATCCTATATTGGGAGAAAAATATATTAGAATTAACATAAGTTAAGTGGTTTCATAACAATTCAAGGCATAATTATATCAACTTTTTACCACTTAACACAAGCTCATTATATGGGTGCTCAAAGTCGTAGTGGTCAAGGAAGACAAGCAAATTTCCCTAATTCCAACAACTATCAGTATAATTTTCACAAGGATGGAGAGGGAATCAGAATCAAAATTTTGGGTGGAAACAAGGTGCGGACCCATCTAATAGACAACCTCCATATCAACAACAAATATTTCAACAATCCTTATTTCAACAACGACAACAACAAAATCCTCTAGTACATGAGAGAACAACCAAATTGGAAGACACTTTGGAAAAATTCATGCAAGCTTACTTGTGTAATCAGAGAAATACAGAGGCTTCAATCAGAAATTTAGAAACCCAGATGGGCCAATTGGCTACACAGTTATCTGAACAACAAGGAGGATATTTTTCAACCAATACACAAACCAACCCCAGGGAGTAATGCAATTCAATTACTACAAGGAGTAGAAAAGTTGTAGGTAAGGGGATTAGTGATAATCTAATTGTTGAAGAAGAGGCTTTGAGAAAAGAAGATGAAGAAGGAGAAATTGAAGGTGGAGAAGAAGAGGAGAATAATAAAGAAAGACATATCCCTAACACTACAAGAAAAACACCAAATAGTGACCGAAATTAGTGACTGAAAAATTCAGTCACTGATAGTAACTGAATCAGTGACTGATTTCCCTTTTTATATTTAGTGACTGATTTAGTGACTAAAATTTCAGTCACAGATATCGGTCACTGATTCAGTCACCGAATCGGTCATCGATTCGATCCACTACTAGAAAAATGGTTAATAGTGACCGAAAGTGGTGATCGAATTTTTTTTATATTTAGTAACTCGATTTAGTGACTAAATTTTCAGATCACGTAAAAAATAATTTTTAAATTGATAACTATTTTTCATTTATATAAATATTTTATTTAAAATATTTTAAATATAAATCTACTTAATAATTTAAAATAAGTGATAACATTGTTAATAACATTATAAAAATTTTAAAAAAATAGTTTACTAACTTATTAAATAATTTAGTAATATAATTATTTAATTTTATTTTTTAATTTAGCATGTGAATAAAAAAATTAAAATTGATTATTAAATTAGTCACTGATTCGATCACCAGATCGGTCACTGATTCGGTCATCGAATCGGTCACTAAATCAATAATTAAATTAATGATTAATTTAGTCTCTTTTATATATATATATATATATATATATATATATATATATATATATATTACTTGTATGTTAATAAAAATGTATTTCAATGTATTTATAAAAAATTAAAATTATTTTAATTACTGAATTGATATTTTAAATTTATATTAATATCTTGGATAATTTAATAGTTGGATATATATTTTAAGTTTATATTAGTCATTTTTATATAAAAGTGTAAAAATAAAGTGAACTTATTTTAAAATTTAATTAAACATAATAATATAATATAGTATTAACCATAAATATGTGAAGATTTAGTTAGAAATTAATTTTAAGTTTTATTGTTTTTATTTAAAAAAATTGTTAAAAATATTTAAAATAATTAATTAAAGTAAAGAATTTTAATTTAATAAATGTGTTAATATTATTAGAAGAATTAAATTTATATTAATAATTATATAAAATTATAGATATATTAAAATATAAATTATTGGTAATTTTTTTAATTATTAAGCTAAAATTTGATAATATTAATAAATTAAAAAAAATATATATATATATATATATATATATATATATATATCACTTTAATTTTTTTAATTAAAATTAATTTCATAAAAAAATTAATATTTGAAAATTAAAATGCAAAAGTATATATATTTATCTTTTATTTAATTATACTTTTACACCTAAAAAAAGAAAAAATAATAAAATTTTCTTTTATTAATCATTTTAATAAAATAAAAAAATATATAATAATTACTTTTATAAAAAAAAAATTTAACGTTCTTGATTCTTTAACATATTTGTTTTAACTGATACGACAACGTTTATATCAATTAAAACACTTTACAAAAAATCTTCTAAGTTGATTTAATCGATTGTTTCGCGATTCAATCGATTGAAATACTCGCAAAACTTTCTCGTAAAACTTTTCAAGTTATTTTAACCGATAAAAATAAGTTTTAATCGATTAAAACGCTGTGCAGAAATTGTTTTAATCGATTGAAACGAGATTTAATCGATTAAAGAGTTCTGATCGGTCATAACCGCATTCTGATCGATCATAATTGAAACGATATAATAGCGGTTCCAGGTTAACCGCTGTCTAAGTGAGCTTTTAAGAGCGGTTCCTGTGTAACCGCTATCTAAAATGTATCTCGCTTGAGCGACACTCTTCTCGCTCGAGCGAAACGCCCTCGCACAAAATTGGCATTCTCGGGTTGTATTTAGCTTGAGCGACTCTAGTATCGCTCGAGCGATATTTGATTCTGATCGATTAGATTTTCGAAATGATCGATCATATTTGATAATTTTTTCAAATAATTAATTATAATCGATTAGTTTTCTAAATTATTGATTAGAATTGATTAGTTTTTCAAATAATAGATTAGAATTGATTAATTTCTGAAATATATACTAAAAAATTATAATTAAAAATATAAATTAGTTAAGAATATTGACTATTGTAAAGATAAAGTAGAACATGGGAGGAGATGAGGATGATAATATAATGATAGAACTTACAAAAATGTAGAATTGAGAAGTTTGAAACAAATAAAATTAAGAAAATAGATATTTAATTACACTTTTAATAAATTTAAGATAATACTAGTTTTGATTTTTATTTTTAAATATTTATTTTAATTATTTAAAACTGAGAAACTATAATTTTAGTTTCTAGCTACTGAATTTAAAGAATTAAATTTATTATTATTTAATCTTTTAATTTGTAGAATTAAACTCAATATAATTGTTAAAAATACTTTATAGAGGCATTTGAGAAAGCTTTTGTCAAAATACTTTGTTTTTAATTGTTAAAAACATTTGTAGAGGCATTTTGCAAAATCTTTTAAGTGAAGAAACCTCATGCAACGAAATCTTTTAATTTTAGTATTAAAAATTTAAATTATATTTTATTAAATTAAACTAGTTACAATATATTTTTTTACTTTGAGTATGAACAATATAATTAAACTCAAAATTGACAATATTATAATACATTTTTGAACTCTTTTTGATTAATTTTTTTTTCCTAATTTTTGATAAAGTTAATTTTAATATTTAAAAGTATTTAACATTTTGAATTCTGAAAGGTTTTCTCTAATAGCAAATTTAAAAACATAATATTCAAAAAAATAGTTAATGTAAGTTTTCATGATGAACATAATTGAGAAGATATGATAGCGGTTCCACGTTAACCGCTATCTAAAGTATAATTTAGATAGCGGTTAATGGTTAACTGCTATTAGAAGTGCACTTTTAAGAGCGGTTCTTGTGGAACCGCTATCTAAAATGTATTTCGCTTGAGTGACAATATTCTCGCTCGAGCGAAACGCCCCCTGCACAAAATTGGCATTCTCGGGTTGTATTTCGCTTGAGCGACACTACTCTCGCTCGAGCGAAATACGATTCTGATCGATCATAACTTGAAATGATCGATCATAATTGAGAGGATATAATAGCGGTTCCCTTATAACCGCTATCTGAAGTGTATATTAGATAGCGGTTAAGGCTTATACGATATCCGAAGTGTATTTCGCTTGAGCGAGACTACTCTCGCTCAAGCGAAATCCGATTCGATCGATTATATTTTCAAAATGATCGATCATATTTGATAATTTTTTCAAATAAGTAATTATAATCGATTAGTTTTCTAAATTATTGATTAGAATTGATTAGTTTTTCAAATAATAGATTAGAATTGATTAATTTCTAAAATATATACTAAAAAATTATAATTAAAACTATAAATTAGTTAAGAATATTGACTATTGTAAAGATAAAGTAGAACATGGGAGGAGATGAGGATGATAATATAATGATAGAACTTACAAAAATGTAGAATTGAGAAGTTTGAAACAAATAAAATTAAGAAAATAGATATTTAATTACACTTTTAATAAATTTAAGATAATACTAGTTTTGATTTTTATTTTTAAATATTTATTTTAATTATTTAAAACAGAGAAACTATAATTTTAGTTTCTAACTACTGAATTTAAAGAATTAAATTTATTATTATTTAATCTTTTAATTTAGTATTAAAATTTTAAATTATATTTTATTAAATTAAAATAATTACAATATATTTTTCTACTTTGAGAATGAACAATATAATTAAACTCAAAATTGATAATATTATAATATATTTTTGAACTCTTTTGGATTAATTTTTTTTCCTAATTTTTGATAAATTTAATTTTAATATTTAAAAGTATTTAACATTTTGATATAATGAGCATGATAATATAATGATAGAATTTACAAAAATGTAGAATTGAGAAGTTTAAAATTTTTTTAAGAAAATAGAGATTTAATTATACTTTTAATAAATTTAAGATAATACTAGTTTTTAAACCTTTTTCTAATATTTGTTTTTAAAAATATAATATCATTTTTAATATTTTATAGATTTTATATTTATATATTTATAAAAGTAATTGGATTAAATTTATTATCCTCTCATATATTATTATACATTTAGCGTAATTTTAGTTTATTTAAAAATTAGAATACAAATATACTATACCAATATACCATTATATTATTTTCATTGTATATAAATTACAAAATTAATAATTTGTATATTATACTATACTAACATATTATTTGTATACTATACTAATAGTATAATATACTATATTATAATATTATTTGTATACAAAACTAATATCTTTATATATAAATATATAAATATATAAATATGGAAAGATATAAATATATGTAAAAATATAAACATATAAATATATATAAATATGTAAAGATATAAACATATATCTTTAATATTTTGTAAATGTAAATATAATTTATATATATTTTTAAATCTTTTTCTAATATTTATTTTTAAAAATATAATATTATTTTTAAAATTTAATATTTTTTTTCAAATATATAAATATATAAAGATATAAATGTATAAGGATATAAATAAATATATAAATATATCAATATATAAATATATCAAAATATAAAAATATAAAAATATAAAAATATTAATATATTAATATATAAATATATCAATATATAAATATATAAATATATATATATATATATATATATACAAATATATCAATATATCAATATTATCCCCTCATATATTAATATACATTATGCTATATAAATATATCAATATTTAAATATATCAATATTTAAATATATATTAAAATATATAAATATATTTTTATTTATAGATTTTATATTTATATATTTATACGGATATACATTTATTTGTATATAAATATAATTTATTTGTAAGTTATTATTAAAAGATCCTAAGTAACTCAGTGGTTGGAGTTTTAGCCTCCAACTCTAAGGTACCGGGTTCGAATCCCGACAATGACAATAAACCACCTAATAATAAGTTAAACTAAATAAATATAAATAAAAACTTAAATAAGCAAAATATAATATAATTAAGAGATAGGGAAAATAAATAATAGATATAATAAAAATGTAAATAAATAAAAATAATTAAATTTGTTATTGATTAACTTTTTCATTAGTGACCGAATTTTCGGTCACTATTTGGTGTTTTTCTTGTAGTGTAATAAAAAGAACGAAGAGGGAGAGAAAAAACAAAAGATAGAAAAAGGAGGGAGTCAAAAACCATTTGTAGAGAAGTTACCATATCCCAAGGTTTCCTCATAGATAGACAAAGAAAGACAATTCACCAAGTTTATGGACATATTCAAAAGGTTGTAGATCAATATACCCTTTGTGGAAGCTATGGAGCAAATGCCAACATACGCCAAATTCATGAAAGAGTTCTTAACTAAGAAAAGAAGATTTATTGATGAAATAGTGGAGTTAAAGGCAGGGTGCATTGCTATATTCCATAAATCATTGCCTCAAAAGTCCAAGGACCCTGGAAGCTTCACTATACTAGTCACAATTGGTGCATTACCGGTGAAAAAAGCATTACTTGATTTAAGGGACAACATAAACCTCATGCCATTATCTATGCTCAAAAGAATAGGAGACTTGGATGTTAGACCAACTAGAATGACTCTGCAACTGGCTAACAAATCAATAAAGATTCCTTATGGAGTAGCAGAAGATGTTTTAGTTAGAATGGATAAATTTATATTTCCTGTTGATTTTATGATTATGGACATGGAGGAAAATGTGGAAGTCTCATTGATCCTGGGAAGGCCATTTATGAAAACTGTCAAAGTAAATATAGATGTTGACAAGGGCAAGTTGAAAATTAGAAGTGACGATAATGAAGTTAATTTTAATTTGTTTGAAGTTGTACAACAACCAAAAGACAAGAAAGATTGTCTCAGAGTAGATACTTTGGAGGAGTTACTCATCTCAACTGAAAAACAAGAATACAAGCATGTTGCACAACCCAAAGACATCTCAATTTGACAATGAAGGAAATTGTTCAAAAAGAGGTATTGAAACCTCTTGAAGCAGGTATGATTTACCCCATCTTTGACAGTCGCAAGGTGAGTCTTGTACAGGTTGTTCCTAAGAAAGGTGGGATGACAGTTATTCACAATGAAAATAATAAATTCATTCCCACAAGGACAGTCAAGGGATGGAGAATGCGTATAGATCACCTTGATCACTCACCTACATGAACCATAAAGCAAACAGGTGTCGAGCTAATGACGTTAAACAAGCGTTCCTGGGAGGCAACCCAGTGTTTTGAATTTTTTTTCTTTTTGCATTTTAAGTTTTTTGTGCATTTTTCTTTCTTAGGTTCTTTCTTTGCAATATTGTTCCAGGTACACAGTGGATTTTTCCTCAAGATTTTCAAGCCTTACTTCAATGGCCTAGGGAAAGTCCAACTTTTTCGGGAGGGGGTGAGAAAGTTTGCAGCTGAGGCTGAGGAACAAGATGAGGAGAAGATGAAAAGTGAAGAAAATGAGGGAAGAAACTGACTTTGTTTTTAATGTTTTTAATTCCTTTGTTTTGAACGTTTTTAATTTAATGTTTTTAATTGTTTTGTTTTAAATTTTGAATTCCCTAGCTGTCCGGCACATTGTTTATTAGAACCATATATGAAATTATTGCTTATTGTCTAATTCAAATCTGGAAGTTGAAAAATCATTTTGATTGTTTTCAATAACAAGTGATTTTGAGATGATAAGTATGATAGTGAAAAAGGAATTGATGAGGAGAACCACGAATTAACTGAATTGGAGAAGCTAGCTGAAACCCAAGAGAGGAGTGAACCAAAAACAGATAAATTGAGTGTCAACACTTTATGATGATAATTGGTATTGATTGATTCTTTGATGTGATTGCATGTTAGCGAGACTTGAAAATGATAAAGACATTTATTCTTATGTAGTGAAAGTAAATATAACCAGAGCAAAATGGTCAACCCTGCATTAATTATAGGAAATCCATTTGAACCCCATTTGAGCCAAAAACAAGATTGTTTCTTCAAACAGAACCCATGAGCCTAAACAATATTTATCCACCTTCCTATATTTGAGAAATGAAATTATTATGAATGTTATTGTTTCTCCTATGGGTATTGATATTAAAAAAAAAAAGAGAAAAGGTTGAGTATAGCAAAAGGGAAAAGAAAAACATAAATATTATGGCTAAGCCAAAATAATAAATGCAAAATATGAGGAAAAGAAAAGGAAATTCAAAGTGGTGTGAATGATAACTGGTGAGATTGTTAATTCACTATCATTATGTTAGAGCAAAAGCATGAAGTTTGAAACCTGACTTGAGGAAATGATAAACAAGAATCATTCATATAATTTCAATTTCTCAAATACTTTTGTATATATCAGAAAAACCAATGAATTCCTTCTTAGCCTAGCCCCATTACAAGCCTCAAAATATCTTTTGATTCAAGTCTTGTTTAACAAATGTTGATTGCTTGAAGATAATTATCAATGGTGGATTATCTGAATAAAGTGATTGAATGAGATAAATACTTACCTAGGAAAGTTAGAGATGATTATATATCATTGTACTTGAGAGATAATGCTTCTCTAAGGATAGTTGATGATTAATTTTCCCTGCTTGTTTCTGTAATTGTCATGCACATATATCTTATTTTCACCTGAAGTTGTGAACATCATATCTAGAAGGAAAATTATTTTTGTATTAAGCATTTTGGAAGAGAAAGTGGCAATAGGAAATGAATTTCTTTTAGAAGAATTAGTACTTTGCTTGGGGACAAGCAAGATTCTAGGTTGGGGGGAGTTGTTAAGTGGTAAAAGTTGATGTAATTATGCTCTTAATTGTAATATAACCACTTAAATTACAGTAATTCTAATCTATTGTTCTCCCAATGTAGGATGATTTTGCATAATACCTGGATACAAGAGCAAAGATCATAATTGTGAAGTAATTGAAGAAAAATTGAAAGAAAGAAGAACGCTTTAGCGAATGAATGATGCAAGACCCGGCCCCAATTTTCCTATAAAAAGATAAGACGCATTTTGAGATGTAATTTTAGGTTTTTGGAGAAGAGGTGTGACTGTTGTTCTGTTCTTCAAGGATTCTTCAATTCTTCCTCATTTAGAGCATTGTAATGGTCACCATGAGTGTCTAACTTCATTCTCTTAGGATTGAGTGCACTTCCTTCGAACTCTTTTGTATCATGGTGATATTTTAAGATATTAATCTATGTTTTGATGTTGTTATTCTTATCTTTTGTGATTTTGAATGATTTACTCTTGATGTTTGGGATATGATTGAAAAATATATCTTGAAACCCTAGATCAGGTAAGAATATTTGTTATGTTAATTGCTAGGAATGCAATGAATGTATCAAGTGCTTACCACCCTAAACCTAATAATGGAAAATCTTTTAACTGTGTGAGGAATCGACATTTATCAGGTTTTCTTATGAATTTCACATGTGAGGAATCAAAGTGAATGATTTGAGTAGGTGGCATCAACATTGTTAGGTTAATTGATGTTCTTAATTTGACCTAGTCATTATGCAAAAGAGAGAAAAGGAAGGAAGTCAATCATAAGTTCTTTAATTTGATTTTTTTTTAAATATCGTTTATCGTTCTTTACCATTTAATTTCAATCCAAATCTTTATGAAAACTCAATTTTGTTTCAATATACTTAGTAAGCATATGATTTGGAATTTCTATTGAAATTGTTCCTCATGGGATCGACTTTTATTTAATCAAAATACTATACTGTGATTGATAATTTTGGTACGCTTGCCAAATATTCAACAGGCGGGCAGCTTGCAAGGTTAGAGCAAAATTATTTATGATTGAGACATTGAATAATGAAGATGATTTATCAAATGAGAAAATTGTTACGGATTATTTTCAAGATGATGGATCAATGAGAATGCCTAATATTCTTCCTAATGATGGGGAGATACAATTGTTTGATGCAAATGCCCCAATGGAAGAAATAGACATGGATGATGTTAATTATTCAATGAATAATGTGCATAATGTTGAATTCATAAATGATAGTGATGAGTTCATGGATGAAGAGATGGAGTTAGATGATTTAGATGATTAGTTAGATAATTCAACTAATGATTTAAACAGTTCAGACTATGAGTGGTTATGAATGAATCATCTTAAGTTTATTTAATGATAGGTATGTTATGTTTAAATAAATTAATTATTTCTTGCTATTTTTCAATATTTGTATAATAATGACATGTTTGTTTAATTCATTATATTTCTTTGTGTAGAAACTCAAATGTCTCTTCGAGGAAGAGGGCGAGGTCGAGGTTTTATTACTCCATTTCATCCTTCTCAATTGCGCATTAATCCTCCAGAACTTGATTCTATTTTTCACTCACCACTTATAGTACAAATACTTGAATGATATTTTATATATTAAATTTTAAATTATTTGAATATAATGTATTGTGCATTGTTCTTTGTTAAATATACAAGGATATGAAGCTTGAAGATTTTGATGATGATTCAAAGACAAAGGACTTAGAGATTTTGAAAGACTTATAATCATGTGTATTTACTTGTAATAACTCTATTTTGTCTTTTTGAGTCTGTAAAATTAGAGTCCAAGATAGCCAGCACATAGACCATCCTCTAAAACCTCTAAAAACTCATTTTTATCAAAAATACACTGTGATAATCGATTATCACTCAGGATAATTGATTATCACAGACTGAAAATTGTTTTTATGAAAATCTTACTGTGATAATCGATTATCACTCAAGATAATCGATTAACCTAGCCAAATAATCGATTGTTTGGCTGACAATCGATTATCCTGGTCCTATTTTGCTCCTCTGCAAAAATGGTTCTGGAATAATCGATTATCACTAAAGATAAATGATTATTTATGTTTGTTATGAGTTTTGAAATTCAAATTTGGACCAATTTACGAAAACCTTATTCCCAATTCTTCTGTTTTTGAAAATCACCATTTCCAAGACCCTATTCTCTCTACTTAAGGTTCTCTAAGGCTCTCTGCAAATTAACAAACATTTTTCATACAAAAGTTAAGAGCTGTGACTGCGAGAACTTTCTGTAGGGAAGAAAAAGGGGCTTTTGAAAACCTAGTGTGGGTTAGAAGCGATAAGAATCACTGAGTGGGTTTCTTGGTGGATTGTGTGTTGTGTCGTCTCTAGAAAAAGTTTTTGTTCATCCTTTGTGAATTCAAAGGAGGTGTTCATCTCTTGTGTGACTCAAGAGAGGTGTTTTCTATTCCTTATATTTTCAATTTGTAATCTGTTTATAAGTTATGATTATAGTGATAACGTTAATCCTCTTTTTGAGTGATTAGCAACTGGACGTAGGGTCTTTTGATCCGAACCAGTATAAATCAACTGTGTAATCTTCTTTCCCTTATATATTTACTTTACAAAGCATTTTAATCGGTGAAATTTGGGAAAAATTTTAAAACCCTAATTATTGTTTAAGAAACCAATTCACCCCCCCTCTTGGTTTTTGTCCGTAAACGCAAATATTCCGCTACGCGATTCTAACAAGTGGTATCAGAGCTTGCTTTGATAGTCATTCAAATTTCGAAAATGGTCGGACAAAATCAAACCTTTGTCGATGGTGTTTCTATCAATAGACCCCCACTTTTTGCGGGGCAAAATTATCCTTTTTGGAAAGTTAGAATGCAAATATTTTTGGAGTCTGTTGATGGGGGTGTGTGGGATGCAATTGTAAATGGTCCTTTTATTCCTAAAATTACTGAAAATGGAGAAGAGGTACCAAAAATGAAAATAGGAAAGCCCAATATGATGTTAGGGCTAGAAATATAATTTCATCTACTTTAACCCTTGATGAGTTTTACAGGATATTTGTTTGTAAGAGTGCTCAAGAAATGTGGGAAATGTTAAGAGTAACCCACGAAGGTACCAATGATTTTAAAAGAGCAAGGAAGAACTCATTAATTCAAGAATATGAGATGTTCCAGATGCAACAAGGAGAAACGATTTTTGACGTTCAAAAGTGTTTCACACATATTGTGAATCATCTCACTGGGTTAGGTAAGATTTTTTATATTTATGAGTTAAATGTAAAAATTCTTAAATCTTTGGATAGGAAATGACAACCAAAGGTGACGACCATCACGGAGTCACAAAATCTTGCTACCATGTCTATGGCGGCTCTCTTTGAAAAGTTAAAAGAGCATGAACTTGAACTCGGAAGGCTAAACGATGAAGAAGGCCAACACCAAAAGAGAAATCTTGCCTTCAAAACTGAAATTTCTAAGAGCAAGAACAAGAAGGAGGAAGAAGACTCGAAAAATGAAGAAGATGAACAATTGAGTCTTATGATCAAGAAATTTACAAAATTCATGAAAGGCAAAGGGAAGCAACCCTTCAAAGGTAAGGGACAGGTAAAAGAAAG
Organism: Sphenostylis stenocarpa; assembly: GCA_963425845.1. Taxonomy (NCBI): domain Eukaryota; kingdom Viridiplantae; phylum Streptophyta; class Magnoliopsida; order Fabales; family Fabaceae; genus Sphenostylis; species Sphenostylis stenocarpa. The sequence goes on along the minus strand of OY731400.1, from coordinate 55,244,860 downwards.
TACTTCCTTAAATTTTAAATGTTACGGTTGTGGTGAAACAGTACATGTAAAATCTGATTGTCCAAACAAGAAAAATGAAGATCATAAAGGCAAGAAATTCTTCAAAAAGAAAACATATATTGTTTGGGATGATAGTGACTCAAGTTCGGAGTCAAGCGATTCAGAAGTTGAAGCAAACATTTGTTTGATGGCAAATGACAACATTTCTTCCGATTGTGAGGCAAGTGATTCCGACTATTCTTCAAGTGATGATGAAAATTATTATGATGCTTTACAAAATGCATATCAAGAATTATTTACTGCTTTTAAGGATTTGAAAAATGAATATAAATCTGTGAAAAAGTGTTTGAATAAATCAAAAAAAGAAGTGGAATCCTTGAAAACGAAAATTTAATGTTTAGAGGAAAAAGATAATAAAGAAATAGCATGTGTATCATGTAAAGAGTATGAATATGACATTGACATACTTAGCTATTTGCTTGATAAAGCTAAGAAATAATTAAGTGATAGTTATAAGGATAAGGTTATTGTACAAAATAGAGAAAATTCTCATGTTCCATTGAAAAAAACCTAAAAATAAAAACGAAGAGTATGGGTTGAAAAAGGATCTAAATCTTCACAAAATAAAAATGTATCATTTTCAAAGATTACATCTAATGCATACTTTTATTGTATGAAACATGGCCATACTTCAAATAGGTGTAGAATTAAGCATTTTTGTGTTCCTAAAGGAAAATATGATTTGATTGCCTCTAACACCAAGGACCCAAAAGTTATGGGGACCTAAGATTACTATGTTCTTGTTTTGTAAGAAACTTCAAAATCCAAGAAGTTTATGTGGTATCTTGACAGTGGATGTTCAAGACATATGACCGGAGACAAAAAGAAATTTATGAGTTTCAAAGCAAAAGAACAAGGACATGTAACCTATGGGAACAACAACAAAGGAAGAATCCTTGGAACCGAAAACATTGGTGGTGCAAATACTTTGGAGATAAAGGATGTGCTTCTTGTTAATGGGCTAAAGCATAATCTCCTAAGTATAAGTCAACTTTGTGATAAAGGATTTAAGGTAATTTTTTAAAGTAAATTTTGCACCATTCATTTAAAGGATTCCGAAAATATAGCATTAAAAGGTATTAGGCATAATAATATCTATTTGATTGACTTGGATTGTGTATCTAATACTAATATAACATGATTAATTGTTAAGGAAGAAAATCCATGGTTATGGCATAAGAGAGCGACTCATATAAACATGCATCAATTAAACAAACTAATATCAAAGGACTTAGTTGTTGGTTTGCCTAAGTTAAAATTTGAAAAAGATAGATTATGTGATGCATGTCAAAAAGGTAAACAAGTGAAATCATCCTTTAAATCTAAGAATGTTATTTCCACATCAAAACCTTTAGAATTTTAACACTTAGATTTATTTGGTCCATCTAGGATAAAAAGTTTTGGTGGAAATTATTATGCTCTTGTAATTGTTAATGATTTTTCTAGGCACACTTGGACATTTTTCTTAACTTTAAAAAGTGAAGCTTTTAAGGTCTTTAGGAAGTTTTCCAAGCAAATTCAAAATGATAAAGACTTAAGAAGTAAAGTGTTAAGGAGTGACCATGGTGGAGAATTTCAAAATGAATCCTTTGAAAATTATTGTGAAGAAAATGGAATTTTACATAATTTTTCTGCACCTAGAACTCCCCAACAAAATGATGTAGTAGAAAGGAAAAATAAGTCACTAGAGGAACTTGCTAGAACAATGTTAAATGAATCAAATGTTCCTAAATATTTTTGGGTTGATGTTGTAAGTACTGCATGTTATGTATTGAATAGGATGCTTATTAGGCCAATCATAAAATTAACACCTTATGAATTGTTAAATGGTAGGAAACCTAATGTTTCTCATTTAAAAATATTTGGATGTAAATGCTTTGTTCTAAATAATGGAAAAGATAACTTAGGAAAATTTGACTCAAAAGCCGATGAGACAATTTTCTTAGGTTATTCACTAACTAGCAAAGTATATAGAGTATTTAATAGAAGAACTTTGAATATTGAAGAATCTGTACATGTTACCTTTGATGAAATTGTAGACCTTGAGGGAAATTCTCTTAAGTCAAATAAAGAATTTGCAGGTGATGATGAATAAATAAGAGAAACTCTAGAAGAAATGTACTTAAATGAAAATGAGTCATCTCAACCAACTAAATTGGCAAAAGAGTGGCAACCACCAAGAGGACTTTCAATGGACAATATAATTAGTAATATCTCAAAAGGGGTAAGAACTAGAAATATGACAAATTTCTATATGTGTGTAACTTTTGTTTCATAGATTGAACCCAAAAGTGTTGAGGAAGCTCTTAAAGATGACCAATGGTGCATAGAAATGCAAGAAGAACTTAATCAATTTGAAAGAAATCAAGTCTGGGAATTAATTCCAAGAGAAGAATCTCATCAAGTTATTGGAACAAAATGGGTATTTAAAAAAAACTTGATGAAGATGGAAATATAACAAAGAATAAAGTCAGACTTGTTGTCAATGGTTACTGTCAAGAGGAAGGTATTGATTATGATGAAACTTATGCTCCTATTGCTAGGTTAGAGGCTATACGCCTACTTCTTGCTTATGCCTCATTGATGAAATTTAAAATTTATCAAATGGATGTTAAAAGTGCATTTTTGAATGGGTTTATCAAAGAGGAAGTATATGTGGAATAACCCCCTGGATTTGAAGATTTTAAATATCCTAATCACATTTTTAAATTGAAGAAAGCTTTATATGATTTGAAACAAACTCCTAGGTCTTGGTATGAAAGATTAAGTAGTTTTCTAATTTCAAATGACTTTTCTAGAGGAAAAATTGATTCCACCCTGTTTATTAAGAAAGTAAAGGAACATATTCTATTAGTTCAAGTATATGTTGATGATATTATTTTTGGATCAACTGATAATTCCTTGTGTGAAGGATTTGCTAAGATAATGCAGGGTGAATTTGAAATGTCAATGATGGGAGAATTAACATTCTTTCTTGTACTTCAAACTAGGCAACTTAAAGATGTCATCTTTGTGTCTCAAACCAAATACTGCAAAGAGATTCTCAAGAAATTTGGAATGGACACTTCAAAGGAAGCTAACACACCCATGGGAACATCATGCTATTTGGATAAAGATGAATAAGGTTTGGAAATTAATCAATCAATGTATAGAGGTATGATATGTTCTCTATTATACTTAACTGCAAGTAGACCAGATATTATGCATTCTATTTGTGTGTGTGCTAGATTTCAAGCATGTCCAAAAGAATCTCATTTAACCGCAGTAAAACGAATCTTAAAATATTTAAAAGGAACTACAGGATTTGGATTATGCTACCCATCTGAAGCTTCTCCTAGCTTGATAGGATATTCTGACGCTGATTATGGCGGATGTAAAATAGATAGAAAGAGTACTAGTGGAACATGTCATATGTTAGGATCATCCTTAGATTCATGGCATTATAAGAAACAAGCTTGTGTTGCTTTATCCACAACAGAGGTTGAATATATTACAGCTGGAAATTGTTGTGCTTAAACTCTATAGATGAAGCAACAACTAGAAGATTATAATATTTTTCTAAATAATATTCCTTTTATATGTGATAATACAAGTGCAATCAATCTTACTAAGAATCCGGTAATGCACTCTAGAAGTAAGCATATAAAGATTAGACATCATTTCTTAAGAGATCATATTAGTAAGGGTAATTGTAAAATTGAATATGTTGATACAAAGAATCAATTAGCAAATATTTTTACCAAACCTCTTCCCAAAGATAGATTCTATTATCTTAGAAGAGACTTAGGAATATTAAAAATAGTCTACACTCTGGTTAACTGTAAAATTTTGCATTTTGTACTGGAATAATCGATTATTTTGGGGTAATAATCGATTATTGAAGCTTAAATGTATGATTCATGAAATTTCTCTCGGTAATAATCGATTATTTGGGGAAATAATCGATTATTTGTATCTCATTGACCAAAATTAGTAATTTCTCTCTAGAATAATCGATTATTTCAAGTAATAATCGATTATCAATGTATTTTCTGGGTAGGGATGAAGAAATTGCTTAAATTTTGTAATAGTGATGAGAGTGAAATGTTCTAACTTCTTCAAATTTATTGTTTGTTTGTAATACATTGTTTTATTAAATATAATTCTGTGTTTGCATTGATTGAAGGGGAATTGTTTATTTTTGTTATGCATATGTTGAGGGGGAGCTTTTTCATTTCTTTTTTATTATAATCAAAATAGGGGGAGAAATTATTTAAATTCTCTTATGTTTAATAATTTTAATGATGTCTGGTATGTTTAATAGTTTTGTTAGCTGTGACAAATAAAACAGGTTATTACAAAGGGCTTTAAAGCAAATTTTGATCATCATAAAAAAGGGGGAGATTGTTAAATATACAAGGATATGAAGCTTGAAGATTTTGATGATGATTCAAAGACAAAGAACTTAGAGATTTTGAAAGACTTATAATCATGTGTATTTACTTATAATAACTCTGTTTTGTCTTTTTGAGTCTGTAAAATTAGAATCCAAGATAGCCAACACATAGACCATCCTCTAAAACCTCTAAAAACTCATTTTAATCAAAAATACATTGTGATAATCGATTATCACTCAGGATAATCGATTATCACAGACTGAAAATTGTTTTTATGAAAACCTTACTGTGATAATAGATTATCACTCAAGATAATCGATTATCCCAGCCAAATAATCGATTATTTGGCTGATAATCGATTATCCTGGTCCTGTTTTGCTCCTCTGCGAAAATAGCTCTGGAATAATCGATTATCACTCAAGATAATCGATTATTTACGTCTGTTATGAGTTTTGAAATTCAAATCTGGACCAATTTACGAAAACCCTATCCCCAATTCTTCTGTTTTTGAAAATCACCATTTCCCATACCCTATTCTCTCTACTTAAGGTTCTCTAAGGCTCTCTGCAAATTAACAAACCTTTTTCATACAAAAGTTAAGAGTTGTGACTGCGAGAACTTTCTGTAGGGAAGAAAAAGGGGCTTTTGAAAACCTAGTGTGGGCTAGAAGCAATAAGAATCACTGAGTGGGTTTCTTGGTGGATTGTGTGTTGTGTCGTATCTAGGAAAAGTTCTTGTACATCCTTTGTGGATTCAAAAAAGGTGTTCATCTCTTGTGTAACTCAAGAGAGGTGTTTTCTATTCCTTATCTTTTCAATTTGTAATCTGTTTGTAAACTGTGATTATAGTGACAGCGTTAATCCTCTTTTTGAGTGATTAGCAACTGGACGTATGGTCTTTTGATCCGAACCAGCATAAATCAACTGTGTAATCTTCTTTCCCTTATCTATTTACTTTACAAAGCATTTTAATCGGTGAAATTTGGGAAAAATTTTAAAACCCTAATTTTTGTTTAAAAAATCGATTCACCCCCCCTCTTGGTTTTTGTCCGTAAACGCAAACATTCTACTGCGCGATTCTAACATTCTTATCTTAGCTACTACTTCCATCCATGAACCATCAACTGAGATTGGCCAATCAACTAGTGGTGGTCAATCAAAAGCCATCATCCCACCAATTGATGTTGATCAATCAAATGTTGCCCCAACGTATGATAATCCACAATCTATAGAGGAGTCTTCAAGTGAAAATTCTCATAATGAAGTTGATAAAAGACTTATTACATCCGTGCAACGAGTTAGTAACCTGTAAGTGAAACTAACCTTAATTATTAGAAATTCATCTTTATATTACTAAATCATAATAATTTATACATTGAGAATTTTAAATTGTAGGAGGAGGTTTGTTCTTGATTCAAGTAACTCGAGATATTATATCCGAGTTACTCATGAGAATGTCAAATCCAACACCAAATTGGAAAAATTATTCCGTTGATATGAAATAAAATTTATTCAATGATTTCATGGTTAGTAATTATTGTGTTAAAATACTTAAATAGTTTTTCTTTAACTTTTGTATTAAACAATAAATGTATTTAATTTTTATTGGTGTAGAACAAGTATCACTTTGCATCAACTTATGATCAGAGTATGGCAAGAAAGATTTGGAATCTGACATGCATGGATCGATATTCTGACTCTTTAGCTAAGGCAAGGAAAAATTCAAAAGAGAAGGCAAATTCAAATAATATTCAAGACTTAAAGGGTTTTGGACCAAGAAGTATAAGGACTGAGATGTGGGTTGGATTAGTAGACATATGGGCAGCAGAAGAATGGAAAAAGAAGTCCATTGCACGTAAGGCTAATAGGGTTGCCAAGCCTGATGCCATGATGCACACAGGAGGATCAAGAAGCGATAGAAAAATTGAGAGGGATTAGCTACATATTAGCGATAGAAAAATTGTGAGGGATTAGCTACGAATTAGCGATAGCGAAATTGCGAGGGATTAGCTATAGATTAGCGATAGAAAAATTACAAAGGATTAGCTACGAATTAGCGAGAGCGAAATTGTGAGGGATTAGATAGGATTAACGAGAGAAAAATTGTGAGGAATTAGCTACGAATTAGCCAGAGAAAAGTTGTGAGGGATTAGCTACGGATTAGCAAGAGAAAATTGAGAGGGATTACGGATTAGCTACAAGTTAACTAGAAATTTAGGAGATCAATTAGCTAGAGAAAGACAAAATTTCATCACTTAAATTAGCGAGGAACTTAGCGATAGATTGGCGACAAAATTTGCTACAAATTTAAGAGAGAATATATCTCTATCTAATTAGCTACTTGGGTTTAGCAACAAAATATTTCATAGTTATTTTGTAGCTAATCTGTAGAAAAATGTATTAGCAAGAGATTAGCTATAAAATAGTTACGGAATGTGTCATAGATAATATGAAAAATTGTTGTAGTAGTCCTTCATGCCCTTGGAAGGAATTTTTGATGAATTTAGAGAGGGAGAGCATCTTATGGCCGAAAATTACATGGCCCATAGCTTCTAGGTCAAATCATACCTTCCTTTTTGTTAGTCCCTCCATGTCCCCTCTTCCAAAGCCTATAAATAGAAGGCTTCCCCTCTTGTATTTATTTAGATGATCATTAATGAGAAATTTGTGAGAGCACTTTGAGTATTGTTATTCTCTTTGAGTTATCTTGAACTTTAGTTCAAGTGGCAACAACCTCAATTATCTAGGGTGGTTTCCTCCCTTAGTGGCATGCTACTACCATCATCACCCTTCCCCTGCTCCCATTTTCTTCTTTCTTTCCTTAGCTTCTATGTCGCATTAACTTTTACTTAAGGGGATGGTTCATTCTCAGCCCTTGTTGCTTGGTTTTTCTTGTTTTGTTCTCCTCCTCTCCACCTCTTAATTCTTGAAAATGAACCTTAACATCTAGATAGCTATCTTAATATCCAGTGAGAATTTTCTTTGGGTTTGTTTATTTTAGTGCTTAAATTTTTGCACCTTATCTTCTTAAAATTATACATCTTACTTTATTAAATATCATCGCTTCTCTCACATTTTCATTTTGACTCTTCCTATTCTTTTGGTCAAAAATTTTCTTAAGCTCTTCATCCACATAAAATTAAATATTGAAGATCAATTCACATAATCAAGATTTAACAAGTCGGATTGAGTTTTATAGTGATCGTTTATCAAATTTTGATTTTGTACTTTGAGATATCAATTTATGATTCTAATTTTAGAAATCAAATTAGGAATCAATTGAATCTTGATCTAATAATTGAATTATGATTAGATTGAATGATATTGAGATTTAATTCATATAACAAATTTAGTTTATCAATTGAATCGTTTAATTATTCAAACTTAGATTAAAATATTTAGAGAACTATGATAAAATTATTGTTTGATTATTGAAATCGTGGATTGATCTACTTCTATCTTTTTCACTTCAGTTTTTACTCCTTAAATTCTATTTTGTTTTTCAATTATTGTTTTACATTCTCTAATCCCAAATCTAACTTATACAAAAAGAAAACTGAAAATTGTATACATTTTAATATGTGTCCTTGAGAAGAATGGTCTAGGCTTGTACTCTATATTATAAAATCTATAGAGGAATTTAAAATATTTGATTTCATGAATGACAATGAAAATAAAATAAACATGATAATACTTCATTAAAAAAGGAGAAAAATTGGTCGTCTTGATAGGGAATTTAACTTAGAAGATAAAGGCACTCTCAAAGCTCTCATAGGTAGAATGTTTTTCTTTTAAGTTACCTTTTAATCTTGCAAGAAATTCTCATTATGTAAATTCATGTTTGTTTGTTGCAAATCATAATCTTAATGGTTTTCTTTCTCTTGAATGCAATGCTTTGAAGAAAACATTCTTACAATAAGAGAAAATACATGTTGAGACATTACTGAAACCAATTAAATCAACTTGTAACAAAACAGAGTTTAGCATAATTTTTTTATGGATGGACAAATTTCTAAAGAAGACCTTTAATTAATTTTAGCGCCACTAGTGAGGGGATTCTACATTTTAAAAGTTGTTGATGCTTCAAATATAATAAAATAAATAAGCATTACATAGTTGATAAAATGAAATGAGTTCTTAAAGAAGTAGAAGAAGAAAAAATTATGCAAATTAGAACAAATAATGCTCCATTGTGGATAGGTGTTGGAATGATACTTGAAGTTTCATTTTCTAATGTTTTTTAGACACCTTGTGTTATGCACATATCAAATCTTGCTTTGAGGAACATGTGTAGAAAAAAATAAATACCAAAAGAAATAATTTCATTTATGGTAAATGTAGTTGGATTGAAGTTGTTGATGATATTTCTTTGGAAACTTTATAATCAACTATTCCACAAGATTTTTCACATTTAAAATTGTTTGTTGTTACATATACATGTTTTGCATCTCATATAATGATTATGATTATATTTAAATTTTTGAAACATTCTTTGCAAACTATGCTTATATAAATTCTTATAGAGAAGATAATGCAGGTAAAACTCAAACTATGAAAGACTTTATTTTAAATGATGTATGATGAGATAAAATTGCATGTAGTTTAGTTATTGTTGAGTCTATCTATAACATGCTTAAAGTTTGTGATACAAATAGTCTCACACTTCATTTGATTTGTGAGATGCGAGATACTATGATATAAAAAGAGAAGGAAGTCATATATACGCCATAAAAATAGAGGAAAATAATACATCAACATTTATGAAATTGTTTATGATATACTAATTTATAGAAGAACTAAAAGTTACACTCCTCTCCATTGCATGATTCACTCTTTGATTTTTATGTTAAATTATCCAATAAATATTCATTTTTTTGTAAGTGATTTATAAAAATAGTTATAAAGTTATTGTTTTTTATAATATACCTTTTTTCTTAATTTTTAATTATACGTATTATAGTGAAGAGTGAAATCAATAAAAATAGAATCTCACTACATGAGGATGAACAAATTTATAGGGAGAGTAATAAGTATTTGAAAAAACATTTTATAACTAATGATAGAAGAAATGTTGTACTTGAATATGTTCTCTTCTTATCAAAATTAAATAGTTTTGGTTCTTTTGACTCAATAGAATATATCTAGATCCTAAATCTTGGTTTGTGATGCACCATTTCATTGCTCCTCTCTTTTGAAAGATATCATCAAAGCACCTATTCATTCATTCACTCATTAAAAAATATGTTGAATCCTAAAAGAATTAAAGAACTTGTTTATGTGTATAATATAACTATGCAAATTCTAATATATAGAATATTAGTGGAGATGTATATAATGACTTTAACAATGTTAGAGACCTTAAAATGACAACATTGTCTCCTGGTCAAACATGAAAGTTGTCTTATTTACATATGATACTCAAGGTGGGGATGAAATTGATATTATTCTTAAAAATCAATAAGTAATTATTTATAATTTTATTTCATATTTGAATTTTTAGTTTATATATATATATATATATATTGAATTTAATATAATTTCTACGTTCAATTTAATTAATAATCATATATAATAATATTTTTTTAAGAATTAGATATATATACACATGTATACATATCCTATATTCTTTTTTTTTCTTAATATAAGACAAATGGACGTATTATATTTGTGTATCATAGTTTAAATTTTTTATCCATTATTTCTAGAAAACTCATAATTCCTTGACGCAATGCTTAACTTTGATAAGTGAATTTGAGAGTAGAAAATGAGAGAAAAATAATAAAAAGTAAGATTTTTTTTTCTTGTATAAAGGAAAAGATAACAAAAAATAAAGAAAAATGAAAGAAAAGATTTTAGTTTATAAGATTGATTTGACTGAATGAAAAAAATAAAACAATAGAATAAATTAATAAATTACAAAAATATCTCTAATATAATTTTAATAAAAATGAAAATAAAATAAAATTAATATATGATTTAATATAAAATAATTATTTTATAAAAATTGAAATAGTATTAAAAGTTATTTCAAAAATTAATTTTAAACTATGTAAATAATAGAAAATAGACCATAAATAAAAAAAATTCACATACCAAATAAATATATATATATATATATATATTCAAAATAAAAATAGAAACTACATATCAAATTGACAAATATAGAAAATAAATAAAAGTTTATTAGTTCAGCAATTTATATGATCAATATTTAAATGGGGGTAATAATGTCATTTTTACGTGGAGACCGAATCTCTAACATTGTTCTTCTCCTATTCTAGGGTAAAGAATTTATTGTGAACCTCACATATATACCTACCTACAAATCTTCTTAAATATATGGACTTAGAAACAATGAAAACAAACAAGGACTTAGGAACAAGTGTCAATATGATGATCTCACATAAACAATTTTGGATGCCTTTACAAGCATCCCACTAAGCTTTAAACACATAGACATCCAAAGGATTGTATGCTCTCATAAGAAAGGAATGGAAGAAGGTGTCTTCTTATTTTCGAAGGAAACAACTTCACAGTTTCCTCATAATGTGGTCTCCATAATTGGTTGTGGCTACCCTTCAACATTGGTTGAGCTTCCTTCAAAGCCAACTCCCCCATGCAAGAACCATCTTTTGCATCATATTTCTATTATATTTTCTACATAAATAAAATTAGTCTAGGTTTCTATATTTGTTACATGAGATCATTTCTTCAAATTAATCTATGTATATGTTAATTTGTAATTATGAAGAATTCAACTCCCTAAAAATTCTTAAAAACATATAACAAAACATTATAACCCAATAAACATCACTTAATAACTATTGTTATGGATATAATAATAATAATAAAAAAAAAAACTAAAACTTGTATATACTCTATATGCATGGATCTTCTTGGTAACTTAGTACGATTGCTTCCTAGTTTATAACTTTCATATAATTTATTATTTTGATCCCATACTTAATGATTATTTAATATATTTACTTATATATTTATAATTTTATTTTCTCATTCTTTACTCAATTTTTATCCATTTATTATTATTTATTATTTATTAATAATATATTAATTAGTCCCCAAAATCAATAATCAAGATCTATTATTAAGAGAAATGAATTTTCTAAATAAAGAAACTCATCCAAACAACTTTAACCAAATTTAAATTAATATGCTTTCAATATTTCAATTAAAACTGTTAATTTGGATTTATTTTATGGAATAATAAATTTGACATTTTCTTTCTTTCTTCAATTTTGGTGAGTTTGGACATGTTTAGACATTTTTTTTTTCAAAATACTTACAAGAAAAAAAATTGTAAAAAATAAAATTAACTTCATTAAAAATTTATTTTAAAATTATATAAACTATTTTTAATTTATAATTTTTTTCTATAAAGTAATTTTGTAAAAGTTTGTCTAACTATATATCTCATTAACCATGGTTAAGCTAAAGGATATAGTTAGTTGAGGGGCAAACCTTTCCAATTCATTATGTCACTCTCGCCAGAATAATTATTTAAATTTTCCGCAAAGTTGCTTTCAACTCTTTAAAAAGTCAGATAGATAACCGCGTAATATTTGTGGAGAAAGAACCGTGTTTATGTGGAGAATCCAAGATGAAAACTATATTTATAAATGTTAATTTCCTATATTAGGGTTTGCACCCACTAAGAGTGAACTTAGTTAGGGTGTAAAAAGTTTTTATACAGTTATTTAATCAAATTCATATATATGGTACGTTTTTTTTATTATTTATTGTTTATTATATTCATATAAATAAATTTTTAATTAATTGACGGAATAAATTTTTTATATTAATAAATGGAAATATAGGTTTTCATCAAGTTTTTATATTATTAATTTTTAAAAAATATATTTTTTATATAAATAATTTCATTTTTACATTTTTTTATTTTATTACATTTTCTCTCTTTTTTAATAAATAATATCATAATAAATTTTTTATAATAGTATAATTAATTTTATTTGATCAATAGTGACACTAAAACCCCTTTTACATAACCGTATAAATTATACAAATTAAATTCCTTGAAAACCGTTTAATTTAGGACCATCTTTATAGTTTAATCCTCATATTTGAATGTATGGTTTTATTTTTAAAAGACATCTCAATAAATTAAAATATGAGGATTGATCTTAACACATAAATAATATGGAACTCATGAGTGTATCATAACATTAAATCGTGGAATTCAACAGAGTATATTAGAAGTACAATATTTGAGAGTGAACTCCGTTTAATTTATGTTTGTTACAAATGTTTTTTTATTATTGATATTACATTTAAGGAATGGAAATTGTTGTCATCATTTATGTGTTAACACTTGTCAAAAAACATCTTATAATAATATTTTATTAATCTTCAAAACTTAAAATATTCCCTTTCGTTTTTGGTTTATTTTATATATGCATTCTACATTTTATGACTTTTACTTTTTTTTGCTACTATGTTTACCATTTTATACTTGTCATTTGTGTCTTCCTTCAAGTATTTTCTCCTTTTTGATGTTTTGCCTTCTTTTAGAACTAGTATCGTCTTCATCCAAGATACCTCGTTGTTACTCTTACTCTTTGTTATTTGAACAATGTTCTCTTCATTTTCAACTAATTCCTCTTAACGCAAGGCTCTCCTCACCTCTCATGAAATGCGTTCAATATGAGATAATTCCTCTTATTTTGAGAGTACAAAAAATGTTTTGTCTTCTAATGAGGTTGAGCAAAGAAGGGTCTTTTTACATGGTGGACCATGAGTCCACTAATGCATTTGAATTAAATTTGTTGTTGCATAACAATATAGTAGGAAAAATGAATATGGGGGGACATTTTTCCTCATCTTTTGATGCTGAAATACTTAAAATTATTGGTCCCTATGATGCCTCGCCTTTGCTAAGGTAATGGGAGCTCGGATTATGGGCATACTCCATCATTGGAAAGAATTTATAAAGGAGGGTCATGGTAAGTAGATTGCCAATATAAAAAAAGTTGGAGAAAACTATGGTTGAACTAGTAAACAAGCATTTGTGCTTCAAGGTCAGCTAGCCAAGCACACCAATTCCTTTTTTAGCAATGCTAATCAAAACAACGAGCTCACAAACTGACTTATAAATATTAAAAGAGCCTTTAAAAGAGGTCAAAGATCATAAAATGTGTCAACTTAAGAAGATTGATCTGAAAAAGATGGTAGTTGAGTTGCAGAGCAAGAATAAGGATATGAAGCATTGGATGATCGAGTTAAGGGATCATAAGCAAGAAGCCATGGAAAATTTGGAGGAGGATTTGCATGTGGTCAAGACCTAGTTGTTGACTGTGTACGAGGAGGATTTCCAAATGTGCTTGCTCAGGGGTGAACATTATTGAGTTTTGTTGAATAAAATTAAATATTAGTTTTAGAGTTTATTGGAATAAAAAGATAATAAGAAGATAATTAGGAGTTTGTTGGAACATTTTGATATTAATGATATCTTGGGTAGTTATTATTTGATTTTGTGAAGATCTTGAGACCAGTGGCAGATCTTGACCATTGATTCTAGGGGGTCAAATAATATATTATTAAAAAATAATAAATAAATATAAAAGGGTAAAAGAAGATGAAAGGGTGAGAGGATAAAATTGTAAATGTATAATAAGTAAATATATAAAATGATCATTAAGTTTAGGGGAGCAAAATCATAAATTATATGAGAGTGACAAAACTGAGGAGAAACTGAGAGGATAAAATTATAAATATACAAGTAAATATATTAAAGTTTAGGGCTCACGGCCCCCCTCAGTTCCAAGAAAATTTGTCACTGCTTGGGTAATACAACATTGTATTCTTCATTTGAGGTATGACAAAAAATCAATACTATACAGTTACAGTATCTGAGAGAAATTCTTTGTTATCAAATTGGTATCAGAGCTAGGTTTTTTAGAAGAACTAAGGTTCTTCAGAAGAGTGAGAGTTAAGGTTTAAGTGTCAGGAAAACAATATGAATGACTACTCCAGCAAGTGTTGCTGCAATTGTGCCTCGACTGATGAAGGACGTCAACTATGATAAATGGAGTGCCCAGATGAAGGTTCACCTCAAAGTCCAAGGTGTTTGGAAGATGGTGGAGGAAAGTTTTGAACAACCAGAGACCATGGAAGAATTGAAGATCAATGAACCCAAGGAGTTAGAGAAGAAATGTGAGAAAGACAGTGCAACTTTGTTTTTGCTGTTTCGAGTTGTGAAGATTCTGACTTTGAGAAGATTGTAGGAGCTACATTGGCATCTAATGCATGGGACGAGTTGAAGAAGGAGCACAAAAAAGATGATAGAGTCACACGGATTCAGCATCAAACACTACCAAGTGAGATGGAAAGCATGAAGATGAAGGGGTCAGAAAAAACTTTTGAATATGTCCTGCGTGTTAAAAAGGTGGCAAAAAACAGCTTAATCAGAATATAGAGGCATTTTCCACATAACAGATTATTGAAAATATTTTGAGGCCATTAGCAAAATCCTTTAATAGTGTGGTGTGTGCGATAGAACAAGCGAATGACTTGTCCGAGCTTTCAATAAAAGAATTGATAGGATGTCTTGAAGCCTATGAACACCGAATAAAGAAAGATAAGGAGAACGAGGAAACAAGTATGAAACTGCTCCAGACCGAGGAGAAGGCGATTTATTCTCAGAATAATAGAGGAAGAGGACGTAGTGGTCGGTCTCTAGGTGAATGATTTGACCGAGGAGGTTGAGGCAGATTTGATGGTCGAGGTAACGAGAAGAATGAAAAGGAGTTCAACAAAACTGGCGAGGTAGAGGATGTGGTCAGAGAAGAGGTTGATCGACGAACCACTCAAACATCGAGTGCTTCAAGTGTGGCAAGTATGACCACTATGCGAAAGATTGCTACTCAGACAAGTGTTACAATTATGATAAGATTGGACACTTTGCGAAAGAATGTCAAAAGGTGGGTGTGACCTATCTCACAGAGGAGACGGAAGTTGAAGAAACAATATTGTTGATGGCTTATCTCAACATGGAAAACAACAGTGATGGAGTTCGGGAAGATACCGATCACAAGTCAGTATGGCATTTGGATACGGGTGCAAGTAATGACATGTGTGAGGACAAACACATATTTAGCAAATTGGAGAAATTTAAGGGTGATCATGTGTCTTTTGGAGATGGCTCAGATGTTTTGGTAAAAGGCTGAGGTACCATCTGTTTCTTATAGAATAATGACCTAGTCGGGTTAATCGAAGATGTGTTATATGTTTCAGATCTTATGAGTAAGCTTTTGAGTATGGGATAGTTGATGGAGAGAGGATACTCGATTATCAGGAAAGACCGAATACTAGAATGGAAAGACAAGCTCAAAAGGTTGATTGTCCGAATAGAGATGGAAAACAATAGAATGTACAAGTTGCAGCTGAGAAGCATTCGGGAAAGGAGTCTGAAATTAAATGTAAAGGACATGTTGAAGAAGAATTATCAATATAGTCACATGCATTTTTGTGTTCTAACTGAATTGATTCATGATGATGATCCGAATGTCTAAGCTGATGAAATGAGAGAGTGAAATTGGGGAGTGTCGTTATCGTCAAAAGAGGCGGTCGGAGCGACGCGATGGTTTTGAAAGACTCACGTTTTTAAAAGAAGGTGTTCAACAACTTTAGGTAGTCCGATAATCAGGTTGGACCTAAAGGCGAGGTTTTCGAAAAAGGTTCTATAGAGTCGTCACCGATGTTTTTACCATAAACATCCAAAAAGGAAGAAAAAGACGTTGGTTTTAGAAAACCAACTTTGGCCATTACAACCAGAATTGGGTAAGGGAGTTAGTTACGTGTGGAGAAGGTGTTAGCACTCCACAACGCCCCTTTCGGGTTCTCTATGATGGACTAGTTTATAAAATAAAGACTAAAAAACTATGTTTTTACCCTATTTATTTATCTACTTGCAGAATGTAAATGTCTACATAGTCCTAATATCTAATGCATACAAGGAAAACGATAAAGGAAAGTAGTAAAAGAGAGAGAATAACGAAAAGAACCTCCGAAACAAGCTTTTTTATTAACTTTTCAAAACTTGAGGAAGCTTTTTGGCTGTCCCCACACTCTACAAGCACGCTCCTCTCCCACAATAAAATAAACTACCCTTCTACCAAGTGTTGGATGTCTCAAAAGGAGACCTCCTTAACTGATTTATACTTTAAACGGAAATCGGAAGGCTCTCGAACTCTGGAAAGTGCTCAGAGTTATCCTGAAGTTTTAAGAGAGCTTCTGGGATGAGAGAAGGGGTGAAAAACTATGTGAATTGTGTGGGGAAGGGGGGAGGCTCCTATTTATACAAATTCACTCCAAACAGGCCGGGATGGTCGTCTGGGCTTCTGACAGGCGAGACAGCCGTTTGGGAAAACAAGACGGTCGTCTCGTCTCTAAGAGAAGGCGAGACAGCCGTTTGGGAAAATGAGATGGCCGTTTGAAAAAATGAGACGGTCGTCTCAACCTTTAGGATGGTGAGACGGTTGTCTGGCCAAACAAGACGGTCGTCTCAACCTTCAGGGAAGGCGAGACAACCGTCTAGCCAAACGGGACGTTCGTCTCGGGCCTCCTGACAGATTTTCCTATTTTCCCTATTTTTTTCTATACAGAAAGTCCTCCTATCCTTACATGGAGCCTAGTGAGCATGCTTAGGGGCCTAAAGAAGCCTTGTCTATCTTCAAACGAAGGTTTTCTGGTCTTTATTGCGAGGTCGGGCAAGATTTAAGGTCTACAGGGAGAATCAGATGAAAATAGAGGAGGTCGAGTTACTGCACCACCAGTTGTTGTCAGCTCAGAAGGAGGTCGAGCTACTACACCACCAATAGTAGTCGGTTCAAAAATCGAGAAGGAAGAAATAATCATGAAGTTGAAGAAAAACATTAAGAGCATAGTGCTCGAATTTCTGAGCATGGAAGGGAAAGTTTGTGAAGGTCTGAGGCTCAAAGTATCGAGCATAGAGGGGAGAGTTTGTGAAGGAGTGGACAAAATTATCCGAGTTGTTGTGGATAAGAAGGAATGAGTTGTTATTGAAGAGAAAATGAGTTGTTGTGGACAAGAAGGTTTGAGTTGTAGTTGAAGAGAAGAACCGAACTCTTATGGATGAGAAGATCCGAGAACATATTGATATGTTAGTGATGAACAAGTTACGGAGCTATGACAAGTTGTTGATATGAAGTAGGTGGATGTGAAGCTGACATTTCTGAATGGTGTGCTCAAAGATGTATATGTTAAGCAACTACTTGGATATGTGAAGAAAGGTAAGGAGGAGTCAAAAATATTTGTGTCTCAAGAAATGCATGCAAAGGAGATATTGAGTAAATTTAAGATGACCGATTGCAATTTAGTATATATATATATATACTACATCAATTTTAATTCAAACAATTGATGGAATTATCAATAATAAAAAAAATATTAAATAATTTTAAAAAAATAAATACATTTCATCAATTTGAATTCTAAATATAGTTTTATTTTTGTGTATATATTATATTAAATTTTATAAATGTAATTTTGAATGGGTCTATATGTAAATTTGAAGTGGTAACGAAGAATATATAAGTCCCATATAAGAGCATGTTGACCTTAAAATTCAAAGTCTGGAAGGAAGGAAGTTACAGAGCAATTTTGGAAAACATTTTCCGTTGTCCTGTTCAATTCTCTGCTTCCCTTGAATTGACACTTGCCGTTCAAGAATCCAATCTCCGTTTCCACCTTGCAGTCACAAGTTGGTCCTATGTATGTTACGTGGTTTTAAAATGGATTCCTTCTAAAATTATAAATAAAATTCATCGTATAGAACCCTCTAGAATCCAAAAATGCTTATTCCACCATAACTTTGTTTAGCTCAATGAGCTTTTATTTTATACATTATTCAATGGATTCTTCTTTCTGTTAACAATGGCAATATATCCATTTTTAATTGTTTTTTAATGTAATTATGTAAATTAGTATGACGCATTATTGAAATTTTAAATACTAAAAATAAATATAAGTTTTCCATTATTGAAATGTGTACTATTGCTATATTTTTTAACCGATATCCAAGTTAAGCTGTTGAAAAGACAATAAAAATTTTGAAAAACAAAGGCAATTAAGCAAAGACCTCTTCAATATAATTTTATCATAATTTGCGAATATTCACAAAGACTGATAATAAGCGTAATAGGTTCTTGAAGTTCACCATTAAAAATGCCTAATAATATAAGGATGTATGTTTTAAGATATTCATCAACATTATTAGTATTAAAAAAACAATTAAGGAAATAAATAGAATGATTACTAATTATAAGAGAGGAAACAATAAAATGAATTTTAAATATTATTTTTAACTGACAAATAGTATTAAAAAATATTAAGGCCATAATGACGCGTGTTTTCTTCCTCTTCTCGCATCAACTTTGTCTTCAAGTGTGTAGTCAAAACTGAATGATTGACCAAATCAAACTCAAATTCCAACCCCAATAGAAGAATCTTGGGGTCCAGTCCAGTGCCTATATATTTTCTCATTCTTTTGCATCTTTCTTCTTAATTCTACTCTCATATTGCATTGCATGAAACTGAGCCATAAAAAGCAAGTCCATGTACGAAAAATTTGCCAACAAATGATTGATTTTACTAATTCAAGCAAAATGAGTTTCCCGTCCACCATTCCTCTGGCACTTCCAACAATTTGGCTCTCCTATTTACTCATTTCCATTGTTTCCATTAATTATTACCATGTTGAGGCTACGGATGGAGACAACAAAGTCATATCAATTGGTGCAATAATTGATGTTAACTCCCGCATTGGCAAAGAACAGCGTGTAGCCATGGACCTTGCAGCTCAAATTTACAATACCACTTCTAACACCTACAAGCTGGCTCTTCATTTTCGGCAACCCTCCAAAGATCCCTTCAGACCCACTTCCCTTGGTTAGTAATTTCAATTATTTGTAACATCAAATTTTGTCATGCTTTTTTTATCTGGACCAAACTTAGATATAAACTCTTGAATGTTCTTCTGAAGTTTGAATCAAAATTTCATCTCAATAATTCATGTATTATTACACTGAAGGTTACATAAGCGTGTGAGGTGAAACTCTAATGCTGATCAGAAAGCTACATCTAAGTTTTATGTTATCCTTTTGGCTTAACCTTTCCAAGTGTATAAAGTATATTGAACGTGAACCTATTTCTTGCAGCTAGAAGGATGATTATAACGCAGAAGATGCAAGTGATTATAGGGATGCACACATGGACAGAAGCAGCTGCAGTGGCTGAATTAGGACGCAAAACTCAAGTTCCTGTCATATCCTTTGCAGGTCCTACCGTTACCCCACCATTGATGTCAATTCGTTGGCCTTCCTTGGTAAGAATGGCCAACGATGGGACTGCATATGCAAAATGTGTTGCAGATATGGTACATGCGTATAGTTGGCAGAGAGTAGTAGTCATTCATGAGGATGGAGATTATGAGATGCTAGCTCTGCTATCTGAGACCCTCCAAGATGTTGGCTCACTGATCGAGTACCGCTTAGCTCTTCCATCTCCTTCTTATCTTTCTAATCCTGGAGAGTTCATTCGCGAAGAGCTGTTCAAGGTGATTGAAAATACACAATCCCGAGTGTTCATTGTTCTGCAATCATCAATAGAAATGGTGATTCATTTGTTCAGAGAAGCTTCACAAATGGGACTAGTGGATGGAGAATCAGCTTGGATAATCCCAGAGAGCATAACTAATTTGCTTGATTCTGTCAACAAGTCTGCTATTTCCTACATGGAAGGAGCTTTAGGAATCAAGACCTACTACTCTGAACATAGCAGTGAATATCAAAATTTGGAGGCTCGGTTCAGGAAATCTTTTCGGGCCAAGTATGCTGAGGAGGATAACAGCAACCCGGGATTTTATGCTCTGCAAGCATTTGATAGCATTAAAATTGTTGCACAAGCAATAGATAGGATGGCCAGTAGCAGAAAAACTTTGCTAGGAGAAATACTTTCTAGCAATTTCGTTGGCTTCAGTGGAGAAATTCGATTTAAAGCAGCGAAGCTGGTGCAGAATTCTATCTTTAGGATCGTAAATGTACATAGGAAGGGTTACATAGAGTTAGACTTTTGGACTCCAGAAGATGGGTTCATGAGTAGCCTTCCTACAGAACAAGGTTCAAATAGTGTTTCTAGAAGTGGTGTTGTAATATGGCCAGGGAAGCTCAACAGAACTCCAAAGGGCTGGAATCTGCCTACTAAACAAAAAAAAATGAGAATAGCGATTCCTGGAAGAACCTCTTTTTCCAAGTTTGTCAAGGTTGACAAGCTTACAAATTCATATAAATACACTGGATTCTGCATTGAACTTTTTGAGAAGGTGTTACCCCTTTTGGGGTATGACCTGCCATATGACTTTTATCCCGTCAATGGAACCTATCCCGATCTGGTTCAACTTGTCCATAACAAGGTAAAGCCTTATTACTCATTCTACTCTACCCCATTCAAATTGTTAAATAACTTCTATTTTGCGCACATCACACACCTATAGAACAAGTTACTTTACAATCAACAAAAACAACTCCTTTTTCTTGCTAGGCTAACCTAATACTTAAATGTTTCTCTTGTGGTTTAATAATGATGAAATTGAAGACGTATGAGGCTGTTGTTGGAGACGTGACCATATTAGAAGAGAGACTGGAATATGTAGATTTTACTATTCCATATGCAGAATCAGGGTTGTCAATGATAGTTACGGAAAAGTCCGAAGATTCGACATGGATGTTCATGAAGCCCTTCACCTGGCAGATGTGGGTAGCAACTGGTGCCGTGTTGATGTACACAATGATAGTTGTGTGGTGCCTGGAGCGGAAACCCAATCCTGAGTTTCATGGCAATTGGAAACGCCAGATCAGCACTGCACTTATGTTTACCTTCTCCTCTCTATTCTTCGCTCATAGTGAGTATCATCCTTATTCTTCAATTAAAAACAACGATGAATTTGGTTATGGAAAGAAATATTGTTTTGTATTAAACTGAATTGATGTCAATGGTTTCATGTTGCAGGGGAGAAACTTCATAGTGACTTAACTCGTGTGGTGATGGTATCATGGCTGTTTCTAGTTTTGATTCTTAACTCAAGCTACACTGCTAGTCTTTCTTCCATGCTCACAGTTCAACGACTGCGACCAAATGTGACTGACATTGAGTATCTGAAGAAGAACAACATGAAAATTGGTTGTGACGGGGACTCATTTGTTAGGACATACCTAGAGAAAATCCAACGATTCAAGCCAGAGAACATTGTCAAGATTAATAATGAATACAGTTACGAAGATGCTTTCAAAAACAACTCAATAGCAGCTGCTTTTCTCGAACTCCCCTATGAAAAAGTATATATCAGCAAATACTGCACGGGATACTCTGCCTTTGTACCTACCGCCAAATTCGGAGGACTGGGATTTGTAAGTCACAGCAGCATTTCTTCTAATAACTACGATATTTGTTAACTAACTATTTTCTGTAAATAGAATAGAATAGAATACTTCCTTAAGCTCTGGATACAAAGAAAAACTCTTGTAGCTTTCACGAAAGTGGTCAATATGTTTCCCCCAATTCTTTAACAATCTCATGAATCATGATGCAGGTGTTTCAGAAAGGCTCTCCAGTGGCCAAAGACTTTTCCAGAGCTATACTGCATCTCTTAGAGCAGGGAGAATTGGGGAAGTTAGAAGAGAAATGGTTGAACAATGGAGGTGAGTGCTCAAAAAAGTCGACCTCCGAGAGTACGGAAAGGTTGAGGCTTGAAAGTTTCTGGGTTCTGTACGTAATTTCTGGTGCCACTTCTACTATTTGTTTTTTAATTTACACCATCGAGTCGCGGAAATCTAGTCGAACATCCCAAGATGACGCCGAACAGGAAGACAACATCAGAGGTGAAAGCCGATGGAAAATGGTACTTGTAAAAGCTAAGAAGATGTACAGCAGAAAGCATGCACCACTTACAGACGAGCATCAGCAGGCAATGGCTCCACAATTACCAGACATCATAACTGTGTCTTCCCCACCCACCGTGCACAACTCTTGATCATCTATCACATATTACATAAATAACCAACAAGAAGATTTAGGAAGGTAACAGTTAGGGTACAAGGAGAAGTTTGTTGAGATATAGTTAAGAGTAGTTATTTGAGATATTAGCTAGATATAAATAAGAAAAAGAAGGGAGGAAAGGCGCTGTACATTTTGTAGATTGAAGGGAAGAAAAAAAAAACGGATGATATTTTGACACAATAAACAGATAAAATCAACCATTCAACAATTTACTTTTTTTTCTTTTTTTTATATTATTTTTTATCTTCTTTTTTTCGTTCTCTTTTCATAATCAACTAAACATTATTATTTTAAAATTATCATTTATATATTTATAAGTCGAGGATATCAAAATATATATATAAAAGAAAAAGTTTTCTGATGGAGTGTCTTCTATTATTTTTATTATTATTATCTTCACTTTATCCAATATTTTTTTTTCAACTCTCGATTCCTAGGAGTAACTTAGGAAAATCACGTGTACACAGCATTTGAGTCATGACACAAGTTTATTTATCCTACATCTTAATCACTAACCTTGTTAAGGATGTAAGCATAACTAAACCGTCACGGAACTTCGGAATATTTATATGATTGACATTGAAAAGGGCAACTGTACAAAGAACCTGGCCATATAATTATATAATTTCTGATGGCTTGAAAGGGGTAAACATAGGGTTTCCATAAAATGCACTCGTCATTAAATTACATGCATACATGCCAACGAACATATGTTCCGTCAGCTGGTCCTCATCTGCTGCTTGCAAACTAATGGATTCGAAAATGATCAATAACTCAGCATTCTACATAAACAACCTTTGTGAAAAGTACGACTACATTAAAAATTCACGTCCTCTATAATCAAAACTTCCTCTGACAAAGAATTTTAGTACATTAACAACAGGTCCTATTCGTATTCTGGTACAGTCTCGCGAAATCCGATGTTTTCTACATCACATATGCAACGAAGTTACCGATACCCTCCTCTTCCTCTTCCACGACCACCCCAGCCCCGGCCTCTGCCCCTCATACCCCCTCTCCCTCCACCAGATAATCCTTCCAGTGCTCTATTGACAAGTTGATTTTGTAAACCACCACCACCTCTACCTTTCTTTGATGCA
The DNA here is from genome assembly GCA_963425845.1 of Sphenostylis stenocarpa. Taxonomy (NCBI): domain Eukaryota; kingdom Viridiplantae; phylum Streptophyta; class Magnoliopsida; order Fabales; family Fabaceae; genus Sphenostylis; species Sphenostylis stenocarpa. The sequence goes on along the minus strand of OY731400.1, from coordinate 55,221,217 downwards.
ATATTATTGGACCCGTTGGCAGCATTAGCAGGCCGTTTTGCTCTGCAGAAGTTTAAACCAAATAGTTAAGGTGATCAATTTCAATTATTTCTGTTGTCCCAACTCCCAATCCAAATGATATCTTCCAGAAAAAATTTACTGAATGAACATGCAATTAGGCAAAAGATCAACTTTCGAGAGAACAACGAAACAAATTATACAATCAAAAGGGAAAAAGCACAAAGTAGTGTCTTTGGATTGGATAAATTTTGTAAAAATGCTTTATGATACAACTTTCATATTACTTTTTTCCGAAACTACTTTTTTCTAGCATCTGGAACATGTACTAAAGCAGTCTTTTAGGTTTCCACTATCTCTCCACAGTAAGTTTAACCTAATTATTTAATTTTTTTTCTTTTAAATGAAGTACTTCAATTTTATTAAAAACACCATAAATAAACAAGCTCTAAAATGATCATTAAGAGCATAGGAAAAGAAAACATACCCAGAAGCTGGCGCATTGGATGATGCAGTTTTTGTTGCTTCTTTCCAAGAGAGATTGATTCTCTTATCTCCAATAAAGGAAGGCACTTTGGCACGCAATGGCTGCCACACAAACCAAAGACGATTAATCACTAATAATTTAATAACTTATTTGCTTAAGTAAAAAGGACCGCATCCCTATTACCTTTGTCATTGTCAAGATGTTATTACAGGTCCGCAACCCGGTTGTGGCATTCTGCTTCTTAGTTTTCTACAAAATCATGTAAACATGTAAGCATGATATATCATTATAAGTGAAAGGCAAGACAACGAACCACCAAACAAGGGGTAGAACTCACAATCTTTTCCTTTTCTTCATCAGTTTTAGCACCTGCCATAGATTTGTTGTTTTCATCCATTCCTTGAGTTAATTTCTTGATTGTAGCTCGGGTGAACTCCTCAACATTATTCAATCTAATAAAAGAAAATAAACCATGTGACCAGAAAAGAAAACATAAAAACATAAATCCTACAGGCAGGTAAAACAACAAAAAGTTTACTAGACAATGGAATAGTTGCAACCAGTCAAATCAAGTACTTTAGCCCCTCCCAAACAGATTCGGTTCCCCTCTTGTTCACTATTAAGAGGAGAAGTCATGTTTAATAAAATTTAAGCATTTATTGTGTTTATTACTTAATATACACAGTCGAAATAAAAAACAGCCAACTTACTATCCCACTAAAATAGGCACTCATGTCTCCCATTATTCTTATAGTTTTAATTGGTTTTCATTTTAACGGTTAGATTTACTAATAAACGTGATAAATGGTTAAGATTTATTAAATTGGACTCTTCTGTTAATTTTAAACAGGGGAGCAAATCCAAATCCTTCCTAAGATGAAGGAGAAGCAGGATCCATAGATTACAGTGACACAGAGACGGTCAGAACAGGAGGGAGTATTTCTGGATCAAACCAGATTTTGCTACAAACTTACACATCAGAAGTTTGTTTACAGTTTATACTTATGCTCTGCATATAGTCTCTTAATCATAAAATCAATCAGACCTTGTTGCTCATTCCATGCCTGGTACAATTTTCATGTTTTGAGATGTAGAAAATATGTTATTGCTTTGGACTCAATTGACACCCACACTAAAAGTGAACTTGACAAGAGAATTTGCACGAGTGAGAGACAGATGAACCCATATTCGGAGAATGGTGGAAATATCAGAGAAGAAAGTAGCAATTCAAACTGTGCGGTCTAATAACCCCAAAACATGATAAACCAGGCGATGCTATTGCTCATTGAGCACAAACAAACAATTATTGCACACTACCCAAGAATACAAAAAAAAATATTATGCTAATGCATTAAAAGATAATGTCCTACCACATTATCTCAACAACAAGCATGTTTGAACCTAACATTCAATTTGAAAACACTACATTAAAAACACCATAGTTTACAAAATAAATTACTTTATAATTCATAATCTGATGAAGACTCTAAGATATCAAAAAAAATATATAAGGATGTGCATCCAAACGAAACCCCTAACAGCTTTTACTCTTTAGGCACTAACAAAACAACATAGTGCATGTTTGAAACAGAAAGCTACCAAATGGGGGAAAAAATCAGTTCTCAAAAGTAAGTTGAAATACGCACATAATCTGTTAACTTTTCTTATCTCCAAAACAATACTATTCCCCTAAACTTGGAAGTTATTGGATTTGATTCTAGCTGGGGGCTTTCGTTGGTTGGTCACTTGTAGGTCCTACTGTAAGCATTCAAGACTAGCTGAATGTGTTGCCTTTGGAATTGGGAACCCCCTCCTAAACTTTTTGTAATACTTGCATATATGACTAGACCAAATTATATTAAAAATACAAAACAAAGAATAGGTGAATAGTTGACTACATAGTTCTATAAAAAGAAAGGTGATACCTTTCAGTAAAATCATTATAATGCTCAGAAAAGTCCTCTCCAAGCCTATCAGATGGCTGTCCAGTAACAATTTTGTATCCGCATAAACTATTTGTTGCATTAGGAACCTACATCACCAACTTCGATTAAGCACCACATACAATTAATCACAACATTAGATAAGACAAGGTAAGGTAACCACCTTATGAGCTAGGTGATGAAATGTGTACAACAAGCACTCAACATAGGTAAAGTTCATCTCTTCTCCAGTTTTCTTCCAAGTCATATATTTCTGAAAACAGCAAAGTAAACAGCTTAATGAAAACAGCCAATAGATAATATTAATCATTTTTATTTAAAGGAATATTAAATGAATTGATATATTAATCCTTGACAGACTGTTTAAATTGCTCTAATTACCAAAAAAGATCATTCACAACAGTAGCTACATCACTCTTCGAATTTGACTCAATAATTGTGCAAAATTTGGGTTTGCATCAATCAACTATGGAGATTAATTAGATCAGATGCTGATATAATATTGAAGGACTGAGATCATGGAAATCAAGTCTTATTAGCGGTCAAGCATTAATTTACTCATTATACAGCTGCAGACAATGAGCATGAACATGACTGAAATTATATGAATAACATTATGAATTTACAAATACAAAAGCCAGATGAAGTCTTAACAACGGTCATTTCAAGAAAAAAATTGGATTTAAGACCTAAAAGACTAGCCACGTCAAAATCACACTTTTGTTAGTCAAAAACACAATTGGAAAATAACGGCATAAACTAATGTTAAAAAAATGACATTGACATGACAGAAAACATACTTCTATATCCAACAAATTGCACGTGCTAATTATGCCAATTTTCAACAAAAGGTTTACCTTCAACAACTGAACAATAGAAGGAAGCATTTGGCGTGAATCTTGTGGTGTTGTATAAGGTGAAAATTCTGCAAGGCTTCTGAGTAAATCTACCTTCCGTTCTCCAGGAAGCTGACAAGGAATATAATTCATACAATTAAGTTTCTCAACAACCAAAAAAAAAAAACTTCAATTGAAGATAATTATTAACATAACCCCAATAAAATTCCATTAATCAAAAACATTCACTAGTTACTACAAGATCTAGAAAGATAACCAGTAAAAACTATGTTTTTGAACTGTACCTGCTAAATATAAAGAAATTAAGAGTCATCTAAATTAATACCTTGCAATTCAAGAACCACAGACCATAAGGTTGCTACGCATAGTGATACGTGTAACATCAAGTTATCATGACATCTATTACAAATAAAATGTTAATTGGAGAATTAGATCTGGAGGCTGTGTTAAGCTAAACTGAAGAAATTTACCCCATTCATAATACATAGTGGCCCATTTCAAACTAAAGGTTGGCAGGTAAGCATATCTACGTAGTATATCAATCCATTAGGCTACAAGTAAATTCAATATTATAAAGCTACTAAAACTTAAGTATGCATGGTACTCTGAGGTTAACTTTTCATATTGTATAACGTTGGAACTGGATAAAGTTTAAAGTCAGTTAAACTTCATTTTAAGTGCCACCCAACCAACACTTCCTTCTGATGTTCACATTGTTGCTTCCATCACAATCTTGATATATTTTATTTTTATAATTCATTCATAGACATAGAGGGTAAGCCTTAGCTAACAGTAAATCTATTTCACATAATGGTTATATTCATTGAAAGAGCCTCTCTGCTTATAGAAAAGGCTCTACATGCATCTAAGCATAGTAGTCAAGTGAATTGCCTCCAAAAATATTATAGCAGGATGGCTACAGAGAGAGTTATATTATACCTATGATGCACAGATAGGTTGGAAAGGGCCCGCGTATCCGATACTGATTCACTCTGATACTTAAAAAATTCGTATTGAAAAAGAATCGAAAAAAAATCCAAACAAAAATAAAAATAGAATAACAAATATTTTTCTATTATTATTATTGTTAAATTAATCAAAACAGATTTGAATTACTTAAATATTTATCAAAACATATTTTAATTATTTAAATATTTATCTCTTTTCCTCAACATGATCTCTTGATGAACCGGACATGGAAGCCGTTTTATTTACTCATGATGCTCAAGGAGGAAATGAAATTTATACTATTTCTATTTCTAAACAATACGTAGTTATTGTTAACTTTTATTTTACATTTAATTTTTTTTAAAGTCATATATACATTTAAAAATATATTTAATGTGTTCAATTTAAATAATATTTAATAATTATATATAAATTTTGTTTATGAATTATATATATATATATACACACACACACACACACACGTATCTTAATCGTATCGTATCTTATATTTTTTAATATAAGACGAATCATCGTATCGTATCCTATACGCATCATAGTATTATACTATTCATATATGTATTTCGTTGAATATTGTTTTATATTTTTCCATATATTTAAATATGATAGTGTCTTATATATCATTATAGTATAATATATTATATATTATTAATAATTAAAATAAATCCCATTGTATCACTGTTTGGGTGAACAGTAGGCCAGCTTAGGGTGTAGGCTGAACACCCCCTCTCAATCCAAGAAACAAGAAAAAGAAAAACTAGCCTCTTTCCCCCATCGGTCACCACCTCCTTTCACCCCAAAGAACACAAAAATGACATCCTCTTTTACCATCAGCCACCACCTCATCATCACACAACTATTTTACTTCATCAGAAGTTGCATAACAGAGATTGGTGAGGAACCAGGTAGATATTGCAGAAGTGCAAAACAGAATCGGGGAGTCACTCCAACCAGTCTACCACAGTCACTATGCATCTAACCCACCCAGGTCCTCACAGTGATAGAAGCTTCATACTGTCACTTGTCCAACAAAACAGAATTTTGATATTTGAAAGGTAAGAAACTATGGTATATACTTTTGGAATTGAATCTGTTATGACAGAGTAGAAAGGCACTATCTTATTGAAAGGCCCAATACATATCTACCCTTTCTCAAGGCTCTTTTTTAGACAAGGACTGTTTTTTAATTCCTCCTTTCAGATGACTACCCTTAATCACACACCCACACACATAGGGAACGGTTACTCCAGGAGTAAGTCTTGTTTAACCTATTCCATTTAATAATTTTTTTTACATGCATTAAACCAGCTGCGGATTTAAGACGTCACATTAAATAGATCAAGTATTTAAAATTTCATCTATACTTAAAATTTTCTGTTAACATATAATACACTTAAAAATAAAACTAAGTCATGGCTATAAGGTTTAATGCTTAGGAATGTTCAATTTACCTAAAAGACATGCCTGAACAACAAAATTATATAACATGTTAACAATTACATTTTTTTTTTTAAAACAGTTAACATTTGTAAATTTTGTGTCTTAAAATAAGTTATAGAACAACTATCAATTAATTCATGGATACAACCAATGCCATAAAGTATCAAGGCAAGAAGCAGAAAGTAAAAGCATACATGTCAGGTTCAAAGCAAAAGGAACAATATTAAAAGAGTTGAAAAAATACATTTTCATTCTTTAAACTAAACTATCTGAATTAATACCTGGTCAAAAACAGGTATTATGTATTTGTTTATATAGTTGAGAAATTTGCTGCTTGATGCACCCCTCTGCAAGAGAAAAAAAAAATTGGTAGAGAAAAAAAAAACAATACGAGAAACATTAAACAGAATAAACAGTCCTTACCACAACAAATGGAAGTGCCATATGAAGGCATGATATCAACCTGTCAATATGATCTGCATCTGAAACCTACAATTTTCCATTTTAAAATTAATTACGAGACCTCAACAAAGAAATATAGACTACTCACATCACTCAACTTCTGCCAACAGTAAAGTACAAAATCAAGAGATTATTTTACTAAAACAAAACAGATTTTAACATATACAATGACTGTATTTGTGTGTTCAACTGGATAAAAAGAAGAGTAATAATCACATTGAACTGCGCATCTAAATCAGCTTGCCCTTCAATGATTCCAATAAGCTCTTTCATCCGTTCTGCTGGAGCCTTTTCTCCAAATAGGCTCAAACTCTTAAGGAAATCCATAAACATTCGAAATTCTATACCAGTGACATCTTCTAAACTCTGCAGTTAAAGTACCACAACTTATATCAACACTTCTTATGCTACGCAAATTAAACACTAATAGATCAACAACTAAAATCATAAAAATAATGAATACCTTTTTTATGAGATCAGTTATGTGTCTTTCCATTTCCTCCTGGGGCTTCAACAATTCAGCTTTGATAGGGAAAACCTATAATGTAGATATTTAGTACTCAGTATTCACTTCCGTTTTAAAGACGAAATAAAATAAAGGGCTCATTAACCAACGATTTATCTGTTTACCTTATCTCTAACAAAGTTTATAACTTTCTCACGGATAACATCATCAGTACTTGGCTCTTCAACACTGCCAATGTGCTTGAACAAGGCCGTCAAAGAAGCTGCATAGACAACTAAACTATAAGGAGACAACCAAAAGGCAGTCAACAATCAGGGAAGCATATTTGCGATAACTGTAAAAAGGTTGAGCATTCCCAGGCAAAAAGTTTGCCCAAGTACAGCATTCAAAGTCATAGCCTAACTCTGCACCATCACTTTGGAATGCAACAGTTTTACAGAATCATTGGACTTCCACATTTAATTTTACAAATACAAATTTTTAAAGTTCTATTACCACCAATGTGCAGGTCTTTATTGGAAGCATTAGAAAAGAAACATTGCCTATAGTTTTAAATCTAAAAAATTATTCAGGCCATGTAACATCAACATGTAAACCAAACTTTTCAAAGAAAAAATATTTCTTAATGGACATCTTATACCCACTGAATATATACTATAAAATAAGACTAGTGTTAGAATGGTATGCATTTCCTTGTTCTGGTTATATGGATAAAATTGCAGGGGAAAGGATTAAAGAAAGATAAAATTGCATGTACCGTCAACATAAAATAAGGTTACAAGATCAAGATGCTTAAGATACTAAGTTCTTGAATGCAAGTTCATTCAGTTTACAATCAAACTAGAAGATTGGTGATATACTTCTGCAACATGATAATTCTTTGAAAGTGGTTTAGACCTAACTCAATTATACAGAATTGACTTGTAAAGTGATATTTTCGCCCACTTATATACTAGAATTTAGTAGTATTTCTAGTTAATGTGAGATCTCCAACACCCCCTTATGTCGATAACAAGACATCTTGAGCATGGAAGTAGATAGTTGTGTTCGGTCAAATAGTGCATTTGCTAGGATAACCTTTGCTACCTTCTTAAAAAGTTATTTAGACTTGACTCAATCTTACAAAACCAACTAATAAAGTAAGAGTTGCATCTACTTATAAACTATAATTTAGTCATATCCGTAATTGAGGTAAAATCTTCAACAAAAATATACAATGCATTTAAGCACTCATCAATCATCATACTAGTGCAACACCCAAAATTATAAGTTATTTTACTTTAGCATTGATGGACTCAGATTCCCAAGCAAAATTCAAAATTATTTAGTGTGTTTGGAACTTAGTCGAGTTCAACAGAATGCCAATCCATTAAGCCTCATTCCTTCTACGCTTGTTGCATTGGGAAGTGGTATTTTCTAGTACAAGGCAGTAAATGGGTTTCCAAACACACCCTTAACCACCAGTGCACCACAATATTCTAACAAAAATATTTTCACTCAAGATAAAGATATATCACTGTACCTTTCACATCCTGCCTCAGCAGTGACATAAGAGCCTTATGTACAGCATCACGCTCCACAAATTCCTCTAAGAGAATCAAAGGGGAAAACAACATATCATATTCATAATCATGGCTGTGTTATCAACACCGCAAAACCTTCAAAGAGCTAACTTACCAGAGCCAAGAATTTGCACAAGAATATCAACCATTTTCCCAATATTCTCAGGTGTATCCTTACAGAAAAGTGGCAGACCTCTAATTGCTTGCACACGAACCTGTGTGGCAACAGAAAAACAACAAATAGTGGAAACAAACCTCAGTGCATACAGAATCCACTAGTAACCACAGACAGAAAACAGAACCACTAAGATACAACAAAGCAGAAAACTTTTTTTCTCCACTTTCCAATGTTTGGTTTAAACTTAATAAATGTCATTATTTTCCTTTAGATATATCCTTCACTAACAATCTTTGCCCTTTATTAATTTAGCCCATTGAACCAACACAACCATGACCCAGAAGCCTTGCCAGTTCAAACCCTGGTTTGGTTTTAAAACCATCATTAAGACTTGGAGAGAAGTATCATAGCAAAAAAGAATTAAAGATAGTGGGAAAAAACTTCCCTTGTTTTTTTTTTTTTCATTTTGAACAGGACACCATTTATTAGCCACCACCACACACACGCACAGAGAATCACAAATTATATGATATGTAATGAACGGAGCAAATTACGTACGCCGAGCTCCTCAGCCTCAACCAAATCAAGATGGGCATCAAGGGCGGGGCCAGAGAGGTCAGGAAAGTATTTGTAGAACTTGGGAATGAGCTGCGCGGCGAGCTGCTTCGCCTTCACACTCGTCTTCGCCGCATCTATGATGCCCTGGTAATCCTGCACATTCTGCGAACACCACAAAACAATCCAAAACCCTAATTGGAAACTCGAACATCGCAATCCAAAACCCTAAACCAAAAGGAGCAAGAATAGAAAAGCGAATTCCGAACCTGAGACTTGTCCTTGGCATTGTTGAGCTGCTCTCCGTATTCATAGAGCTTCTCGATGTAAGCAGCCTCTTCGGCAGGGTCAGTCATTGGAAGGCCCTGCAATTGCGATAGCGATTTGGCAATTGCGCAACGACGATTGGGATTTAGAAACGAAATTAAGAATAGCAAGAAACAAAAAGGGAAAAACAAAAGAGGGTTTTGTGCAGTGTTATGTTAAGGGAGGGAATACAAAGAAAGAGAGTAACTAACCTGAAGGGGTGAAGTGAATAGAGCGTTGAGTAGGGAATGATTCAGTGGGTAAAGTCAAGTTGCTCTTATATGGGGACGAGTTACCCTTAACCGCACTGCACACACAAACACACCACAACACAACAAACACAACACAGTTTCTTTCCGCTATAAAACTGTAGTGTCTCCTCTCTTATCTCCGCCAACCAAAAACTCTACCTATCTCTCTATATACTGCACAAGACTAAACGCTCGTTCTGCAACTGTCCTTTAAACGGTGAGAATTGATTAAAAATGTCTAAGTTGGAATTTCATTTATTTTTTACCTGCTAGATATAGTTGCAACTTATTTTATTTTATATTTTTTAAGTGAATATCATCACGATTTTATTTTAATTTATTATGTTTATATTTCTTTATTTCTTATGTGGTAAAAATTTCTCTAACTAGATGCTATGGTTTTTAATTTTTAACAACTAATACAGTTCAAAGCACTTTTTTATATTATTCTTTATCTAGTCAAAACTCAGAAATTAATATTTTGTCATAATAAATTTTATTAAAAATACTTACATTTCTAAATATATATTATTTTGCATACATATAAAAAATAGCTCTTAACATCTTTTCAAAAACATCATTGTTAAAATATAGATCTTATTAAAATTAGCAATAATCATATCATATATTTATATTTTTTTTAATAGATGATGGTAACTTTATATATATATATAATATTTAAGTATTTATTAACTATAAAATATTTTTAGTAAATATAAATAATATTTTTTTCTATTTTTTCCACAGAAATATAGAAATATTTTTATTAAATATAAGTATATATTAAATAAATATATAAATATACATATTTATATATTTAAAACATTTTTTATATTTTTATATCTAATAAATATATGTATTTTTTAATATATAATAAAACATATTTATATAATTATATGTTTAATATATTTATATATATTTAATAAATATATATATATATATATATATGATAACTTTATTATTATTATTATTATATATATATAATATTTAAGTATTTATCAAATATAAAATATTTTTAGTAAATAAATATAATATTTATATTGAAATTTATTTTATTTAATTTTATATAATATAAAATAGAATTGATATAAATATTTTGTCAAAATTCTATATAAACAGAAATTTGAATAGATAATTTTACATAGATATACCATTTGAATTAAAGTGAATAGATATTTTAGGTATTAAATTAATGAGACATGGTAAGGAAATTAGAAAACTATAACAAAGTAGAAAAGTTATTTATTTATTTATTGTAATGACATATTATAAAACTACAACATAATTAATTATGAGTTGATTTCAAAAGGCCAAGGCTAGGTAGACAATGGTTTCTTATGTCTTGAAGTATGACAATAAGAGCATTTCCTTGCCTAGCATTTTTTCTGAATATCTATTTCAGTCTTAATTCATGATGACTTTGGACAATCATTGGAACTTCTCCTCGCTGATTGGGGCAAAGTCATAGGTCTTGGTGAGATGACCAATAATTTTCGTGTTTAAGCTCCTAAACCAAATTATCATACAACCACATGAGAACATGGAAGATGAAGTTTTTGGAACTTCCTACAATCGCGCTGACCTTCATCTAGTCTAACGACAAAAGTTTAGGTCGAACTTCTCTTAGGTTGATGATCTCCTCCACCAAGAATCTTGTGTTGCTTTTATCGAATTCAAGCACATTATGAGTGTTTGATTTTGTATAAGCATTTTGCAAAACCTTTTATGCAACTTCTGAATGGACATGACAACCATTAATTATTGCAGTGATTTGTCTCCCTCTAAGTTGGTTGGAAGGTGACCTTATCTTCTACTTTCATCATATGCAAGTACCCATTTGTTCCTAAGAATTTTGTCAATTCAGGTTACTACTTCTAGATTGGTTTGCCTTATTATGTTATAATAGTAGTTTGTTTTTGACTCGGTCATTGCATATGTTGCATATTGAAGTAAAAAAAAAAAAAAGTTAATATAAAGTAGATAACATGGCATAATAAAAAATTTAAGATAGAATATAAGTTGTTGCCCATATTGACAAGGTTTTTTTTTCATAGTCGCATTCTTAAATCTTCTCATAAAATTTTGTGCAATGTGTTGAATATAGTACACATCACATAGTTACTCTCATTTCATCAACTTTCAGGTCTTGCGTATGCTTCATAAATATAATTGTGACGATCCAAAATTAAGCACAATAGTGACAATAAGGGTAGAAGGGTCTACGTCCACAATTTCATGAATATGTTGTGAAATTTTACATAATCCCAATGTTAGATTATTTTAATCTAATATTGACTCATGTCATTTATAGAGTAACTTTAATGTAAAGGTTTCTAATGTCATGATTATTAGTTTATAAATGTATTAAAGTTATGGAAATTATTTTAGAGTTATTAAAGTCAATTCCCTCTCTTCTCACTTCGTTAAGGGTATTATGACATTTTAATAAATCTTTTAAAATACAACATAAAAGTTGTATTACAGTTTCTTATGTGAAAGATTAAAAGTTATATTCCTCAACAATAAAGAGACAAGTGACTTTGACAAAAGAAAAGGACGTATTGGGCACATTCTATATCATCAAAAAAATCATAAAAGGAAGTAAGAGAATGGAAAATATTCATCAAGAGATTTTTTGCAATGAATCCAGATAAGTTCTTAAACACTTTTAATAATATATTTGTGAGAATCATAGATCCTAAAGATCGTATGAAGTATAATAGTTTCTTAAATTGAATTAAAATATTTGAAACTACAAATTTACATTAGTATCAAAGTCATATTAGGAATTTATGATTATCCGTGAATTATGTTTTCCCCAAATTATAGAAACCCTAATTTGAAATTATGAGATTTAGGGATTTTATTCGTGAAATATGGTAAGTTGCAATTCCAATTGGAATTGAATTGATAGATGATGTGCAATAAAATCTTTGAATTGAAAAAAAAAAAACATGTTCACTACTACATTATATATATTTTTGGTAGTGAAATATTGTTTTAATTTAAGAATTAATTGTATGGGGTAAATTTATAATCATCAATGTGATCAAATTTTATGTTTTAATTAATTTCAAAGTATAAGTTGAATTATGTCAATTACCCTTGAAACAAAGGATGTTGAATTATGAATATGTTTATCGGTTTATAGGTTATATGAAATTTATTGTTATAAGGCATTTCTGCATTACCCAAAGATGAACCATTTTAAATGTTTTATTTCCATTCGTGTTAAGTGTATGTATCCAAATATGTCATACATGTCCAAAATGATATATTTTATTGTCCATTAAAGTGTATGTTTGGAAATTAAGTGTATCTATTTTACCAAAGTAAAGTAGATAAATGATTAAATTTTATATATTTTGAATCCATTAAGTTTTCATAATATTGATGGGTGAGTTTGTTTAAATGTGTGCAGTTATGTCTAACATGATTCCATTGAGCAATTGTTTGATTAAGTTCAATGGTTTAAATTAAGTTGATTGGTTTGAAACTGTCTAGTTTCAACTGGTGTTGTGGATTTAGACATTGAATTGATAATGAATGAAAAACCCTCACCCATTAATGATGCTTGGGAGCGATCTAATAGATTGACGTTGAACTTAATGAGACTGACTATGGCTGAAAATGTTAAGCCATCTATGTCCAAAATTGACAATGCTAAGGAATTCATGAATTTGGTTAAGGATTTCTCACAATTTGATATTAGTGACAAGTCAATTACGGAAAATCTGACAAGTAAGCTTACAAACAGAAGGTTTGATTGATCTCAATCAATTCATGACCATGTGACCAAAATGTCCAATTTGGTAAAAAGGTTGAAGTTTATGGGAATGGAAGTGAGTGAGTCCTTCTTAGGGTAATTCATTTTGAACTCCCTTCTTGTTGAATTTGGTCAATTCCAGGTGAATTATAATATTTTTAAAGAAAAATGGAATTTTTAGAAAGCTAAGGTCATGTTAGTTCAGGAGGAAAGGAGATTAAAGAAAATGAATAACGACTATTTTCATCTCATGACTCATGATGGAGTCTGTGGTAGTAAGAGCACGTTAGGTAGAAAGGATAAGGGCAAGACCCAATTGAATCAATGAAGGTAAAATCCATAAGGATAAAAAATGTTACTTTTGTAATTAGAAATGTCACTTCAACAAAGATTGCCCTAAAAGGAAGAAATGATTTCAAAAGAAAGGTATATTTTATATATATGTAAATTTTGAATCAAATCTAGTTGAAGTACCTAATTTTGAATCAAATCTAAATTTGACTTGATTTAGTGTCCTCTTTTGTAGATTGGTACAAAAATTATTATAATTTTGAGTTACTTTCAACCAAAATCGATCTTTTGATGACTAATAATTGGATCCATTAATACATTGTTAATGAGATGTATATCATCTTCGTTTAAGAAGTAAATCATTTTCTTCTTTTATGTAAAATTTTCCCCTTCTTATGTTGGTGAAATGTTATGAAATTTGTATTATAATATCATTATTGTAAGGAGTGTGGGGGTGTTAGAATTAATGAAAGACCTTTCACTTAGCTCCTCCCACCCCTCTTCCCCTTATTATGCTTCAAACCACCTTTCCCTATCCTTTCCTTCCCTCCCATTTCTCTTCTCTCCCCATGCCTCTCTCTTCTTTGCTTTCCAAGCCTCTCTTTTTTCATTTTCCCCCCTTAAAACTTCATGGTAATAACTACTACATCTCAATGTTCTACCTTGTAACAACCACTCGCCACCATGAAAAATCTTGACCACTCTTAATCATTACCATCTAGTACATATATGGTTCCTTAATTATTTTTTATTGTTACCTGATCTTGTACATCTATGTTTCTTATGAATTTTTATTAGTTTCCTCCATAAAAGGTTAGAAAATGAGCATTTTTTTTTTAAAGTTAGTTGATAAATCTTGTGGAAGAACCTATTATATATGGTGAAAATTTTTCTTTATTGTATTGTGACCTTGAAAATGTTAGATTGGTATTAAAATATGTGATCAAGACCCGATGATAAAGATGTTTTAACACACAAGTGTTGCACTCCTTAAGAGAACCAAGAAAAATTATATATCTCATCTCTTTCTAGCGACTTTTCAATAGCTTCAATAATTATTGTATCATAATGAATCTTCTTGGTTTCATTCATGGAGTCTTTAGATTTGAAAATAAATTAAAAAAAATGAAAGATATGTTATATGGATTAAGAGAAATAAATTAAAAGAAAAAGAAATAAATGAAAAACTTATGATTAATTAGAAAAAATAACAAATATAATAATTAAATAATTTAATATATTATCAAAATATATTTTACTAGAATTATATAAGAATGAGTATGAACTAAAAATAAAATATAATTATATGAATTATATATTATTATAAAATTGTAAATACTATTTAAAAATAATTTGAAATTTATTAAAACAATTAATTAAATATATGTATAAAATTTGTTTCACATATAAATTTTAAAAAATTAAAAAATATTAAAAATATTACAAAATATAAAACGATAACTATACATTAAATTCACTTATATAAAAATAAAAATAAAATAAATTTTAATTTATATTATAATACTATTATATTTAAATTAATTATTATTTTAAAAAATAACTGTAATATGAAAGTTAAAAAAATAAAAAATGGGATTTTGTGATATTATATTAGAATATTTAAAATAATTATAATTTTAAAATATAATTTTAGTATAAAGAAAAAATATGAAGTTTTATTAGGTTAAAACACTTTTTATGAAAAAAATATTTAATTTAAAAATCTCTAAAATTGGTCAAGAATGAAATTAAAAATGAAGTAGAGTTATGAGATTGTGGTTTTTACTTTATAGGTTTATAGATTAAAGTTTGTAAAACAAAATTCTGCTGATTAAAAATTACATTTTTTAGGGTATAAATTAATGAAACAAAGTGGAAAAAAATATTTTAACAAGTCACATGTATTATATATTCAATAATAGATTATTTAGCAACACCTAATCAATTATGTCATTATTATGATTGCATCGTTCCTTTAATGCACAATCCATTTTTAACATGACTTAGATATTATTTTTTCACATTCAATCACCATACTGAAACTTTTCATGGGATAGTGGCAAGTTTGTATTTTACAAATAAAAAAACACATTTTTCTTTTGTTTCTTCTTATTTACCCAAAGATGGATTTCCCTTATCAAAACCAACCAGTGATCGAATCTAAGATTGTAAGTCAATGGGCAACTTACTTTTCAAATCAAGTAATATATTTGTATAATCTTAACTATATAGGTCTATCATAAAATAATAGATATCAAATTTAAATATATTATTAATAATTTTTTAATAAAATTAAGAGTGCACATGTACACTCTTTATATATATATATATATATATATATATATACCAAACAAGTTATACACAAAAGTAGAATCTAAGATACAAACAAGTTGTCCTAAACTTTTATCCCAAACAACTCATGATCCATATAGGATAGTTAGGAGTTTAGGCAAATTTTCACCTTATAACCCCAATACGATATCCTTTTCTAGTATTATTGCAAAAGATACTACTAAACTGGTAGTCCCGATATTTATAGTCTTACTTTAACACGTTTTTTTCATGATGAAATCTAAAAATCATTTTATAAACTAATGAACCTTTAATATATTGGTCAAAGTTGGGAATATGTTCAAAATTATTTCAATAAATCTTTAGAGTCAAAGTAAAATATGTCTTCAAGTGAGAAAATACCTTTTTATAATGCAAAAACTACATGAGTTAACATTATATTGGTGTGAAAAGAAATATGGTAACATTTGTTAGATTTAGACCATCTAAACAATTAAGTCATTAATAAGACTAGATGATATACATTGATTTTAATGATTAACAAATATAATTATGTTTTGTGATAAGAGTTAATTTTGTGTATCTAACATTTTGAAATAAACCTTTTGTCAAACTAAAAAGTTAGTTAATGTTATAGTCTTAGAAGTCTTAGCATAAGTTTCCCATTAGATTGTCTTACTTATAGTGTCAAAAAGGTCATTTTTTATCTATTGAATGTTACATGTTCAACATCAAAAGATATTCACTATACTTGTCTTAAGTTTGAATAAAAATCAACCCTTTATTCAAGGTTGGTTTATGTAAAACTATTCCTCTAAGAAAAAATACAAATAATCTACATGTTAAAGACTATGACTCATAAAACATGTTTTATCTTTTCTAACATTGTTGTGACATTCATTAAAGTTATTATATGATATATTTGAAAAATCTACAAATATGTTAGAAATTATATGAATTTAATTTCATAACTAATTTATGTATCATAATGAATATTTTATATAAGATGTCTATGGAAGGAGATGCTCTCATAGGGAGAAGAATGGTGTAATTTTAAATCCAAATTACCAATTTCGATTAATTTTTTAAAAAATTATATAAATGGGTAAGTTGTGTTCGAGTGGTGCAAATTCATAAAAATAAAGTCATGCTACCAAATACGACTTACCCATTTTTATAATTTTTACAAAAATTACCCAAAATTGGTAATTTGGATTTAAAATTGCATCATTTTGGTAATTGTCCACACATTCATTCGAACAATTTATGTATTTTAAACTTTGATTTTAACATAAAATTATTATTGTAAAAAAACTTGTTATATATATATATATATATATATATATATATATATATATATATATATATATATATATATTCTGTCATTGGAAACTTGTAAGAAAAATAAGTTTGTTAGACTTTGTGAAGTTAATCTTTTTGTTGTAAGAAAATTTGTTTTATATATATATTTTAAGAAAGTTAATTTTTTATAATCTTTTACACAACTTTTATTTAATCACCTAATGATGCTTATTGTACTTGACAAAAGTGATAAATTAAATATTTATTTTAATCATTTTATTATAATGAAACCTTTTAATAGTTTAGTAGGAGAGATTTGGACATAACTCAATTTAAGAATGTTTATAACTTTTGTGGATGTGGTTACATTTAAGTTTAAAAATCAATAAAAATTAAAGGAACAAGTTGATGATTGCCCAAAAGGTTAAGGAAGTTAGTAACTTGATGACAAGGGAATCATCGATCGTAACTATAATGGTCCTAAGGTAGCAAAATTCCTTGTCAAGTAAGTTCTGACCTGCACGAAAGGCCTAACAATCTAGGGCATTGTCTTGGAGAGAGACTCGGTGAAATAGATATGTGTGAAGAAGCGGACTACCTGCACGTAAACAAAAAGACCCTATGAAGCTTCATTGTTTCCTAGGATTGACTTTGGACTTTTCCTACGTAGCTTAGGTGAAGGGCAAAGAAGGCATTCTTCCGGGAACTAAAGGCATTAGTGAGATACTACTCTGGAAGTCAACTATTACATTTTATAGTTTTTTCTTTTGTTGAGTAATTAATATATTCATTTACTATTTTTCTAGCTTTTAATGTTTTGTTTACTAATAATTACTATTAGATTTTTTATTTTTATTATAATTTAGGTTTATTGTTTTATTTAATTGTTTTCACAACACAAAATTCACACAATTTAGTCTATAACACTTTCATCAAGAATATGATCTCTAATTACTAATTTTTTTTTATTTCATTAATTGATTATATTTAGGTGACAAAATATGCTATAATCATGTCTATTAGAAAATATGATTCATGAGATTGAAAAAAAAATCTTTTCAACTACAACATGTATATGGTACCTTGAAAAATGATTCAAAAAAAAGCATTTGTAGATCGGTCATACAAGTTTTATACATTTGTCAACCGTATTTAAATTTGTTAATAGTAAGAGAATAAATTAGTGAATTGATAACAAAATTTGTCGAATTTATTGAATTGTTAAATAAAATGTTTTTAGAAGGTAATATATTGTTAACTCATCACTATGAAGCAAAAACAAAAAATATTATGACCAATGGATATAAAGTATAAAACACACATGTTTATCCTAATGATTATATATTATATAAAAAAGAATTTAACACATTATAAAAGTGTCGGAGATATGGAGTATCATACTATAAAAGAAAGAAGATCATAATGATGATAAAAAAAGCCCTCCTATAAAAATATTTAAAAAATTTTGAATTTATGCTATGATATTTTAATTTTTTTTATTGAATCTATGTTTGGTAAATTTTTTGAAAAGATCAATATGTTATGTATTTTCAAGGGGACTAACAATAGGAAGATTCTAATAAATGAGACATGAGCCAATCATATAAGAAAATATTACACCAACTTCAACTTAAAACCTTAAGACATTAGATTATGAGTGTTTCTCACTTATAAGTTACTCAACTTTCCCATTTTTATCCAATGTGGGACTTCAAACACATTTAAATTCTCAATAATCCCCCCTCAAGCGGAAGCATTTATTAGAGGTAGATTCTCACAAATGGTGTTGAGAATTCAAGTGTGTTTGAAGTTCCACATTAGATAAAAATAGGAAAGTTGAGTAACTTATAAGTGAGAAAGACTCACAACTTAATGTCTTAAAGTTTTGTGTTGAAAGTGGTGTCATATTCTCTTATATGGTTGACTCATGTTTCATTGGTATTATTTCTCCCCAGTAAATCTCTGCTCGAAAGACCCAAAAGTGATATTAGAGTCGAAGGTTGATCAATGAGAAAGTTGAGAAGCATATAAGAAAGAAAGTCTCATTATCCAATGTCTTAAAGTTTTTGGTTAAGAGTGGTGTCAATCCCTTATGTGAGTTTGACTCATGTCTCATTGGTATTGTTCTCCCTTATGAATCATCCCTCGTAGTGTCAATATCTTATGTGGGTTGGGATCATGTCACATTAGTGTTGTTCTCCCCTGTGAATCCTCCCTTGAAAGTTTCAACAGTGATATCAAAGCCGATGATTCATCTAATGACCGACTCGGTTGAGTTTAATTAAAAATGAGAAAGTGAAGTAACTTATGTTAGAAAAATGGCATCTAGAGGGGGGTGAATAGATGCACAAATTAAAATAGATGTCAAATTAAAAATTTATTTGTAAGTCAATAATTTGTTTGAACACAGATAAAGCGGAAGCGATAATATAATCAGGAAAAGAGAAAGAGATAAGGGAAAGAGAAGAGCACACAGTGATTTATACTGGTTGGGGTATAGTCAACCCTACATCTAGTTCCCAGTCAACTCTTAACACAAGAGTGACTCCCAATTCACTATCTTTCACATTCAGTTTACAAATTACAATCAACTCAGCAGAAGAAGCAGTAAAAAGTAAACTAATTAAAAAGACAATCACCTCCTTAAAAACCCACTAAGGATGAACACCTCCCTAGAATCTCACTAGGGATGAACACCTCCTCTGAACAAATCAAAGGATGAAAAACACCTCCTTAGAATCCCACTAAGGATGAACACCTCCCTAGAATCACACTAGGGATGAAAACCTCCTTTGAACAAATCAAAGGATAAAAACACCTCCTTTGTCACCAATACACAGAGGATGAAGGTAATAAAAATAAGAACATACACACCTGGGTAATGGAGACAACAAATTATAGAAGCATGCAGAATGTCAATCTCCAAGAACAAGTGTGATTAACAATGAAAACACAGAAGACAGTAGAGAAGAGAGTTTTCTCAAAAGGTGTAAAATATCTCTGTTGCCTTACTCAAAATTCTTTTCTCAAAACTGATTGAATGTAAATTGTATTTTCGAATTCTGTAATTTTGTGTTTTTTATTTTTCATCAAAAATTAATTAAATAGAAAAATAGCATCGAGAAAATGGCCGTTGGACATTAATAATATCATATAGAAAACCAGGATGTATTAAAAAACATTTATTCTTTAAAATAGATATATTTTTCAAATTTGAATTGTCATAATTGATTATATTACCAGTATAATCAATTATGACAGAAAAAATCATTTTTCCATTTCTGATGCGTCATAATTTATTATAACAGAGAAAAATATCATGTTATGAATTTTATCACACTTGTGCTTTGGAGACTTATACATAATATTACTTTATCAACTTGTACCTCCATATCCAGTATTCTAAGACTTTATCTAGTCTTCAGGAATCATCTTGGGCTTGCTTGAATTATCATCTTTATCAAAAACATATCTTGGGCATGTAGGGAAATATTTCACATTTTCACCAACGTCCTAAATTCAGCTTGTCCTTAATTCATCTTGAATGGTGTTGACTTGAATATAGTTGACTTGAATCATCAAAATCATCTCTTGGAAATGTAGGGACATTTCCATCAATCTCCCCCTCATTGCTTTCAATCTCCCCATTTTTTATGATGATCAAGGAAACACCTCAAATGAATTAAAATGTTTGACTTTATATAGTCAGCTCAAGATTAACACAGATTTGTATCAAGTGTTAGAGTCTCTTAATCTCCCCCTGGATATATTAATAACAAGACTCCCCCTAACTCATATGAGCAAAGACTTCTCTTAACTCCCCTTGTTTAATTTAGATATAGGAAAGAAATTCACACAGATTTTAATTCATCAAAAAATCTCCCCCTGTTTCATTGATAATCATAAAAAATATTATAAGAGAAAAAAAAACTCTCCTTGTTTCACACAGATTAATATCATCAAAATATCTCCATGTTTCATTGATAATTATGAAAAAATATTATAAGAGAAAAAAATTCCCCCCTGTTTCACACAGATTAATATCATCAAAATATCTCCATGTTTCATTGATAATTATGAAAAATATTGCAATAGAAACTGAGAACAAATTTGTACCTATTAGTACATAAATCAAGGTAGAGAAGATAATGCATTACAAAGTGTCATAGAGAAGAACATCATATTAAGGAGGCAATATCTAGGATACCCAAAGCTTCTCTTAGCTCATAAAACCTATCTCTAGGTAATGGTTTGGTAAAGATATCAGCTAACTGATGGGTGGTATCTATGTATTCTATTATGCAATCTCCTTTTTGAATATGATCTCTAATAAAATGATGTTTAATCTCTATATGCTTAGTCCTAAAATGCATGATAGGGTTCCTAGTAAGATTTATTGCACTAGTACTATCACATTTTAAAGGAATATGATCTAGAAAAATGTTGTAATCTTCTAACTGCTGCTTCATCCACAAAACTTGGGCACAACAACTACCTGCAGCTATATACTCAGCTTCAGTTGTGGATAGAGCAACACAAGCTTGTTTCTTAGAATGCCAAGAAACAAGTGAACAACCAAGTAGATGACATGTCCCACTTGTACTTTTCCTATCCAGTTTACATCCTTCATAATCTGAATCTAAATATCCTATAATGCTAGGTGAAGCTCCTGAGGGATACCAAAGGCCAAATGATTTAGTTCCTTTTAAGTATTTAAAAATTCTCTTAATAGCAACTAAATGTGATTTCTTAGGATTAGCCTGAAATCTAGCACAGACACACACACTATGCATAATATCAGGTCTACTTGCTGTAAGATAAAGTAGGGAACCAATCATACCTCTATATTTCGATTGGTCAACCACCTTACCTTTTTCATCTTGATCTAGATAACAAGATGTTGTCATTGGAGTAGCTGCTTCCTTTGAATGTTTTAATTCAAATTTCTTGATTAATTCAGTGCAGTACTTTGATTGTGAAATGAAGATGACGTCAGTTTTCTTTTGATTTGCAGTCCTAGAAAGAATGTTAGTTCACCCATCATCGGCATCTCAAACTCACCCTGCATTATCTTGGCAAACTCTTGACAAAGATCATTGTTAGTTAAGCCAAAACTTATATCATCAACATAAATTTGAACTATAATAATATTTTTCTTATGCTCTTTTATGAATAAAGTTTGATCTATTTTACCTCTCCTGTAGTTGTGACTCACCAAAAAATTGCTTAGATGTTCATACCATGACCTAGGTGCTTGTTTGAGTCCGTACAGAGCTTTCTTCAATTTATAAACATGATCTGGATGTTGATAATCTTCAAAGCCAGGAGGTTGACACACATACACCTCCTCTTTGATGTATCCATTTAAGAATGCACTCTTTACATCCATTTGATATAATTTGAATTTCATGATAGATGCATAGGCTAGTAGAATTCGGATAGCTTCCAATCTTGCTACTGGTGCATATGTCTCATCATAATCAATTCCTTCTTCTTGACTATATCCTTTTGCAACCAATCTTGCCTTATTCTGTGATATTTCTCTGGTCATCCAACTTGTTCATGTACACCCATTTAGCTCCAATAACCTGCATTGACTTCTTTCTTGGTACTAGATCCCAAACTTCATTTCTCTTGAACTGATTTAATTCCTCTTGCATAGCTTGAATCCAGTATTCATCTTGTAAGGCTTCATCAATACTTTTAGGCTCCACTTGTGAAACAAACGCTACATTCATACAGAAGTATTCATTCTACTTCTTGTTGTAACTCTTTAATCTACATTTCCAATAACATTGTCCAGTGAGAGTCCTCTGGGTGTACGCCATTATTTGGGTAGATCTTGAACTGGTTGAGATTCGGAAATAATGTGTTCTTCTAAACTGCTTCTAAGATCCTCCATTTGGTCTTCCTGTGACTGAATCTGTTTCTTTTCTGCTGCAATTTGTTCTTCTTCAATATCTATTCTTTACTCAAGAGGGTTCTCTTCAAGGTCCAAAAACTTATCAAACGTTACATGAACAGATTCTTCTACATGCAATATTCTCCTATTAAATACCCTATATGATTTGCTATTTAAAGAATAACCTAAAAATATTGCTTCATCAACCTTAGAATCAAATTTGCCAAGGTTATTTTTACCATTGTTTAGAACATAACATTTGCAACCAAAAACTTTAAAATGAGAAATATTTGGTTTTCTACCTTTGAAATTTTCATAGGGAGTGAGTTTCAAAATAGGTCTTATTAAAATCCTATTTAACACATAACATGCAGTTGACACAGCATCGGCCCAAAAATATTTTGGAAGATTATTTTCATTTAACATTGTTCTAGCTAATTCTTCCAAGGACCTATTTTTCCTCTCAACAACTCCATTTTGTTGTGGTGTTCTTGGGGAAGAAAAATTATGTGTTATGCCTAATTCTTTGCAAAAATTTTCAAAAAGCTCATTTTGAAATTCACCACCATGATCACTTCTAATTGATTTTATGTTCAAATCTTTCTCATTTTGAATAGCCTTAGCAAATTTCTTAAAAGTCTTAAAAGCATCATTTTTAGTTGCCAAAAAGAAAGTCCAAGTGAACCTAGAATAATCATCTACAATAACTAGTGCATAATAATTACCACCTAGGCTTCTTGTTCTAGAGGGTCCAAATAAGTCCATGTGCAATAATTCTAAAGGCTGTGATGTAGAGATACTATTTTTATTCTTAAAAGAGGTTTTAGTTTGCTTTCCTTTTTGGCATGCCACACAAATTTTATCTTTGTTAAAACTTAACTTAGGCAGGCCAATCACTAAATTTTTTGAAATCAATTTATTTAAATGATGCATGTGAATGTGTGCAGCTCTCCTGTGCCATAACCACAGATCTTCATTCTTAGAAACAAGACAGGAGATAGACCTAGGAATTGTGATGTCAAGATCAATTACATAGATATTGTTAAGACGCATACCTTTCAAAATAGTTTCTTGCGTGTTGTCCTTTACTATGTTGCATGTAGTTGATTCAAATATAACTTTCAATCCTTTGTCACATAGCTGGCTAATGCTCAGAAGGTTGTGTTTTAATTCTTCTACAAGTAACACGTCTTGAATCATGAAGTTGTTGCTTACCTGTATTTGTCCTGATCCAAGAATTTTTCTCTTGTTGTTATCACCATATGTCACATGTCCTTGACTCTTCTTTGTGAGGCTTTCAAACTTGTTCTTGTCACCGGTCATGTGCCTGGAGCATCCGCTATCAAGAAACCAGATTGATTTCTTATCCTGTGATGAGGCTTTATCATTACTTTTTGTCATCGAGCAAAGATTTGTTTCTTCTTCTCCATCACTGCTTTCGGAATAACTCTCTTGTGTTGTGGAAGAATCATTATGCTCCCAAGCAATATAAGTTTTGCGTTTGCTCTTATAGGTATCGTTCTTGTATTTCTTCTTCTCTTTCACATTTTTCTTCTCTTTCTTAAGTTTCGGACAGTATGGTTTGATATAACCAGGTTTTCCACATTCATAGCAATGAAATTTATTTGTTTTCTCCTTTCTTTGTCGTCTCTTTTTCCTGTTCTTCATAAAGCGAGAAAATTGTTTAACAAAAAGAGACATATCGGAGTCCGAAAACTTACCTTCATTTTCGCTTTCGTCTTGTGAAGATTTTTCTACTTTTAGAGCTATTATCTTGGCTTGATTCTGTTCACCATTCTTTAACCTTTGTAGTTCCATCTCGTGTTCTCGCAGCTTTTCAAATAGAGTAGCAATATTCATTTTTGTTAGATCCTTTGATTCTGTAATAGCAGTGACCTTTGGTTGTCAATTCCTGTCTAAGGATTTCAAGATCTTTGTGTTCAACTCCTCATTGTCAAAAATCTTTCCTAATGTTTTAAAGTGATTTACTATATGTGTGAAGCGTGTCTGGAAATCCGTGATGCTTTCATTTTGCTGTATTTGAAATAATTCATACTCCTGGATGAGTGTGTTCTTACGTGCTCCTTTTACTTCATTTGTTCCTTCATGTGTTACTTCAATAGTGTCCCATATTTCTTTTGTCGTCTTGCATTGTGAGACCCTGAAAAATTCATTACGAGTTAAGACAGACTCTGTTGTTCTCATCGAAATGTAGGGACCATTAAGTACAACATCCCAAACACCGTAATCTAGTATTTGTAAAAATATTTTCATTCTTGTTTTCCAAAACTGATAGTCTTCTCCTTCAAATAATGGTGGTCTGTTTATTAAGGCTATTTCCCTGTAAACCTGATTCTGCATAGACATCTCGACAGATCGTTTAGAAATATCTTATCTAACCAAGCTCTGATACCACTTGTTAGACAAATGGAATCTAGAGGGGGGGTGAATAGATGCACAAATTAAAATAGATGTCAAATTAAAAATTTATTTATAAGTCAATAATTTGTTTGAACACAGATAAAGCGGAAGCGATAATATAATCAGGAAAAGAGAAAGAGATAAGGGAAAGAGAAGAGCACACAGTGATTTATACTGGTTCAGGTATAGTCAACCCTACATCTAGTTCCCAGTCAACTCTTAACACAAGAGTGTCTCCCAATTCACTATCTTTCAAATTCAGTTTACAAATTACAATCAACTCAGCAGAAGAACCAGTAAAAAGTAAACTAATTAAAAAGACAATCACCTCCTTAGAAACCCATTAAGGATGAACACCTCCCTAGAATCTCACTAGGAAAGAACACATCCTCTGAACAAATCAAAGGATGAAAAACACCTCCTTAAAATCCCACTAAGGATGAACACCTCCCTAGAATCACACTAGGGATGAAAACCTCCTTTGAACAAATCAAAGGATAAAAACACCTCCTTTTCTACCAATACACAAAGGATGAAGGTAATAAAAATAAGAATAGACACACCTGGGTAATGGAAACAACAAATTGTAGAAGCCTGTAGAATTTCAATCTCCAAGAACAAGTGTGATTAACAATGAAAGCACAAAAGTCAG
Source organism: Sphenostylis stenocarpa (assembly GCA_963425845.1). NCBI lineage: Eukaryota > Viridiplantae > Streptophyta > Magnoliopsida > Fabales > Fabaceae > Sphenostylis > Sphenostylis stenocarpa. Next base: position 55,195,181 of record OY731400.1, on the reverse strand, counting down.
TAGAGAAGAGGGTTTTCTTAAAAGGTGTAAAATATCTCTATTTCCTTGCTCAGAATTCTTTTCTCAAAACTGATTGAATGTAAATTGTATTTTCGAATTCTGTAATTGTGTGTTTTTTATTTTTCATCAAAACTTAATTAAATAGAAAAATAACATCAGAAAATGGCAGTTGGACATTAATAATATCATAGAGAAAATCAGGATGTATTCAAAAATATTTATTCTTTAAAACAGATATATTTTTCAAATTTGAATTGTCATAATTGATTATATTACCAATATAATCAATTATGACAAAAAAATCATTTTTCCATTTTCGATGCATCATAATTGATTATGACAGAGAAAAATATCATGTTATGAATTTTATCACACTTGTGCTTTGGAGACTTATACATAATATTACTTCATCAACTTGTACCTCCATATCCAGTATTCTAAGACTTTATCTAGTCTTCAGGAATCATCTTGGGCTTGCTTGAATCATCATCTTTATCAAAAACATATCTTGGGCATGTAGGGAAATGTTTCACATTTTCACCAACGTCATAAATTCAGTTTGTCCTTAATTCATCTTGAATGGTGTTGACTTGAATATAGTTAACTTGAATCATTATCAAAATCATCTCTTGGGAATGTAGGGACATTTCCATCAATCTCCCCCTCATTGCTTTCAACTTATAAGTGAGAAAGACTCATAACTTAATACCTTAAGGTTTTAGGTTGAAGGTAGTATCATATTCTCCTATATGATTAACTCACGTCCCATTTGTGAGAATTTTCCTATTGTTAGCTTTCTCTAAAATACCTAACAAATGAGACACGAATTAACCATATAAGAGAATATATCACTACTTTCAACCCAAAATCTTATGACATTATGTTACGAGTCTTCTCCCTTCTAAGTTACTCAATTTCTCATTTTTATCTAATGTGGGTCTTTAAACACATTTTTAACCCAAAATCTTATGACATTAGATTATGAGTGTTTCTTACTTATAAGTTACTCAATTTTCTTATTTTTATTTAATGTGAATCTTTAAACACACTTAAATTTCAAATATAATAGCTGTAGTTAAAAGAAATTTGTCAAAAGTGAGCAAAATATTTTTTACGTATGTAATATTATTACTTGTTTTGTTGGTTAAAATTTATTGAGTTAAAATATATATGAAACAACTTTGTAGTATTCATTTTAATATATATATATATATATATATATATATATATATATATAAATTTTTAGTGAAAATTTGACCAACTCTGGCCCATTGTTTGATTTATTTGCTATTTAAGGGTCTAAAATAAAATAATATTTAAAAAAAATCATATTCCATATTGGTTGCGAAACAAAGTAATGTAGAATGTTGCACATTTTGCGTTACAACTATAATCGATATGGAAATTGTCAACAATTGAATGTATTATTTTACATTAGTTGTTTGCAATCATGGGAATGTGACATATTATACGTTAGTTGTTTCTTATAACAGTGATGTAAGAAGTAAGTCTGAAACTTATTAAATATTAAAGCATTTTAAAATATTAGCATACTCAAGTTCCAACATTTTCCTGTGAGGAAAGGATTACATATAGTTTTCTCGTAACATTTCAATCGGAAAAATTCATTTACATTAAACAATTGAACATTAAAAATAGAATGACTTTTTTTTTTCTAAAAATAGATCAGGTGAGCTCACTTGTGACTAGATGTCAAAAATAGGATTAATTTGATGGATTAGTTCAAAAAATTCAAAATAAACTGACCTAAACCTATTTAGGTCATGGATATAGATCAAATTAGTTTGTAAGCTTATAATCCGAACAATTTTATAAAATAATAATTAATTTTATAATAAAATAAAATAAATATTATTTTATTAATATATATATATATATATATATTGAAAATTAATTTAATAATGTATTTTCTTATATATATATATATATAATTTTTTTTCATTTTTTTTATTTTGTCTTCTCGATTAAATTTTAATTTTATTTACTTATTTATTCCCGCGACACTGGTTTAAATTATGAAAACTTCATTTCATACTACAAAATGTACCTTCCATTTGGTAACTCATCTATTGACCGTCATAGTTCTACGAAAACAAAGACCATTATTTCACTAAAATTATTATAAGACTATCAAAATAGGTGGCTCAACTTTGTTTGATAAAGTAAAAAAAAATCTATCAACCCAGTTTAGTCTATATTTTAAAATTGATCAAATTTTTTACCTAACATGATCCTATGTTAGGTTAACGAGCTAACGAATCATTTTTTGTTTAATTAAAAATAAAAAATATATTTTATTTATAAATATATTTTTCTAAATTTTTTTGAAAAAAAATGTCATTCATTTGTTTGTGCAAAATTAACTCACATCCTATTTAAACAAAATAAAATCACAAAAAATTTACTGTACAAAAAATTATCATACAAAAATTTACTTTACAAATAGTAACTTCATAATTTTCATTTAATATTGGTGGTCACATCTTAAATAAGTAAAAAAATTATTTATTTCCAAAAAATGTGCAAGCTACAAGTTAGACCTTTTAGGTATACTCAAATTAGTATTTAATATTTTACATTATTTATGTTATGCAAACTTTAATTATTTAATGTTATGGGTTTGCTTTTTGTTATCAATTATAGATATAAAAGAAGTAGATATTTTATGATTTTATAGAATAAATTTTGGTACAATAATACTTTATGATTTAATTTTGTTTAAACATGTTGTGAGTTAATTTTAAATAAACAAATAAATGACATTATTTTTTTAAATAAAATTTTAAAAAATCATATAAATAATTTTTTTATTTTTAATTAGACAAAAAATGATCTGTTAACTCATTAGTCTAACCTAGATTTAGACCAAACCAAAACTTTTTGACTTATTTTAAAATACAAGTCAGGTTAGTTTTTTTTAGGTGGTTCTAGGGTCAAGCCAAGTTAGGTCTGGGTCACCCGTTTTGACAATCCTATCTATCATAGTCAAAACGAGTTATAAATTCTAACCCGTTTCATTAAAGGGTAGCTTGACGGACTAGCTAGTCGAGTGTACCAATTTTTTATATATATAAAATTTTTATGTGTGTTTTTTTAAAATACACCTTTAATTATATGAATAATTTTTAAGTTTTTATTCATTGATTAATATTTTTATTAGATAAATAAAAAATTATAATATTTATGTGTTAAAATATATAATTATAATTAATAATTTAAGTTTAACGGATTAATATTTATAATTTAAATTATAATATTATAATATATTTAAATATTTCAATAATATATCACAAAAATATAATATTTTTAATTATATTTTTTGTTATTTTAATTTTAATATATAAATATTTTTTAAAGCAGGTCAATTCACTCGGTCATCCTTGACTCATCAGATTGATATGTTTGACAAGACGAAACAAAATAGACTAATGGACTAATTTTGAGGTGAGATGATCAACCACCATATCTAACCTATTTTGTCGTCCTAAACAATAATAAAATATAAATTTATTAACAACTTTTACAACTAGAAGATGCATTTATTTTTAATGTTTGGTTAAATAACTAAACGTATATAGTAAAAATGTTTGAAAATTTATAATTCCATAGCAAAAATAAAAACAATTGTAATATGTTTAAAAGTAAAATATGTTAACAATTGTAATATGTTTATTGCTAAAACTTAATAAATTTTTTTATAAAGATTTTTTAAAAGGTAATTTATTTTTATAAAAAATATTTATATGATAATTAATTTATTTTTATAGAAAATTTAAAATATTTTATAATAAAGAATAAAAAATTTTAAAAATCATACTTTTATAAGTTTATGTGGGTAATTTTATTACTTGAAATTAACTAATTTCAAATTTTATTTAAGAGAATTAAAAATTGGCATGACAATGAGACTAAGTGGGAACATGTTTTGTCTCCCCTATCTCCAACATCAATGTTTTTTAATTGGCCATGTCCCCCAATGCTTTCGGGGTTAAAAAGTAAGTCATTATCCCGTCCTTCTTGGGTTTCTAATTTCTTCGCTCCCGACTCATTCCTATTTCATATTATTTCTAAAAATAATTATATTTATAATAAATTAATTTTAATATTTTTTATAAAAATATATTTATAATTTATAATTATTATTATTAATTAAGTCTATATTTTAAATTATTATATTTATATTAAAATATGTATGTAAAAAAATATTTAATATTTTTTTCTTTATACAAATATAAATACTTATATTATTATTATTATTATTATTATTATTATATTTAAATATTTAATTACATATATAAGTTATTTTTTAAAAATTATCATTTTTAAATAATTATAAATATGAAATATATAGTTTATGAAAAAGTACTTAATAAATTAATTCTTATTTAATTAGCTCAAAGTGATAAAAAAAGATTAATTATCAATTCTTTTTAAAAGAGGAAAAATTCAAATATGTCTCCACTCTTATCTCAAATCAATTCAAATTTTTTTTCCTTAAATTTAAAATTAGGATAGATAGGTCAATTTAATTCTCATCCCTAATTTTTTGTACTCTTTCAAATATCATATTTATATAATTTTTTTAATTATCTACTCGATTGACTATTAATCTGGTTAACTTTATCTATATAATGATATTATCAATTAAACATTAATTGATATTAACATTGTTTCTTTTAATTAAAATTAATTGTAATTATTTTGTAATCGATATTGTCAAGGTTTTTTCTCGCTATAGGTTAATGTTATCTTTTAATCAACATTAGTCAATTTTTTAATATTAATAATATTTTCTAACTAATGTCAAATATGTTTTTTTTATTAACGCCAATTGATTATATATATATATATATATATATATATATATATATATATATATATATATATATATTATGGTAGTTGAAATATTTTATCTGAATAAAAAATTAAAATTTAATAAATTTAAATGATTTTTTCCTAATGAAGTATAAAAATAAAAAAAACAGTTTGAAATAAAAAAAAATTAAATTTAATGAATTTAAATTTATTAAAATTATAAAAGCTTCTAAAACCAACATTGGTAAATCCAAAAAAAAAAAACTAAATGAAAAGAATATCAACATAAATGCTTATATCAATTTTTATTTGTCAAATATAATTTTATAATTACTTTACAATATAAAATCATGCTTCATAGAATATCGTATCTATGGTATAATTATAAATTTATAAAAAGAAAATAAAAAAATTCATTTTGACGACAAACTTAGTTTGGAGTTACACTCAAATTATGAGGTGGTGTGATCTTATTGATGATTTTATTAAGTTTGACTTTAATAAAAATAAATGGAATTTATCTAATTGTAGATCTGTGTCTTAATAGATTTTGATACAATCTTCCTATTATTTTTTGATAATATTTTAAAATATGTTTCAATAGATTGCAAGTTATATAATGATTCTTTAGGATACCTTCTTTGCTTAAAAAACCAAATGTGTAACCATGGATTTAGTAAACTCCATTTTTATTTTGAATACATCTCAAAACTTATACTTTTAAGAATATATAAAATTTTATTATATCTTACTTTCAAAGTGTTAAATACAAGTTTACATCGATGCAAAAATTCAACAAATAAGTTAGATTACATTAAAAAAAAACTTGAATTAAATAAGACAAATTTAATTCCAACTATTATGACTTAAATGAGTTGTTAAACTAGTCCATAGTAAAAAAAATTTATGAAATAATCTTTTTAAAATAAAATAAAAATAATATTATTTTATTATTATTATTATTATTATTATATATATATATATATATATATATATATATATATATATATATATATATATAAAGATGAATTATAACTTTAAATTATTGTATTACTAAAAAATGATATTTTTTAATGAAGACTAAGTCCCTATTTCTTATTTTTGAAGTAAATGAACAATTTCTGTTGCGATTTATATATTAAATGATTTTGTTTAAAATGAAAATTAATTTATTAATATAATTTAAATTTTAAAAAAATATTCTTTTTTATTTTCCATCAAAACAAAATTGATATGTTAATGATGACTTACGTATGATTATATTAGAGAAACAAATATGGTCTGATTAAGAAAATATTAAAAATTATGATAAATAAATATTAATATTTGAATGATAATATGAATTAAAAATTGTATAATTCCTTTTAAGTTTTTCTTAGAAAAATCACAAGAAAATAGCTATCATTAAAAATAAAAAAATAATGTTTTATAGAGATATTCAATAATTGATTTTAGTTATATTAATAACCTTATTTGTGCCTGAATGGATTTGTAATTGGCCACATGAGATTCTCACATCACACTCCAACAACTTGTTACTAACATGGAAACAAACAGTTGAACCCAAAGGAAAGTGGAGGAGGGTAGGAGGCCCACTGAAGAAAAGCTGAATCAGGTCCACTTCACACACTCACTCACCATAATTCTAAGCTTCTAATGCTAAGCTTCCAGAATGAATGAATTTGGTGAGATGGTCCTCCAGCTTTTTAATGCACTCACACCAAAAGCCTCCCCCTACTTAAGACCAACCTGCAAAAGGAAAAGCAACTCAGTATTTGCACTCAAAGGGGTGGAGAAATCACTAAACTTTGATTAATTACTATCATCGGCTTCATTTATTAATAATCTAGTGACCCTTTTGGTTGCACATGCTTTGCATTTAATAACTCGTGCAATGGCTGCACCAATGTCATGTTGGTGGGGTTCACACTTCGCTTCCTCCACCCTGCTTTTTACATACAAAATGGTTCTTTTATCTCATTGTTTACTCGATTACGTTTTACGGTACAATTCGCTCTGAAACGAATTTTTGGTTAAATATTAAAAGGAGTGTGCAAAATATTGTTATCTTCATTGTTGTAGATTATGTCATCTCTGTATTTGCTTCCAAGTTCTTTATATCATGGGTGAGTTTGGCATGGTTTTCAATTACAGTACAACAATTGTAATGTGGTTAATTGCAAACTTGGCTTTGTTGAAAAGTTCAAATTATGAGGTAGAAAGTGAAAAGAGTTCGATATTTTAGGATAGTTAGGAGGTCCCCATCAATCACGAGTCAACCTCCACAATCACGAACGATCAAGATCAATTGCATATACACACATGTGAATGAATCTCATTATCACGTTTTTTAGTTAATATTTTACCACAACTTGAGGTACTCCTAAGGGTAGTTTATGTCCTTTTTCTTTGATCTTTCTCCACTTTTACTGTTCTCAAAACAATCAGTGAGTGGTAATTGGCAAACCACAGTTTTTCTCTGCATACTTTCACCTAGAGAGAGCTCAAGAATCTTAGAAAGTGACATGATGCATGTAGGGAGACCCTATATGCAATTGACTAAACCAAGACCTATTATGCATGATTTAAGCAAAAATGTGGTGTTTTCAGGTGGAGAATTTCAAGTATACTTTAAACATGTTTAAGGGGATGTGTTGTTGATTTTTCTCAATTTTTTTTTTATGTGTCAGAACCTTTCTGCACTAGATACCAGAAATTAATTGAGCTTCGTTTTTCTCTTCTGAGACTCACGGGAATTGATTCCCTTTAATATTTAAAACCCCATATTCTGATTTGACAAACTATTCCACTTTCCAATACAAAAAAAACATTCATCCTTACCTTTACTTTTGATCTTCTAAACCTCTCTCCCTTTTCTTTGTCCTAAGCTGCTCCATCATCTAAACTCATGTCTGTACCTTCTTTTGCATCCCCTTCTTTTTCACCACTATTCACATCTTTCTTTGTTTTCTTCATTTTGAGTGGAACTTCATCTTGCTTAGCCATACGTGCCAACTCTTCACGCCCCCCTCGCCAACTCTCAGAAAATTACTATGCCAAACGATGCCCCCAATTAGAACAGCTTGTTGGTTCAGTTACCTCTCAACAATTCAAAGAATCACCTGCCTCTGGCCCTGCCACCATTCGCCTCCTTTTCCATGATTGCTTTGTAGGAGTAAGATCAATTCCAACCCCTTAAAAAATGATTTAGCTTTCCACTTGCATGCATGCATAGACGTGTTTTCCGAAACCACAATTTTCCGAAACCACAAAATTTTGTAGATCTCACCTCATATTGTATGAATTCCTGTAATAAGTTTCTATTTTCTAACAAAAGATATGCTACAAAATGTGGTGTTCTCTTGATATCGTCAAAGTTCTAAAACCTTAAAGAAAAACTTTTTTCCTAGTCTTGATCCAGAAGTTAAGATTTTAGAACGAATGTGTCAGTATTCATCCAAAATAGTGAATTTTGTGCTGTGGGGTGGTCACTTTTGTTGAGGATTATGATAATTCTTGAACGGGTGAGTGCAGGGGTGTGATGCATCAATTTTAATAGCATCAAAGCCTGGAAGCAAGGAGTTGGCAGAGAAGGATGCAGTGGATAATAGAGACTTGAGAGTGGAAGGTTTCGAGACTGTGAGAAAGGCTAAGGAACTAGTGGAGAGAAAGTGCCCTGGTGTGGTGTCATGTGCAGACATTCTTGTAATTGCAGCCAGAGATTATGTTCACCTGGTAAGTTGTTGCTCTTTTGTTTGCCTTGTCTTTCCTATCATGCTTATCATATATTTTCATTAGTATTTAAACTATTTTCTCTTTATTCATCTCATATTTTGATTTTATTCATCCACCTCTGTCTTTTGGTTTCTTGATTTCTTCCTCTTCCACATCACACATAATTCATAGGTATAAGTTCACATGCAATACAAATCCAAAGCAAGTGTAGTTTCAAAAGTTGTTATGCTAACCAAGTTGGTTCATAATGAGTTAACTACGAAGAAATCCACATTATGCTTTTCCCCTTCTATTTTTTGAGTGGTTCTTCAGATTTTCTTCCCCTTTTACTTGTGCATATTCTCTGTGTTTCTTTTATAGCAGTTTTGCTTCCAATGCCAAAAAAGTTATAAAGTTTTAGGCTTATAGCCTTACGGTACAAGTGAAAAGGTGTCCTAGATTTATTGTAGCTTATCTGTCTGCCACTAATGATGACATTGGATATTATATAATGAATGTGTAAAGAAATTGGTATTAGTTGGTGGTTATGCATCTCTAATTGCAGTTTTGTAGCATTTAGCAGACTGAATGTTTCATGTATTAGGCAAAAAGTCAGTTTAAATTTGTTTTCATATGATCATGAATTGGTTAGTATTATTTGGGCATAATGACAGAGTTCAAAACAGCCAAACTTTTGTACTTATATGTTTGGATTATCTGGGCACCAGAAACAACGCTGCTTCTTAACCTTAGGTCTTAGTTTTTGTGTTGTCCATTTCTGTGCCATTTCATATTATCTATAATTTAAATGTTTATAGATAATTATATTGTAACTTGTATTGTTTTCATTGAATTTTAAAACTTGATATGGGATAGTAGAGTCAAATTTGTGTTTTTCTAAGAAAGAAAAAAACAGACGTGTATAAAACAAGCTGATCAGACCAAACTGAATTATTTAAGATTGCCTTTGGTTTTATTTGGTTATGTGATTAAAAACAAGTTGGTGAATGGCAATGCAGAAAATTTGATGACTCCAATTATAACCAAATCAAACTGTTAAGAAACTTCAATTTAAATTTATTAAAGAGAATAGGTCTGTTTGATAAATCATCAACATATTTGATCATCTCAAGATTGGTACTAAAATATCAGTTGTGGTCTAGTAAGTGCTCCAAACTAGAAAAATTTGTAGGAGGAGCATTATTATCATGTATGACTTTTTTACCCTTCTTTGCATGTCATCTTTTTGCCTATGATCCAACCCCTCATAAATACGTAGGATTTTTGCATGTCATCTTATGAAAAGTGATGAAACTAGCTCAGAGCAATGCTTTAACCTTCAATTTTTGCCCATATTTCAATCGGGTTTATTAAAGAAATAATCAATTTGAAAAGAAATTTCACAAACCCTAAGATAATATTCAGTAAATATCTGTTCTTTACTACTATGTTATGTTTCCAAAAGATTTTGCCTCAGCTTTTAACTTCAATAACGGTAACATAAAAGGTAATTTTTTTTTTCATTATTACATTTGTTGTGTATTAATTAATATTTATACTTATATTTAGTCAAGTGTTACTAATATGCGGATTTATGCTTTTTTTTTCTTTACAATAAAATCAAAGTTGCCTTTAAATAAAATTTTAATTTACTTAAATACACAAAGGTGCAAATTAATAGTCTTTTTTTACATGTGTGACTTTAATGTGTAATTTCTTTTTTTGGATTTTTTATTACATTTTGATTTTTTTAAGTTTTTTTTTCAATTTGTACTTGAAAAAAAAATAAGATCTATAATTAATTATTTAAATATTTTAAAAAATAATTTTGAAATAATTATTTCATAATTTTATTTTTATTTTTTCTTATTAAATTTTATCAAAAGATATTTTTGCTAATTAATCAAAATTATCAAATTACTATATGAGGTTATTCTTTCACACCAATAAAATTAATTATAAATTTTTTATTCATTTATTTAATTTTCTTTCTCGTTATAAAGATTTTTTTTAGTTAATATTTTTCTTCGAGTATCAAGCATATACTCTGAATTATTCTTTTTTTATTCTATTAGTTGGAATTGTAAAAAATGATTTATTGTAATGTGATACAGGCAGGAGGGCCATATTATCCAGTGAAGAAGGGAAGATGGGACGGAAAGATATCAACGGCATCAAGGGTGGGAACCAACATCCCTCATGCAAACACCACCGTTGATCAACTCATCAAACTCTTCAACTCAAAGGGTCTAACAACACAGGATCTGGTAGCCCTGTCGGGGGCCCACACAATTGGGTTTGCCCATTGCAAGAACTTCGTGGGTCGTCTCTACAGTTACCGAGGCAAGGGCCAACCAGACCCAGACATGGACCCAAAACTCCTTCACGCACTCAGAATGTACTGTCCAAACTTCGGTGGAAACTCCGACATCGTTGCTCCGTTTGATGCCACTACGCCTTTCCTCTTTGACCATGCCTACTATGGCAACTTGCAACAAAACCTGGGCTTGTTGGCCTCGGACCAGGCTTTGGCCTTGGACCCACGAACCAAGCCTTTTGTCCAAGACTTCGCCAAGGATAACCACTACTTTTTCCAAGCTTTTGTGGCTGCCATGGACAAACTGAGTTTGGTGAAAGTGGTGCGAGGGAAAAAGCATGGGGAGAAACGACGAGATTGTAGCATGCATATGTGACCATGACCAAGTGCCATGCAATTTACACAATTCTTGCATTTATAACTCATATACCAGATCACTTTGCTGGAACTTTTCTCTGTTTCATATTGTTTTGTGCAGTTATAAATGCAATAGTTGTTTTTATTTATGATTAATCTTTTATTTGTTTTCTTTTTCAGTTTGTGTAATAGTACTTCCACTGGTCAATTTTGTAGTTTGCTGGTTGTTTAAAAGTATTCCTTGTGTTAGGTGAATTGGTTTGAAACTATGCTGTTTTTCATTATTAATAGTTTGGTATGTTGTAAAATCAGTCAGTTTCAGTCAAGATGATGCCTATGATGAAGTATATCTCATGCATTCAATTTAAGTTACAGTGTTATCAATTGTTTGTGAATTGTGGAAAATGGTGAACAGCCAACAATATATTGCCATGGTGGGTGGATTGCATAAGTTACATGAAGGTTGATATATATATATAATATATATATATATATATATATATATATATATATATATATATATATATATATATATATATATATGCAACATAAAAATCGAAATGACATTAACTCAAAAGTTCTCAGTTGGCAGAAGACTCGTTGGAGATAAGATAGGGATTAAGACACATTACACCCATAGCAGCCCCAATAGCGGATGGAGTGGCAAAACTGAGGAATTCCGCAATGCAAAGGCACTATTGCAGCTATTTAACAACACTGGCACAAAGTCATCAATTCTCAATAAACAACGAATTTATCGAACCAAAAGCACTTATAATTGGGTAGAATGAGTTGATCCTGTATTTACCAAGCAGAACTAGTCAATGAATTTACTTATGCTTCTATGATTTCATGGAGATAATAGTTGCTGCAGTGAATAGTGCCTCTTTTCCAATCGACAATATCTCCATACGCCTAAACCATAACAAACAATAAATCAGAAAATTGTCAACATTGTAAACAGAAACACTTCACGGATCTCCTCCACCCACCAAAAAAATAAAAGAATTATATGATCAATTCGAAGTTTTGGTAATACTCAAGCATGAAATTTTCCAACTTTTCTTTAAGTAAATAATATATGATCAATAGTCATAATAATATACCAAACCACACGAAGGAAAAGTATGCAAGTATTGTGAAAATTAAAATCCTCATAAATGGTTCCCTTACGCATCCGTGCTTCTAAAACTATCAAAAGCAGAGATAAAAGTCTGGCACAAATCCACAAGAGCACCGACTCCCCCTACTTTGTCACCAGAGATGTTGTCATCTGCATTTCCTTTTGACAATATTGACAATTGAGCCTGAAAGCCAGTAACAACCCATTTCAAAAAGGAATTAGTTTTTTTCAAGGAGCGTGAACTAATACATTAGCTTCCCAAGAAATAAAATCAGATGGCAAAATCTCTAGTTAGTCTCCCTATCCCATGAAATCAGTAGTTATTGTTGAAAGTCCCACATCGCCTACCTCATATCATTTGGTATGGTTTAAATACATGTTAGGCTACTCCACATATTGCCAATTGGTTTTATGTTGGAACCTTAACATGGTATCAGAACCAAAGCCTAACATCTTTCCGGTTATTGTCATGGGTCAAAAGTTACCCTTTAGTTGGGTCAAAAGTACCCTTTGTCTGGTCCGGCAGGCTTCGTTGGAGGGGGTGTTGTCATGGGCCAAAAGTTACCCTTTAGTTGGGTCAAAAGTACCCTTTGTCTGGTCCGGCAGGCTTCGTTGGAGGGGATGTGTTGAAAGTCCCACATCACCTACCTCATATCATTTGATATTAGGCTACTCCACATATTGCCAATTGGTTTTATGTTGGAACCTTAACAGTTATCAATGTAGTCAGTATCCCACCCTTGGGATTAAGGCAGCTCTTTGTCTATTATAATGGGGTTTGTTTTCCATTAATTGTGATATTCTTTTTTATTTGTCGTCTTTGTTTCTTCTTTAGGAGGTTTACCAAGTTGTTATGAGCAAGGACCACTAATTAGGATATTATCATAGTATCCTGAGGTTTGGCAGTTAAATATATAGAAGACTTAAGAGGGGGGAAACTCTTTAATTTTTTTTATTTTTTTGCAGATTAAGCTTTGATCTTTGTGAAGGGAGAAATTCGTAGAGGAGACATCTCTCTATTCTTATACTATTTTCTGTACATCACATTCTGTCTATGAGACTTTTCTTCCCCCTAACAATCCTTGATTTGTATCACAGTCCTCAATCTTTATATTCCTTTTCTCTACGATAGTTCTTCTCTATGTTGTTAAAATCAATATATATTGCGCACTGATTTGCTGATATAAAGACAAGTACCTGAAAACCATGGGCCAGAAGTAATTGAATTACATCTACACCAATTTTTTTCATTAAGCTCTTAGTGCCAGTTCTATTTGAAAAGCACTTCAAAGCCCCACCAAATGTTGTATCTTCAATATAATCACTTGTCTTACGAGTGCGAACAGAAGGCTGCAATTTTTTATAAAACAGAGGTAGTTGAATCAAGAGATTATCAAAAGCTACTAGCCGAAAAGTAATAGAGCCTTCCTTTCAGGAGAAAAATATACCATTAAGCAAGTATGTATTTTGCCTAGTCCACCTGTTGATTACCTTGGTTATGTATTTCCACAGATACTGCACAACTATTTCCAGCTTCAACTTCGGTTCACTGAAGATCTGAAGCCATTCACATGAAAAGAGGAAGAAACTATTATCCACTAGATAATTCCTTAATAAATGACTTGGAATGGGAGCTTGGAAAGTAACTACACACGTAGGAAGTGTCAAGTCAACCAATATTATCATTTCCTCTAGCACCATATACAGGCAGTTGTTGCAACGAAAGAGAATTGGGTGAGAGGAATAGAGAAGGAAAGGGCAGAGAGATAGTAATTGGGAGCCACCTTAAGAAAAACAGGTACACTATCTTTGTTGTAAGCTAGTTCATCCAGAATTATGTCCATCAAAGGTGTTCTGTACCAAATTCACCAAAATACAATATTATCACATTTACATGTAAGTTATCAACAACATTGGCCTGTAAAGAAACAAGAAAATCAACTCAACGCTTCAACATTGTGAAACAATAAAATTGCAAGCAATACCTTGGACTGTCTGCTCTTGTAGTGTGACCTTCCATATCTGCTTTCTTCCTTGCCATATCAAGGTTCATAATCTAAAATCACTCAGAATGTAAGAAAAAAAAGGAACACTTCGTTTGATGTTTAGGTAAATACAATGAATAAAATTATTCAGGAACTTACCATCACTAGAAGTTTCTCCATTGAAACACATGTGTCCTTTAATACTCCAAATAAAGCAAGGGATAATGCAATATGACAATTTTTGGATAACTTAGATTGAGAGCTTTGTTGAAGCTCTAGACGTTTACTTAATTCGCCTTGAAGAAGTTGAGATAGTTGACAAATGATTATCACGCAATCCTTCATCAAGCTTTTGTAATTTATTTTCCTAGATCCCTGCCAAAACTAAATAAGATATATATTTTGGCAAAAACCAAAAGGGAAAGAAAAGTTTTCAAGGTGACTGAGTCAAGATGCATAGAGATCCTATAAGAGAATATATGGAAAGAAGAGTATTAGCTTTCACATACACTTTAAAACCAAAATCAAAATGTTGAATTGTTGATCCACTCACAAAATATTCTTTTACACAATATGATCAGTATACTTTTGTGTTAAAAACAAATACCAGTAGCAGGCTGAGCAAAGAATCCCTCTGCATGCTCCACTTCAAGGTCGCTGCAACAAAAGAGTTAGAATAAATACTTTATAAGGCATGGTGACAGCAGAGCCGAGTTTAACTTCATACATACCATTGCGAGGTAGAAAATCATCCTCAAAAACAATGACAAGGTACTGAAAGAGTAACATGTTCCTCAAGGACTGCAACAAGATTACGCAAAGATATTAAACAATTATGGAAAGATATTATACAGGGAGCGTATCAAATGAGAGGACTCTTTCTTAGAGTGAAGAGAGCAATTCTTAATCATTAGATCTTCCTGATCAAGATTTAAACATGAGTCATGTGACTTTAATTAGCATTTAATCTTGACAATCCATGATAACTAAGTTTGTTCTTCTTCCAATGAAATTGACAATAACTTTCTCAATAATTCCATCCTATAACACACATTAAAATGTAGATCACATATAAACTCAGTAGGAAGTGAATTTACTAGATCGTCTCCACCCAAGAGATAAGTAGAACAAATATCCAAAAAATTCTAGACAGGAATTACCACATTGGTGAACTAACCTCCATGCTTGCTGCTTGAAATTTGGTCCCAGATATTATTTCAGCGAGGTCTTCAATCAGGAGGTGAAAGCTCTAAGTAGGTGGCGAACATAAAGAACCAAAATGGGTAAGAATTCAATATCAAAATGCAATTTAACAGAAATACATCTGAGAGAACCTAGTGGAAGCTGAATTTTATAAACAAAGTTATATAAATTTAAAAATATATATTAGTTCATTGAACTACAGTGCTTTTTTATCAATCATAAAACTGCTATTGAAAATATGTTTACATCCTTTGTAATATTACGCAACAAAATAGAAGTTAGTATAGATTACCTAAAGTGAAGTGGCAGAACTAGATAACTTTAAAATTGAATGAATTTCTACAAAATATGTAAAAGGTTAACATAATTGATATACTTCATTACTGGTACATTTCACCATGTTCACGGCAATTTCAAAGAAATGTTTTGAGAAACAGTTTGGAAGTTGGAAGTTTGTAGAGAAAGAGACAAGTTGCTGATTATAGAATTAAAGTTATATAGTTGAACAATAGCAATAACACAAACAGACCCTTCATAGATTTTCTATATTGTGCTTTGAATTTTGAAATGAATTTATTATTTTAGCTCACATAAGGATAGAAAAAAATACAATCATGACAGCAAAATCGCTGCAGTTAAATGAAAGAACTAAAAACAATACAGGAGAAAATACATAAGAAATAAACTCACAGAAGGGTCAAGAGGTCCACTAGACTGTTTATCGCCTGCTTCAGCAGTGCCATTATCCAGGCAATCAATAAATGGGGACCATGCCTACAGACAATATTATTGTATATTTGCATATAAGTTCAATTAATTAACCCAGAATAGAACAAAAACAAGATATTGAGATGACTTATACTCTTTGTACCTCTTTAACCACAACCAATTTTGATGGAGTGTTGGATGATGATCGGGATAAATACACACGAGGGAATTGCTAAATCCAAAATGAAGTTACACATGTAAAGCCGTATCAGTTACATTCAGGACCTATATGAATATGACGATAGAAAGTCATGTCTCAAGTTGCAATCAAATACCTTGTCTAAATCTACCAGAAGCTTATAACTTGCCACAATCATTTCTAGAGAATTCCCTGTCCTCAGCATGTGGAAGACTGCCCTAAAAATTTTTCTTGACAAGGCAAATATTAAACCTCAGTAGACAGTATTAGACACAAAATGCAATTTACTCTCAAACAAAACCTGATTGCCAATATGTGGAAAAAAATGATGCGGGGGCAATACAGTTTTAGGCTATCACAGACTGATAGAAAAATACTTACGAAGTGGGTGGTTTTCCATGTTCAGGCACAATTGAAGAAGCGCGAACAACATCAAGAAAAGTAATCCCTGCATGTATGAATCATCGAACAAAAAAAAATTAAAAAGACAACTCTTTCTGGTCATTTAACATTCTTATATAACTTGTTTTTTCGAAAGAAATCCGAACAAAACTCTACTCAAGCTTTCATTTTTCCGGTTACCCAAAAGTCCAATTAGCTTAAGCACGTGGCTTTGTGGGCACAAACGCGGTGGAAGGTTAATGGAAAACGGAAAAAAAAAAAAAGTGTGATTCGTACTGTCATCTAGGGCATCAGGGTGAGCATCATTGGTTTCGGAGGCATCAAACATGGCCAGCATGTTATCATCGATCCCTGTTCTGTTCCACCTTTCCCTACAGTTTGAGTTCTCCATTTTGGCTCCCACCTTTTCCACTCTTCACAGACAAAAATGAAATGTAGTTATCTATTCTTTTTGCACACTGAGGTTGCTCTGAGAATTTGATGGAGGTAAACTTTAAAATTTAAATGAGACTGTAATTTGAAAAAAATAATAATAATAATAATAAAAAAAAAAAATATATATATATATATATATATTTAATGAATAAAAAAAATTATTTATGTTATTTCTTGTTTAGTCTGTTTCTTTTATTAATATATTTCTTTTTAAATATAAAATAATAAATAAAAATAATATTATTTATATTCTAAAAATAATATATACATCAAATTAAAATTAAAATAGAAACAACAGAAAAAAATATATTTATATTTCGACTATTATATATAATATTTATTATTAACAGTATTGTAATAAGATATATTTTTTATCATTTTAATTATTTCATTTTTCATAAAATAAATAAAATAATTATTCAATAAAATGTAAATTAGTAATCACTTCCTTTGATAGATTTTGACCATTTATCTTAGGAGTAAAATAATATATTATTAATAA
Organism: Sphenostylis stenocarpa; assembly: GCA_963425845.1. Taxonomy (NCBI): domain Eukaryota; kingdom Viridiplantae; phylum Streptophyta; class Magnoliopsida; order Fabales; family Fabaceae; genus Sphenostylis; species Sphenostylis stenocarpa. The sequence goes on along the minus strand of OY731400.1, from coordinate 55,177,400 downwards.
ATAATAAATAAATATAAAAGAAATAAAGATGATAAAAGAGTAAAAAAATAAAATTATAAATATATATTTAAATATATTAAATGATTATTAAATTTGAGAGGATAAAATCATAAATTATAGAAGAATTATAAAATTAAAAAGGGACTGAGAGGATAAATTTATAAAAAAAATAAAAATAAAAATAAATGTTGATTAAGTTTTACAGATCAAAATCATAAATTTAAAAAAATAAAAAAAATGGAAGAGGATCACGATCCGATTCGGCTTCCAAGAAACCGCAAGTGCCCTTCACCTGAACTAACGGTTCAAAAATAATATTTATTCACTTTTTTATTCCACAGTCTAATTTTATGTTATCATTTTGATTAATTGATTTTTAAAAATAATAATACATTTTTATTTTTAAAATATATAAAATTAGAATTTATATGAATATATAATTTTAACTTGTTAAAATAAGATAAAATGATAAAATTGTAGCATGTGCACTAATATATTTGTGTTTCTCCCAATCTTTAAGAGTGTATTTGTTTCCCGACGCGGATGCGGATTTACGTGAAAAGGATTTGCTGAAAAAAATTATATTTTCGAGATTCCAATAAAAAAAACGTTTAATTTGTAGAGAAAGGAAGACATTAAATTAAATTGATTAAAATAACTATTATATTTTAATTATTTTAAAAAATTTAATGTTTTTAATTAAATTAATATATTAAAAAATAAATATTTTTGTTTTATTTGTATTTTTTATTTAGTAATTTTTTTAATTCTTTTATATTTTCTTTAAGTAATATTTCACAATTCAGTTTATTAAAAACTAATAATAATAATAATATTTTATGATAATAAATATATAAATAATAATAATTATTATTATTATATTAGTAATAATATTAATAATTATTTTAATATATAGTACAAATTATAATTATAATTATAAAAATAATTATTTTAATAATAATTTTAAAATAATAATTATTTTTCATCTTAATAATTTAAATAAAAATATTTTATAATTATTTTTCATCTTAATAGTTTTAAAATAATTTTATAATCTTTTAATTTGATTATTTTATAAATTTTTTATTAAAATATATTTTTTATCATTTATATCAATCAAATCATTCACATGTTCTAGTAAATTTTCTTCATACTTTTTTACATTTCTTATCATTTTTTTCATAATCCAAACAATTTCTTTTTCACCTCTCTTTCTCTATAAATTTATCATATTTCATTCCTTTAAATTTATTTTCTAATCCAAAAGTAAATTTCATTTATATTTTTTTTAATATATTATTTTATTCTATATCATAATAAAATTTATTGTTTATAATTAACTTTTACTTTATATCATAATAAATTATTTTATCCTTTATTAAAAGAAAACAATTTAATTATTTTAAAAATAACTTCTTCCCTTAAAAAATCTTACACCTTTTAACATCCGTAAGCCTCTTAAAGAGACATATACTACTAAAAAAATTTCTTATTGTAAAAAATAATTTAAATTTGTAGAATTTTTTTTTAATTTTTATAAAAAATTTACAAATGAGAATTTATAGTAGTAGACACCATGGTGCTTATTTCCATTTCTTTTTTCTTTTCTATCACTCCAATCTTATTATTATTATTATTATTATTATTATTATTATTATTATTATTATTATTATTATTTTGTATTTTATGTGACTGTGGTTATTGTATAAAAAAATAATTTAATCAAATATATTATTTATTTTGTAGTATTTAATTATATAAAAATAAACATTAAAAAGTAAAATATAAAATGTCTACTCATATAACAATTTAGCGAGGGAGTTACGAATGTTATCTGAGTTTTTTTTTTTTTAACTCACATGATTAAAGTCGGCATATAATTACTTTTTAATAGAGTAATTATGTGTTTATTGATTTATATTTTATTAAATAATTAAATTATTGTTTCAATTTAGGTATAAAGAAACATCAAATAATAAAATTAGTTTTCAAACAGATAATTTTATCATTACTCTACGCAAATTAGTTTTGATTACTTTTTTAAAATGAGTTTATGAAACATGTTCTCCAAGTTCATCTAAGGGGAAATATTGTTTGAGAAAAGTTTGGTTATTATAAGCATTTTGGTTATTCTATTGTACTACATTTTACATGTGTTGTTTGTAAATTTTCTACTTCTACATGTATTGAGTGACTAGCTAGTGTGACTTAGATTAGGCGTATTTCTTACTAGGGTGGTCAAAATTATTATTATTGGCTGAGAAGCTGAATTTATCCTTGTGATTACGTGGGAAAAGGGTGTAATAGTTTATGGGTGTTCTTGTCAATATACAAATTATAAATAAGTAAATTTCAAAGGCTAGGATGTCTAAATAAATGGTTGTGAAGATTTGAAGTTGATGAAATCACATTTGGGGATCCTAAGAACAATGGTGGTATAGAAACTTTGGCCTTTTTCTTTCTATATAGAGTCATCGTTCACACAGAATGATTAGCTTGTGTAACAAATAATTTGAAATGAAGCTATGCTTTAAAAACCGTTAAAATAGTATCTCATTTTTACTCATGTAAAAAACAAGTTATGTTAACTTTGCCATAATAAAGCATATATACTAAATCTAAAAATAGTTTTAATTTGTTAAAATATTCTCACGAGACATTTTAATCAATTATAAAATTATTTTAATCTATTACAACCACCTAAAAGTCTTAAATTTATTTTGGAGATTCTATTTTAATATGTTTAAATGTGTGAAGTGATGCAGATGATGCAAGAACTACGCCAACAACAACAATAAAACCTCAAAAGAGCTAAAGAGGCTTGCCTCATCTAAGAACAAATTTAATAGAAAAATGAAGAATTCCAATGATCGGTAGAAAATCCTTTGCCATATTCAAGAGTAAGTACTACGATAAGATAACTTGAAATTATGACAAGGGTTACTTAACCAGGTAACCATGAAAAGACCGAGGAGTGCATGATTTTCAACCATTCTCCCACCAGAATACTCAAACAACCTATCTCAATTCACTATTATAGTGCCCAAGATAGAACCTATCTCAATTTATCTTTGTATCTTGAGAGAATTCAATTTTTCTCCTTTAACAACCAACCACCTTGTGAAATTAGTGATTGATAATCACATCTTCTGATTTTCTTACAGGCAGTGGTGGTAGTAGTGGAAGAGTCTTCCTTCTTCTCCTATATTGGTTTTTTTCTTTCTTGCTAGTTTGTTCTGTGTTTCTTCTTCTTCTTCTTCTTTTTTCTATTATTGTGTATTTTTAGTTTTTTTTATTATTATTTCTCCTCTATCTTGGATTTCTCTTAATATTCAATAATAACAATTTAACAAAAATATTCATGTATTATTGTGAGTGAGACAAAAAAAATAATCATGATTTTAATTTCAATAAAAATTAGAAACATAAAATATTCTCTTCAATAGTAAACACTTAAATGCTCTGATCTGATAAACATTCAGTACCACCCATGAGTCACAATATTGATGATGTCATCGTCATTCAATGTGGCCGAAAAATATTAAAGGTGCGCATGTAATCTCGTTGAATATTGTTCCAATTAAAACCCTTTGGACTAAAATGGCCAAGCCTTAGAGAAGATATAAGAATTTTTTTTACATCATAACATGAGGGGATGACGTAAGAAATTCTCCTTAATTTTACAACATTATTTTTAAGTTAATTATTTAATAAAATAATTAACTTATAAGAATTTTTTATTATATTTTGTAAAATGTATATATTTTTTTTCGTATAAAAAAATATTAAGTAAACGTGATGTTAGTGGTGTAACTTGTTGTGGACCTTTTGATGATATAGCTGAATAGGTGATCCCATGGGACCGTGGCATTGAAAGCAAGCTTATCCTTTTTTCTAATTTCTTCCTCTCAACCTCCCTTTTGTCTCTCTCTTCTTCTTCTTCAATTATGATTTGGGTCCCCAGCCTCATGCATATATATATATATATATATATATATATATATATATATATACATATGCACACACATTTTATGAAGCAATAGCTTGGCCCCTCTTATTTTACTTTATCATTCCATGGAGTACGGTTAACAAAATAAATCAAATACTTAATATGATAATGACTAAAGTAACCATAAGTATTCATGATATTTTATATTTTTAAATTTTTAATAGCAAAACATTGGAGTTTTAATAAATAACATAGTTTTATGTTTTTAATGACAAAAGTAAGTAAGGTCCACTCAAGAATTTATTAAGGAATCAAAAGTCAAAAGATCACTCTATTTAATTATCTAAAAACAAACTAATAGAACATAGAACATAACACTATGCAAGAAAAAAAAAAGAACTTTGTTATTTTTTCTATTTTCATGCAACCCTTTTTATTTTGGTACAAACCAGCCTTTTTTTTAATCTAAATTTCCAACGAAGCAAATTGAGGAAAAAAATTATATATAGATCCTAGCCGTTGATTAGGGCATCAATTTTGGGACGGGCTACCATAAATAGGTCATAGTATGCCTTCTCCGTAGGGTGTATTGAATCCCAAAAGACAAACTTTGACGGATCCGAGCACACGAATGAAAACTCATTACACAGGAAGGTTGCTTCTATGTAACCAGTTCCACAACAACCCTGATCAACCTCATCAAAACCTACCACAACATATAACACACATATATATAAGAAAATTATGTACTTATAGGTTTATATAATTAGGTAATAATGTAGTGAATTAATGATGAATTAAATTTGTCTAACCAAAATTTTGACGTTGGATCATGTCATCCAAGGGTCCATATATGTCGAGGTAGGAGATTTTGACACCGGGAGGAATATTAGAGAGGTTTAGTTGCATTAAGAACAATTCATGTTGAAGCATCATATTGTAATCTCTTGCAACAGCTGAAAACTTGTCTAGACAACCTCTTTCAAGAAACATGTTATGGGAATTCAATGTGATCATGATTGGCAAGCACCCCATTGGAGGTAGTCCAACCAAAGCTATTTTTCTTGCACCTTCTTTGCATAAATTCTATAATGATGACCCAAGTAGTATTAATTAGTTTATTATTCTAACCATAAATTTCATGTTTTCATACCTATTCTTTTCTTTACAAGTTAAGTGTTTTGTTTCACAGTAACACATTAAAAGTTAAGTGTTTTTCTGAGCTACCTTATCAGCGTTGTAACTACTGAGCACCGACTACTAATCTTATATTTTTCATTTTGTAAAATATTCTTTTTTCATATCTATATCGAAATTATAATATATTTTTAATTTGAAAAGGAGTATTTTTATCTTCATCCCTTTTTATTTTTTTAATATAAATATTCACAAAAGAATAAATAAATTTGTGATGATTATTTGTAATTGAAATGAAAGAAAATATATTAAACACTTCTATTTTCACACCATATTTGGGAGTATATATATGATTCATTAAAAATAATGATTTGAAAATATAAGACCATATCTCCAATCATATTTCTTCTTTCAATAATAGCAACTCTAAGAACCACCCACTGAAAGTGTCTCATTATTTTTACCACATCAGAACAATATTTCTTGGGAAGAGTAATTGTAGTTTCTTTTTTTAACTTTCGACAAGTAGTATAATTTGTATCTGTTTTTTCTTTTCATTTCTTAAAAATATTATGGAATTATCATTCATGAAATTTATTTTTAAAAAATCAATATATAGATATAATTTTTTTTATTTACCTAAAGTAATGAAAAATGATAAAACATTACAGGAAAGAGAAAAGTAAAAATAATTAACAACTTTCATTAAATGCTTGAAGTTATTCAATTTTTTTATTATTATTGTTTTCCATAAGTTGACTAATAATATGATACCAGCCTCCCAACTAATTATAGACTAGAGCAAATTGAATGCCTGCAACTGCATATCTTTTTCACATTTTTTTATTCAAGATGAACTTGTTTATATATAAATATTGGATTAATATAAACATCTTATAAAATAAAATGAGTGTATATATGTATGAGATTCAAACCTGTATGAAATCTTTAACATGTTGAAGCAAGAAGTGTCCGTAGGTTAAGGGGGTGTAGCTATTTCTTCTTATTGGCAACGAAAAATAATTAATAACGTAGTCATTTGTACCTGCGCTGATGAAAAAGAAAGCATTGTTCATGTGATGTTCGGTTCTTCTTTTACCAAGCATACCCTCTAACATCTTTTTGTACACTTTAAAATATTCCAACTGCTTTGGCATTGGAATTACATTCTGCAATGACAAAACAACCCAAAAAAACTAGTTATTAAATACAATCCATTTATATATATCAGTTTCCATTTTAGCACATCATAGTGAAAACAAACACAGAAAGTGCAAAAATATGTTTGTTCTATTAATGTCACATGATAACAGCAATAGAGTATATTCTGAACAATTTTTTATTTTTTTTAACATTTATGAACAAAATTATAGATGTGAAGTGTTAAACTTTTAACAATAGGACAACAGGCAAAATGGAGAAGGATGAAGGTAGAGAGAAAAAAAGAGTTATACTCCCAGAGTTGGAGTGAGTGGATCAAAACCAGAACCAGCAGAAGCAAAACTGACACCCGTTACAAGTTCTTTGTCGCTGAGATTCGGATCCAAATACGGTGGCAACAACTCTTTTAGGCCTAAGTATGAAGCTGCAACATCAAGCAAAGAGAGTTCACTTGTTGCAAATGCATGCCTCTTATTTATGAATAACTTTCATGACAGTTAAATACTTAACATGCAAAGAAAATGAAGACAGAAGTTGTTATACCAACAAAATCAGTGCCAAGTTTCCCATTGGTGAACCTTCCAGTGGGAAGTTGGTTAACAAAATCTCTACCATAAGGTGGAAAATCGCTTCTGAAAGCCGTCTTTATGAAATTGTTGTTTCCCGGGTCTACTGTGGAGTCTCCAAACACATACATGGCTGAGACTAACTGTTCTTTGGAAGCTTCAATTGCGGCCACAAAACATAACAAGAAAAGCAGAAAAAGGTGAGAGAGAAAGGAGTGTGAGGTAGAGGATTGCATGATAGCAGCTATGTTGATGAGGAAGGAGAGAGGGACCAGAAGGTTATTGAGCTCCCTCAGGCCTCAAACAACAAATCCAAGTTTTGGAATATCTTCAATCTATATGGACAGATGTACATGTATATATAATAATAACTGGGTATGGACCTGTGTGGAGGTTGTGGAGTGGATTTTTTATGGCCGAAACAACCCTCTAAATCATGGGGTATTTCATAATTTGTTCATTCCTCAAAAAAGTTTTGGGTCAGCTATGGTTGAGGAAAGTTCACCCAACATTTTCAAAGGTTTCACACCTTCTTTAACAACCTTTAATTTCTTAGCAAGTGAGTTTTTCTTATTTGACATAGGATGTATGTCTATGACTACAGTGATTTATTTTATTTTATTTTTAGAATTTTTCTTTTTTAATTTATAATTTAAATAATATTTGAGAGATTCCAGAATCTAAATGAGTTTGAAGTTTTTTTATTGAATAAAAGTAAAAAAATTGAGTAAATAAAAATATGAAAAACTCGTAACATATTTTAATATTTTAAAATTTTGGTAGAAGATGATATCATATTTTTTATAAGTAAATACGAGAATTTATGTTAATGCGTGAAAAAAATTAAAGTAATTTAAGATAGTTATTATTTCTGATTTTTTGTTTTTTTTTTTAATTTAATGATTTAAATAAATAGCTTATTTTAACTATGAGATTAAGAAAATAAAAAGTGAATCAACTAGGCATTCACAATAAGTCAATTAGTGGTGGATTATATTTTAATGTAGACCATCTTTGATATTATTTAATGTTCCCATCTCTTTCAACATAATACTTCTTACATTCAGTATAGTCTACATCTTTGTCATAATTATTATCATTTGGACAATTTTTTTTCTTAAAATATTTAAGAAAATTACATGTTGAGAATTCAAATTTAAGATAATAGTTGAGTTATAACAACTTCTCACATTAATTGATATCCTTTAAATTTGATAGTTAAGGTAAATGATCTAAAGGGAAAATTATAATAAAGTTTTATAAATGCTTTTTAGAATTAATTTTTTCTATATTTTTTATTACATTTATTTATAGTATTTTTTATTTCGTCTCTTCTCTTATCATAAATTTCTTTCTAAAATAGAAAACATGCTCTAAAATAATTGAAAAATCAACCTTTATATCATAGGCCTGAAACTTGTTCTGAATCTTGAGTAAATTATTTATTATATTTTCTTCCTTTAATTAGTTTATTATTACATTAATATTACGCATGAATTTCATTATTATTAAACACATTCACGCGTATATTTAAATTTCAAACTTATCAATCACCTTCAAATAATTAAATTCATTTATTTAATATTAATAATTTATTTATTATAATTTTAATATAAATTTTTAATTATTTATTATTATAATAAAAAAAATATTATCAATTTTTTAAAACAGTCTATATATATATATATATATATATATATATATATATTATATACAAATATTATAATCGATTATATAAAGAAAAATTAAAAATTACTTTCTACCATTTTCTTCGTTGTTTTATGACAAAAAAAATTTATCTTAATTTTATAACTTTTTTATATTAAAAGGCGTGAAATCGTTATAGTTCTTCACTCTTATGATTCATAGTTGCAAAAGCACATAAATTGAAACATGGGTGCAAAGAAAGTTGTCTTTGCCCTTATAAGTTAAAGGAAGGTCTCTCTGACCTTAGTATTGGATTCAGTGAATAAGTAAATTAGGTTAATCTTATTCTTTAGCTCAGTGAATATAGGTTGATATTTTTATATAGTAATTGCACTTTCTTTCATAGGGGTTTATTATTTAATTTTTACTCTTATTTCCTAATTTTTTTTTCTTATGAGGTAGAAATGAAGAAAAGTAAGCGTATGAGAACATATCACCCTTAACTTTTATGCATAAAAAAAGTGTCATTCAATGTGATCGGATGTATTGAAATTGATGTGCCAATAGCAGATCCATCTAATGATACCCAGCAGACCAATAATGGCTTATAATAAAATAAATATATACAAGATTATATGTGTTTTAATTATATTTAACAATATTTTATATTATAAAAATTAATTATTATATAATTTATATTCTAAGTTTGTAAATAATATTTAATAAGTTAATATTATTATGTATATTTTTTCTCTTGAATTGAAAAATTAATCTCTAGTAAGAAAAACCTCTCTTTTAAACAGGTTAATGGTAACTAAAAAAGATAATATGTATTTACATTTAAATTATAGAGTGGAAAATCAGTCCCTAAAACGGTTCTTTCCAACTGTTTACGTAGCACATTGGCGTGATCAAGATTGTGCTGAAATTCAAACATATTTGTTGAATTATTGACAAACGTACCATCGCAGTATACTATTTCGATAAAATAAAAGTCGATCCCACGAGAAACAACTTTAATAAAAATTCTCAATTATGCTTACTAAGTAGATTAAACAGATTGAGTTTTACAAATAAGAGTTGAATTGAAATTAAATGACAAAAAATGGTAAATTGTTGAGAAAATATCAATTAAAGGTACTTAGGATTGGTTTCCTTCCTTATCCCTCTTTTGTAATGACTATGTCAATTAAGAACGTCAATTAACCTAATAATGTTGATGTCATCTACTCAATTCATCCATGTTGATTCCTCACACATGAAATTCATAAGAAAACCTAATAAATGTTGATTCCTCACACAATTAAGAGATTTCTCAGCATTAGGTTTAGGGTGTTAAGCAATTGATACATTCATTCCATTCCTGACAATTAACGTAACAAATATTTTTACCGTGATCTAGGGTTCAAGATATATTTTCCAATCATACCTCAAACAATCAAGAATAAATAATTCCAAAGCATAAAGGATAAGAATAATAACATCAAAACATAGATTAATATCTCAAAATAACACCATAATACAAAAGAGTTCAAAGGAAGTGCACCGAATCCTAAGAGAATGAAGTTAGTCACTCATGTTGGCCATTACAATGCTCTAATTGATGAAGAAGTGAAGAATTGATGAAGATTAGACGAAACCCTAACAGTAGTCGTGCCTCCTCTTCTCCAAGACTCTTCCTTTCTCAAAACACATATTATCTTTTTATAAGAGAATTTGGGTCGGGTCTCGCATCATTCATTCGCTTAAGCGTTCTTCTTTCTTTCAATTTTTCTTCAATTACTTCACAATTATACTCCTTACTCTTGTATCAAGGTATTCTCGAATTCATCCTATATTGGGAGAAAAATAAATTAGAATTAACATAAGTTAAGTAGTTTCATAACAATTCAAGACATAATTATATTAACTTTTTACCACTTAACAACTCCCCCTAACGTAGAATCTTGTTTGTCCCAAACAAAGTAATTTTTCCAAAACAAAACCATCACCTATTATCTCTTTCTCTTCCAGAACCACAACATAAAATTTTCAAAGGTGATGCTCACAACTCCAAATGAAAATAAAACAAACATATAAGCATTCAAGTTATAGAAACCAACAAAGAATAATTAGTCCTCAACTATCCTTAAAGAAACATGATCTCTCAAATAGAGTTATATATACTTATCTCTAATTCTCACAGGTAAGTGTTTATCTCATTCAATCACTTCATTTAGACAATCCAATATTGATAATCATCTTCAAGCAATCAATAATTGTTAAATAAGACTTAAATCAAAAGGTCTTTTGAGGCTTGTAATGAGGCTGAGATAAGAAAGAATTATTGGTTTTTCTGGGATATACAAAAATATTTGAGAAATTCAACTCATAGAATGATTTTTGATTAACAATTCCTCAAGTCAGGTTTCAAACTTCATGCTTTTGTCCCTAACACAATGACAGTGAGTTAAATAATCTGACAAGTTATTATTCCCCCCTTGAACTATTTTTCTATTTTTTTTCTCATGCTTTTGCATGTATTTTTGGCTTTGCCAATTTTTAAGCTTTGTTTTTCCTTTTCCTTTACACCTTTTTTTTAGAATAACAATCCCTCCAATAATACCTGCAGGACAACAATAGCAATACCCAAAAATAAGAAAAATAATGACATTCATACTCATTTCCTTTCTCAAATATAGGAAGGTAGATAAATAGTGTTTAGGATTAAGGGTTCTGTTTAAGAAACAATATTATTTTTAGCTCAGAAGGGGTTCAAATGGATGTCCTATAATTAATGCAGGGTTGACTATTTGGCTCTGGTTTATATCTACTACAAAGAAAAAATGTCTTTATCATTTTCAAGTCTTACTAACACGCAATCACATCAAAGAATCAATCAATATCAGTTATCATCACAAAGTGTTGACACTCAATTTATCTGTTTTTGGTTCTCTACTCACCTGGGTTTTGGCTAGCTTCTCTAATTCAGTTAATTCCTAATTCTCCTTATCAATTCCTTTTCACTATCATACTCATCATACCAAAATCACTTGTTATTGGAAACAATCAAAATGATTTTTTCACGTTCTAGATTTGAATTAGACAATAAGCAATAATCTCATATATGACTCTAAAACAAATTATGGAACAACAAGAGATTTTAAAATAAAGCAATAAAAACATTAAATTAAAAACAAAGGAATTAAAAACATTAAAAATAAATTAAGTTTCCTCCCTCATTTTCTTCACTTGTCATTTACTCCTTATCTTGTGTCTCAGCCTTAGCTGCAGACTTTTTCACCCCCTCTGGAAAAGTTGGATTGTCCCCAGGCCATTGAAGTAAGACTTCAAAGTCTTGAGGAGAAGTTCACTGTGTACTTGGAGCAATCTTGCAAAGAAAGAACCTAAGAAAGAAAAATGCACAAAAAACTTAAACTGCAAAAAGAAAAAAAAACAAATTCAAAACATTGGGTTGTCTCCCAGGAACGTTTGTTTAACGTCTTCAGCTCGACGCCTTTTTGTTTTAAGGATCATCTAAGTAGATAATGGGATGAAGCTCCTTCACTGCATCCCCCAAATATGCCTTAATTCTATGCCCATTGACTGTCCAAGTTCTTCCTGTTGCTGGATCCTCTAATTCTACAACATCGTAAGGCCTCACAGATCTTACTACTAATGGGCCTGACCATTTAGATTTCAGTTTCCCAGGAAAAATTCTTAGCCTTGAATTAAATAGTAAAACTGATTGGCCTAGATGAAATTTCTCTTTCAGAATCTACTGAAACTTTTGGGTCAAAATTTAAAAATTTTAAAGCCCAATATGTTTTATGCTCCATTTCCAGACTTACCATAGACAAGTTGAAAAGGGGATAACCCAGTAGGAACCTTATATGCAGTCCTATAAGCCCAAAGCACATCATCTAACTTTATTGATCAATCCTTTCTTGAAGATGAAACAATATTTTCTAATATCCTTTTGATTTCTCTGTTTGAAACTTCTGTTTGGCCATTAGTTTGTGGATGATAAGGTGATGCAACTTTATGTCTGACCCCATAATGCTCTAAACATTTCTGAAGTTGAGTATTGCAGAAATGTGATCCTCCATCACTGATTAAAACTCTGGGAGTGTCAAATCTACAAAATATATTTTTCTTTAAAAAGTTTATCACAGTTTTGGCATCCGCTTTTACAGTAGTTACTGCTTCCACACACTTTGACACATAATCTACTGCTACCAAGATGTACTCTTTAGATAATGATGATGGAAAATGTCCTGCAAAATCAATTCCCCAACAATCAAATATTTCAACTTCCAACATAATATTCAAAGGCATCTCATTTCTTTTTGAAATACTTCCTATTTTCTGACAATCAATACATTGTTGTGCAAAACTGTGCGCATCTTTAAATAAGGAAGGCCAGAAAAAACCATATTTGAGCACTTTTGCAGCAGTTCTAACTCCATTAAAATGACCCCCATAAGGCGAACTATGACAATGCCACAGAATATTCTTGGCTTCCTTGCTTGTCACACATCTTCTTAATAAATTATCACTTCCTATCTTGAAAAGGTAAGGATCATCCCATACAAAATAATGGTCATCCTTAAATAATTTCTTCTTTTGATGCCAAGTGTAATCTTCTGGAACAACTTTTACAGCTTTGAAATTTGCCATGTCAGCAAACCAAGGTCTTTCTTGTACCATCGTCAGTTTTTCATCTGGAAATTCCTCCTGCACTTCCAATTGATTGTTAGTTACTTCGGTATTAACTAATCTGGACAAATGATCAGCTACCAAATTTTCACAGCCTTTTTTGTCCTTGATTACCAAATTAAATTCCTGCAACAATAAAATCCATCTAATTAGTCTTGGTTTAGAATCTATCTTGGTTAACAAATACTTAATTGCTGCATGATCAGTATATATAGTAACAGATGAACCAATCAAATATGCTCTAAATTTTTCCAATGCGTAAACTATAGCTAGTAATTCTTTTTCAGTGGTTGCATAATTAATTTGAGCGGCATTAAGAACTTTGCTAGCATAATGTATAGCATGAAAAATCTTAGATTTTCTTTGGCCTAAAACTGCTCCTATAGCATAATCACTTGCATCACACATTAATTCAAAGTCTAATTTCCAATCAGGAGCAATTATCATAGGGGCTGAAATTAATTTATGTTTTAACAATTCAAAAGCCTGCAAACATTCTGCATCAAATTTAAAAGAAATATCCTTATTGAGTAAGTTGCTTAGTGGCTTTGCAATCTTTGAGAAGTCTTTTATAAATCTTCTATAGAATCCTGCATGTCCTAAAAAACTTCTTATGCCCTTCACATTTGTTGGTGGTGGAAGCTTCTCAATAATCTCTATTTTTGCTTTGTCAACTTCAATCCCTCTTGCAGAAATCTTATGTCCTAATACCACTCCTTCAGTTACCATAAAATGACATTTTTCCCAATTTAACACTAAATTGGTATCAACATACCGCTTTAATATAGTATTCAAATTCCTCAAACATTGGTCAAATGATGCACCAAATACTGAGAAATCATCCATAAAAACTTCTATGCATTGTTCCACCAAGTCTGAGAAGATAGCCAACATGCATCTTTGAAAAGTTGTTGGGGCATTGCACAATCCAAATGACATTTTTCTGTAAGCAAACACACCAAAAGGACAAGTAAAAACAGTTTTTTCTTGGTCTTTTGGATCTACTATTATCTGATTATACCCTGAATAACCATCCAAAAAACAATAAAAAGTCTGTCCTGCTAACCTTTCTAACATTTGATCCATAAAAGGTAAAGGAAAATTATCTTTTCTAGTTGCCTGATTTAATTTTCTATAATCTATACACATTCTCCATCCTGTAACAGTCCTAGTAGGTATTAATTCATTTTTATCATTATAAATTACAGTCATACCTCCTTTTTTCGGGACAACCTGAACTGGGCTAACCCAAGCACTATCAGAAATAGGATAGATCATACCTGCATCAAGTAGTTTCAATACTTATTTCTTTACCACCTCTTTCATAGTTGGATTAAGACGTCTTTGAGGTTGTGCAACAGGCTTGAAATCATTCTCCATATGAATCTTATGCATGCAATAAGAAAGACTGATTCCTTTGAGATCAGATAATGTCCACCCTATAACCTTCTCATTCTCTTTCAAAACTGAGATCAATCTTTCTTCTTCAGAATTTGTTAAGGCATTGCTGATCACCATTGGCTTGCTGCCTTTATCTGCAAGAAAAACATATTTTAAGTGGGGAGGTAATACCTTTAATTCCAGCTTCTGACTCTTAGTTTCATGTTCTTGCTGCAATGTCTCAGATTGTTATTCTTTTGCTGAATCAAGAAGTTTTACATAATTCTCAATTTCTTTTTCCTCCTCTTCATCAAATTCATCATTAATTCCTGTCAAAGCTTTTTCTAATGGGCTTACTTTAACTAGTTGTTTTCTTGCTGCTTGAAAGATATCATCTACCACATCTATTTTAAGACAATGTTGATTATCTGTTGGATGCTTCATTACTTCAAACACATTAAACTTAACTTCCTCATCTTCTACTCTGACTTTTAACTTGTCATCATCAACATCAATAATAACTTTTGTTGTCTTCATGAAAGGTCTTCCCAGTATAAGCGGAACTTCAGTGTCTTCCTCCATATCCATCACAACAAAATCAACTGGAAACTTAAATTTATCAACTCTGACCAAAACGTCTTCCGCCACACCATAAGAAAATTTTAGAGATTTGTCAGCTAGCTGTAATGTCATTCTTGTGGGCTTTACTTCCAAGTCTCCTATTCTTTAAAGCATAGACAAAGGCATCAAATTTATACTAGCACCCAAATCAAGTAATGTCTTACCTACTTGCAATGTCCCAATTGTGACTGGAATAGTGAAACTACCACGATCCTTGGACTTTTGAGGTAAAGATTTCTGAAATATAGCGCTACATCCTGCTTCTAGCTCCATTGTTTTTGTAGTAAATCTCTTTTTCTTAGTTAACAACTCTTTCATGAACTTTGCATAAGTCGGCATCAGCTCCATAGCTTCCATAAGTGGAATATTAATCTGTAAATGCTTGAAAATATCCATGAATCTTGCAAACTGTCTTTCTTTATCTTTCTTGGAAGGATGACGAGGATATGGTAAATCCTTTAATTGCGGTATTTGACTCTCATCTTTCTCCCTCTTTTTCTCACTCTTTTTATTTTTCTCTTCTTTTTCAGTATTTTTTTCTTTTTCTATACTTTCACTTTTATTTTTCTCTTTTTCTCTTTCACACTCATCTTCTTTTTCTTTTAGCATTTCCTTCTCTACATCCAGGTTGTCACCAATACATTCTCCTATAACCTTACCACTCCTTGTAGTTATTGACTTACACTGCTGTCGCCGCCGTAAAAAATGCGGGTGGTTGGAGCGACGCGATGGTTTCGACCCTCTTGATTTTCGCGTTTAGGTGGTTACAATGCCTTTAGGTTGCCTGATAACCAGGTTGAACCTAGGGGCGAGGTTTTCGAAAAGGCGCTCTTGGATTGTCCGATAACCGGGCTAATCCAAAAGCTGGTTTTGAAGGGTTCTGTGGAGTCGTCACCTATGTTTTTATCGGAAACATCGGAAAAGGAGTTAAAAGGCGTTGGTTTTCGAAAAACCAACTTTGGTCGTTAGAACCAGAGTTGGGTAAGGGAGTTAGTTACATATAAAGGAAATGTTAGTTCCTTTATGACGCTCCTTTCGGGTTCCCTATGACAGGTCAGCTATTTAAAAATATTTAAACCGATGAAAATTACGCTTTTACCCTTTTATTCTGCGGAATTTAAAATTACGACTACATGGCCCTAGTATCTATTGCATAATTTAAAATTAAAGCGATAAAAGTAGAGAGGGAGAATATAAACCTCTGAAGCACGCTTTTATATTAATTCTTAAAAAAAAAGGGTGCTTTGTGGCAACCCCTCACTCTACACAGCGTCGGAAACTTCTCGAAACGCCGAAAAACACTCATAGAAACACTCAGAAGCTCCGGAAATGCGTCGGAGGGATTCTAGAGAGAGAAACTTTAGGTGATTTCTAGAGAGAAGGAGGAGAAAACCCTGTGTGGTGTGTGGAAATGAGGGAATGGAGCCCCCTATTTATAGTTTTTCGCGCCTGACAGGTCGAGACCGTCGTCTCGTCTAACAGGGTCGAGACCGCCGTCTCACCCTTCGCAAGTGGCGAGACCGCCGTCCCGAGAAGCGAGACCGCCGTCTCGCCATTCGCAGGTGGCGAGACGGCGGTCTCGTTCCCAAAAAGGCGAGAAACCTTATTTTCGTGCCGAAAATCCCTCCTATCCTAGTATGGGGCCTAATAGTCTCTCCTAGTGACTTGTTAGGCTTCGTCCATCTTCAAATAGGAGGTCTTCTACTCTTTATTTGGAGGCCGGGCAAGATTTGGGGTCTACAGCTGCCCCCCCCCCTTTACCTGACTTGTCGGCTGTTGGCCTATTTGTGTCAGACAGATTGACAGGAAGGTAAAGGGGTTGACCCTCTTGCCCGGCTACCCTTCGGATGTCCCGTCTTGCGGCGGTTGATCTTCTGGGGAAAACTTGGTGTTCATGCACTTCCGGGATACTCCTTCTGACGGTAGCCGATCCCTTCGATGGACACGTGGTAGAACCTCAGGATACTCCTTCTGACGGTAGCCGATCCTTCGATTGATGGGTATAAATCCACCATCAGGCTGGTAGTTGCAGTCCGTTGCGTGGGACTGGATGGGTATGAACCCCCCATCAGGGTGGTAGTGCAACTTACTGGTCCGGCTCGAGCGCAGATTAGGCGCACCGCGTGCGCAGGTTGATAGGTATGAACCCCCTATCAGGCTAGTACAGTCCACTGCGTAGGACTGGTGGTGGTGACGGCTTACTGCTCGGGTGGCTCATGCGTCGGTCAGACACTCCTTGTGTGCTGGTTGATAGGTATGAACCCCCTATCAGGCTGGTACAGTCCACTGCGTAGGACTGGTGGTGGTGGCGGCTTACTGCTCAATCGCTCATGCGCCGGCTCCCTTGGGAGTGATTTTTGTGTTGGTAGATGTGCTTAGACCTGAGTGGTCATCCGGATCGTGCCGGGGATTTTGTCGGTGTTTCATCCAGCTTTGTTGGTTGCTGGAGATTCTTTGTTTTTGATCTTTTGTGGGGATCATCCAACTTTGCTGGTTGTCGGGAATTTTCGATGAGTGCCTCTTAGGTAGGCAGGAATCCTCTGGGGATTTGTTGATCTTGGTGAGGCCTCTTGAGTAGGCAAATATCCATTGAAAATTTGTTGATTTTGATGGTGCCTCTGAGCAGGCAGATACACCATTGAGTCTCTGGTAACGCCTCTGAGTAGGCAGATGCTTCATTGGAAGTGAGGACTTTTGGTTTCATTTGTTTTGCCTCTGACTAGGCTGATATTCCCTTATGGGGATGCTGGCTCTTGCTTGCCAGGTCTTGCCTATGCGTAGGCAAATGACATTCTGAAGATGAACTTGAAGTTTTGCCTTTGCAGTAGGCTCACTAGGCTCACTGAGATGATCTTTCTTTTTTATTGATCCACCGGGGAATTGGTTGACTCTCCGGGGGTCAGATTTTGGTAGCCGTTTGGGGGAATGGGGAGTCTCAACTCCTTAATTGATGTGATGCACTTATTCTGTTGGAGGAATGGAATTTCTAATTCCTTCTTTGTTTTCCTTTTTCTGAGTAGACCTACTTAGGGAGCAAGGATTTTTATTTGATTTCGCCTTTTTCCGCATTTTACCTCTTTTTTATCGCGATTTGAAATTTGGTTTTTTCGGGATAATGCGTAAGCCTTTTTACTTTTTAGTTTCTTTTATACACGCAGGCTTTTTCTTATTTTTGGGGATCCGCATGGGATAAAGTTTTCTTTCTTTGGTGATCCACCAGAGAAATTAGTTGACTTCCTGGGGATCTGATTTTTCTTTTATAGGAATGGAGTCTTGGCTCATTGATTGATGTTGATGGGAGTTATGCTTGTGAAGCTCTTATTCTACTGGGGGATGGGATTTTCTGATTCCTTTTTGTAGAATTTTTTGGAGATCCACTTGAGGATTTTTATTCGGCCCTCTCTGTCATGGCCTTTTTGGACATCCGCTGGGGATGCAAGGGTTTTCTTTTCTTTTCTCTTCTTTCTTTTTGTTGAGCCCTTAATCGTTTGGACTCTTTTGACTGTTGATGATGGGCTCTTGAAGCCCTTATTCTTCATTGGGGAGTGTGGAGGAGACTTTGGGTGAGTGTGCTCGATGACTCATGTAGTGGTAATGCTGAACCGTGAGGAGTGTTTTTGGTTTGCCTTCGGAGTAGGAAGGGATCCTCTTGGGGATGACTATGCCTTTCCGTCGGCTTTTCTTTTATGATGTCTGATGATTGTGCCCTCTTTTATTGGGTGATGACTGGAGCTTTGGCTTCTGGAAGCTTCTTATGACAACTCGCTCTTCTTTCTTGAGGGAGAGCAATGTTTGGAGACTTATTACTTTCTTGTGCCTTCTTTTCTGGGTAGAAGGATGGTAGCTGGAACTCTTGATTTTCAGAAGCTCTTATTCTGCTGAGTCGCTTGATTGACGACTTGCTCCGTTTTCTTGAGGGCATTATTTGGAGACTCAATCTCAGTGATCCTGTTTTCAATCACAAACATGGAGCTAGTCTCCTTATATGCATGAATGCTTTTTGTTTTTTGTTATTTGTCTGAAGTAATTTTTATTTCTTTCATTTTTTATCTTGACAAAGTCGTTTTGTGCGACTACTTGTGTGTGGATGCCTTAAATGCAATCTATCCTTTTTTATCGATGCATCTGGAAAAGTGATTGGCATTCTCCTACTGGACTTTCATGATTATGATGAAGGACCCCTCTCTTTTATTCATTTTTTTGGTTTAGCCCTGTCTTTTGCCTAGACCGCCCTTTTGGGGTTTTCGGTCTAGCGGGCTGCCTTAATTTTTGCCTAGGATATCTTAGCGGGTTTTTTCCTTTTTTATGAATGCCCTAACTTTTGCCTAGACCGCCCTTTGCGGGTTTTCGATCTAGCAGGCTACCCTAACTTTTGCCTAAGAATCTCCTAGCAGGCATTATTCTTTTTATTGTCATTTTTCTCATTTCTCTTTCTTTTTGAGAGAAAGGACCCTATGCATGTATGCAATGTTTGTGATATGCATCCTATAATACTATTTCAATTAATTTTTCAAAAGGATTAACCAATGTGCTTTTACTTCTGATGAGCTTCTGACGTTATGTGCTTTATCGACATGATAGGCTGTACCAATTTTGCCGTCTCGATTTTTTCATGACCGAAGAAGGATTGTGTTAATTGTAGAGCGACTTGCCATGTCAGTGCGCCCCTCCCTTTCCTCGGGGATGCCAATCCTCCTATTGATTACTATCTCCACATTTCCCTACTACTTACTAGAATGTCGTAGTGGTAAGGGTCAAGAGAAGAGAAAGAAGAGGATATTTAATTCAAAGGCTTATGTTTTAGAATTGTTTTATTTTGACAAAAATAGTTTTTGTAAGCACGGCTAGTGTGACACCTTTAATACCAACATTCACTTTATTATGATTTATTAATTATTATTGGTTCCTCTTAGTATTTGATTACCAATACATTCTTGTAGAAGTAAAGTACACAATAATTAGAACATACACTTAGTGATTAATATACATATCAATTATAAGTGTCAAGTATAACTAGATAGTAAATATACATAAAGTCATCCCAAAATACACCTAACAAGGGTTCACAAGACCAGATCAAACAAACTAACTAGACAAACTAACTATACAACCTAACTAAAGAGGAGATATATTTTGTACGTCCACTAAAATGAAGTATCTCTTGTAGCACTGTAGTGGTGTCCGATCAAGTCCTCTACTTAGTACTTGCAGTGATTGTATTTAAACTTTACTTGGAGATGATACCGGGGATGAGTTGTGTTCAACGTCACCTATGCAAACATTTCATAATAACAATACATGCACAGAAAGGGTAAGACAACTTTATATTCACTTAGAGCATGCAAATAACATTGAGTTAATTAGAAATTACACATACAAACATAAGTAATCAGCACACAAATGATATGATATTATGAATGCAATGTATTTACTAATCTTTTCTAGGACACATTCTAGTATGCAAGACCATGGGGATCCCAAAACCACTTTCTCTTTTCTCTTTTTTTTTTCAAGAAGGATCAGGAGTTTCACTGGAACATCTCACCGCCTCGCGGTAGTATACTCGTAATTACTTGTCCAGCTCAACTGATCATGAGAAACCTTGGGGCTTTAGTCAGGATAATCAAGCTTGGTAGTGAGAGTCTCACAGCTTAGGTAGCAAGCTTGAGCCACATATGAGCTCGATCACACTCAATCATCCCCGAGGTTAGCATGGAACCGACCCTGATTTTCCATATCCTCCTCATACACTCAATCTTTGACTCATGAACATGATGCATGACTTATCATAACTTCTTCACACTCTTTCAAATTTGTTTCACCTCATTATACTTAAATCACATCTTAACTTCTTCAAAATAATACTAGGTTATTTCTTAAGAAAAATCGACGAGTTTCCCCTATAAATCGGACATTTCCAAAAATTTTAACACCTGCAAAATAACCAAAAACAGACCCAGAACACTTCTACTTTTCACCAAACCATCCTTCCACCTCATCATATTCATCATCACTCAAAATCATAATTTTCTCAATTTTAATTTATTTTTCTTAAATAATAATAATAATTGCAAATAATTTCCTCAAAATTATTAAAAATTCATTTTCACTTACAATTACTTGTTTTCTCCTAGATCAAAATTATTCCAATACTTTTGAAAAATATTTATTAATTAAATAAAAATATAAAAATTCACTTCATAATTAAATTATAAAATTCAATTTAATATATCAAAAAATAGTTTTCTTTCTCACATAATTCATTTCTCACACCTTTCCTCCATTCCACCAAATTATACAATGCAATTCTATATGTTAATCCATCTTAACAAAAACATTCCACAATAATTTTCTACTTATCATGCTTCATAACATACATACAATATATCTCAATAATCAATTTAAAGCAATTATCATAATACTAAAGATAGAAATAGGTTAATTCTCAATCTAAATTCATCAATAAATCATATAAAATTACTAATGATTAAGCAATCGATTCAAACAACATTCATGGATGCCTTATAATCATACAAGGTTCCATACACTCAAGTTGCTCCATTTAGAAGCCATAAAATTCACATAATCTTAAAACTTTAAAAATTCATCAAAAATAAAAATAACATTCAAATAATTCCAAATAAATTTCTAATTAACTTAGAAGTAAATGGACTTCTTCTCAATGCTATTTCAAGCAAAAGTGAATTATAAAAATTATCCTACCCCTTACCTTATGTTGTAACTTGGTGAAGAGTAACTCTTGATCAAATAATCTATCAAGTCTTTGGGTCTCCTCTTTGCACCTCTAAGTAGCCTCCTACATGCCAATTAAATACCCCTATTAAATCCTTAATTCCAATTATATTAGACCTCTAAAATCTCACCTCCTTCATAGCCTAAAATTCTAAAATTCAAGACTATGGTTCTTTGAGTTATAAAATCATTTCTAGGGCCTAAATTGATGCTAATGGAATTAATACAAGTAGAAGAGAGAAATGGAAGTAATACACTTAGAGTAGGAAGAATCCTAATAACAAATATGGACAAGGTTCAGTATTTTAGAATTTTCTAGAGTTATATAAGTTGTTTTGGCATGAGGTAAGAGCCAAAATTTCAATAACTTAATTACCTACAATATTGATGAAGGAAATAAATTCAAATACCCTGTAGAATAAATGCAGTTTTTCAGTTTACAGTGGTTGTTTCCAATATGGGAAAATCTGATTCAAGGTGAGGAGGGGAGACTTTCCTTTTCTCCGTGCAGCTTGATCCTTTGTAGGGTAAGCTTCAAAGGATTGTCTTTAAAATCTGGTGGCTCCCTTATTCCTTGAGAGTTTCTAATGAGCCCTTGGTTTGGGCGATATCCATATTTTCTCAGCATGTAGGTCACCTTCATATTGTTGGGGAAGTCTTTTCATATTGGCAAAAAATATTTCAAAGGTCCTTTTCAGTCGCATCCATTCAAGGTAGGGAAAACGACTTGCTGATCCAAATGTCGTTTTTACCTCAAACTGTGACCAGCTTGTCGCCTACCGTTAGTTTGTCTCTTTGGCGGAGCGTTGAAAGAACTGCCTTAGCGTCGTGAGTCCAAAGTCTTCTCAGTTTTCTCTTTGGATTATGTTTTTCTTCGATCTTATTATTTATTCCTTTATTCTTAGGAGCGTCATCTTATACGTCCTTGGTGAAATAGATTCTTCCACTTCTAATCTTGCCCCCCAATGTTGGCTATGCTGGAGATATCCTCACTAATGGGCGGTGTTTTTGCGTATCTCCACGGTACAACTTTATTCGATTTAAGGCGTGTAAATGTAACGACATGTTTGCCCCCTCTTCCTTATTTACTCAGATGACCAACGGTTGAGGCTTGTTATCCTTCTTAGGCGGATCAACCGTTGGAGATAACTTGACAATAAAAGGTTTGCTCCTCATCCTACTTCGATTCGTGGAAAGCACATCGACTAATACTTTCTTTTTATTATCTTATTATTATTAAAGTGAGAATGAATGCAATTCATGAATGCAATAGACAGTTGAGATGATGAAAACAAACAATTTTATTTATTTCATCTAGACAGTGTACATTCCTCAATGTAATGTTTCGAAGTACTTTTTTTTTTAAAGTGGAGAACCCATAGGCATGTTAGAATTTCTATTTATTTTCTTTTTGACTTCCCGTGCATGGCATGCGAATGCCCTGATCCTCTTTTCATGGTATTGAGGAATGTTCACTTCTTCGATTGTCTATTATTAGATGCATGTTATGAAGATGAAGTTTGGTGGATGCATATATGCAAGTGTTTGTTTTTTCCTAAACATTATTATGTTTTATTTTCTAACATGATGTATGATAGTGTTTGAGATTTTGTGTTTTTTTGTATGCGGATGAGGGCATGAAGAATACCAGCCGCTTTCTAGAATGCAAAAAGATTTTTATTGTTTAAAACGAATGATTTATGAGATGGATATTCCTTAAGACAATGACTTACGTATCCTCCTCAAAGTTTACGCTTAGTGGGGTATCATACCCACCTTGATGTAATGGTTCCTCCCCCATCACAGACTTGACAAGTATAATGGGGGTCATCATCACACCTTAGTACACTTGTCCCTTCCTTGTCGCGAAGGTCACAAATGTGCTCGGGGCCTCTTTCGCCATTGTCTTAGGGATATCTAGTGCTTCTTAGAATGAATGTATTTATGCATGCACTAGTGCAAAAGGGCGATAGATGTTCAAAGTGGTATAACTTTTGACCGAGATGTCCGATTTGGATGCACAACATATCAAAACGAAGAGAAAAATGTGAAGAATCAAGTTGCAAATCCCCAAAGGGGATTTGGCCTAGTAATTTCCCCAAAAAACGCTTCTAAGATCCATTTTTTAGGGATTTATTAAAATGATGCGTATGTATACTTTCCTTATGCATTTATTTTTTTCTCTTGGTTTTTCCACTTATGACATGATGCAATATGAATGATACGACTTTGTCGAAATTCTTTTATTAATGTTTTGATTTTGTTATTATTATTTTATTTATTTTGGATTTATTTTTTAGCATTTTATCTCTTTTGTCGGACTGCGTGGCTACTTAGCTTACAAGGAACCTGAAACCAGGCTAGCTAAAAGGTAGACTGTCCGAGATAAAATGATTTTATTGGGAAAGAATAATATTAGCGTCCCTTATCTCTTCTGTCGGACTGCGTGACTACTTAGCTTACAAAGAACCTGAAACCAGGCTAGCTAAAAGGCAGACTGTCCGAGATAAGGGTGTTTATTGTAAAATTTTGTTTTTATCTGTTGTTTGGTTATGCTATGCAATCAAATGCAACAAACAAATGCACATACAATTCACTCATCCGCGAACAGGCGAGAAGTCATTTTAATCACGAGGTAGGGTTTTCCTGTAGAAAAGTGCATTGACAAGGGTAAGTTCTAACTGTTCTCACCAAGGCTTAGGCCCCCAAGGTGCCCCCATTATAGGGTCCCCACTCTCCAGCCTTCCGACCATGCTTAGCACTAAGGTCATAGTCAGTCTTTGTGCCAAAAGAGGAAGGTTATCACCTTGAGTGGTGGTTTCCGATCACACTGGGTGGCACAAGGCCATCACTACAGCGAACCGTACCTGCCACCCACTCCCTATGGATTTCTCACTTGCCCCCGGGTATAGAGGGAACTGTTGTGTGCAAGGGTTTGTGTACAATTTTTATTTCACACAATTGCGTAAGTATAAACAAACAACAGTTATTAAAGCCAAACAGTAAAACATGTTATAATACAAGGTAGGGCAAAAAACGTTATTTTCTTGGTTTATTTATTTTTAAGTCGGCCCATCACTAAATGGGATCAACTCTCTAGGCTTCCCCAGTGGAGTCGCCATCTGTCGCCGCCATCAAAAACGCGGGCGGTCGGAGCGACGCAATGGTTTCGACCCTCTTGATTTTTGCGTTTTGGTGGTTACAACGCCTTTAGGTTGTCTGATAACCGGGCTGAACCTAGGGGCGAGGTTTTCGAAAAGGCGCTCTTGGATTGTCCGATAACCGGGCTAATCCAAAAGCTGGTTTTGAAGGGTTCTGTGGAGTCGCCACCGATGTTTTTACCGAAAACATCGGGAAAGGAGTTAAAAGGCATTGGTTTTCGAAAAACCAACTTTGGTCGTTAGAACCAGAGTTGGGTAAGGGAGTTAGTTATGTATAAAGGAAGTGTTAGTTCCTTTATGACGCCCCTTTCGGGTTCCCTATGACAGGCCAGCTATTTAAAAATATTTAAACCGATGAAAATTATGCTTTTACCCTTTTATTCTGCGGAATTTAAAATTACGACTACATGGCCCTAGTATCTATTGCATAATTTAAAATTAAAGCGATAAAAGTAGAGAGGGAGAATATAAACCTCCGAAGCACGCTTTTATATTAATTCTTAAAAAAAAAGGGTGCTTTGTGGCAGCCCCTCACTCTACACAGCGTCGAAAACTTCTCAAAACGTCGAAAAACACTCACAGAAACACTCAGAAGCTCCGGAAATGCGTCGGAGGGATTCTAGAGAGAGAAACTTTAGGTGATTTCTACAGAGAAGGAGGAGAAAACCCTGTGTGGTGTGTGGAAATGAGGGAATGGAGCCCCCTATTTATAGTTTTTCGCGCCTGACAGGTCGAGACCGTCGTCTCGTCAAACGAGACCGCCGTCTTGCCATGCCAAAGTGGCGAGACCGCCGTCTCGCCAAACGAGACCGCCGTCTCGCCCTTCGCAGGTGGTGAGACGACGGTCTCGATTTTGAGACGGCGGTCTCGTCTCCAAAAAGGCGAGAAACCTTATTTTCGTGTCGAAAATCCCTCCTATCCTAGTATGGGGCCTAATAGTATCTCCTAGTGGCTTGTTAGGCTTCGTCCATCTTCGAATAAGAGGTCTTCTACTCTTTATTTGGAGGTCGGGCAAGATTTGGGGTCTACAAATGCTCCTTTGGATTGGTTTGTGTGTTAGCTGAAAATTGTCCTCCTTGCTGCTGCTCAGATAATTGCTTAGTCAGTTGACCATCTGGGTCTCTATATTTCTGAATGAAGCCTCAGTATTTTTCTGATTAGTGTCTTGCATGAATTTTTCTAAAGTATCCTCCAATTTACTTATTCTGTCAAGCACTGAAGGATAATGTTGTTGCTGCTGTTGATATGGAGGTTGCTGATATGACTGTTGTTGATGAGCTAACACCTTGTTTCCACCCAAAATTATGATTATGATTCCGATTCCCTCTCCATCCTTGTGCAACATTATTCTGATAATTGTTGGCATTAGAAAAATTACCTTGCATGTCTTGACTACTACCTTGAGCACCCATATAATTAACTTCTTCTTGTTGAATGTTACCTTGATAAGAACATTGTTCATTTGCATGATCACCTCCACACACATCATAACTCATCTGTTGATTAAGAATATATTTTACTGTGTGCATTTGTTGAGGTAATTTCTCTATTTTCTGGTTCAATGCTTCAAGTTGTTGCGTTATAAGTTTATTTTGGGGCTAAGATGCATCTGAGTTATTAAGTTCAAGAACTCCATTCCTTTGAATTGGATGTCTATCATGTTGGGTCTGTTGGTCTGTAAAGGCTAGTGCATCAATAATTCTGGTGGCGTGATCAATTTCTACATCCAACATGGATCCTCCTGCTGCAACCTCTAATAGCATCTTTGCATCATGTCGCAAGCCAGTATATAAAATATTCAACTGAGAAACATCATCAAATCCATGATTTGGGAAACTTCTCAACAATGATTTAAACTTCTCCCATGCTTCACAAAATTGTTCATTTGCTCCTTGTCTAAAAGAAGTGATGTCAGATTTTGCTTTGATGTAGCGGGATGGTGGGAAAAATCTGTTCAGAAACTTCTCTTCTACACTACTCCAATTAGTCAAACTCTGATTAGGATGTGCTTTCAGCCACTCCTTTGCCCTACCTGCCAAAGAAAAAGGAAATAATCTCAAATATGCATATTCAAGATTTGCTGCTCTAAATCCCATGATACCAATCAACTCATAAAAAGTAGACAAATGACTACAAGGGTCTTCATGATCCAATCCAGTGAATTGATGAGCACTAATCAAGCTTAAGAAAGCTGGATTCATCTGCAATGTTTGATCATCCGGTATGGCAATGCTGGAAAAATGTCTTGGACCTTGCTGCATAGCACAATTTCTAAGAGTTCTTCTAGGTGGATTTGCATTTGGGTTTTGATTTGGATTTATATTGGGATCTGGATTTTGATTCAGATTTGTTCCTTCTTCCGCCATATCTTCTATAATTGGGTCTAGTAAATCAAGTGTGAAAGAAGAATTAACAGATTCTCTTGTGGTTTGTTCTTAAGTTTCCCTTCTTCTTCTATCCCGGTTCCTCCGAGCTATTTTTTCAATCTCTCGGATTAAATTCTAACCGCTCTCGAAGATACTTGTCCTTTTAAACGCATAAATCAAAAGAGTAACTCAAGCAAATATTATCATAAGACAATAATTAAAAAAAAAACTAAAACTGAAAAATAAAACGAAAACAAAAATAAAAATAAAAATAAAAATAAAAATAAAAAATAAAATACTCAATAAGTTAAACAAAGAATTCTCAAAGAACACCGTTCCCGACGAACTGCGCTTGAAATACTTGTTGAATTATTGACAAGCGTACCAAATTATCAATCGCAGTATAGTATTTCGATAAAATAAAAGTTGATCCGACGAGGAACAGTTTCAATGGAAATTCCCAATTATGCTTACTAAGTAGATTAAACAGATTGGATTTTGCAAATAAGAGTTGAATTGAAATTAAATGACAAAGAACTGTAAATCGTTGAGAAAATATCAATTAATGGTACTTAGGATTGGTTTCCTTCCTTATCCCTCTTTTGTAATGGCTATGTCAATTAAGAATGTCAATTAACCTAACAATGTTGATGCCACCTACTCAATTCATCCATGTTGATTCCTCACACATGAAGTTCATAAGAAAACCTAATAAATGTTGATTTCTCACACATGAAATTCATAAGAAAACCTAATAAATGTTGATTCCTCACACAATTAAGAGATTTCCCAACATTAGGTTTAGGGTGTTAAGCAATTGATACATTCATTTTATTCATGGCAATTAACGTAACAAATATTCTTACCGTGATCTAGGGTTCAAGATATATTTTCCAATCATACCTCAAACAATCAAGAATAAATCATTCCAAAGCATAAATGATAAGAATAACAGCATCAAAACATAGATTAATATCTCAAAATATCACCATGATACAAAAGAGTTCAAAGGAAGGGCACCAAATCCTAAGAGAATGAAGTTAGTCACTCATGTTGGTCATTACAATGCTCTAACACTACAAGAAAATCGCGTATTTCTAATCGGATTTTTACCGATGGATTTGTAGTCATCGGAAAATAATCATTATCGACAAAAATTACCGATGGATATAAAATATTTGTAGAATTTGATGTTACCAACGAATATATCCCTTGGTAAAATAAAAATTAGTTACTGACAAATATATCTCGGTTAATTTATTGATGAATTTACCGACGAATATATCCGTTCGGTAAATCCATCGATAAATTAACAATTAATTACCGACGGATATATCCGTCGTAAATTCATATGTAAATTAACAATTATTTACCGACGAATATTTTCGTCGGTAAATTAACAATTAGTTACCGATGGATATATCCATCGGTAAAATTATATAATAATTACTTAATATATTTTAATAATTTAATTATTCACCTAATTAAAAAATAAATTATTTTTTATTTAATAATTTAATTTAATCATAATTAGATTAATTTATAATAATTTATTAAATTAAATAATTTTAAAAAATAAATATTTAATTATATATAAAAATATAAAAATATAAATATATATAAATATATAAGTATATAAATATATAAGTATATAAATATATAAGTATATAAATATTTAAGTATATAAATATATAAATATAAAAATATATAAATATATAAAAATATATAAAAATAAAAATATATAAACATAAACATATAAATATATAAACATATAAATATATAAATATATTTGTATATAAATATATTTGTTTGTAAATTATTATCAAAAAATTCTAGTAGCTTAGTGGTTGTTTTATCAACCTCTAACTCTAAGGTATTAGGTTCGAATCACGCTAATAAAAATTCTCTTAATCTAATAATAATTCAAAGCTATGATAATCCTACCAATGAAAATTCTCTTAATCTAATAATAATTCAAAGCTATAAAAATATAATATGAAGAAATAATAAGAATATATAAAATAAATAATAAAATTATTACCGACGGATTTTTTGGTCAGTCGAATTACGTCTGTAATATTCATTTATCGACGGATTTTGACCGTCGGTAATTTTAATATTTCTTGTAGTGTAATTGATGAAGAAGTGAATAATTGATGAAGATTAGACGAAACTTTAACAGATAGTCGAGTCTCCTCTTCTCCAAGACTCTTCCTTTCTCAAAACACATTATTTTTTTATAAGAGAATTTGGGTCGGGCCTCGCATCATTCATTCGCTTAAGCGTTCTTATTTCTTTCAATTTTTCTTCAATTACTTCACAATTATACTTCTTACTCTTGTATCAAGGTATTCTCGAATTCATCATATATTGAGAGAAAAATATATTAGAATTAACATAAGTTAAGTTGTTTCATAACAATTCAAGGCATAATTATATCAACTTTTTACCACTTAACAATATTGCATTTCAATTGGTAATATTCTTGATCAAAGAATGGAAAGTTGCCACTATGTAGAGTATGGTTTTTTTTTCTTCACATGTGAAATATAAGAAAAAAAAATCAAGATGACCTAGACACCAAATTATAGTTATATTATTCTAGAAATTCTTTAGTGCTAAAACAACTAAAATGGCAAATCATGAGTGATTAGGTAGAGAGTCAAAAGCAAATTTCTTTAATGAAGCCTCCACCAAAAACAAAAGGTTATTAAATAGCAAGTACATGAGAAAAACAAGTCTATTTGGACTAGAAAAATAATAATTTGAAAGTTAAAAATATGAAATATATATATATATATATATATATATATATATATATATATATATATATATATCACTTGATAACCATTTTAATAATATAATAATTTGACAGTTAAAAATTTGAAGCCCTCAAATTTCTTTAGCTACAAAACTCTTTTTAAAAATATGTAAGAGTAGAATATTAAATAATATTCAATAAGTTTTAAGAAAAGGCTTGGTTCATATTTTGTGTGACTTTAATTTTAGGGTGTCTTTTGTCTAACCCAATTACATTGAGTTGTTGAAAATTGGGGATATAATTTTATTATTTCTTTATCTTGTTGGAAATGTATTTTGAATCTTCTTTGATCTGAAAAAATGGAGCTTGAATTGAATTTGTGAAAACAAAGAAAAATAGATTTTGTAGATTTTTTGTAATTTGTATAGATTTTTGCTAAATGATTTAAATTATCTTTAATTGTTTGTAAATTTTGTCTTTTGAAAAATAACTACCTGTCTCAAATTGTTTGTTAGATGTGTTGTGAGACAAACACCAGTAAACATCTATTTGTGTTGTAACTTTTGGTTTAAGTGTGTGAATGAACTAAACATGATCTATTTTGAAGTTCCTGACTTGTGTTTACATGTAAGCAATATTTAACACTTGAGTTTATATATATAAAAAAAAAAACCGATTATGTGCATGCTAATGGGTTTGTTCTACTAATATATAATGTTTGTGAGTATTATGTTTGGTAAAAGTGTTCCCTCTAGGTGAAGTTAGAGGAGTTTGTAAAAGAATTATGTGATTATTTTGCATAATTTAAGTTGATTATTATAGTTATACATATATAAGGTTGTGTACATCTAAGAAAGATGGTATGTTATTATGGTAGGTCTTTAGAGAAGGATTCATCGGACATAAATTACACTAATAAAACATGAGTCTAATCTATATAAGGATTGACACCACTTTCAACCTAAAACTTTAAGACTTTGGGTTATGGATATTTCTTTCTTATATATTGCTCAACTTTCTCATTCTTACATAATGTGAGACTTAAACTCACACTTGTATTTCCTGATAATCTTCCCATTTAGATAGAAATTTTTCTACATTGGTATATCCCTTCAAGCTCATTAGTATTCCTTCGATACTATCATTTATCATAACAAGACACATCTGACCTACTGTCAGGAAAACTTTGAATATAAAGACTACTTTTAAACTATCGATCAACCTTCACTCTGATATCACTTGTTGGATCTTTCGAGGAGGATTTACGGGAGAAAAACAACACTAATAAGACATGATTACAATTCACATAAGAGATTGACATCTCTGATATCACTTGTTGGATCTTTCGAGGAGGATTTATGGGAGAAAAACAACACTAATAAGACATGATTACAATTCACATAAGAGATTGACATCGCTCTTAACAATTTTTCTATAGATAGAAGGAAGAAAGATTGATAAGAGAAATAAGGCTTTTTGCATGTCAGATTTGTTTTCTTTTCGTCTACAATATGATGGGGATTTGTAATTGTTTTCTTTATAGTTCCAGTGGGATGGCTTTTTTTTTTTTTTTATCGGCATTAAAGAATAAAATTAATAGAAATATAGGGGTACTTCAACCCATATACATCGGAAATAAACTAGATGAAAGAAAACAAAACAACCTGTTGAATCCCAAACTAGCCTACAAGGAAAAAAGCTGGGAAAATCACAAAAGCCCTAGAACATCAGTAGGGCAGAAAGAAAATAGCTTCAGAGGCAATCCCAACATAACAAAGATAAAACTTACACATGCCAGAGTCTCAAGATACAACGAGAGAATACATATAAATCTCAAAAAAATACTCTCCATCAAAAAGTACCCAAATAGTATGTTGCCCCGAGATTTAAGTTTTCTTTGAAACCACAAAACCTCCCATATATGATAAACTAATATGTATTAAATTCTTTGAATATCTTTCGCATAGACTAATACCAATTGGCTCGCATTAAGAATTGAGCACCTTAGCATACTAATCAAAAGAGGTGAAATAATCACAACTGAAAAACCCCTAAGCCTCTAGAGAGATAAGAGTTCAACAACTTCTAATTCATGGCTCAGAACAAGACGAGGGTTTCGCGGTAATATAGATTACAGTGGGTCTTCGTTTTTCTCAAGCACGACAATATATATTACAACAATGACCATAATCAGGCCATATAAATCTTAGAAGCTCCCACCCCTCCATCTACTTGTAAGGTTTATGATCTTTGTAGTAGACTTCACTTCATTAACCTGCTAAAACATATATCAGTCAACAAAGACAAGTGAAAAGCTATAGAACAATTAACTTCAGACATCTTATCGGTTCATAAAACTAATATAGGAATTTGTTATGTTGGCTCTATGGGATGTGTATATATATGCATCCTGTCATTTTCTGATGCCACACACATGAGTCCAAATGCAATAGACATTTTTAGCTTTTAATGGGAACCAATGTGATGGATTAAACAATGCAAGGAGCTTTGTTTGGTTCTCCGCATATCACAAAATAAACACATTTTTAACATTTTATTTCTTACCCTCTTCTTCTAAGATTTGTATTCCTTTCCAACTTTTTCTTAGAAATGCTTGGAGCTCATCTTAGATAAATTTATATACGAAATTATTAAGTTAAATTCATAAAATAATAATAATAATAATAATAATTTTTTTAATGAGGCCATGACTCCTAATTGAGTGTCATGCATTTTCATTTTTTTTCCAGAGTCATTATAATCTAATAATACAATAAGACAATCAACAGGTAATCATAACCCTTTTAAAATTGAACCATGTTTACTCCTGTTAATGTTTGCTTTAGATTTGTGAATTAGGGGGAATTCAATTTGTTTAGACGATGATGGCTGAAGTTTAGTGGAAGATTATTTACCAAAAAATAACAATAACAAATATAAGTAAGAAGTTTAAAGAAAAAAAAAAAAAAAGATAAATATGTTCTACTTTACAGATTGTTAGAAGATTTAGAAATGTCCATTAATTAGTTATGTACACACAA
The DNA here is from genome assembly GCA_963425845.1 of Sphenostylis stenocarpa. NCBI lineage: Eukaryota > Viridiplantae > Streptophyta > Magnoliopsida > Fabales > Fabaceae > Sphenostylis > Sphenostylis stenocarpa. The sequence continues at coordinate 55,144,159 of OY731400.1, read as the reverse complement.
AAAAACTTATTAAAAATATATGTTAAAAAAAAATTACAAATTAACTTATATATTAATCATTTTGAACTTACGAAGAATTTTTTTTCTTTTCTTACATGTTTTTGTTTTAAAAGATATTGCATAAACACTCGTCCAAAACATATTCATACTCGTCTTACTGACTTTTTAGCCTCCCAAAATGAGGGCTGAGTTCATGAGCTGTGAAAAATTAAAGCAGTGCAGAGCTATACCTACCACCAACCCAATCCTAATACTTCTACAATCTAACTACTACTTCCCACGGTTGATTACACATACGACCATTTAATTTACTTAACTAAGCGTGTATGTGGTTTCTCATTTCTAACCTTCAATTTATGTTTGGGATGTACAAAATTTATTTATAGTAACATCAAACAAAACGTACACTCTACTTTTCTTGCATGTTCAACTCACTCTTCTGTTCTGGTACCGTTATTTCCATGCAAAAGCCACTCAATATAGAAAAAATTTAGTTCATTATCATAAACGTTTGGTGTGATTCTTCTGCTTCAAATTTTATCTAATACGCAGTTACATCAATATAAAATTCTAATTGTCTGACAGAACAAATAATGTCCACAATACTAATGATACTATACAACCTCACTAATGTTGACTCTGAGGAAAAAGAGAGGTATTTAATTTTACTTTACAAAATTGATTCAATGAGAAAAAATTTATATTCACCAATATAATGTATATTTTAGAAAAAAAAATAAAATATATTATTAAATAAAAATACACCTATGAACTTTAAGATATACATATTAGTGACAAGTAAATTGGTTCAATATTTCTACATGTAGCCAATTCTAATGGTTAGAGTGATAATCACTGTTAAAAGGTAGATAGCAAATTGTCCAAGTAATCACACCCCAGGTCTTGAAACACAAAAACATCAAGATCGTTTTTTACAATATTTTCCACTGTTGCCAATTTTTTTGTCACAGGTTTTCCATTCACAAATTCTTCTTTTCTCTTCCGGGCATTGCAAGAGTTTTCTTTGTCCGAATCGGTTCCTCTCTGGCCTATTCCTGAAGCCTGTGCAACAAAAGCTGTGTCAAGTGGGAAATTAAGGTTTGCCTTTGGACCTCTAATTCTCAAAGCAGCTTTGTCATAAGCCCTAGCTGCTTCTTCAGCTGTTTCAAATGTCCCAAGCCAAACCCTAGCACCTTTCTTTGATGAGTCTCTAATCTCTGCTGCATATTTACCCCATGGCCTTCTTCTTACTCCCCTGTAGTGTTTTACCACTGCTTTTTCTGCTCTCACACCATCTTCTTCTATCTCATTTTTTTTGGATTTAGCAGCACTTCCAATGTCCATAATGGTGTCTCCATAATCTTCCTTATTGCTTGCAGCAGTTAGAACAACACTGGATAAAACTTCTTCCCAGAAATCAGCCCCCATTGATATCCATCTCCTAAACTTGGAAGCCTTTTCAGAATTTCCATTGATCCTTCTCTTCCCTCAGGGTTAGGCTGTTCTTCCATGGAGTGAGAAGAGGACTCTGTTGCATCACAATCAACCCCTCTATCACTGTTCATGAGTTTAGCCCACACATCCTCAAGAATCCCTGCATGAATAGCCATGTTTGGAAGTCACAGAAAAAAAAAAGGAATATATAGTGAGTGAAGATATAGAAAGAACATGATCGAAGTATGGAGGCTCTTTGACAGATCAGCTTTGCTTTATTATGCCATATGAATAGGTACTTAGTTGGAAACTTGCGTGTTAATCCAGGAATCAAACGAGTTTTTGTAGAAGATTTCAGGATTTTCAACGTTAAGAAAGGTCTTGAAAATAATGGAATTCTAATACTATTTTATTGCTTTCCTTTTGACTTGTGTGCTTGTTCAAATTATTTATATGTACCCGTGTATATCTTGTATGCTTTATGCGTTGAATAGGAATATATTGGTTTACTACTTATGGATCAAACATTGAGAAACAGAAGAGCAGAAGCATTCTTGAGCTGTCATGAGATGAACTTGGTTGCTTTTTCTTTGCTTTTGGAACAGCTAACGTAATTGTATTTTTTGAAATATAATGTTCATCATCTCAACATATTTCTTTTTCTTGATAAACATTAATAGACTACAGATGCAAGTTCAAACTAGCTAGACATGTTTAGAAAAATCATTCTCTTATCTTCCCACTTATTAATTATTTATTAGGGTTTCTGTTCTCTCAAACTCTCTTAAACATGTCAAGGTCATTTGAATATGGAATATGAATCAGTTGTATCACCAAATATCTTAGATTCTTTATCTTCAAATTATTATAGAACCATTTTGATAACTCGAAACAACCGATCAACATCCAATAACATTAATATAATAAGAATTATAATTATTTAATGAATATAATAGGTTGTTGAGAACATATTGGGATTATGAATCAAACATTTTTCTTATCATTATTATTTTTTTACAACTTCTAATTGTTTTTTTCTCGATAAAACATTACTTTAAAACATTTGATTTTACTTTTTGATACACTATTTAAACCACTTTTAGGAAAAAAAGAGAGAGAAGAAGATAAAAACAATTATTATAGACAAAAAGAACAAAATAATAACTGGACGCTGCAAATCCAAAATTTTATTAACGATATAAACAAATTTTGATACTATTATTATTATTATTATTATTATTATTATTATTATTATTATTATTATTATTATTATTATTATTATTATTATTAATGTCTTATTTGAAGAATGTGAAATGATTTCTATAAGTTGTTCTATCTTTTTAATGTAAATATTCTTAAAAAATTGTAAAATATTTTCTTTAGTGTCTATTTTCTTTTTTACTTTTTAATATATATATATATATATATATATATATATATATATATATATATATATATTATTACCTTACTTGTATATACGTTACCGTAATGTAGAAAACATAATATGTTGCTAAGATAAAAAGTTAGAGATAAAAAGAGAATTTAAAAAAAAAAATCAGCATCCACATTGAATATATAAAGGTATATATATCACTTCCCATCCACATCTTCTTCCAAAAACAATATTTTGTTTCCTTTACATCACAAAGTAATCATTTCCAAAAATAATTATGAAAATATTTATATTTAGTATAATACGAATACTTTATTTAGTTTTTATATATTACTAATTTTTTTTAAGTTTGTAATAATTATTATTGAAAAAAATATTAATTTTATATTATATAAATCATTAAGTGATAAATAGGTTAATCCATGTCTTTAAGTGTCATTTAATAATATTTTTTTAAAATAATTCATTACATTACCCAAAAATCAATTTTTATTTAACATTTGATTTTACTTGTTAGCACACTATTCAAATTATTTTTAGGGGAAAAATAAAACAATTATTAGAGACAAAAAGATTAAAATAATAATTGGACGCAAATCCAAAAATTCATTAAGGATATAAATAAAAATTATTATTATTATTATTATTATTATTATTATATTCCAAATTCTTATAAAATGTGATTAAAAAAAGAGTAATGATATTTTGACAACTAGAAACCATACAACTCTTTAAACAACTCACTTTTATTAATATAATAATCTATAGACTGATTTAATAAAAATAAAAATAAAATAAAATTATTATTATAATATTAAAACAGAGTTGTTTACAGGAATTGTATGGATTTTGGTTGTGAAAGTATCATTCTCCTTTTTCATACCTTTTGCTAAACACCATTATTTAATCCAGCCTTCGTTTTGTTTTGTATTCATTATTCTTTTAGGAATTGACCGCTGGACCAAGACGAAGGGAGGTGGGTCAGATCTAATTAGTTTGGGCTATCAAATGCGTGGCAAGAGACAGACAAGCCCTATCAAATTGAACAATCAAACACAGTTGAACGGGCCCAAAGTTCACCCAAAATATAAAAGAGTCAACATCACTTATAGACATGAAAATAATTATGTTTTCTATGTTATTTCCATTAATTTATTTAATATTTTTACTACTTGAAATTTTTTATTTGGTTTTATTAATATTATATAAATATTTGAACGCTTCTTAACTAAGTTTTTTTTTTAGTATTATCTTCTAAATTTTATATTTATTTTATCTCTGAAACATTTATTAAATTTTTTTTATGACCCAGATTTTAGTTTATTAAAAGTAATGATAATGGAAATGATTGAAGTTTAAAATTTTTACCATTGTTTAAAAAGAGTTTAAATAGAAATTATTCAAACTTTATTTTTATAAAAATAACATTTTTTTTAGATCTTAAATCCTCTTGTTTCTTTTAAGATTCATCATCAAATTTTTTTATTATTTTTTTAGATTCAAACATGTTACAGTATTGGTAAGGATAAAAAGCATATATTCTCTATCAGTTTTTAGAAGATATTCTTAGACTAATTATAACGTAAGCCCTTAAGTTATATACTAATATCAAAAGATGAAAGAATTTTTGAAATTTCTTTTAGAATAAGTTTTTCCTTATTCATTTTTAGGTTGGATTTCTTTGAAGTTTTGGTTACATGTAGGTTTTAGATGTTGCATGTTAAATTTTGCAACAAGGTGAAGTAAAAAGCAATTCACTTTTGGATTTCTCTAACAAAAGTGGACCCACGACAAAGAAAGGCATAAAATCCCAATCAATCAATCAATCCATTCATTCAAGCATAACTAACAAGTAGGAACAAAAACATACCAAATAGATCGCAACAAACCATTTGACTTGCTTTGCATCATATCAAAACTCAATTTGTTCTTTAATTCCATCATAGTGTATTGGTTAATTAAGCAAATTCTTTGCTTTTCATCATTCATTACCTCCCTTCTCCCACACTTAACCAACTAACGCCAGCACTATACCTACTTTGCTACCACCATATCTAGTTTTTTGTGTCCTTGCACTTAAAGAAAAGAAATGCTTTTCAGGGCAATCATCACAGTTTATAAATATGACCAATTTCCATCGGCCACAACTGAAGTAGGTGTACTACTGGACTTGCTCCTAGCTTCCTAGGTCGTTAAGGCATACCCACCAACCTCCTTTCTTTCACTTTCTTTATTTCTACCACAAACTTGTTCATAAATATTGTTTCACTTGTTTCTAAGCATTGGAGTCTTTTGCAAAAGTACAAGAAGAATTTAAGGCAATGAGTACGGCCAGGTTTATCAAGTGTGTAACAGTTGGAGATGGTGCTGTGGGAAAGACATGCATGCTTATATCCTATACCAGCAATACCTTTCCCACGGTATGTTTCTATTAACTATGTTTCCTAATCATGGAAGGTTCAATGTTGCACATTGCATGTATTATTAGATGGTGAATCATTTCTTGACTTTTCTCTATTATAGGATTATGTTCCAACAGTGTTTGACAATTTCAGTGCTAATGTAACTGTGGATGGTAGTTTGGTTAATCTTGGTTTATGGGATACTGCAGGTTGGTCATCCTTCTTTCTTAAGTTAAACTCTATATTCTACATTCACATTAAATGACAATTCATGATTGAAGATAATTGGTAATTTGGTATAATTTGTGGATTGTAGGACAAGAAGATTACAACAGGCTAAGGCCTTTAAGCTATAGAGGAGCTGATGTGTTTTTGTTGTGCTATTCTCTCATCAGCAAAGCCAGTTATGAGAACATTTCCAAAAAGGTTCTTTCCTCTTTGCCTTGGATCCATCTTGGTTTATAACTTTAGTTCGGTTAATAGATTTGTATTGTGAAATTTTGAAATAATTATGCGCATTCATGTTGGATTCTTGACAAGCAGTGGATACCTGAGCTGAGACATTATGCTCCAAATGTGCCTATTGTGCTGGTGGGAACAAAACTAGGTAAGATAATTCCACTGAAACATCATAACGATTGTCATCTTGGGTTGAGAAGTAATGATATTTTTTACTTTTTGTTTTACTTTTTGGTTTTTAAGGAAAAGTGTAAAATTGGGGTGTACCTGCTGTTCAGTTTGTGCATACAGAAAGACAATCTTTGAGCCTCAAATTTTTAAATTTTATTCATTATTCACCTGGGAATGTTCATTGATGCAATACTCATCAACATATATTCAATTGAATGTTGTGAATTTGTGTCAATGCAGAAAACAGAGGAAGTAACAACGAGTTACAATTACAAAAGTTATCCATAGTGGACATTTTATTGTATTTTGGTTAATTGATAGGTCAAGATTCCACTGAGATTATTAATCCCAGAAAAAAAAATCATTATTTTTTACTTGATAACGTTAATCCGCTTCATGTGTAAAATTTCATCTATCCTTTGCTTACAAAGCACTCAAATTCGTCAATGGACTTCAAACCTAACACAAGTTTCCATTTAAATCTAATGTATGCACAGATTTGCGCGATGACAAGCAATTTCTGATTGATCATCCCGGAGCCACACGAATTACAACTGCTCAGGCATGTCCTCATCGAATTAAACAAAAAATGGCTATACTTAAACTGAATTTCCTTTGCATACATAGTAGATTTAACAATGGTTGTTGTGAGCAGGGTGAAGAGTTGAAGAAAATGATTGGTGCAGTGACTTATATTGAGTGCAGCTCCAAAACACAGCAGGTAAATAATACCTTCACTTCATTGGATTTAACTATTTTGAGTCATATTTTGAAATGAAACCAAGCTATACCCTAGGATGAAGTTGAAGGAACTATTGTTTCTCGAGCTTAATTGATAAAAATGTTTTCCACAAGCATTCTTCAATAAGAATTTACCATGCTGCCACATCATAGTATGTATGATACGGTAATATGATGAATTCTTATCTGTTATCTGTATGAAGAAAATTGCATTGGAAGTGCATATATAGATTAAACTTTTGTTATGTCATCACCCGATGATATCTGAATACGAATTGGGAGTAAAGTACATTGAATCGATTGTTAGAATTTTCTCTTTGGTGTTTTGCAGAATGTGAAGACTGTTTTTGATGCTGCAATAAAGGTTGCATTGAGGCCACCAAAGCCAAAGAAGAAACCGCGCAAGAAAAGGACCTGTACTTTCCTCTGATGTTTCATAATCATCCCAAATCATTTATATAGCATAATTGATGTCAATTTTTTAGTCTTTGTGATCTATATATATATATATATATAAGAGACTATGAGTTTATGGATTATTTCTGGGAAGAAGTTTAGATTCCTCTCAAATGAGAACTTAAGTGTTGCATTGTTCAATTAATTATTTCATTTTTTGCTGTGTCCAATTGTGGCTGTGTATTTTAGAAACCCCTCATTTGAATTTGGGAATCCCCGTTTGAGCAGAGTTTGTGAAAGAAAAAGGTTTTCAGCATCTGAGATAATGCAACAATTAAGACATGGGTTGTTGGTCTCATGGTCAAAGGTACGTGTTAGCAGTCAAGGTATTTTGACCCAATTAAAGATACAAACAACTCAAGCCATTACTTTTGACTTCTCCGCATTCCCAAAATTGCGGAGAAATACCATTAAATAGGATCGTTTTATGTTTATAAAATAGTATTAATTAAATTACATTGAAACGGAAAGAGTAATTCGCATGCCCAAACCGTTTTAAATCGGACATTAGACATGACATCCTAAAAAATAACTATAATTTTAATTTTAACAAAAAAATAGAGAGATTGAGTACTAACTTCAATCACGTACTAAACCCCAAAGGTGAAAACATGGGAGCCTAAAAATGCCCCCTCCCCCAAATTATTTATATATAATAATTAAATAAAAAATATTTTTTAAATATTAATAAAATTTAATTTTTTTATCTTTTTCATCTCTAACTTTTTCGCTTATAGTAAATATTATCTTCAAACTTTTTTTTTTTGCATAATTTCCAATTTTTATCTTTCTCTCTCTATCTTCAAACATTATCTTTTTTTTCTCTTATCTTTTCACCTTCCTACTTCAATTTTTTTATATCTCAAAGAGTCTATCTTTTACTTTCATATTTCTACTTTTTCTCTTTTATCATTCCTTCATTTTTCATATTTTTCTCCTTTTTTATTTTTCCGTTCAACATAAAAATTATAAATTTTTTCTTTAGTTTTTCAATTTTTTTCTTTTAAGAAAAAATTGTAACTTTCTATTTTTTTTCTCTTCTGTTCACATTAGAGACATTTCATATTGGAGAAAGGAAAAAAAGGTTAAAAAATAACGGATATATCCTATAATATTTTTCTTGGAATAAAGAAACACTTAGTTTATTGTTTAAATGTTTTATAATACACTATTTTAATGTTAAAATGTGAAAACAAAAAATTCAGGTTGAACTTTAGATATATCTAAGAAAAAAACTATAGATTCATTTTTGAAGAGAAAATAGAAAATAAATGATGAAATAAATTTTGGTTTACCAAATTTAAATTCAATAATTAATGTTGAAAATGTTATAAAGCAAACTACAACAACAACCTTCTTCTAAAATTATGAGAATTGAATATAAAAAAATTGATAATGATACTTTGATACAAGATTCTATAAAGCGTCCACAAATTTGGAATTATCTTATGAATCAACAACGAAATTTGTAGAGTATATATATGCAGTTTGGGCCTTATTAGTTTTCTATGGATGAGTATCCATTTTTAGGTTTAAACAATCATCATCATCATCGATTTAAAGCTAATTAGTTTAAAAGTTTTTCTTAATTAGAATATTCACTACAAATCGATGTTGTATTTTCTAGGAAATCTACTTCATTCACTATGGGAGAATTTAAAATTGGAAAAAAGTGAATAATAAAAAAGATTGCGTATTTTCATCTCATTGGAGAATCTCCTAATTCTCCTCACATTATTCGTGATATAAGTGCTTTTTTCTTTGATATAATTTAATCTCGTCATAAAAAAATATGTTGTCACAGGTGAATATTACATTTACTATTGTAATATAACAAAAGAGTTGAATAATAGATTCAATGAGCACTAGTTTAGTTCCTGAAGATGATTACAAAAATTTAATGTTTCTAACATTTGCAAGCTAGTTGAGAAATTATATTCTTGATAATTTTCTGAGTAAGAGAAGATTCAGTTCACATATATGAGTTACAATAATATGAATTTGATGTGCTTAAAGCTTCAAAATTTCAGAATTTGTCTACTATAATTAATGGAAACAACAAAATTAAATATATATCATTTGATTGATAGACCGATTCAATGTCTTACAATAACAACTAAATATGTATTTAAGGTTATTAAAATAAGACTTTGGAATAAGAAGGAAAATGATAATTACATTATTTATATTAAAAAGGAGATTGCTTTAAAATTTTATTCAAATGTGATAATTGATAATTTTTATAATTTGAAATACGGTTAAATGTAATTGACCTGTACTTAATTATATATATATATATATATATATATATATATATATAATTGTTTATATTTTTATAATTTTTAATAATTTTATATAACATATTTATTTTTATATATTGTTCTTCTCATTTAAAATTTTTGGTTCTGTCTTTGATCATACTAGTCATAATTATGATATAATTGCCACTTATCATGACAAAAAATTGTTCAAGAATCTCACATAACGATGCGAGTCACTTAAAAAATTCGTTGTACACTTACAAAGAAGATGAATTGCTAAAAAAAGATATAAAGCAATAATCTAACGTAAAAGAGTAGGTTTTAATTTTAAAAATACATCAATAATTTTTTTTATATTGAATAATAAGTAATCAAACGAATAAAGACATAAAAAACATATTTTGCAACTGATAAAGGATAACAAATGCTAAAAAGTATTGATTGATTAAAAAGATCTTCAATACAAACATGAAAAAAATATATCTTTTTTCATATTTTTTTCAATATGTTTTTAAAAAAAATATCATTTTTTCTCTAATCGTACGTTATTCTAACTACATTGATTAATAACATGAAAAATTTGAGAATACACATTCCATCTTTCAAATGGAAATGCAGTAACAGAGGGAGGATATGTATAACCAAGCAGCATGCAAAAAATGAATCAAGTACACCTGGATTGATTTCAAGTTATATTATTAGTATTTGGCAACAAAAACATATTTGATAAAGTTTTCAAGTCATGAAATAGTGGTTTCACCACCAATTGGTGGTGTTACTTTCTGTCTCTTAACACCACATTTTCTGTGCCAACGATCACATAAACATCAGGGTATCATCATGTGCACCAAAATTAAAGCATTCAATCTCTGTAGCATCTTCAGTATTTACTGCATGCACGTTAGCATTTACTAACTATTGTTGGCGCAACTTCAGCTACACACATACCTATCTCATGTTATGCATTAGATTAATGTCAAACATTTATTGATATCATGTGCATCTTCATCTATTCTGCTTTACACAACTGCTTCAAGGTTTATGTTACCATAAAGCTGATACGTATTAGGTTTAAATCGTGACTAAGTTTCAGATTGTTGTTGGTCAAATACTAAAATCTTAAAATTTTAATATATCATATACAAATAACATAATTTATATTATAAGTCTTCTGTAAAATTATATATTATAATTTAATTATATCTCTAATAATATAAATAAGATACGAATCAATTTTAAAATTGGTTTGGAAGATGAAATTTGTAAGTAATGATGAAAAATCATATTTAAAATGAGAGGATAGAATGAAAAATCTTCTTTAAAAAATATATAATGAAATTTCACATATTAAAATATAGGTGAATACATAAATTAATTTTACAAGATTTTTAGGTATTTTTCAATTTCTAATTTCTAATTATATATTGAGTTATATAAACTGATAGTTTTTAAGAGTTAGGTTTTGATGCATCTTCTTCTCTTATCTTTTAATATTTTGTTACTCTAAGAAATATTAGATTGAAGGATGTCTCTTTCTATTTTTCTTTATAAAATTGACTTTCAACAATGCAATGTGATCAATATAATGTCACCGTCATTGATCAATCTATGAGTGATTGGATATATATTCTTTTTGTTGGTCCAAAGCTACGTATTAAAATTATTTTTATAGGATTTATACGTAACAAATTTGTCATCCATTCACTATTCCCTTTTACATGAGGTTTCTCAAATATATAGTAAAATCATTTATCATAATTTATGAAAAAATTATCTTTGTGACCATGTTATCTTAGCCTACTATGTATACATTACCTTTATTAATATTTCTACACTAAAATATATAGTTTTAGTATCGTAAAATTTATCATAATTTTAAAATTAATGTTTTTAGAAAATATAAAATAAGTGAATTTTAATTTTAGTTCTTATAAAACAACTTTCTTTAATTATATTCTTCCCAAATTTAAAATTTAACATTTTTTATTTCCTACAACATTCATTTCAAAGTAGATAAATAATATTTTAAAAAAAATCTTAATAAAATTTAAAAGTGTCTCATCCACCTAGATCACAAACATTAGTGAGTATTTAGAATGATAACTTAACATTTTATTTTAACAAATAAAAAAATATATAAATAATTCTAATATATTTTAGATGATTTTATATACAAGATTTATGTAAAATAATATATTTTATTTATAAAAACTTCTTTACCTAATATATTCTTCATAAATATTTTTTTAAGTAAACTTTTAAGAATATTTTAACCTCGTTTCCTTTTATTGTCATTTGTGTGTGTGAATCATTGTTATATATGGTGAGTGCACTCATTGTTATATTAGAATAAATTTGAAGCAATGATTAGATTTAAACTCAAAGAAATTCATGATAATTACTATTAATCCGTTTAAAATTTTCTTTTACAATGCACTTACGCTCATTCATTGAATAATTATTTTAAAAATTATATATATACATACATACATATATATATTCTTATTAAAAAAATTATTATGTATTAACATAATATACATTTAAAATATTAATACGAACATTATTTTTGTTAATATATAATAAATACAATAAATTCATTATCAGGCCAAATACTATATAATCATAAGTCTACTTTTATTTTTATTTTTAGTTTGTTTAAAAAAGAGATTTTTTTAAAAACAACCATGTCCAAATATATAGATTCACCGCATATCAGTAAATTTGTATGTTTGGTGAAGCAAGAAGAAATATAAAAAATGATTGTAAAAATAATAAATATATAAAAAATAAAATCAAAATACAAGTCATGTAGTGTAAGAGAAATATTGAGATAGTCAATTATGTTTTTAAAATTAATTTAGATTTTTACGAAACCAAAAGCAAAAATTGTTAACGTTTGATTATTTATGTCAATTAAAGTATTTAAATTTATATATATATATATATATATATATATATATATATATATATTTGTGTATAAAACTCTTAAATATTTACTTTAAAAGAAGGAAATTATCCTTTTTTTTTCAACTCTTAAATACCTGCATTCAAAATCAAGTTAAAAACTAATTGTTATAATTGAATATATTATTATGTATGTTGGTATTGCTTTTACTGAGTGGTTGTTATCAGATAGCGTAAACCCCAACCAGTTATACAAAAGAATGAAATTATACATCAAATTGGAATATTTGTCTCTTCCAATCATTTACAGTACAATTTTTTGTGTGTGTGATGCTCCACTGCTGACTACTGAGAGTCTCAGATTATAATGATACTTCTTCAACCAATATGAACCTTCAAAAACCTTTAACTCTTCTTCCGTCACTCAGACTCAGCACAATGACTTGACAGAGTAAAAGAAGAGCTACAAGACTGTAGAGTCCTCACTGATTTTTCTCTCATTTTTGGTGCTGACAGAAAGGTAGTAACAGAAAATAAAATGATTAGAAAAGACAAATTAAACAGTTTTTAGATATTTTGCACATTAGACAAATTCATTAAATTCTCTTAGTAAGACAAAAAGAAAAAAGTTACACTTACATTGATTACTTCAACTCTTCCCTGCCACATTTGGCTTGAAAGAGTATATATATAGGCAGACTCAACCTAGCTATCCATGCATCTTCCAAACTCCATTGTGTTGTCATTCTCAAACACTGACACTTTAATCACAACCTTTTACAGCTGATTAACTCATCTTTGTATTCAAAGTTCATCATCAAGTACACTATACATGCATTCAATTTCTTAAAAAGACAAGACAAAGTTTGTACTTTGGTGTAAATGTAATGATCAAACTTTAGTCAGATTGCAACCAAGACATTCACCACAATTATGTCCAGATCAATTTGGAGGGAAAGGGTTTCCCAAAACGATTTCATATATGTTATAATAGAAATTTATATGTGACTTAAAATAGATAGAAATAAATAAATAAATAATTTAAGCAATTATAAGTTAGAAAGATCATATTTAAAGATTTTAAATTGATGAAGTTTTTTTATTTTTTTATATAGTTTATTCATATCTCATCTTAAGAATCTTTCTATGTTATCTTAGAAAGTGATTGTTGATCTCACTTATAAAATAATCATTTACATTAATTAAAGTTTTGTAAAAAATGAGTTAAAATATACTTATTATGCGAACTAAATATTTAAATAATAAATATAATGTCTAATAAAACAATGTTAGCAATATATACAACTTTTTTAACCATACCAAATTGTGAGAATTAGAATAAACTCTTTTAAGAAAGAAAATCGTTTTAAATTTGAGGACTAAAAAAATCATTAAAAATCTGAGATTAAATTAATTATTTTAGATGACAACAAAATATTTTTACGTTTGAGAAATTAAAAGTTAGTTTTAAATATAGAAGCATAACCAAAATATAAAGGATAAAAATATATTTATGATAATATGAACTTTACATCAATAATTTTGAATAAATTGAACATTTAAAATATATGTTTTAAAATATGAATATACTTTATCATAATTTATTGTATCTTAATAAAAAATATATTATTGATTTTCTTAAAAAACATTTTAGTTTTAATCTTATAAGTAACATGGGTAAAAAAACTCAATTAAATAATTGTAATGTTTATTAATGGTTGTCTGCTTTCAGATATTAATGCCACCCAGATCAAGTTAATAAATTAACAACAGTAATATATATATATATATATATATATATATATATATACATTAATAATATTTAGAAAATATAATAAAAAATTAATTTATCTATTTTTACTGTTATATATTATAGAGATATTGTAGATTAGTTTTACGTTCTGCTTAACAAAATGTTAACATGTGCTATCACTAATTTATACACTCTACCTCATTTTATATATTCTACTAATAAGAAAATTATTTTTCACTAAAAACTTAATATGATTTAAATTAAACACTTATTATGGTAATTTTAGTATTAAAGTGATTTGCTGTGTGGAGTTTTTAAGTTTATATAGTCAAAGGCTAAAAAAATTAATATCAACTTTTTAATGATTATCACCTCGTATAATTGAAGTTTTATTTTTAAGGACTTTATTTTGTTTTTCACATTAAATTAAGAAAAGATAATTCAAGAGGTATATCTGTTTTCACACTAAGGAGATTAATCAATTTGAAATCAAATTAATAATAACAAAATTAATATATTATTTAAAGGTAAGATTTTAAATTATAACTTTTTATATGATTAAATTTATAATAATTGAGAGACGGTTGGAATAAACGAAACTAATATAATTAAATATTACTACTAATTATATTTCTTAAGTAGTGTGAATTAGTATTATTTATTTATTTTTATTTAAGATGAGAGAGAAACGAACTCATAATTTGTATATAAAAAATATTTATATTTGCAACTCTTTGGATTGGTAGCCCTGATTCCAAATTTAAATATAATAAAACAAATTTAACTACTTTCACATTTCTTTAGATTTGAATATTTTAAAATAGGAGATTAGGAAATTAAAATTTAGTTTATATATATATATATATATATATATATATATATATATTTAAAGAAAGAGTAGCATGGTTTAAAAAATAGTAATTATACAAGAGAGAGAGAGAGAGTAGTGTTTTTGAGGAATTTTGGAAAAGCCTAGACATATGAGTAACCTAGTCAAAATGGAGATATGTAACGGATAATAAATAGCCCCTCGAGTCAATCCAAAAACCCCCGTTCCTTACTTTGCCCAAAATAATCTAAATAACTTGCAATTACTAACCCACCACCGCTTTCCAATCAAACACCACAACACAACCCTTCTTCACTTTGAAACCCCCACCCCATATTTATTCCCTGCAACAACCTCTTCCATTACAATAATCAACCCCTTCCTCTTTCCCTTCTCTCTCCACACCCCTCCTTTCTCCCTCACTCTTCGTATGCCTTCCTATTTCTATCCATTTTTTCTTTCCTCTAAACAACCTCCACTCTCACAAACTATGCTTTTCTCAGCCTACTAGTGTTAGCAAAAGCTAAGATCATGGTAGACATATATATGGCTTTTTCCTTCTTCTAGTTTATGTTTATGTTTCTCTCACATGCGATTCTGTGGTGTATTCCTTCATTTTTCATGCTTTCTTTAATTAATTATGCCACTGAGTAATTTTAAGCTTCTCAATCTTTCTGCACAAGATGTTGCATATTTGCTATTTCTTAATGGAATATTAGTTTTATGATTATTATTTTTATTGGAATGGAATGGTGACAGACCCAACCACACAGAGGTAGGGGAAAAGGCTATATAGAAAGAGATATGTTACATAGGTTGGCCTAGTGGACTCAGTTCAGACCACAAAGTAAGGGCTGCTTCTCTGATTTTTTTTTTCATATTTTTTTTTTCCTTTTGGTTGGCCACTTCTGATATCTAGCTTCCAGCTCGTAATTCTGCTATCACCTTCACACAGTTCCTCCATCATCTCCATCATGTCTTCTTCCAATAAACACTGGCCAAGCATGTTCAAATCCAAGCCTTGCAATTCCCAAAACCAATGGCAGCATGACAACAACTCTTCTGTCTTGTCCACTGGATGCCAAAGAAGCCCTTATACTTCAGGTTCGTAACAGTGATACTTAAAAGATCACTTCTTATTTTTCGGACTAGATTTTATCAGAAAACATTGCACTCATCTTTTCATGGTACAAAGGAAGAGAGTTTAACTCTTACCCTACAAAGTGGCTTGTAATATAATTCAAATGTTAAAAAAAATGTTTTAAATTACTCGACTACCCTATTCAACTCTGAATTCCAAAGATTAGTTAAGTTCTCTCTTTCGCAATTGTTCTGCAAATATTTGCACTGCATACAGTGTCATATTTTATTTTTCTGAATTTCACATCTTTTTGTATGTTTTTTCTTTCTATTTTAGTAGGAAGTGAAGAGAGAACTCCAGAACCAAAGCCAAGATGGAACCCAAAACCCGAACAGATTCGCATTCTAGAAGCCATCTTCAATTCTGGGATGGTGAATCCCCCAAGGGATGAGATAAGGAAGATCCGGGTGCAGTTGCAGGAGTATGGCCAAGTTGGTGATGCCAATGTCTTCTACTGGTTCCAGAATCGTAAATCCAGGAGCAAGCACAAACTCCGCCATATCCAAAACTCAAAGAACCAAAACACAGAAACACAACCAAACTCAGTTTCTCTCTCTCAAATCACACCACCTTCATCCTCATCCTCGTCCTCTGACAAATCCTCTTCAAAAGAATTAGTGCACCCCAATGGGTTCTCCTTTGGTTTCTCAAATGTCAATGATGCAGTGCCTAATTCTCCCACTCCTTCTGTGAATCAGACCTACTTTCAGTCTCACACCCACAATAACACCAATTTGCTACCACCAATAGAGTCTCTCTCCTTTCCTTTGCACAATAATGGTCAAGGTGTGATAGTTAATAATACCATCACAACGCATGGGTTTTCTGTTCCTCAATTCTCCAACAATAGCATGCAATCTCAACCTCAGTGTCAACCAAATGTTGGACCTTGCACTAGTCTTTTCCTCAACGAGATCATGAACCATGGAACCTTCTCAAAGAAAGACCAAGATCAGGACAGGGCATTGAAGTTAATGCACCCTCAACAACTTAGCTTCCCTCTGACTTCCTCTCCAACCACAGCCATTGTTCCTCCAATCTCAAATCTTCAATGTCCAATCACCCAACTTCAAGGTAATATACATAAGCTCGTGATTATTTCATAAATTTGAAAAAATCACACCATTATTTTTCTAAAATATTACATTAAACACACTAAAAAAATTAAAAAAAAAGTATTTAAAAAAATGAGATAAGGAAAAATAGGTTACAGAAGTTACAGAAAACTCTAGTCACATACAAATTCTTATGTAATTAGGTAGGGGGCTAGTACTGTAATTAGGGTATATATGCTGCACTGTTCATATACATGGACGTGTGCATGGCTTGATTGGCTTATGAAGATTGTTGTAAGTGATACTTTTCGACTTGCACATGAGAGATGATTCGGTGTGTGTCAGGTGTTGGTGGTGAGGTTGCAGCAGATAGAGCAAAATGTATAGTTTTCATTAACGACGTTGCATTTGAGGTTATGATGGGACCCTTCAACGTGCGCCAAGCCTTTGGAGATGAAGCTGTGCTTATCCACTCTTCAGGCCCTGTCCCCACCGACGAGTGGGGCACTACCCTCCACCCACTACAGCACGGTGCTTGCTATTATCTGGTGCGCATATAGTTTTGTTAAACACTGCAGTTCTTTTTCAAAGCTTTTCCTGTTAATCGCATGGAAATTAATTTTTCAAAGTTCCTTTTCTATTTTTGCAGATATAAGAAAGTGAAGCTGGAGGAGGGAACATGATTCAGATAAATATATATATATATATATATATATATATATATATATATATATATATATATAGTTTTTTATGTTTTTGTTTGGTTGGTCCCTTGTGTCAATGACTATAGGGTTTGCAATATGGTTCATAAAAGTGATAATGACTAGTTGACTGAAACTCTCAAGGTATAGAAATCATGTGATGGTTGACCAGGATATATGTATTTTCATTTTATGGATAAATAAGTTTACACAGTTTATTTTACTTTAAATAATATTGTTTTCACTTCAAGTACTTACTATAATTTTCTAGAAACAAAACTAAGAAAAAGAAGAAGAGAAAATAGGAACAGTGATTGAGGAAGAGCTTTTAATGTGATGACGGTTTATGTGAGATCATAATTCTCTCATATTTTCTGCCAGTTTTTGGGTTGCACTTACTTCAATTTTAAGTTAAGATTGTTTCATGCTTCTTCTTCTATTGCCACGATAGGGAAATAGTGATTGGATTTGTGTTATAGAATACTGCACATATATTCTCACCTTTTTCAACTTAATAAGTTTTTTATTATAGTAACAATTAATATAAAAAAATTCATTTAAATAATGATTTATGATAAATATTAAGTATTATTAAATAAATTTTATATATGTCTAAAATTAGAAAACTATTTAATATAAAAAATTTAAAATAAATTGTCAAACAACTTTTAGTCTCAGAATATATAGGGGCTTGATTGATTACATTCATTTATTTTTTAAATAAGTTTTAGAGACCAATTTTAAAAATTTATTTTTTTGTTTGATAATATTATATTTTAAAATTATTTTAAACAAAAGAAAATAAGATAAATGACCACAAAAAATAATATATAAAAAGTTAATTGAGTACTGAAAATTTGTTTGTGTTAAACGTGGGTTAGGGATGATTAGGTTATTCCAAGCCAATTTTCATTTTCTTTTATTTGAATAAAATAAACCAAATTATATATCGTGTAAATATATTATTGTCCATGTTTAAACATAATTTAAAAACTATTGTCATATTATAAATTTTTATCTCATATTCTATAAAATAACTCTTTCTTCACTCTGTTTTCTTTTTACTATTCTCCAAACATAATATCTTCTTAATACAATAAAAATAGTTAGTTTTATAATTTAAAACACAGATTATGAAAATAAAACAATAAAAAACATTTTACAAATATAAACATATAATAATAATAAATAAATGTATAGAACAACAAAACCGTTACAAAAATCTATTACGTCTTTATTAAATATTATACATAATTAAAAATTATTATTCAATAATATAGTAGTCAATAAAAATATTTTCATATGAAAAATATAAATTAAATCCTAATTACACTTAAATTGATAGACTTACACACCTTTAATTTAAAAGAAAATTATACTTAACTAAATAACACTTGCACTCACTTTAATTTTAAAATAAGCATACATCTCCCTTCTATTTTTAATAAAATTACATTCAAGCTTTCTCCTTCTAGTTTTTAAATATACATTTATCATCTCTCTTCAATATTTCTAATAAGTAATACTTATTTTATTTTATTTTAAAATAAAAATATTAACTAAAAAATCAAATAAAAAATTTTAAGAATTCAAATTTTAAATTTAAAAATATAAATTAAAGTTTCTTATAAAAAAAATATGATTTAACTGTAGGATTTTTGTTTTTATTTTTCCTTATATCTTGATAAATTTAAAGTATGATAAATATGTAATATAATATTATTTAAGAATCTTTACTTAACACTTTGAAATTTGTAAATTGTTAGTACTGTGATATTACTGATAATATGGTTATTAAAATATAATATAAAATTTTATCTCTCTGTTTTTTAATCTGGCTCATTTTTTTTTGTTTAAATTGTTAACTGAAGTAAATTATGAAAATAATTTCCGACACTTTATCTTGTTTTTATATGAAACAAATTTTAATAAATTTATAACATTTTTCAGAATCTTCTTAAAGTTCTTTAATTATTTTTTTCATTTTTAATCCCTAAACATATGTTATAATTATACTCAAATCTCTAATATTAAAGGTTGAATTTTAGAGATAAATAAAATGTTAAAAAACTTGAGAGATTATAAGTTATCCTTAATACAGAACTAATACAAGTGATTAAAATACAGTTTTTAAGATTAAATAGGTCAATTATGTGGATTATAGGAGGATTCCAGGGACAAGTTACGGGATATATGTACGTACTGCAATTAAGAACAGTAAGTAAAAAACTTAAGGGTAAATAGAATGGGTTGGTTCCAAATCAATCCATGTAACTCAATAAAATTTGAGTTGGGTTGAGTTGAGTTTTTATATTTTATATTTGATTTAGTTTTAATTTTATGGAAATAAATTAATTGGGTAACATTTAAAAAAAATAATTTCTTATTACATTTTTTAAAACTATATTGTTTATTATTTAAATAATTTAATAACGTAATATTTTAAAAATATATATTTAATTATTTAATTATTATAACAATTGAATAATAATTATATTAGTATTATTAATATTAATATTGTTTTATAATTTTTGATTGTGTAGATTGGATGAGTATATAAAAGCTGTTATTGAAATGAAGGACGAAGACTCCTACCTAAAGAATTTGGTTTGAAAGCGAATGATGATGGTAACGTTTTTACAGAAAATGGTAGTTTTTGTCTTGAACTGAGACGGAGACAGAGGAAAGTTGTTGCGGAATAGAGAGAGATAGGTAGCAAATTGCTTTGCGTGTGGTTTCATAACAACAGTGCTTGCACTCTCATCTTTCATCTTTCATCCATGCAATGCCTCGATTTGACAACTACACTTCTCTGCCCTTTGAAATTCCTCTCACACGTCACACCCAAACATCCATTTTCATATGTTATGTTATCATCACCTCCAAGACTCGTTATGTGAATGGTATTATCGTTTCCCACTTTCTCTCTCTATAATGTGGGTATCTGTTCTGCATAGAACTATGATTCATTCAGGGAAATGAAGCAAAGATATTTTAATATAATATCCTGTCTTCATCACTCATTCACGGTGGAAAATTGTGTTCGTTCGGAAAGAGGAATGGATTTGATAGAAGAAAAAATAAATGGAAAGTAGGATTATTTAGATTAGAAGGTTAATATATTTCACAATCATGTAAAAACAAATCTCTCCAACAACTCAATTTATTAATATAATAAATCTGAGGTTTGATGAAAATAAAAATATTTTAAAATTATTATTATATTATTAAAATCAGTTTTAAATTACATGTTTGAGAAAATCTACTTGTCAAAATAGTTTTTTCCTATTAAAAAAAGAAAAAAAATGAAAAATAAAGAAAAAATTAGTAAAAATATAATAAAAAAATAAAACTATATGATTGAGCAAACAAATTAAATAATAATATAAAAAATATATTGACGAAAATAATTAATAAAATATGTACAAATGAAATTATATAATTTAATATAAATTAATTATATTATATTATAGATGAATATTTATATATATTAAAATTAATTTATATATAATTTATAAAAATAATTTGTGATATTTTAAAGAAATATTTAAATCTTATTTTTTATAATTATAAAAAATTAGTAAGTATTTTTAAAGTTGAAAAAATTGTTTTAAAATTAAATTTTAAATTATTTAAATAATTAATTACAAATTTTTATTTCACATGCTAATTAATATATATACATACACACACACATATATATATATATATATATATATATATATATATATATATATATGTATGTATAATAAAAAATCATAAAGAAAAATAAAACTATATATTAAAATTACATTTAAAAAATTAAATTTTATTAATAACTTACACTGTAATATTAATATATTTAAATAAGTTTTAAAAAATATATTTTTTCAATCGCTGAAATTTTAAATATATCTTTAATTTCATAATATAAATTATATATAATTATATTATTTTGTTTCTTATATTTTAAAATTAAATAAATATATATTTTTATTAATATTATACTTATTTTTTAATTAAATTTTTTATTTAAATTCTTCACAAATGATATCAATAAAATTGTTTAAATCTTATCAAAATTTAACTATAATTAAAAATATCATTTTATTTAAATTTCTATTAATTATAATTTTTGTTTAAATGTTTGTCAAAGAATAAAATTATTTGAATCTTATTGAATTTTAATTAAAATTAAAATATTATAATTTTTCCTTTTAAATTTCTACTTTGAAAATATTTTTTGCAATCGCTTTTTTTTTAACGATAACTATTTTAATATAAAATAAATTAAAAATATTAATAAAAATAAATAACAAATTTAATTTCACTTAATTTAAAAATGTAATCTATCAAATAAAATAAATTTATTCAAAATTCAAACTTAAAATTTTAATAATTATAATTATAAGAGTTTAATTGTTAATATAATTTTTATTTTATAAAAAATATTATAAAAAAATAATTAATATAACAACTAATATATTTATTATAAATAATTATATCTAGTTAAATTATATTTAATAATATTTTTATGTATCCTCTAGTATTGTTTTTATCGCAAATAAGAGAAGTTGTATTTGTTTAAATAATAAAATTGAAGTTTGTAGTTAAAACATAATTAATTTGTATTTTATACGTTACATAATTTAATTTTAAATATAATTGATTATGAAATTAGAGATAATCTCATTACATAATCATGTTCTAAAGTATAATAGATTATTTTCTCTCTTGTAATCAATTATGTTTATTTATTCTATTTAATAATTAATAATGGATTATGATTATTTATTCTATTTAGTAACTAATAAGGAGTAATAAAAACATTCAAAACATTTCACCCAACTTTCTCCTCAAATATCTTCTACGAGAAATTCAAATTAAATGTATGGTCCACCAAACTTTCAATGCAATTCATCTCAAGTTATCAAATCCAAAATACATATTCTTTTATAAATTCATCCTCTCATTTTTTTTTAATATAAGTTAAGTTTGAGTGTAAGTCTCCTATTTTAAAATAATAAAATTGAATAATATATAAAATATATAAAAAATAAAGATTCGTAATTGAATAATTTAAGGTTTTTTTAAAGATAATATTAATCTCTTATATCAATTGAACTTTGTTTTAATATTTTCTTTTTTAAGTAAATCCTAGACAAATATATTAAAGAGTGTTAGGGAGTATTTTTGTTTCATAGGTATTTTAAAATTATGTTTTAAATTTCTAATTTTGTAAGAACATAACAAAGGTTGTCTTTACATCTTCGATTTAGTTTTTAAAATAGTTTAAATAAAAAACAATGTTTAAATCATTTTTCCTTGAACAAAATTTGTTATAATTGGAGTCTAAAAGATAACTATCTCAAATAAATAAAAAATTATAGTGAAAAATAATATTAAATTCAAATCTCAAAATTAAAAATATCACTTTACTTTTATTATATTATTTAATATGGTAAATAATTAAAATTTCAAAAAAAAAATATCACGTTAATATTTTATTCTTAAAAATCGTATATAAATATTCTTGAAAACATTTATAATTAATAATTGTATTTTAATTTTTGTAGGAACCATGTAAATCAGATCTTCAATTTCAAATATTTGTGGTGCAATTAAATATTATTTTTAATAACAAAATATAAATATATTATACAAAATTTGACTAACATGAAATCATTCAAATAATATAATAGTGTATAAAAATGTTCTAAACTAAAATATGAATACAAAGACATTTTATTCACACATCAATTGATAGTACAAATAAACTTTAAAAGTGATAGGGTAACTGATTTAGGTACTCCACGCCTATAATTTTCATTTTGTCAATGTCTATAAAATATTTGTCTATCTGATAATATTGATATATCATTTTTCCAACTAAAGAACATTGATCCATTTAGAATATTAGATATATTCTTTGTCATTGGGCCTTCTAGTAAAAGTGAGCTTAGATATAGATTTAAGAGTAAATCTTTATCATTTAAAAATGTTATAAGAACTTAAGAAAGAACCGTTTATTTGTAAGAATTGAACATCTTTAAGAATATACGAATATTTTGCAACATTCTCAATTTTTGAGGAAATGCTTTTTTTATTAGATTTTTTTAAAAGAAAAAGAGTACAATTTAATAAAACAATTGAAATTCAATTTTTGTTTGAATATCCATATTCAAGATATTCTCTTACTCATATAAAATATATATTATCATATACTCTTTTAAAAATGATTAGGTTTTGATATTATTTCAGATAAAATCCTACTTTATATATAAAAAAAATTATCTTTTTAAGATATGCTTCAACCCCCATAACAATAATAATGTAAAGATTTGTTATAGTTTCGTTATCAAGTATTACTTGGAAACATGTAAAACTTTATTATCTTGATTGTTATAAGACTTAAGTAAAAAGAGGGTATTACTTAAAAAGTTATGGTTCATGTTCTTCTCCCTCTAAGAAATCAGGATTCTTATTTCTCCTTTAATTTGAACAAATTGGTTACAATGAAGTGTGTGTCAATGTGAAACTAAACCAGATGTGAAGGAGATCGAAAAAAAAAAAGTAAGAAACAAAAAGCTTGGATGAAGGAGAAGAAAAGCATTACCTAAAAAAATGTACCTTTCCATTAGAGCCATTTCTTAATAAACAAACCTTGTATCCACACAAAGCAAACATCTTAAATCAAAACACATAACTAATATAAATCTATTTCAATAAATAAATTATTAAATTAAACTTTAAAAAATGATTATTGAACTAAATATAAATAATTTGATAAAGGAAAAAACAAATAACTTTTTACTACTTAGTCATTGTTTATTTTGTGTCATTTTAATCATTAGTAAATTTACTTATTATTGATAATTAATTTTAGAATTTATATAATTCATATAGTAGAAGTTCTATGTTGAAAGAACTAAATTGAAGAAGAATTTGCAAAATTATGATAATTGTGAAGAATTAATTTAAGTGAGTTAAAAATATAAGTGGTATAATAAGAGTAAGTTTAAATTTTTACCGTTTAAGCTAAAAAGAATTATAAATAAAAAAGTTGAAACATTTAAACTTCATTATCATAAAACCATTATTTCTCTATAACTCTTTTTTTCTGTTTTTTTCTAAATTTCTCATACTCTCTCATCTTTTTCTAGATTTGTACGCGCCTTAATACTTCCAAAGAAGAGGAGCTCATTTCTACTCGATCAAAATTTTGAATAGAGTAAATTTCTCCTTTCCCATATTTTAGACCATTTTTGCATATTTTATATGAATTTATTATTCTTAGATTGAATTTAGTGAAATTATTTACAATATGGAGGAGAAGGTTTAAATTTGATTTGATTTGGAGTATTAAAAACAAAGTATTGAGTAGATTTGGAACATTATGCGATCATTCAGCGCTTTCGATTTGTTCGACATATTTTGGGCGGTGTTTGAAGTTCCATTTTGTTAAAATTTCGTTCAACATTTTCAAATTTGCTCAATTCTTTAAGATTCGCTAAACTATTTTCAAAAAATCATAAAATATAGCTCGAACATGAAATAAAATATTCTATATATGCAATCAAATAAAACTTAATTAAAAAGAATGTTTAAATAAAAAGTTATGATCAAAAGAGTGGACAAATGTCAAATCAGAAAAAAAAAAAATTTTTGTTATAACGTGAGAAATGGTATGTCTTAATCTATTAAAATATATGTTATGAATATGAAATGAGATATGCTGAATGTTATTATATGTCTTGAAAAATGTTGTGTTGTAATATTAAAATTATTGAGGGGTATCCTCATGTGTGTAAAGATATTAATTTGGGACTCGAAGAAATATCTTAGTTCTACTAGAATCACATAAATGAAAGAATCAGGTGGTTAGAGTTGAATGAGATTTCTAATGACTTAGCCTGTGGTATGAAAAATGACTGTGTCTTAATAAGTTATTTAGAAATTTACCGTGGTCACATGTAAGTGTATATACCAAACTGAACACCCTTGTGTTATGCACTTGGGGAGTTGTGGTGCGACATGTGCATATCTGTCTATTTCAATATCTAGTATTTCGTAAATCATCTAGTATATGTGTAATGTGAGACTGTATGAGTGTGTGATGTGATATATGAAAAATTGAAGTTGAATTATATTTTTTATCTCAAATTTGAATTTTACATATTTAAATTGAATTACTGATTTACCATATATGTTTTGTATATTATTTTGAACTGTGATAATCTATGTTTACGCTGAGAGCATATTTCTTATATCTATTTCATTATCTAATATTTCCTAAGTAGTTTAATATCTGTGTGACGTGAATGTGAGCATGTATGAATGTGAGATGTGATATATGAAAAATTTGAAGTTAAATTATATTATTTTATCTCATATTTGAATTTTGTACATTTAAATTAAATTACTAACTTATTTTTTGTATTAAGTATTACTAACTTATCTTATGTGTGTTGAATGTGGCTTTTTTTCATAAATAATACTGTTTTCAAAAATATTTTCCAAAATAGCACCTCTGCAACTTTATTTACACAACTAGCACTGTTTACTGTTCACGTAATAAAATAATATTATTTTGCGCAACTGTTTACTGTTCACGTATTAAAATAATATTATTTCGCGCAATGAACTCTCGCTCAAGCGAAGAAACCCTTCGCTTGAGCGAGGAAATCCGTAAGAACGCAATTATCTCTGGTCAACTATCGCTCAAGCGACAGATATTTCGCTTGACCGATAAGTGATTAAAATATGTGGTGACCCAAGTTGCGTTATGTGGCTAACTGCGTTGGACGTTTAGCCAAATAATGCAACTTGGGTTTAGATAGCGGTTCTAGAACTAACCGCTATTAAAAATATATTTTAGATAGCGGTTAACGTGGAACCGCTATTATATGTTACTTCTAAGAGCGATTATAACGTGAAATAATCGATCATAATTTTAAAATAATCCACATATAATAGCGGTTCCACGTTAACCGCTATGTAAAATATACTTTTAATAGCGGTCAATTCTACAACCGCTATCTAAAATCTCGGGTAAATTCTAGCTCAAGCGACGGTAATTTCGCTTGAGCGAGAAGTGATTGAAATATGTGGTGACCCAGGTTGCATTATGTGGCTAACTGCGTTGGACGTTTAGCTATGGTCAATTCTCGCTTGAGCGAGAAGTTCATCGCTTGAGCGAGAAAACCTGCAGGTGAACCAGGTTGCATTATATGATGTTGCTGAAAGGGGAGTTTGTTCTGTTTATGAAATTATCTTGTGTCTGTATTGTTTTACCTGGAGATGACTGTAATTGATTCATTGAAGGTGAATATGGGGATGATAGCATGTAAAGAGAATTTAAAATTTCTTGACTGATGGTTGGTTGGTTACTCAGGGTTAAAGTGCTTGAGGTTGTGGGGCTGTCAAGCATCAATTCTGTGGAGTGGCTTAGAATGATCAAAGAAGTGTTTTTACAGTATTTTAATCGATACAAAACCCTGTAGAACCCATTATGACCGATCAGATTTGAAATATGAGCGATCAGAACTTATTTCAATCGATTAAAACACGTTTCAATCGATTAAAATCACTTAAAGGGTCAGAATGATCGATCAGAATGCAGTTATGACCGATCAGAGTTGGTTATGATCGATCAGAATTGAATTATGACCGATCAGATCTGTTTCAATCGATTAAAACGCATTTCAATCGATTAAAACAACTTGGAAAAATTTGGTACAAAGTTTTAATCGATTAAAACTTCTTTTTATCAGCTAAAATAACTTGGAAAGTTTTATAAGAAAGTTTTGCAGTATATCAATCGATTAAAACAAGAAACAATCGATTAAAATTTCTTGACTGATGGTTGGTCATTCTTGTTATATTGAGTTGTATGACTGATATGTGCATCAATAGTTAGCAAAAAGTTCCTTAAATAACCTTTGATTTCATCAAACTCAAAAGATCTTCGTTTTATCAAATGATTCAATAAGATCTTCATCACTTTCAATTAATTGAAAAACTCCTAAGTTTCATACATTGAGACATTTCTTAACTAACACAATCTAATGATGCGAAGTAGATGCACATGCATCATTAGGACATGTTCTTCTGCTATGACCAGGGGTATGACAATATGAACATTTTTTAATCATACTTTGATGTTCGTAATGTCCATCTCAGTTCTTATACGACTTGATTTTGGTCGGCCCTTTGAAGTTCTTTTCATTTACGGATTTGCACACAAAGTAGGTCCTGTGTATGTTGGCCAATATTCTTCATTTCGCAATAACCCAAATTGTGTTCCGTATACCTTTGAAACTTGTTGTAAGGTATACACTGAATTAATATAGTTGTTGAAGTCATGGTGTGCATGCTTGCATGCAGCAAGAACATGTGAACAAGGCATGTGAAATTTTTGGAATTTCCCACAGTCACACCATAACTCATCAAGGTGAACTGCAAACTTCCCTGCTGGTTGAACTTCACGCGGGTTTTGTGTTTCTTGTACTACAAATTTTGTGGTAGACCTGTCAAACGTTATGACCCTGTGCGTGTTTGTCTGTGTTTGTGCTTCCTCTAAATTTTTGACCAAAATTTCAGAGTATACATGACCAACATTGATCATGACATCTATCCGCCTCCCTCTTTCAATGAAAAATTTGTTGCAACGGGTGTACGTTGCGGTGACCATGGAGCAAATAGGTAGATTTCTTGTTTTTTTCAAAACGAGTTGATAGACTCTGCTATGTTGGTCGTCATGTGGCCCCAACGTCGCCCATTGTCCCATGCAAGTGCCCATTTTTCTCTAGGTATCTCATCCAACCAATTAGTCTGCTTGTATGTCACATTGCCTCAAGATGTTGTAATAATAGTAGAATCGTGGTTCGGTCATCCCATACGCTACAACAATATTAAAAAAACATAGTTAATATAAATATTTATTAGCAACAATTAAATAATGAATAAATTGTAACAAATTTGAAGCAAAGGAATTACCCATATTTACAACATCTTTCCTCGGTGCGGTGTTTTTGAAATGTCTCATAAAATTACTGTGCAATGTGTCTAATGCAGTAGACATGCATTGAATTATTTTCTCGTCCATCCACTTCCATTTCTCATGTATGCACTTCTAATGGATTCATGTCGGTTCGATATGAGGCATAATCCTTGCTGAGGTGTGACATATCTTTGAAGGTTTTTTAAGAAAAAAAACCAGGCATCACTTGTTTCACCTTCAACCACTGCAAACGCAATGGGGAGGATGTTGTTGCGGTCATCTTGTGCTACTGCAACCAACAAGGTACCTCTATATTTTCCATACAAAAAAATTCCGTCCACTTGAACAATGGGCTTCCAGTGAACAAATCCATCTATGCATGACCTAAACGCCCAAAACACACGTTTAAAAATATTTGAATTTTGTTGAAGGACTTCACCTTGGTAAGCTGGTTATGACTGCAGTTTGTAGATGAATCCGGGAACAAATTGTTGCATCGCTTGTAACAAACAAGGAAACTTCTTATACGAATCCTCCCAATTGCCGTAGATGATCTCCACTGCCTTTTGTTTTGCCAACCAGGCCTTCCTGTATGTTATAGTGTAACCCGTTGTTAATTGGATGTGGGCTATGATTATGGATATTGGTGTTGACGAATCAACATCAATTATTTGACCAATTGTTTGAGAAATCATTTTATATCCCAACTTGTTGTGGTCTTGGTTGATTACTGGCGAAACGCATGTATGGTGCCCTTCAAGCTTCATAATCTCCCAATATTGCTCTCTTGTGCGCAATATTGCTCGACATCTCCAATTGCATTGGTTATCACCACATTCAACAACATATCTACTTTGGTTTGAAATTTTCACCTTGTATGTGCAGTGATTGACAATGTGAAAACGGTTGATGACATCTTGAACTTGTTCTTTTGTTATGAAACGTTGTCCAAGAAATAGAGTTCCTGCCGGAGAAACAAAAGACTCTCTGTCCAACGCATGACCATACTCCGGGTCTTGTTGTGGAATGTGATTTTCAAAGTTAAGAAAATGTTGTGGTGGGTTGTATGGTTCCATGAAGTTTGGTGCATGTGTAGGGATATGTGGTTGTTCGTCCTCTGAATCATCTTGGTGTTGGCTGAGAATTTCATCTTCGTCTTCATCCTCACTAAAAGGATCAACGACTTCAATTGGGAGGCCAACAATTTCGTTCTCTTGTGTGGGTAGTTCTTCGTTGATGTTGGTGGAAGGGCCACTTAGAAGTTGGGTAAAAGGTATGTAGTCATTATGTGTGGGTATTTACGGGTGAGTGTTTGGGAAAGCTTGGTAGGGTAAGGGTGAAATTTCCGGTGACTTGTGTGTTGGGGTATGAAGAAGAAGAAGTTTTAAATGAAACAAAAATTTCAATACCACATAGACTTGAGTTTGAATCATGACCATCGAACATGACCTCCACGTCGTCATCATCTTTTAACTCAACAGCAATGAAGTTGTTGATCCCAACTCCGAGTCTAGTTGGACAGCGAAAATGGATGGTTGCTACATTTTCGTGGGGTTGTTTCTCCAATTTCTTGTGGATCAACTTCTTCAACCTTTGTAGAGAAATTCCTCTCTTTAAAGGAACAAGTTTTGCAGTCCCAGTATTGAAGGTCACTCCCTCCATGGGACATGGGTTCATGAAACCATCATAGTGGACAATAGTAGACACTACACCCATTTTAGGAGTGTGGAACACAAAGAAGACTAAAGGTAAGAAGAAGAAATAATGCAAATAGCTTCGAGAGATTTAAGAGTGTGCAATGTGAGAACTTCAAAGAATGAAAGTAGTCTATTTATAATGAAGTCCATTGCTTTGAATCCAATGCTCTCTCACATGGTTTCGACGCACACAAAACCCAAGCAAAGTGGGTGGGTCAACATCTCTTTAAATATGTTTGGATTCTTACGCTTTTGTCTAACCCAATGCGAGGAATCCAAGATTGGAATCCTAACTTAGGTGGGTAACTCAGGCATTGGATTCTTTACTTGTGTGCATCGAGAAAGACATGGGAATCCTGACTTGGGTGGGTGACTCGAGCATTGTAAATAGTTGCGGGTTTTCTCGCTCAAGCGATGGTTTTCTCGCTTGAGCTAAAATTGACCAAGTTAAACTTCCAACGCAGTTAGCCACATAATGCAACTTGGGTCACCACATATTTCAATCACTTATCGCTCAAGCGAAAGTACCCGTCGCTTGAGCGAGACAGAACCCGAGAGTCCCCCTTGTTTGAAGGCTTTATCGCTCAAGCGATGACTTTGTCGCTTGAGCGAGTTTTGACCGAATGATGAAACGTCAAACGCAGGTAGCCAAATAATATAACTTGGTTCACCACATATTAGAATCACTTGTCGCTCAAGCGTTCATAACGTCGCTTGAGCGAGACAGAACCCGAGAATCACCCATTTTTCCAGGTTTTCTCGCTCAAGCGATGTGTTTTTCGCTTGAGTGACCTTAGATAGCGGTTCTAGAACTAACCGCTATTAAAAGTATATTTTACATAGCGATTAACGTGGAGCCAGCTATTATATGTCAATTATTTTTAAAAACTATGATCGATTATTTCACGTTATAATCGATTATCAATTTATTCGCTCAAGCGATGAGTGTCTCGCTTGAGCGAGAGTTGCCCACGGTCCAACTATTTGTCTCACTTTTAAGAGCGGTTAATATTTTAACCGCTCTTAGAAGTGAACATATAATAGTGGTTCCACGTTAACCGCTATCTAAAATATATTTTTAATTGCGGTTAGTTCTAGAACCGCTATCTAAAGTCTCGGGTCAACTCTCGCTCAAGCGACGGATATTTAGCTTGAGCGAAAAGTGATTGAAATATGTGGTGACCCAAGTTGCATTATTTGGCTAAACGTCCAACGCAGTTAGCCACATAACGCAACTTGGGTCACCACATATTTTAATCACTTATCGCTCAAGCGAAATATCTGTCGCTTGAGCGATAGTTGACTAGAGATAACTGCGTTCTTACGGATTTCCTCGCTCAAGCGAAGGGTTTCTTCGCTTGAGCGAGAGTTCATTACGCGAAATAATATTATTTTAATACGTGAACAGTAAACAGTTGCGCAAAATAATATTATTTTATTACGTGAACAGTAAACAGTGCTAGTTGTGTAAATAAAGTTGCAGAGGTGCTATTTTGGAGAATATTTTTGAAAACAGTATTATTTATGAAAAAAAGCCGTTGAATGTTGCTTTGAATTATGATTATTTGTATTTAAGTGGGAATAAATTTCACATATGATAGACCTTAACAAGAGTAAGTACGAAGTTAAGAGTAATATAAATTTATGATTTTTTTTTTTCAAGTAATAAATATATATGTATATATTTCTTTATATAAAAAAAATTATATTTTAATTTATTATGTGTATTTTAATTATATAACTATATATGTATAATTTTTGAGACTGGTACAACCGTGAATAAAATTAACTTTTTGTATAAAATAATATCTCAACAAAAATTAAAGAACGTTATATAAATAAAAACACCGATTATGAATGAGTTGTATTGTCGGTTCTCAAAGAAAAGATTGTTTTAATTCCTTTTTTTTTTTTCAAAATACTTTATAGTTTTTATATTTTTAAATTAATTAATTCAATCTTTTATTTTCTAAAAATATGTACTTTTTATTTTAGTTATTTTTATATTTAAATGTAATATATTGTAGTAATTTTTTATGTCATAAAATTAACAAAATTTATATATTTTTAAAATTGGAAATCCCCCAAAATATGTATTTTTTGTAAACGGCGACTACTAATTTCATTGTCAGTGTTATTTATTTGTTTTTGGGCTCATTGTAATTTTTTTTTATGAAACTCATCTTAAATTTGTTACCTGCTGACGTTACAAAAATAAAGTTCCTTTTTTACCATTCTTCCAAATCTGGGGTTTTTCTCTTCAGTTCCAATTCCAACAAAGCATGCTTGTTCTTTTCTTCCATTGACGCCACCCCATTTGATTTTTTTTCCTTCTCTTTTCTCTGTTCCCTCTCTCCAAATCTAAACAAATATAACCCGAAAAAGAACAAAAATGGCGGCGTACAGAGCCGACGATGATTACGATTACTTGTTCAAGGTGGTTCTGATCGGCGACTCCGGCGTCGGCAAATCCAACCTTCTTTCTCGTTTCACGCGAAACGAGTTCAGCCTCGAATCCAAGTCCACCATTGGCGTTGAGTTCGCCACCAGAAGCATTCGCGTCGATGATAAGGTTGTCAAGGCTCAGATTTGGGACACTGCTGGCCAAGAAAGGTAACACACAAACACCCTTTTATTCTCTTTCTGCCTCTCTTCAATTATTTTTATTATTATTCTCTTAATGTATATTTGGGTGCGTGAGTTGAAGGTTGTGATTTGATTTTTTGCATTTTGGGTAGGAGGAATGAAAGTGGGTGTGCATGTTCTATGTGGTCGTTTGAGGCTATATGTTTTTATTTTTTTCATGCACCCTTTGATGTAATCAAATTGAGGAGGTTGAAACATTGGTAGCTTTATCACGTTTAAGTGTTTTCTGTTTTAATAGAAGTCGTTGTCTTGTTTGCGTTCTTATGTTATTATTGGTTATCCGCCTTTTTGTTTTCAATGAAACGTAAAATTGTGGCATTTCGCTTTGAGTTTCTTGGTGAAATGAGCTGGATTGTTTTGTTTGTTAGTTGTTCCTTTTGGTGAACTTAAGGTTGACTTTGATGTTGCCAGCATTACGATGTTGTGGTTTTCATTTTTTTGCGTCTTTAAAAAGAGGATGGAGTTGCTGGTTACTTTGTGAGAAACATTTTTACTTAGTAATGAAAGAATTATGAAGATAATACTGCATTGTATGGCTAGATAACATTAAGTTACTTATCTGACGTTTGGAATGATAAGATGGTGAGAAAGAAAGTTGATATAATATGTTTGATGTTTCTGATCAACTGATTAGGGTTATGTGAGGAATTGGATAGTGGACAGCACTAGATGACCTTGAATTGGTTTCCTATTAATGAAATTTGAAGTGTTTTAACTCGCTATACAAGATTAGAAGACTTTTCTTGCCAGTAGAACCTATCGAGTCCCCTTTAAGTAGTTAAAGTCATGTTCAATCTTTTTTCATTTTTAATAGAATTGGTTTTGTGTATTATATTTAGCTAGCACATCACTTTGTGTCAAATGTCAACGCAAATCCATTTTGTTTTACTTGAATGTGTATGTTCTTCTTAACTATCTTGTGCATCCAGAAATCA
Organism: Sphenostylis stenocarpa; assembly: GCA_963425845.1. Lineage (NCBI taxonomy): Eukaryota > Viridiplantae > Streptophyta > Magnoliopsida > Fabales > Fabaceae > Sphenostylis > Sphenostylis stenocarpa. The sequence goes on along the minus strand of OY731400.1, from coordinate 55,110,200 downwards.
TGCATAATTTCTAAAATGACGTGTTTGAATTTTTCGTTTCAGAATGGACAGAAGGGAAAATGTCCATTTCTGTTCATTACAAAACGAAGTTGGAACTCATGACTTCTTTTGTATCGTGGTCATCTTATTCTACCTTAGCTACCAGCTATTTGTGGAACTTGCTATTCTTTGTTTGGGCCTAAAGGAAAAAATATATATAAGAAATATTTTAGTAGGTTGAACGCATGAGAATGTGTAGGAAAGAATTAAAACGTGTGACAGGTCATTGCTAAGATGTGAGATTTTCTTCCCTAGCATTTGAGATTAATATGTCAACATGCTAATGTTTTGGTTATAGCGTGATGGTTAGATGCTTGTAATTAGGTTGGGGAATTATATTAACCCATGAATGATGAAAGCAACTAACATAACTGGGATAGTATTATTAAGAAGAAAGCCTGAATTTTTTTGCAAGATGATGGCTGAAACGGAAATCAGTACAGTAATATTCTTAGCAAACTATTTAGCTGAATATTATAGTGGGAACAGAAGTAGTCATTGTGCAGCTCCTCAAATTGGTTTCCTTTCAATTGTAGGAGTGACTTGGGGCCTGTTTGAATTTTTTTTTTTTTTTTTCACTTTTTTTATTTTAAAAGTTGTTTTCTGAAAAAAATTTTACATTATTCAACAATCAATTTGACATCTAAAATCTATCAAGTTTTGAAAATTGTATCCAAAATTAAGTTTTTTAAAAACAGAAACAGCAGAGGAATCTTTTCTCCATATATTCTTCTATTTTCATCTTATTTAACCTCTCCATCAATTCCACACTGTTATTTAACCCCTTCCTCACCTATCTTAGCAATCTTGTCTAGTTCCATTTTAAAACTAAAAGCAGTTTTGTAATATAGAAATCAACTTCTGTTTGTTGGCAATAATGTTGCTGGCAAATTTGTGATCTTTGTAGCTACTCCTCTGTTTGTGTTGTAGCTGGACAGACTGTTCAACTTGTGTTGCCATCACCAAAACAGCTTTTGTTCTCAACTTCCAAACCAAATGGGTGAGGAGGTGGAGGAGGCTGATGGGAGAAAGAAGATTTTTTTTTTTTTCTTCGGTAAGAGGAAATGACCGCTGATGGAGAAACTAGAAAGTGGTTATGTTTTTGTGGGTCAGCTTTTTCTAGTATGCTTCATCTAGGTATGACAAAACGGGACAGATTGTCTTGTTTTGGCTCGTTCCCGCCTCTACCTTATTTAAAACAGAGCGGGTCGAACTAGTCCACCATAGTTAGACCGTCAAAAGATGGGATGATGGGCTAGTCCACCAATAACTTTTTTTATTATATAAATTTTTATAAAAATACACCTTTAATTATATGAATAATTTTTAATTTTTTATTTATTAATTAAATTTTTATTAGATAAATTGAAAAAATTACTATATTTGAGTGTTGAAATAATTAATTATAATAAAAAATTTAAATTTAATTGATTAATATTTATAATTTAAATTATAATATTATAGTATATCTATATATGTTAATAATATGATACAAAATATAATATTTTTAATTATAATTTTATTTTAATTTTAATATATAAATATTTTATCCATTGGTTAGTGGACTAGGCAGGACAGATAACAAAAGTTCGCATATTAAAACTATCAAACCCACTCTGCCATTATTTGAGGTGTATGTACCGGTCTTCCGGGCCTAACTTATTTTGTCATCCTTAGTTTCAGTTTAGTTTCAGTCCAACTAAGCTGAAAATCTCATGATTATCTTTGAACCATTAGAGTTTTTGTTTCTAACTAACTGCTCTCCTCCTGAGGACACTGATCCTTACTGTCTATAAGCAGAGAGATAAACATAATGCATGAGGAAGGATAACTTAAAAGGAATTGCACGCAAAGTTACAGATGTAATAAAATTGAAAAATCTGGAGCTAATCTTCCTTCATGGTGAACTACATTGAACATTCATTATCATTTAGCTTCCTAATTAGGCTGGTCTATCTATAATCGATTGCCATTATATTGTGCGTGTCACTTTATGAAACCGTGTTTATATGCAAGCTAGCCAGTAGTCTTATACTCGTGTTGATTTAGAAATCCTAAGAAGAATCTTCTGTAGTAACATTGCCTAGTTCTAGATTCCATGTAAATAATGATCTACAGTTTTGTGTTTTACTAACTTTTTTAGTTCTTTTTCTGTATACTGAAGGTACCGAGCAATTACAAGTGCATATTATCGAGGTGCTGTTGGTGCTTTACTAGTCTATGATGTTACGCGTCATGTTACTTTCGAAAATGTGGAGAGATGGTTAAAAGAGCTGAGAGATCACACAGATGCCAACATTGTGGTGATGCTTGTAGGGAACAAAGCAGACCTGCGTCATCTGCGTGCAGTTTCGACCGAAGATGCTACAACATTCGCCGAGCGAGAGAACACATTTTTCATGGAAACATCTGCCCTGGAATCCTTGAATGTTGAAAATGCCTTCACAGAAGTGCTGACCCAGATCTATCATGTTGTGAGCAAGAAGGCCCTTGAGATTGGAGATGATCCGGCAGCTTTACCAAAAGGGCAGACAATTAGTGTTGATGATGTATCAGCTGTGAAGAAAACTGGATGTTGTTCTTCTTGAGTGTGTAGTAGTAAAAGACAGTCTCTGTATTTTTACTTTAAAACACATGCCTTGTTTATACCATGTAGAGATTTACCTCACAACATGAATATGATTGTTTAGAGAGCATCAAACTTTTAAGTTTCTGTTTTGGTTTGTAGAGAATTATGTTCAATATTAGCCAAATGTTTTTTTTAGGAAACAAGCACATTCATTTTGCATTATTACTATTTTGGTGCCATTTTAAGGTATTTACTTATCCAATGTCCAATTTATCAGTGCCGTTATTTTCTAATCTTTATCATTTCTATGTGTTCTCACCTCAATCTGGTTCTTTCCCTCATCTTTTCTCTTCCTTTCATAATGAACAAGAGTATTGAAGACTTGAATACATTTTTGCAACATATTAGCTTCTTGGTATCGTTAAAATATTGATTTGAAGTGTAAATTAGGAAGAGGTTGGATTTTGTTTCCAAGGTCAACTCCTGGAATCAGATACTTTTAGAGAAACAGCCAGCACATAGTCTCTGTTTGACAGATATAGAGAGACAGCAAAAAATAAAAATCTGTCTATAAAAAAAATTAAGATATACATAGGTAGCAAAAAGAAAGGTTGATTATTTTATAAAAATCAAAATACAAATGTACCATAAGGGCTCCAACTTAGTCTCGCATGGAGAACTTTGAACTGAATCGTCCAGCCATGCTTATAAAAAAGGTAATGTCACTTGATTTGGTAAAACTCTTGCGAAATATTCTCTTATTTGAGAGTCAGAGTATCTTTTTACAGATGTTGGACGATTCGGATCGATAACCCACTAAACAAAGAAACCTTGAAAGTCATGCTACTAGAAAAGGACGGTCAAGTGGGATAATTAGTGTTAGGTCTCAATAAGAACAACAAAATAGAAAAAGAAAAATACCTATAAAAGAGACATGGAGACATGCATAATGATATACAAATATGCAGGAGAACAGGGTTGCAAGAAGTCACTAGAAGAGACTCGTGAGGTAACGTAAGGGAGACACTCGAGAGACTCTATAGAAAATTAGGTTGAGTCGTCAAGTCCATTTTATCTTACTTAACCTAAGTGAAGAAAGATCTTCTATGTCAAAACATCTTTGGTAGAGAGAAAAATTTGATAGTAATTGTTAGAATTAGAAGTTGAGATCAAGAGGGGGGTGCATTAATCTAAATAGAAACTTTTCAAGTTTCAGATACAAATTATAATTTTTAAAGATTTAAAAATCTGATCAAATATTGAACCAAGAATTATCAAACAGAATGAAAGAAAGAGATAAAAGAATGATAAGAACACATATTTATACTAATTCACCCAAACCACTGGACTACATTTAGTTCTCAATCAAATTTCAGTTGAGTTTCACTAATAAAAATTTGTTTGATTACAAGAACAAATTGCAAACACACAATCTCCACCAAGAACTTTGACCCAGTTCTTGAACCTTTGACAACAACCAAATTCCAGTTGCTAAAATAGTCCCACATTTTCAGACACCAAGAATACAATGAATCATTAAGAAAATTGAGAAACTAGAAGAAACTATAACAATCAGACCAGTATGCAGATGCAAGAATCCAACTACATAATGAGTTTCTTCAAAAACCAAAAACAAAGAGCCTCAAGAAAGATTTATGCGGAATTCCTATGGAAAGAGTGTGTTTCTCTCTTGAAAAAGATCTTTAAAGATTTCTTAAATGATTTCTTAAAAAGGTGATTTAAAACGTTGGAGAAAATATGTTTATATAGATATTTTTCTAACTAACTGATGCAATTAATCGATTAATTTGTTCTTTAATCGATTAAAACAACTTAGCTTAAATGAAGTTAATTGATGAAAATTCCTTTTAATTGATTAAAAGGTTCTACAAATTTTTTTCTAGACGTTTTAACTGATAAAAACGCGGTTTAATCGATTAAAATATTTATGGAGATTTTTCAGAGGCGTTTTAACTGATAAAAATGAGTTTTAATAAATTAAAGCAGTGATACAAAAATTGTTTAAGTGTTTTTAATCGATTAATTTGAAGTTATATCGATTAAAATTATAGCGATAAGTTTTCTAAAACTAAGTGTTTTTAATTGATTAATTCAAAGATATATCAGTTAAAATAATGACAGAAGATTTTTCAAAACTTCTTAAGTGATTTTAATCGATTAATTCGAAGATATATCAGTTAAAAATACTAATAGTAAGTTTTCTAAAACTTTGTAAGTGATTTTAGTCGATTAATTCGAAGATATATCAGTTAAAATACTGACATACGGTTTTCCAAAACTTCTTAGGTAATGTTAATCGATTAATTCGAAAACCTATCAATTAAAATCGAGACTTAAGAACATATTAAGCGATTAAAATGATTTTTAACAAATTAAAAAGATTTGAGACATTTTATACTTTTGTAAATGATAGAAACCCATGCTATAGAAATGAATAGATGAATATACCTACTCAATAAGATGCACACTCACTAATGGACTTAACAATACATCTCTTATTTCATGACTTATTTTGACTTCATCAAATCTTCAAGACTTCCAAGATTCTTACTTCTTCATAAAAAAAAAGGTGTTGATTTTAATGAGATTTTCTCACCTGTGGTGAAAATGTCATCCATTAGGGTTGTGCTAAGTTTAGCTGCTACCTGGATTTGGAAGTTGAGTAGATGAATGTGAACACAACTAGGAAGATATTTACATGAAATAATCTGATGGTTTTTTTGTTGAAGGCAAGGAAAATTATGTGTGTAGGCTGAGAAAAAGTTTATATGATTTGAAGCAAGCTCCAATACAGTGGTATAAGAAGTTTGAGTCTTTTATATGTGATCAAGATTATAAAATGATTACTTATAATCATTGTGTCTTTGTTAGAAAGTTCTTTGATGATGACTTTATTATCCTGTTGTTATGTGTTGATGACATACTTATTGTTGGGAAAAATATTTTCAAAATTGACAGCTTAAAGAAGTAATTGGGCGAGTCACTTGCCATGAAAGACACGGGAGCTGCTAAAAAGATACTTGATATAAGTATCTCACGTGATAAAAGTGAAAAGAATATTTTACTATCATAGGAGCACTACATTAAAAAGGTGTTGTAGAGATTCTAGATGGAAAATGCTAAAGTAGTGAACACTCCTCTTTTGCAACTCATTTTAAATGGAGTGTTAAGTAGAGTCCTTCAAATGAAGTTAAAAAATCATATATGAGCAAAGTTTCTTATGCATCTGCAGTGAAAAGTTTGATGTATGCAATAATATGTACTAGACCAAATATTGCACATGTTGGTATAATAAGTCGTTTTTTGTCCAATCTAAGTAGAGAGCATTGAAATGTTGTAAAATAGATTTTGAGGTATTTTCATGATACTAGTGATTTAAAACTTTGTTTTGGAGGTAATAAACCCATTTTGATGGGTTACTCAGACTCAAATATGGTTGGAGACATTGATTCTAGAAAGTCCACTTTAGGTTATTCGATTAAGTTTGTAGGGGGAGTTATGGCTTGACAATTAAAATTGCAAAAGTGCATAACATTATCTACTATAGAGGTAAAATTCATTGTCATTTACAGAAGCATGCAAGAAGTTGCTATGATTGAAGAATTTATTGTAGAAGCTTGGTTTTGTGCAGAACAATTATCCATTATTTGTAGACAGTCAGAGTGTTATTCATCTTGGTAAGAATCCAACCTTTTATTTTAGATCCAAACATAATGATGTGAGATATAATTGAATACGTGATGCTTTTGGAGCTAAGTTGTTGGAGTTAGATAAAATGCATACATATGATAATAATGCTGATATGATAACCAAGGCAAAAGTTTGGAACTTGCTGTGAGATTGCCGGATTGGTTATCACCTCCACATAGTTGTGAGGAGGGAGATGAGTTGGGTTAGACTCCCAATTATGTGTCTAAAAGACCAAATTATTCAAACCGATTTTATCTCACTTAAGAAGGATTTTATAGGTCAGAATAAACTTCATATTCCTTTGTAAGAGAAAAAGAAAAGAAAATGGTTTCGCTTATTTACCGATCCTATTCAGTAAAATTAAGATTTTTGTTTCGTTCACCATTAGATTGAGCTGAAATTATGACAAAAGGTTTGTGACGTAAGGTTCTTTGTTTTGACTGTTGGTATCGTCAATTGGAGGTCTGTGGTTAAATACATCAGTCTTGCACTGTGGCTAAATTTTAGGTTTCTTTTTTTTGTTCTTCATATTTGAGAGTACTGTTATTTTGATATATTAGTTGTTTGTAGATATTTATTTGTGCATTTTAATTTGATTCTCTTGTACTCATATTTTTTTATTTTAGTGGAACTTGATTGACTGACTTGTGTACATGAGTTTTTACTTCTTATATTGAGAAGATTTTTCCACTCTAAAAATATTGATGTGATTATTTTTGTCATTTTCGTGTTATTTCTTTTTGTTGTATACTTTATTATTTTAGGTTATTGTGTTAAATTTCCTAAAAAAGGAGCATGTACTTTTCGTGTCATGTTATAGTATAGAGTTAGAGAGAGAAAAAAATGAAGTGTAGAGTAAGAGGATACCGACGAAGAAGATTAAATAAGAAAGTGTATATTTAAAGTTTTTTATAATTTATAAATTATAATAAATATATAAAAATAAAAACTCTCATTCTTGTGATCCAAGTTAAAAAAAATGACATATTTCTATTTATGCTATTTTAATTATGACCTAAACTAAAAAGTGCAATCTAATCACCTCTATAATTGCACCTAAACTTGTTCCGATCTTAAAATTTACCAATATGCATATTCATTGTTTAAAATTTCAAAAATCACATTTTCCTTATTTTTGTTTTTATTTATCATCTTATCATATAACTGAATAAAAATATATTTATATAAGCTAGTGTAGAAGATGAAAATATTAGATCTTATTTGAGTCAACGTAACACTTATTCAATCAAGATCTTTACTTTTATGTATTAGTCTTGTGGTCAAATATATCTCCTAATTTTCTAAAGTGTCTTAAAACTGTATTTTAAAATAATTTTTATAATTTTATTTATAAGTAGATTTTAAGAAAGACTTAAAAGAAATATCTTTAATATATATTTTAATATTTTGGTCATTCTTCGTTATTTTTCTTTTATAACCTTGTTTTATGATTTATTCTTTTAATGTTTCTTCTTCTAACAACTTCATTTTCTTAATATTTTTTCTCTTTTAAACATGTGACTTTATCATAAGAATTATAGTGAAATTAAGGTCAAATAAACTATTTATTCCTTAAAAATATAATATAATAATATTTATTTAGTCCTTGTGAGTATTGAAATGTAAAATTAATATCCTAATTTAATATTTGTCATTAATATTAGTTCTTAAGATAAATAACATTAATTAATAATATTTATTTGTTGAGGTAGCACATTTAATGACATATTAATAATATTTGTCACAGTTGGTTCCGCATGACTATCACATCATATACACTTAAATAAAATTTAGAAACAATGAGTCATATTTTACAGGCGAAATAGAATAGAAAATTGGGAAACGATTATCATCCTATGTAATCACTCTAGAAATCGCTATTATAATGATACATTTGCAAAATAGTAATTAAGTAAATAACAACATCTATATTATATTATATTATTGTAATTGTAATATAGAATGAAACCTCGGTTCATTGGTGGAACCTCAAAACATAGTAACATAATTTATTTATATAGATACATGCAAAAATAGCTCCTACAAAGCTACCCCACTGAACTATCCCTGCTGTCCAGTAGTCGCATCTTCACCTCTCAACTCCTGATCTGGTCCCACATGAAAGTGATCATCGCAGTCTCATCCACATGGAAAAATAAGGGTAAGTATTAAATCATTCGATATAGTAAAACATATATATAAGTAATAATTACATATTATCATCAATTACAAATCATCAATACACTAAGACGTCTTCCGGAAGTCTACCCTAACTATGCTCGAACTCAGAGGCTATCATCTATGGGCACATTGTGGTCGGCACTCACAGTACCATTCTGACCACCATCCACACAGAGTGAGATTACTGACGCCCTTCATCACTCATTCTGGAGTACCCCTCCGAGCACGCCACCAGTCATCCCTCATCGACTTCTCACCACCTGATCTCGTAGTCTACCTGACCCGACCAATTAGTGAAGTCTGGGACCTCATCCAAATCCTCCGATATAGTTAATACACTAATATACTCTGTACCACCCCGGGTACCATTCAAACACAATAACAATCATTCACATCTGCCAGATTCTGGACCACCTGTCCTCATGACTCATTTGGGTCAATAAATAATAGTACTTGACTGATTCTGGGTATCAACCCTCCGGCTCAGTCTAGCCAATACATAACATCTCATGACTGATTCTGGGCATCAGCCCTCGGGCTCAATCTGACCCACACACGTCACAATACACTGCTGATTCTTTAAAATTTCTAATTTCATTCTATATTTTAATTATTTTTCCTAACATACCTTTACTTTATTTCTAAAATTCCAATTATACCTTTAAACATTTTCTATTATTTCTTTTTCATCCTGAAATCATTAAATTACTATTTTGCCCTTACTTTTTTCTTAAATTCCATGTATGTCCTTAAATGACTATTTTACCCTTGGACATTTTCAAAAATTTCTTCCATATCCCAAAAATGACTATTTTACCCTTGGACATTTTCAAAAATTCCTTCCATGTCCCGAAAATGACTATTTTACCCTTAGATATTTTTGAAAATTCCTTCCATGTCCCAAAAATGACTATTTCACCGTTGGACATTTTCAAAAATTCCTTCCTTGTCCCGAAAATAACTATTTTACCCTTGAACATTTTTGAAAATTCCTTCCATGTCCCAAAAATGACTATTTTACCCTTGGACATTTTCAAAAATTCCATTTATGTCCCTAGGATGTAAAATGACTATTTTACCCTTAATCTTTTTCAAAAATCCTCCCCTTGTCCCTTTCTTCAACCTCGCATCCAGGAAGCCATGACACACATCCAGATTTTCAATTTTCAAGTTTCAGGCAACTAAACTAGTTTCAAATAGAATTTAAACATGAAATATGTTCAATTTAAGTAAAAAACAACAATTTTACCATATAAAATTCACCCTTAATTTCAAGAATTTCAACAAAATTTCAAGTTTTCAAATATGAAGAAAAATTCAAAATCAGTCGTTCAAATATTTAGATTTCTACTTCTATTCCTTATTCACAGAGTACCTAGCAATTCAGTTTCATATATTGAATGAATTAAACTTCCCCTTACCTGGTGTGGTATTTCTACCGAAGTTTTCCCATTTAATTGAAGCTCTCTCCCATTTTACCAGATCCTGCACCAGTAGAGTATCATTTGCTTGAAATTTAGACGAAAGAAGAAGAAGGATGGGAGGGAGAATCAATTGCTGCTGCCATTCCTTCTCCCCTTCGCACATATATAAAGAATTGGCGTGTAGAGGAAACTTCACTACGAAATTTTTGCATAGTAGTTTTTGCACAATAATATTATTATAATATATATATAAAAAAAAAACATATGTCATAATCTCCCCTCCACAAAAATTTGCGTCCTCGAAAATGAACTTACTAGGGAATATATATGGATAAGACTCTCGCATCTGATCCTCCATCTCCTAAGTTTAGAAAGTAAACATACAGTAGATATTGTTTGATATTGTGGTTAACAATATCTAACAATATCTTAACAATATCAAACTATATCTAAACAATATCTAACACTCCCCCTCAAGCTGAAGCATACAAATCGTATGTGCCAAGCTTGTTACAAATATAATCAATTCTAGGCCCCCGTAAAGACTTAGTGAAAATATATGCTAACTGATCACTTGAGTTAACAAACTCAGTCTTGATATCTCCAAACATAATCTTTTCTCGAATGAAATGACAGTCAATCTCAATGTGTTTGGTCTTTTCATGAAAGACACGATTAGAACTAATATGAAGAGCAGCCTGATTGTCACACACAAGTGTCATTTGAGTGACATCTCCAAATTGTAACTCTAAGCAATTGCTTAAGCCAAACAAGTTCACAGGTAGCTGAGTTCATAGCTCTATATTCTGCTTCTGCACTGGATCTTGCCACAACACTTTGTTTCTTACTTTTCCATGAGATCAAGTTACTACCAATGGAGACACAATATCCAGATGTAGATCTTCTATCTGAAGGAGATCCTGCCCAATCAGCATCTGAGTAACAAATAACTCTTGTATGGTTATTAGAACCATATAACAATCCTTTCCCAGGAGATCCTTTAATATACTTCAAGATATGAATGACTGCATTCCAATGATCTTCACATGGTGAATTAAGAAATTGACTTACCACACTGACTGCAAAGGAAATGTCAGGACAAGTAACTGTAAGATAATTCAATTTTCCAACCAATCTTCTATACTGCTCAGGATCAGATATAGGCTCCCCTTGATTTGGTAGAAGTTTAGTATTGGGATCCATGGGTGTATCAACAGACTTTGAACTCATCAACCCAGTTTCCTCCAAAATATCTATGGCATACTTCCTCTGAGATATAACAATACCATCATTGGATTGTGCCACCTCAATACCCAAGAAATATCTAAGTTTTCCAAGATCTTTGGTCTGAAAATGGTGACAGAGATGTTGTTTCAACTGAGAGATGCCATGGTTGTCACTACCTGTAAGAAGGATGTTATCAACATATACTATCAAGTAAACACATCCAGTACTCGAGTGTCGATAAAAGACAGAATGATCTGCTTCACACCGAGTCATACCAAATTGTTGAACAACCTTGCTAAACTTTCCAAACCAAGCCCTAGGAGACTGTTTTAGGCCATATAGGGATTTGCGAAGACGACATACCATCCCAGAAGACTCCCCCTGAGCAACAAACCCAGGAGGTTGCTCCATATATATTTCTTCTTGCAAATCACCATTAGGGAAAACATTTTTAATATCCAGTTGATAAAGAGGTCATTGTTGAAGAGTAGCCATGGCGATAAATTAACAAATAGAAGCCATCTTTGCCACAGGGGAAAATGTATCTCCATAATCCAACCCAAAAATTTGAGTATAACCTTTGGTCACAAGACAAGCTTTGAGGCGATCAATAGTACCATCAGGTCCAACTTTGATAGCAAACACCCACCTGCAACCAACAACAGATTTCCTAGACGGTAACGGGACCAATTCCCAAGTTCCACTATTATGAAGAGCACTTAGTTCATCTAACATGGCCTGACGCCAACCAGGATGGGCTAAAGCTTCACGGACAGTTTTTGGAATGGTCACAAAAGAAATAGAGGAAAGACATGTATAAAAAGGTAATGACAGTCGATGATAACTCAAAGCAATATAATGGGGAGAGGGATTATGTGTAGAACGAATACCTTTTCGGAGGGCAATGGGAAGGTCAGACTCATGTGTCGGATCCGGAGGAGACAGAGTAGTTGGCACTTGAGTGTAGTCACATGGTGGTGGTTGTGATTGGTTTCGAGAACTATAAATCGAAGAGGCAGTGGAGAAGAAGCCGATCACGGAGCGAGAACTAATGGTGAAGAAAACACGGTTAGAGGGTCACAAACAACAGGAACATTAAATGTATTAGGAGTGTTGACAAGATTGGATGGAGACAGAGGTGAAGATTGACTTTTAAAATAAAGAGACAACTCATCAAATGTGACATCTTTTGACACAAAATAATGGTTAAGAGAAGGAAAAAAAATTTGTATCCTTTTTGTGATCTTGTAAACCCTAAGAAAACACATTTATGTGATCTAGGAGAAAGCTTGTCAAGACCAGAACTGAAATTATGAACAAAACATGTAGACCCGAAAACTCTTAGAGGTAAAGGATGAAGTGGTTCATGAGGGAATAAAATGGAATGAGGTATTTTATTATCTAAAACCGAAGAAGGCATGCGATTAATGAGATAACATGCAGTAAGAAGAGCATCACCCCAAAAATGTTGAGGAACATCTCCATGAATTAAAAGTGTGAGTTGTTTCAATAAGATGTCTATTTTTACGTTCAGCTACACCATTTTCTTGAGGTGTATAAGCACAAGAAATTTGATGCAAAATACCGTGAGAAGATATGAATTGTTTAAAAGAATGAGAAAGATATTCACGACCATTATCACTACGCAAAACTCTAATAGAAACACCGAGCTGAGTTTGAATTTCATTAAAAAAAGTTTGAAAGATATGAAATAATTCAGAATGATTTTTCATCAAAAATAACCAAGTGCATCTGGAATCATCAATGAAAGTAACAAAGTATTGAAAACCTAAAGTAGACTTAACGCGGCTAGGTCCCCAAATGTTAGAGTGAACCACGACAAAAGGGGATGAAGCACCGCGTGTGAAACTACGAGGAAAGGAAGTACAACTATGCTTGCCTAATTGACATGACTCACACGCCAAACTAGATAAGTTGGACAAGGTAGGGACAAGTTTTTGTAACTTGGCAAGACTTGGATGACCTAATTGAGCATGAAGAAGAGAGGGAGACTCCATAACTGTACTAACATATGTAGAGGGACGGAGATAATAAAGACCATGAGACTCACATCTTGTGCCAATCACCTATTTCGAACTCCAGTCCTGTAAACACACAAAATTGTTGGTAAAAGTAACAACCACTACTACAAATAAAGCTTTCAACGTCGGTTGTTGAACCGACGTTGAAAGTATGATTTTTTAAATTAATAATTTTTATTTATTTACAACCCCTTTACCCCCTTTTATTTATCTAGAAGTCTCCCCTCTCTTTATATTATATTTTTTAGAAGTTTATTAATTTTTTAAGAGAATTATCATTGGCAGGATTCGAACCCAGTACCTTAGAGTTGGAGGTTGATACTCCAACCACTAAACTACTAGAATTTTCTGATAATAACTTACAAATAAATTATATTTATATACAAATAAATATATATATCCGTGTAAATATATAAATATATAAATACAAATATATTTATATATTTTGATATATTTATATGTTGGATGTGAGGGAACATTCGAAAGTGAAAGTGTGTGTCGAGTGGGTTTTCAAAATTTGATGCTAAATTTATGAGCATGTATCTTTATATGAGTTTGTAATTTAATGACAAAATATAATCTTTATAATTTTATTTATATAATGATATAAAATAAATTTGGGAAACGCGTTATTTGCTCTCAAGCGAAAAATACCAATTTTCGCTCAAGCGAGACTTGAGTAAGTGAATTTCCGTGAGCTTTAACATATTTTCACTCAAGCAAGAGTCAATCACACTTTCACCCTCGATCGAAAAATACCAATATAATTTATTTGTAAGTTATTATCAAAAAATTATAGTAGTTTAGTGGTTGGGATATTAACTTTCAACCCTAAAATACTGGGTTCAAATGCTATTAGTGACAATTCATTAACTTAAGAGAATTTTTGGCTGAAAATAAAAATAAAAATACTTTCCGAGAAAATATATACAAATAAATATATATTTATATGGATATATATTTATTTTTATATAAATATAATTTATTTGTAAGTTATTATCAGAAAATTATAGTAGCTTAGTGGTTGGAATATCAGTCTCCAACTTTAAAGTGCTGGGTTCGAATCTTACCAATGACAATTTTCAAATTTAAGTGAGTTTTTGGGTGAAAAAAAAAGACTTTCCACGTCGGTTCATATGGGAACCGACGTGGAAAGTGTCAATAAGTAAAAAAAAAAAAAGACTTTCAACGTCAGTTTATATGGGAACCGACGTAGAAAGTACTTTCTACGTCGGTTGACTAAGAACCGACGTAGAATGTGTTTAATATTCAACTTTCAACGTCGGTTCATCTGGGAACCGACGTTAAATGACGACGTAGAAAGTATATTTTGTAGTAGTGAACACAATCAAGAGAATGAGTTAGACGAATGGACAACAGGTTAAAAGGAGACCTAGGGACATAAGGAACATTATCGATGGTTAAAGAAGGAAAAAGTTTAACCGTTCCAACACCATGAGATGATACTCTAGAGCCATCAGCCAGTGTAACAGAAGGTAAATGATTAGGAGAGGATAAAGAGGAGAACAAAGATTTGTTACCAGTAATATGATCAGTGACTCCTGAATCAAAAACCCAAGGACCAGGAGAAAATGATTGGGTCAGACCAACAAAATATGTATTTGTATGTGTGACAGATATAGTGGAACTAGAAGATTGTTGATCCTTATACCATTCAAGAAATTTGTTGAACATATCAGGCATGTCAGATGCAACAGAAGAAGGAGGATCCCTAGCAGATAAAGGTGGGGAAAGATTGGTCTGAACAACTGCAGCAGATTGAGGAGGACGACCATGTAATGTATAACACTTGTTAATCTTGTGACCTAGCTTGCCACAATGTTCACACTTAGGACGCCCTTTTCCCTGTTTGCGAGGGCGAGTCCGATCATCACGATGGGATGTCAACACAAAAGAATCGTTAACAAAATTGGAAATAGTAGAAGAAGTGGAAGAAGTCATGAAGATCGGGAGAACAAACCCTAAAACAATCCAAAGTAATCCAATTAACCCACGAAGCACAAATCCAAAATGAGAATACTAAAAATAAGTTCGCCAAGACTAAATGGCGCAGGAGATAACGAGACTACCAACTCCGATAGTGGTGATCTCAACGGCACGGTGGTCACCTGACCGAGACAAGCAAAATCATATGTCACCGGTCAAAAAAATGAAACTCTGACGAATTCTCCAGCAGTGGTGGATCCGGTGACTGCTCCAGCGACAGTGGTGACAGCAACATGAACCAGTACGCCAGGTAAGTTCCAAGGAAAAAGAGGTGGGTCACTAATGGACACACTTAAATACCAAGTCTTTCCTTGCCAGAACTTTCCTAGACATGCACTTTCACACTACCAAATAAAATTCAGTAACAAAGATAATTCTTTTCTGATGTGGAGGATCAGTTTACCAGTAGCGGTGGGGCGGCTCTAGCAGCGGTGGGGCGGCTCCAATAGTGGACAAAAAGCAAAAAAAAAAAAAAATTCAAGATAACCTTAAGCTCTAGATACCATGTTGAATATAGAGGAAATAAGGTTTGAAATTAATCTTCCTTGTGTATAAATCACACATAGGGTAATCTATTTATAATAGAGATGTACAACTAAAAGAGTAACCGAAAGTAAACATAATAAACAAGATATATTTTTTGATATTGTGGTTAACAATATCTAACAATATCAAACTATATCTAAACAATATCTAAATAATATCTAAACAATATCTAACATAATTAATTATCATAAGTCAAAATTATTATAACTAGATATAATTATTAAATAAAAAATATATTTAATTTATAAATATTTGATATTTTTTTAATTAGATGAGTAATTATTTATTATAATACATTAATTTTAAATTAATTATTTATGTCATCATAAATAAACTTATTTATTTTTAAAAGAAATAAAATTATTTATTATCATTATAATTTTAAATAATTAGTTAATATTTTTTTAGTTTCAATATTATTTTTTAAATATTTGTTTTAACATATTTTTATTAATTTTAATATAATAGTTCAATTAGGAGAATATGTGAGAAAGAAGGGTGGAATCAAAGTAAGATAAAAAAATAATAATAAAAATAAAGAATTAAAAAGGAAGAAAAAAAATTATATATGAACTATTTAGATAAATATATTTATATAAGTTTTATTGGATTTACTTTTCTTTTATAATATATTATTCTTAAAATTTATTCGCTTAAAAATAAAATGATATCATGAATTACTATTTTATATTTTTTAAGATAAAAAACAAATCATGTGAATTGCTTTATTATAAATGTTCTTGACCTACTTATCTTAGGAAACTAACAAAATTAGTTTAAATAGTCAATCATAAATACTAGTAAAAATATTAAATCTTAACTTTGAATACTAATTTTGCATTTTGATAGTTTTAGGAACTCCATGAAAAACTCATTAAAAAAAAAAAATCCAAAGATATGTTTAACCTAAAATTCAATTAAGTTGGTGTTTAAAAATAGGTGAAACTAACATTTTTAGTTGATGTTATTTATCTCAATAACTAATTTGAATAATAAATTATAAATTAAAATATTTCAATATTTTAGAAATTAAATAAAAATTATTACACACTTTTAACATATTTTTAAAGGAGCACAATGTCATGTTTAAAATTAAATATTCGAGTTTGAATAAAACCAATGAATAAAAGATTGAATCGATTACTTAAAAAAATGTTTTTTTATTATGATTATTAATTAATTTTATTTATTATTAAACTTAAATAGGGAAAAGCACCATAATTATGTAGTTTTAAACCAAAATTATCAATTTGAATAATTAAAAAAAAAAACATTACATGAATAAATAAGTTTTGCTTGATAATAAAGTGGCATCATCTACTAATATGTTCTTTCACTTCATAATATTTAACTAACCTAAAATTTTCTCAAAGTTAATTTTATAATACACGTTATGTTCTATTAGAAGGTGAAAAACATAATCTTTCAACTCCTGGTCTCCTACCATGAATTCAAATACAAAAATGTAGCAATACGTGAAATAAGTATTTTACAAATTTTATATTCCAAAACTGAAAACTACCAAAAGGTTAATAACAATCATTAAAAAATATATAAAAATTACAACTGTAATATTTCTAGTATATTTTTTTAAAGTATTTTTAGTCTTTTTTATATCAATAATCAAAATTTGGTACTTAAGATAAAAAAAAAACATATTAAATATATTGAAAATCAATGAACAAAAGTTGTATATGTATTATACTAATTATTTCAAAGTTTCAATAAAATATTTATAATTGAAAGCACTCGTGGGAGAGATTGATAGCAATGTGAAACATTTCCTTACATTCTGAAGAAGATGATTTTGATGAAGATTGAAGTCAATACTATTCAAGATTTATGCAAGCCCAAAGACTAGATACACTGGATATAGAGGTACAAGTTGATGAAATAGTATTTTGCATAAGCTTCCAAAACACAAGTGTGAAACAATTTTTGTATTATGACAGTTTTTACTATCATAATCAATTATGAGAAGTTCATAATCGACTATGTCAGCATATGAAACAATTGTTTTTGAATCTCACTGTCATAATCGATTATGTAAGTATCATAATCGATTATGATGCATCAGAAATAAAAAATTGATTTTGCCTCTGTCATAATCAATTATGCAAGTAACATAATCGATTATGGCACTTCGAATTTGAAAAATATCCGTTTTTGAAGAATAATAACTTTTAAAAACATCCTAATTTTTCTCTATGAATTAATTTGAGCAACGACCATTTTAGATTTTTATTTTAACATATTCAATGCTATTTTCTTATTTAAATGAATTTTGATGAAGAATCAAATACACAAAATTTGAATACACAATTAACAGAAAATCAATTTTGAGAAAATCATTTTGAGCAAGGTAACAAAGACATTTTACATTTTCTGAGAAAGGAACAAAGACATTTTACATTTTCTGAGAAAACCCTTTTTCTCTTGCCTTCAGTGCTTTCATTGTTAATCACACTTATTCTTGGAACTATCATTCTACATGTTTTCACAATTTGTTGTCTCCATTATCAAGTGTGATTGTTCTTGTTGAAATTCTTGTAACTTAGGGTTTCCTTTGTGGGAACTGCTCGTCCTTTGATTTGTTCAGAGGAGGTGTTCATCTCAAGTGGGATTCTTGAGAGGTGTATTTTTGAGTTCATCCTTTGATTTGTTCAAAGGAGGTGTTCATCTCAAGTGGGATTCTTGAGAGGTGTATTTCGTGTTCATCCTTTGATTTATTCGGAGGAGGTGTTCATCTCTAGTAGGATTCTAGAGAGGTGTTTATCTTTTTAATTAGTTTATTGTTTACTAGTTCTTCTGCAAAATTGATTATAATTTATAAATTGAATTTTAAAGATAGTGAATTGGGTTGTCTCTCTCGTATTAGAGGTGACAAGGAGTTGGATGTAGGGTTGGCTTGACCTGAACCAGTATAAATTACTGTATGATCTTATATTTTCCTATATCTTTTTTATTATTTTATCGCTTCCGCTTTATCTATATTCAATCTGATAATTAAAATTGAATTAAAAATTATTGGATATCTTAAATAAATTTTTAATTTGTGCATCTATTCACCCCCTTTAGATGTCATTTGTCTATCAAGTGGTATTAGAGCTTGGTTAGATAAATTATTTTCAAACGATCTGTCAAGATGTCTATGCAAAATCAGGTTTACAGGAAATGAGTCTCAATAAACAGACCACCACTATTTGAAGGTGAAGACTATCAATTTTGGAAGGCGAGGATGAAAATATTTTTACAAACATTGGATTACGGAGTCTGGGATGTTGTACTCAACGGTCCCTACATTCCGATGAAGGATGGAGCTGTTCTAAAGTCCTTTGATCAATGGTCGCCGGATGTGAACAAGCGTGCCCAATATGATGTAAGAGCCTGAGACGCTATTATTTTTGCCCTAACTCGCAATGAATTTTACACGATCTCATGGTGTAAGATGGTAAAAGAAATGTGGGACACTCTTGAAGTGACACATAAAGGAACAAATGAAGTAAAGCGAGCACGCAAGAACACACTCATCCAAGAGTATGAATTGCTTCAAATGCAATAGAATGAAAGCATCATGGATTTTCAGACATGCTTTGCTCATATAGTAAATCACTTGGAAGCATTAGAAAAAAGTTTTGACAATGAGGAGTTTAATACAAAGATCTTGAAGTCCTTAGACAGGAATTGACAACCAAAAGTCACTGCTATTATAGAATCAAAGGATCTCACAGAAATGAATGTTGTCTCTCTATTTGGGAAGCTTCGAGAATATGAGATGGAGCTACAAAGATTAAAGAACGATGAACAAAACCAAACCAAGACGATAGCTCTAAATGCAGTGAAAACTTCACAAGATGAAAATGACAATGAATGTGAGTTTTTGGATTTTGATATATCTTTTTTAGTTAAAAAGTTTTCTCGGTTTATGAAGAATAGGAAAAAGGGACATCAAAGAAAGGAGAAAACAAATAGGTACAAGTGCTATGGATGTGGAAAACTTGGCCACATTAAACTAGACTATCCAGAACTTAAGAAAGATGTGAAAGAAAAGAAGAAAGAGAAAAAGATCTCTAAGAGCAAACGTAAAGCTTATATCGCTTGTGAGGACAATGACTCTTCCACTAGACAAGAAAGTTCTTCTGAAAGTAGTGATGGAGAAGAAGCAAATATTTGCTTGATGGCAAAAAGTGATGATGAAGCTTCATCACAAGTAAGTAGCTCAAAGTCCTTAACTGCATATGATGAGTTGCATGAAGCATATCAAGAAATGTATGAAAATTTTGACATTTTAGTTAAAAAATATATTGCACTTAAACAAAAGATTCATCCATTAGAAAATACTGTTAGTATTCTTGAAAAAGAAAATGAGTGCTTAAAGGAAGATGTTGAAAAATTTAAAACTCTGTCTAAAAATAAAGAAGTAGCTAATCCTTGTGAAAATTGTAATCATTTAGAAAATGAGACTTTTAAGTTAGAGAAAATAATGAGCAATTTATCCAAAATTTTTACAAATCTTGGTTCTATATTAGGTTGTCAAAGAGGAGATTCTAGCAAAGCTGGACTTGGTTACAAACCCAAGGAAAGTCTAAAACCTCATAAAACTATTTTTGGGAAAGAGTCAAGGAAAACAAATGTAAAACCAGTTTCAAAAACTTTAAGAAACTCATTTAGATCTCTTCAAAGAAAACCAAGATGTTTTTATTTCATGAAATTAGGTCATACATCAAATAAATGTTACATAAAACATTTTGGTATATCTAATGGCAAATATGAATGAGTGCCTAAAGGGGAAAATATAAATTGATAGTTTGAGTATTTAATAGATTATGAATTCTCGTAAAATATTTTTTTTTGTGATAATCGATTATGAAATACCATAATCGATTATGATTGGTTAAACTTGATAGGTATGAATTATCTTACTATCATAATCAATTATGAACTCTCCATAATCGATTATAACAACAAACTTTTGAAAACTTAAAAAAAAATTGATTACGGGAATTACATAATCCATTATATCATATTTCTTTTCATTTATCCTTAGTTTTTTGGCTGAGACTTGTGATTCTACTAAGCTTTAAGGACCCAAAAATAATCAAAGGGTACCTAAATTTGTATATATGATATATGGTGATAACAAGGGAAAAATTCTTGGATCAGGACAAACACAAATAAGCAACAACTTCATGATTCAAGACGTGCTACTTGTAAAAGGATTAAAACACAACCTTCTAAGCATCAACCAACTATGTGATAAGGGATTGAAAGTAATCTTTGAGTCAACTACATGCAATATAGTGAAGGGCAACATGCAAGAAACTATTTTGAAAGGTATGCGTCAAGGAAAACAGATGTAAAACCAGTTTCAAAAACTTTAAGAAACTCATTTAGATCTCTTCAAAGAAAACCAAGATGTTTTTATTTCATGAAATTAGGCCATACATCAAATAAATGTTACATAAAACATTTTGGTATATCTAATGACAAATATGAATGAGTGCCTAAAGGGGCAAATATAAATTGATAGTTTGAGTATTTAATAGATTATGAATTCTCGTAAAATATTTTTTTTGTGATAATCGATTATGAAATACCATAATCGATTATGATTGGTTAAACTTGATAGGTATGAATTATCTTACTATCATAATCAATTATGAACTCTCCATAATCGATTATAACAACAAACTTTTGAAAACTTAAAAAAAAATTGATTACGGGAATTACATAATCCATTATATCATATTTCTTTTCATTTATCCTTAGTTTTTTGGCTGAGACTTGTGATTCTACTAAGCTTTAAGGACCCAAAAATAATCAAAGGGTACCTAAATTTGTATATATGATATATGGTGATAACAAGGGAAAAATTCTTGGATCAGGACAAACACAAATAAGCAACAACTTCATGATTCAAGACGTGCTACTTGTAAAAGGATTAAAACACAACCTTCTAAGCATCAACCAACTATGTGATAAGGGATTGAAAGTAATCTTTGAGTCAACTACATGCAATATAGTGAAGGGAAACATGCAAGAAACTATTTTGAAAGGTATGCGTCTTAACAATATCTATGTAATTGATCTTGATATTACAATTCCTAGGTTAATCTCCTGTCTTGTTTCTAAAAATGAAGATCCTTGGTTATGGCACAGGAGAGCTGCACACATTCACATGCATCATCTAAATAAATTGATTTCAAAAGATTTAGTGATTGGCTTGCATAAGTTAAATTTTAACAAAGATAAAATTTGTGTTGCATGACAAAAAGGAAAGCAAACTAAAACCTCTTTTAAGAATAAAAATATTATCTATACAACACAACCTTTAGAACTACTGCATATGGACTTATTTGGACCCTCTAGGACAAGAAGCCTAGGTGACAAATCTGGCATAGGATTTAAATCTAGGATGAAATTCAGAAAAACAAATGCAAAGAAGAAATCATACTCTGAGATTAAATGTTTTTACTGCATGAAGAAAGGTCATTCTGTGAAATATTGCAGAATTAAGAAATATGTTATTCCTAGAGGTAGAATGAAATGGATTCCCAAAAATTCATTTTATATAACATAATTGGACCCAGTAATTAAAAAACAAGGGTACCAGAAATATGCCTAATCTGTTTTGCAGGTACAAAATTTGGAAGTCCCTTGGTGTTCAAAACAGCAAATCAGGTTCTGGTTTCATAAACTGAATGTTTTAATTGATATAAGCAGTATTAATCGATTAAAATAACTTACAGAGAATACCAGAAAATCTGTCCGTACAGTTTTAATCGATTGAAATACGAATTAATCGACTAAAATGAAGCACTTGGTGGATTTGATGAAGACATAGATATAACTTAGGTTGTGGGTGTGTAGATGATTGGGTTTTTAAGTTTAAGCACTTAATCTCTTGATAGGCCATTATATTTTGTGATAAGCACCTTAAAATGCTGCATCTCATTGAAAATCATTTTTTTTGCATGAAAGACTTACGTTTAAATATTAAAAGAATAAACTAAACTTTTTTTAATCTGTTGAAAAGGATTTTCAATCTGTTAAAATCTCTTATCATAATAAATGGTCATACATAATCGAAAATTAAATTGATTGATTCACAGAATCAACAAGTTAAAATAACTCAATAAATTTTCAATATCAAGTTTCGCATTTTCAATCTGTTGAAATGATTTTAAATCTGTTGAAACAGAAAGACCTGTTTCAGTCTAAGAGTTTTTAGAAAATCAATCTGTTGAAATATTTTTCAATCTGTTGAAACAGAGAGACTATTTTTTTAACTAAGTGTTTGCAGGAATTTAATCTGTTGAAATGATTTTCAATCGATTGAAACAGAGAGCTGTCATTTTTCATTAAGTTGTTTTAATCCATTAAAACTCGAATCAATCGATTAAATGGAACTTTAAATGAAATCAATCGATTGAATCGATGTCTTAATCGATTAAATGGAACTTTAAATGAAATCAATCGATTGAATCGATGTCTTAATCGATTAAATGGAACTTTAAATGAAATCAATCGATTGAACCGATCTTTTAATCGATTGAAATAATACTCTGATCGATCATAGTTTTGTTCTAATCGATCATAACTCATTCTGATCGATCATCGATCATAACTCAGTCTAATCGATCATAGTTTTGTTCTAATCGATCATAACTCATTCTGATCGATCATAGTTTTATTCTGATCGATCATAACTCAGTCTAATCGATCATACTTCTGTTTTAATCGATCAGAGTCTCTTCTAAACCTGTTTTACTGCTAACCAACTTATCTTTTGACTCTCTAAAACAGTTTTTAACAGATGAAACGTTCTGTTTTTCTGATTTACTCTATATATACAGATTTGATCTATCTTTTGAATATACAATACAACACACTACTTGAGAAAACTTGTGAAATCAATCTGTGAAACTTTCATACGTAACTTTCTCTGCATTCAAGAATCTTTTTCATATCATAAGGTGCTGTGATCAGAATTGTGGTCATTCAAAGAGAGAAAGTGCTTGATAGAATTGGTTCGGACAATTAGAAACTTCAAGTCCAGGTTTTTTCTTTTCATATTCTTTTGTAAAGTTTGATTGTGCAGGTTGGATTGTAATCTGCACTTGGTACGATGACTTGGATTTGGTTACTTGGGTGGTTTTCAAGATTCTGTCTTGTGGGTTTTGCAAGATAGTTCTTGGGGTAGATTGGTGAGTATCTACTGGTTGTAATTTTCACTTGGTATTAGTGGAACTTGACTGGTTTGTCAAGAACTGGATGTAGCTCTGGATTAGAGTGAACCAGTATAAACTTGTGTGTTAATATTCTTCTTTCATCTCTTTTAATTTCTGTCTTTAATTGTGCTTGTGTTTAAATCAAATTACCTTTGCAAAGATTGAATAAAGATAACTCATTCTTCCAAAAGAAAGTAAGATTTGCGAAAAAGTTTTAAAGTTCAATTCACCCCCCTCTTGAACTCAACCATTAATTCTTTCAATTGGTATCGAGCTTGGTTCTTGTAAGTTACTCAAGGAATCGGTCCAATGGCTGAGGGAAAGATGAATTTTTTAGAAGGAGCCTCCATAAACAGGCCTCCACTTTTTTCTGGTGTGAATTATTCTTTCTGGAAGGTTAGAATGAAAATCTTTATTGAATCTCTTGATAGAGGCATTTGGGAAACAATTGTTAATGGTCCTTACAAACCAACTCATACTTGTAGATGGTAAAGTAGTCGAAAAAGATTGGGCTGAATTAACTGATGTAGAAAATAGGAAAGTTCAATATGATTATACTGCAAAAAATATTATTACCTCTGCTTTAAATCTTGATGAGTTTTTCAGGGTGTCTCAGTGTGCCTCTGCCAAAGAGATGTGGGAAATTTTAGAGGTTACACATGAAGGAACGTCTGATGTGAAAAGGGCAAGAAAACATGAGTTAATCAGGGACTATGAGTTGTTTAAAATGCAGCAAGGAGAAACAATTGCAGATGTGCAGAAAAGGTTCACGCACATAGTCAATCATCTAATTGGGTTAGGAAAGACTTTTGACAAAGAAGAGTTGAACATCAAAATTTTAAAGTGTTTGGACAGAACATGGCAACCAAAGGTGACAGCAATATCAGAATCAAGAGACTTGACTGAAATGACTACCGCTTCACTTTTTGGTAAGTTGAGGGAACATGAGTTGGAAATCAATCGGTTCAAAGAACAAGAGAATGCAGAAAAGAAAACTAGAAATATTGTTCTCAAGACAATTGAAGAAAACAGTGGATCTGAAGAAGATGAATCAGAGAACCTGACTTTATTGGTTAAGAAATTTGGAAAATTTCTTAGAAGAAAGAACAGAATTGGCCAAGTAAAAAGGTACAATGATAAAAAGACTGAATCTGTTCAAAATAATATTACTTGTTATTCTTGTGGTAAACAGGGTCACATAAAGAGTGATTGTCCGGAAAAGACCAAGAATCAGAACAAGAAAGAATCAAGATACAAAGGGAAAAAGGCTTATATAGCCTGGCAAGACAATGATTCATCTTCCAGCTCTGAATCCGAAAGTGAGGAGGTGAACCTGTGCTTGATGGCTGGCTGTGAATCCTCTTCATCACATGTAAGTTCAACTCCTACAGAGAATGAAATGAATTACAGCACATTACTAAATGCTTTCAATGAAATGCATAGTGAAGCCAGAAATTTATCTCATACAAATAATCGGTTAAAAGGATTAAATAACTGGTTAGAAAATAGAGTTAAAGTTCTGGAAAATGAACTATTAGAAAGCAAAACAGATTTAGAACATCTAGATATAATCTATGCATCTGCTGATAATGTTGCTAATAAGAAGTGTGAAAAGTGTATTATTCTGCAAGATAAGGTTGATTACTTGATTAAAACTTTGTCTAAATTTACTCAAGGCAAAGAGAATTTAGATGCACTTCTTGGGTCTCAAAACTGTGTGTTTGAACATTCTGGAATCGGGTATAAACCTAAGAATGGGGTAAAAACTAAAAAATATTTGAACTTCTTTTCACACAGAAAAACAACAGCATCTCCTTTCTCATCTTGTCATTACTGCATGAAGAAAGGACATACTATAAAATTCTGTCATGCTAGAAAATATTTTGTGCCGCAAGGTAGGAAAAGATGGGTTCCAAAACATGTTAAACAGAAAAATTGACTCCTAAGGACCCAAAATACGTAAGGGTACCAAATACTTGATGTTTGATCTTTCAGGAACAGCAACAAGAGTCCCTTTGGTATCTAGACAGCGGATGCTCAAGGCACATGACAGGTGACATTTCAAAATTCCAGAAGCTGAAATTGAAGAATGGAGGTCATGTGACTTATGGAGACAACAACAGAGGAAGAATTCTAGGTTCTGGAGATATTGGTGATAGTGAATCAGTAATCATTCACAATGTTCTTCTGGTTGAAGGTCTCAAGCACAATCTGATAAGCATAAGTCAGTTATGTGATCTTGGTCACAAAGTCATTTTCAAACCAGAAAAGTGCCTTATCTGTGAGCCAGAATCTGATACGGTAATGTTGGTAGGTAAGAGGTTAAACAATATATACATGTTAGATATCAAACAGTCTATATCATCTCAAAGTTGTCTTCTTACTAAAGAAGAAGAATCTTGGTTGTGGCATAGAAGACTTGCTCATATACATCTTAAACATCTTGACAAACTGATTTCAAAAGAATTAGTTTCTGGGTCGCTTAAGCTTCAGATCTTGAAAGACAAAATCTGTGAAGCTTGTTTGAAAGGCAAACAAACTAGAAAATCTTTTTCAAACAAAAATATTGTTTCAACTTCTAAACCTTTGGAACTCGCTTCACATGGATTTGGTTGGTCCTTCAAGGAATAAAAGCCTAGGTGGTAATCTTTATATCATGGTAATTGTTGATGACTTTTCCAGATTTACCTGGACTATCTTTCTTAAAGCCAAATCTGATTCTTACAAATCTTTCAAAAAGCTTGCCAAGGTTTTACATAATGAAAAAGGGTATTTTATTACATCAATTCAAAGTGACAATGGTGGAGAATTTGTAAATGAAAAGTTTGAATCATTTTGTGAAAAGTTTGGCATAAAACACAATTTTTCTGCTCCAAGAACTCCTCAACAGAACGGTGTTGTGGAAAGAAAGAACAGATCTATTGTAGAACTTGCTAGAACAATGTTGTGTGAAAATTCTTTACCTAAATACTTTTGGGCAGATGCAGGAAACACTGCTTGTCATGTTTTGAATAGAGTCTTGATTAGACCCATGCTTAAGAAAACCCCATATGAACTGTACAAAGGAAGAAAACCCAACTTAAACTATTTCAGAGTTTTTGGATGTACATGTTTCGTTTTAAACAATGGGAAAGAAAATATTGGCAAGTTTGATGAAAAATCTGATAAAGGAATTTTTCTTGGTTACTCAACTCACGGTCATGCATATAGAGTTTACAATTTAAGACTTAAATCTGTTGAAGAATCAGTACATGTTGTGTTTAATGAATCTCCTCGAGTAGTGCAGAATAGAACAACAGGTACTGCAGATGAAGAAGATTTAACTGATAATTCTTATCAGTTGAAACATGCCAGTAACACAGATCAGCGTACTGTTGAAGAAGATGATCCATCAGTGGACCCTGCAAAAGCTAATTCTCCAACAATTACTGAAGAACAGGAAGAAGATGTTCTGGAAGAGCTTCCTAAAGAGTGGATTGTCCCAAGAAATCTCTCTCTAGACAATGTCATCGGGCAAATTAATAAGGGAGTATCTACTAGACATTCTCTTAATCAATTCTGTAATCATATGGCATTCATTTCACAAATAGAGCCTAAGACAGTTAAAGAAGCATTAAATGATGAATATTGGGTTAGTGCCATGCATGATGAGCTTAATCAATTTGAAAGAAATAAAGTGTGGGAATTAGTTCCTAAAATCAAAGATATCAATGTAATTGGTACTAAGTGGGTATTCAAAAACAAGCTAGATGAACACGGCATTATTACTAGAAATAAAGCTAGGTTGGTAGCCAAAGGGTATAACCAACAAGAGGGTATCGATTTTGATGAAACCTTTGCACCTGTAGCTAGACTTGAAGCTGTTAGATTATTATTAGCTTATGCCTGTTTAAGTGGTTTCAGATTACTACAGATGGATGTAAAGAGTGCCTTTCTGAATGGACTCATCAATGAAGAAGTATATGTTTCTCAACCTCCAGGGTTTGAAGATCACAAGCATCCTGACCATGTCTACAAATTAAAAAAGGCCCTTTATGGTTTAAAGCAAGCACCTAGACAATGGTATGAGAGGTTAAGTAACTTCCTAATTGATCAAGGGTACAAGCGAGGTGAGGTTGATAAAACTTTGTTCATTAAGAAATCTGGAACTGACATTATTCTGGTGCAGGTGTATGTGGATGATATCATTTTCGGTTCCACTAATAATGTCATGTGTAATAAGTTTGTAAAAGAAATGCAAAGTGAATTTGAAATGTCCATGATGGGAGAATTAAATTTCTTCCTTGGTCTCCAGGTTAAACAATTAAGAAATGGCATTTTTCTTAGTCAATCTAAATACTGCAATGAATTGTTAAAGAAATTTGATATGCAAAACTGCAAGGTATCCTCTACACCCATGTCTACTAACTGTTGTCTAGACTTAGATGAAAAAGGAAAACCTGTTGATCAAACTAAATATAGAGGTTTGATTGGTTCACTACTGTATCTAACTGCTAGTAGACCTGACATTATGTTTAGTGTGTGTCTTTGTGCAAGATTTCAGGCAAATCCAAAGGAATCTCATCTTACCGCTGCCAAAAGGATTCTGAAATACCTCAAGGGAACAGTTAATGTTGGACTATGGTATCCTGAGGGTGCATCCCTTAAACTTGTTGGATTTTCTGATTTCGACTTTGCAGGATGTAGATTGGACAGAAAAAGTACCTCTGGTACTTGTCATTTACTGGGAGCAGTCTTATATCGTGGCACAGGCAAAAAGCAAGCGTGTGTTGCTCTGTCAACTGCGAGAAGCTCGAATACATTGCAGCTGGAGCCGTTGTGCTCAAAGCATTTACCTCAAGCAACAACTAACAGATTATGGAGTGACTCTAAACAAGGTACCTCTGGTTTGTGACAATACTAGTGCAATAAACTTAACTAAGAATCCTATTCAACACTCTAGAACTAAGCATATTGAAATTAGACATCACTTTATTAGAGAACACGTATCTAGGGGTGACTGTGAGATATTATTCGTTGAATCTAAAAACAGTTAGCCGATTTATTCACTAAACCACTTCCTAGAGACAGACTTAATATGCTTAGGACTGAATTAGGAATTCTAGATATATCTAGTATTGCATAACTAATTCGTTACAGTGATTGTATGTTTTTTTAAACAAGTTGATAACAAGTTCAATCGATTAATAATTGCATGAATAACTCGGATATTATTTGTTTCAATCGATTGAAATTGCTAAATAATCTGTTGATTTCCTGATTCTTACTCTTTGGTATTGATATGTTATTAGTTCAATCGATTAGATAAACTTTTAATCGATTTATTTCATTAATCTTGTAGCTCTGCACACCTTCTTTTATAAATCAATCGATTAAATCTTCGATTCAATCGATTGAATTCACTAATGGTACTCTAATAATTTTCTTTTACAAAATAATCGATTTAATTTTTGATTCAATCAGTGTATTTCACTTATAAGTATCTACGATTACAAAATCAGCTTGGTTTCACGAAATATCAATTGATTATTTTTCTTCTAGGGCTAGTTGTATGTACTTTGTCTCTAACCGATTTCTGGAGAGTAAACTGAAAGCATTTACAACAAGATAAACTTCAACTACTCTCTTAAATATCAAAGATATCCAATAAAAGCTAATTGATACTGATTGGATATCTACTGAGAAGGTAATTAAAGTGTACAGGAACAATTCTCTCTCCTCTTTATCATCACTTGCATAGAAACAATAAATCGAGGAAAGACAAAATTTTTTTTAAGCCGATAAAGATTGTGTATTCTCATTCCTATAGTATTATTTTCTTCTTTGAGCTTCTCTTTCTCGGTTCTTCTCCGTTCTGCTCATTCCAAAAATCAAATATGTTCAAGCGCACAAAGTCTGGTAGGAAGAAGTCCAGGCAGAGGCGAGTCCTCTACTGCAAGGCAAGAACAGAATGTTGGAGGAAGGATTGAAACTTGGTTCAATGGGGACCAAGAGAAAATGGATTTGTTTATCCATGAATTAAGCAAGAAGCAAGTCAACATTCCAAAAATGTTAAAGTTCTCTTGGTTTGATGCCGAAGGATTCAGAGGCATTCGGAAGTTACTGCAACATCAAAAACTTCAGACGTTTCTGGAGTTGAATGGTAGAATTTACCCTGACTTAATTAAAGTTTTCTTCACAAATTTATCCTTTGAAGGTTCCACTTTGACAACCCAAGTTAAAGGAGTAGACATTGAGATAACACCTAATGTCCGGAAGGAAGTTGCTGGAATAAAAGATGTAGGTGTGAAAGTCACCAAAGGATGTACTTCGGATGTTGAAGAATTTAATAAAGTTCAATATTTCCGCTCTTGCTTGAAGAATAGGCATGATTCTGTAAGTTCATTCAACACTGGGAAGTTGAAACCGGAAGAAAGGATTCTCGCTTTCATCGTTTCTTGGCGACTTACACCCAGGGGGAGCAATCATGCGGTGCTAAATGAAGGAGATTTAGTTCTGATGTACTGCATTCATCACAGAATACGTGTGAACTGGGTCTTTGTCATCAAGGATCACATGATCAAAGCCAAGAGACTTAGTGACTTCAGGTATCCCTATGCTATTCTGATTTCTAAATTTTTAACACATTTTGGTGTTGATGTTGAAGGAGAACTTGTTGAAACCGTCCGACCAACAAATGAAATAAACAATTCCGTTCTTCACAAAATGGGATTTATTAAAGTTGATGATGAATGGATTTCCAAAGAAGAAGCTGGAAGAAGTGAAGAAAGTGAGGAAGAAGAGCAAGAGGAAGGAATCAACACTGATAATATTCCTGGAACTTCTGCGAGGACGTTCGTCCGATCCAATGGAAGAAGTGAACCCAATGGAGATGATTCCATACAATCCACCGCCTTGACCGTGGCACTCCTCCGTCTCAGTTCGAAAGAACAATGTTACATCAAATGAGCGAACTGCAAACTGACCAAAGGAGGCATATGGAGATGACTGCTGCTCTGAGGGCTCGGCAGCATTATTTGGATGAAAATTTCATTGCAAGGTTCCAGCATATTGATAATCAACTAGAAGATATTTACAACAGGATTGTGGAACTGCAATTCAATCAAGGCCCCGGGGACGAATGAAGATTTTCTATGTTTCTGTTATTCTGTTTTCTTTTCTTAGTTTTTAATGTTCTGTTTTATATTCGGGGTATCCACGTGGCCCCATTGGACTGTAACTACAACAATCTATTTGATGCAGTCAAATAGGGGGAGAAGTATTTTGCTTAAAACTGTCACTACACACACACCACCAAAAATATGTCTCTGGTCTGTTATTCTTGTTTTGCAGGTGCAGTGGTTATTTGTCTCCATCAAATAGGGGGAGATTGAAGCACTTGGTGGATTTGATGAAGACATAGATATAACTTAGGTTGTGGGTGTGTAGATGATTGGGTTTTTAAGTTTAAGCACTTAATCTCTTGATAGGCCATTATATTTTGTGATAAGCACCTTAAAATGTTGCATCTCATTGAAAATCATTTTTTTTGCATGAAAGACTTACGTTTAAATATTAAAAGAATAAACTAAAGTTTTTTTTAATCTGTTGAAAAGGATTTTCAATCTGTTAAAATCTCTTATCATAATAAATGGTCATACATAATCGAAAATTAAATTGATTGATTCATAGAATTAACAAGTTAAAATAACTCAATAAATTTTCAATATCAAGTTTCGCATTTTCAATCTTTTGAAATGATTTTAAATCTGCTGAAACGAAAGACCTGTTTCAGCCTAAGAGTTTTTAGAAAATCAATCTGTTGAAATATTTTTCAATCTGCTGAAACAGAGAGACTATTTTTTTAACTAAGTGTTTGCAGGAATTTAACAATCGATTGAAACAGAGAGCTGTCATTTTTCATTAAGTTGTTTTAATCCATTAAAACTCGAATCAATCGATTAAATGGAACTTTAAATGAAATCAATCGATTGAATCGATGTCTTAATCGATTAAATGGAACTTTAAATGAAATCAATCGATTGAACCGATCTTTTAATCGATTGAAATAATACTCTGATCGATCATAGTTTTGTTCTAATCGATCATAACTCATTCTGATCGATCATAGTTTTATTCTGATCGATCATAACTTCTGATCGATCATAGTTTTATTCTAATCGATCATAACTCATTCTGATCGATCATAGTTTTATTCTGATCGATCATAACTCAGCCTAATCGATCATACTTCGTTTTAATCGATCGAGTCTCTTCTAAACCTGTTTTACTCGCTAACCAACTTATCTTTTGACTCTCTAAAACAGCTTTTAACAGATGAAACGTTCTGCTTTTTCTGATTTACTCTATATATACAGATTTGATCTATCTTTTGAATATACAATACAACACACTACTTGAGAAAACTTGTGAAATCAATCTGTGAAACTTTCATACGTAACTTTCTCTGCATTCAAGAATCTTTTTCATATCATAAGGTGCTGTGATCAGAATTGTGGTCATTCAAAGAGAGAAAGTGCTGATAGAATTGGTTCTGGACAATTAGAAACTTCAAGTCCAGGTTTTTTTCTTTTCATATTCTTTTGTAAAGTTTGATTGTGCAGGTTGGATTGTAATCTGCACTTGGTACAATAACTGGATTTGGTTACTGGGTGGTTTTCAAGATTCTGTCTTGTGGGTTTTGCAAGATAGTTCTTGGGGTAGATTGGTGAGTATCTACTGGTTGTAATTTTCACTTGGTATTAGTGGAACTTGACTGGTTTGTCAAGAACTGGATGTAGCTCTGGATTAGAGTGAACCAGTATAAACTTGTGTGTTAATATTCTTCTTTCATCTCTTTTAATTTCTGTCTTTAATTGTGCTGTGTTTAAATCAAATTACCTTTGCAAAGATTGAATAAAGATAACTCATTCTTCCAAAAGAAAGTAAGATTTGCGAAAAAGTTTTAAAGTTCAATTCACCCCCCCTCTTGAACTCAACCATTAATTCTTTCATAAAAT
Organism: Sphenostylis stenocarpa; assembly: GCA_963425845.1. Lineage (NCBI taxonomy): Eukaryota > Viridiplantae > Streptophyta > Magnoliopsida > Fabales > Fabaceae > Sphenostylis > Sphenostylis stenocarpa. The sequence continues at coordinate 55,077,224 of OY731400.1, read as the reverse complement.
GTTCTCAGGATTTGAGTTTAGCTGTTTTAATCGATTAAAAATGATTTATATCAACTAAAAACACTAAGATATCAAAATTAATCGATTCTTTTTCGTTTTAATCGATTAAAATTCTCGTTATCACTTTATTAATTTCATCTAGTACAAGATTAATCGATTCCTTTATGAATTAATCGATTATTTTACTCGTAGTATTTTTAAACCTAGTATTAAAAATCAAATTAATAGGTTAATTAGTTGATTAATTGATTAATTTGTTCCTGAAAATTATTTTTACATCATCCAATTGAAAATTGGTAAGAAAATCAAGATTCAAAATCCCAAGTTTTTGTGGTAATCAAAATCTGCAAATTCTTTTTAATATTCTTTGACCAAGTCAAACATCTTCCCAAGAACAGTTTAGCTGATGCACCCATTATCCGTAAATCTGTGCCTCGTGTTCTGGTCAAGGGGACATATTCAATTAAAGCCGATTTTGCAGGTTCTGTCAAAATTTAACCACAATTCACGAAAATTGATATCCGTGAATCTTCACTTTGCTCACTTGTAGCTCATTGTTCTCATTCTTCTCTTTCTGGTTCAAATTGCTTCTCTCTTCTTTTCTTGTACTCACGTCTCAAAAACCCTCTCTAAACTATACAACAAGATGCTGAGGAGATCAAAGTCAAGAAAGAAGCAAAAAGGGGAATCTTCCTTTGCTGTTAATCCTGGTGGTCATCTGGAAGCATGGTTTAATGGTGATATTGGAAAAATGATGGAAGAACTTAACTACTTTCTTGGATTACAAGTTAAACAACTTAAAGAAGGAAGTTTTCTGCATCAATCTAAATACTGCACAGAACTTTTGAAGAAATTTGAGATGGAACATTGCAAAGAAGCATCAACACCTATGTCCACAAATTGCTATCTTGATTCTGATGAAAAAGGAAAAGTTGTTGATGAAACCAAATATAGAGGACTTATTGGTTCTTTGCTATATCTAACAGCAAGTAGACTTGACATTATGTTCAGTGTTTGTATGTGTGCCAGGTTTCAATCTGCACCAAAAGAATCACATCTTACTGCTGCAAAAAGAATCCTCAAATATCTCAAAGGAACTTTAAATGTTGGGTTATGATATCCTGGTGAGTCCAAATTAAATTTAATTGGATACTTTGACTCAGATTTTGCAGGTTGTAAGCTTGACAGGAAAAGTACCAGTGGCACCTGTCATCTTCTTGGAAGCAGTCTAATCTCTTGGCACAGTAAAAAGCAATCATGTGTTGCTCTTTCTACAGCTGAAGCGGAGTACATTACAGCTGGAAGTTGTTGTGCTCAATCTCTTTGGATCAAACAACAACTTGAGGATTATGGTTTAATTCTCAGAAAGATTCCTCTGTTATGTGATAATACTAGTGCCATTATGTTAACTAAAAACCCAATTCAACATTCTAGGACAAAACATATAGAAATTAGACATCATTTCATTAGAGATCATGTTTTGAAAGGTGATTGTGAAATTTTCTTCATAGAAACTGAAAAACAACTAGCAGATATTTTTACAAAACCTCTTGCTCGTGATCGGTTTTACAAAATTCGTACTGAACTAGGCATTTTAGATGCATCAAACATTACTTAATTTTCAAAACTGGTTGTTTTAATCAATAAAAAAATCTTTTAAATCGATTAAAAGAATTTATACATCATTTTTCTTACTATTTTAATCGATTAAATGTCGAATTAATCGATTAAATGAACTTATGTTTCAAACTTTTGAATTCCTTCACTGTTTTAATCGATTAAACCTTTATTTCAATCGATTAAAACCATTAACAAGAAAATTTTAATCGATTGTGTCCTGTTTTTAATCGATTTTTATTCTGGAAAGAAAAATTAAAGGCTTTAGTTAATGGTTGTTCCTGTAACATGCTACTAAAGCGTGGTTCCCTTATCTTTACACGTGTTAATTGTATTCATTACAAACGTGTTAATGAAGATAAGCTTGAATCAACTTTGATTTGTCTTTACATGAGTAAAGTATCGTATCCATTTTTTTCTATTTTCGAAATCTAAGACATGATACATACCATGCATTGTTTTTCTTCTGTTCCCTATTTTTGATGAAGTCAAAAGGGGGAGAAAGAGTTGCTTTACTTTTTAATTTTTAATTTAGGGGGGAGCAACAATTTAGGGGGAGAAATAGGAAAATAATTCATTTTTGGTTACTCACTAATCTATATTATCAAGTGGCTTCTTTTGCAGAATTACTATTCAAAGTGGTGTTTGTCTTCATCAAATAGGGGGAGACTGAAAGTAATAAAGATCTTATTGAAATACTCTGGCAAAGATCTTGTTGATTTGATGAAGTCAAGAATGAAGTCAAAGGCAACTTTGTGGCAGTCAAAAGTCACTTTGATAAAAGAGTAGAGGGATTAGTGTGTCTGCAGCTCTGCTTAGGTATAATCATTTTTATCTTTTCTGCTGCATGAGGTTTCTTCACTTAAAAGATTTTGCAAAATGCCTCTAAAAGTGTTTAAACGGTCAAAACCAAAGTATTTTGATAAAAGCTTTCTTAAACAAATATTTTAACTAATATAATATAAGCTTTATCAATTAAAATGTTCTTCACACTTTTATAAACAAGTTTTTAACTGATATAATTTCGAAATAACCGATTGTTTTCATTAAAGAAAGTTTTGAAAACCGTCTGTCAGTATTTTAACTGATACAACTTCGAAATAACTGATTAAAATCACTTAAAATGTTCAGAGAAGTGTTTTGGCAGTATTTTAATCGATACAACTTCGTTTTAATCGATTAATTTCATTTGGTATACTGTATGACCGATCAGAATGCGATTATGACCGATCAGAATCAGATATGATCGATCATAATTTAGTTATGACCGATCAGAATTATTTCAATCGATTAAATCACGTTTCAATCGATTAAATCAACTTAAGAAAATTTATACTACGCGTTTTAATCGATTAATACGAGTTTTTATCAGTTAAAATCACTTGGAAAAGTTTACAAGAAAATTTTGCAGTATTTTAATCGATTGAAACACGAAACAATCGATTAAAACAAATTGATATAAATGTTGTCGTATCAGTTAAAACAAATCTGGAAAATAATCAAGAACGTTTTAATGGATTAAAAGAAGTTTTAACAGATTAAAACAAGGCTTTTAACAGATTAAAAGATTATTTTAACAGATTAATTAAACCAGCAGTTTTGAAAATCTTCTATATAAACAGAGTTGCTTGATCATTTTTATACACATCTGAAATACATCTTTTAGCAATCAATCAAGCAATCAAAAGTGCTACTTTCAAGAAAGAATCACGCTAGTTTTTGTGAAGTTCATCAAAGTTCTTTCTTGAGGCAAAACTGCATTCTTTTGAAGAAGAAACAACATATTGCAAAACTGCATAAAACTGGTTTGAGCGTTTTAGTTTCTTCTGTTTATTTATTTACATTCTTTTCTGTATTGTTGGTTCCTGGATTTGTGGGCACTGGTTTCTCTGTAACTGGAATTTGGTTGTAGAGGTTGTCAAGAACTGGAATTTGGTTCTTGGTGAAAGGTTAGATGCAGGAACTGAAATTGTGGTTCTTGTGGTAGATTGAGTGTAAGGTTAAGGCTGTAATCTGTAAAACATTCAATCTAGTAGAACCCAACTGGAATTTGGCTGGAGACTGGACGTAGCCCTGGGATTGGTTGAACCAGTATAAACCTTGGTGATATCTTTCTAAACCTTTCTCTTCTTTAATTTTGTTGTTGCATTTATTTTTTGATTGCTTGTTGTGTGATTCAAGAACAGATCTAAAATCTTAACTTTTGAAATAGATAATCTGTTAATTGCGAAAATCTTTCAAAGATAAATTCACCCCCCTCTTGATCTCAGCTTCTTTTTCTAACAATTGGTATCAGAGCAAGGTTCTTAAGAGTTATTCAAGTCGATTCAAATCTTTAATGGCTGAAAACAAATTATCGTTTTCTGAGGGAGATTCTATTAATAGACCTCCACTGTTTTGTGGAACAAATTATCCATTTTGGAAAATTAGGATGAAGATCTTTATTGAATCTATTGATAGGAATGTTTGGGATGTAATTGCTAATGGTCCATTAATTATAGCAAAAGAATGGTCCAGTTTAAATGATGAAGAAAAGAAAAAAGTTCAAAGTGATTGCACTCGCTAAAAATATAATTACTTCGCACTAAATATGGATGAGTTTTTCAGGGTCTCCCAATGCAAATCTGCCAAGGAAATGTGGGAAGTTCTTGAGGTTACTCATGAAGGGACTCGCGATGTAAAGAGAGCCGGAAAACATACTCTCATAAGAGAATATGAGTTGTTCAAAATGCAAACTCGGAGAAAGTATTGCGAGATGTGCGAAGCGCTTCACTCACCTCATCAATCACCTAATGGGCTTAGGTAAATTTTTTGATAAAGAAGAATTAAATATTAAAGTCTTGAAATGTCTTGACAGGTCATGGCAGCCAAAGGTCACAGTAATCTCAGAATCAAAAGACTTGTCCGTCATGACAACAGCGTCCTTGTTTGGCAAACTTAGAGAACATGAAATGGAAATTAACAGATTTAATGAGCAAGAAGTCTCTGAGAAGAAAGGCAGAAGTATAGCACTCAAAGTTGAAGAAAGGAATCAAGAATCGGAGGAGGAAAGTGAAAATCTTGGACTCGCTTGTCGGAAAGTTCAACAAATTTCTCAAGAAAAAGATTCAAGACAAAGAAAAACATAAAAGGTATGAGAAAAAAGCTGATTCTTCTAACTATAAATGCTATGGTTGTGGTAAGCAGGGTCATGTAAGAATGGAGTGCCCGAGAAAGAATAAATACAATGACATGAAAGAAGAGAAAGTCAAAAGAAGAGCCTATATAGCATGGGATGACAATGATACTTCATCAACAAAAAATTCTGATAATGAAGAAGCCAACTTATGTCTAATGGCAAATCAAAATCTTCAATCCAGCAGTGTAAGTTCTAAATTTTCTTCAAATTTAGTGAATTATAATTCATTACAAGAAGCATTTAATGAAATGCATGAAGAAGCTAAGAAACTGCAAAAAGAAAATGATAGGCTAAAAGGATTGAATAATTGGTTAGTAAATAAAGTATACTCTATTGAAAAGAAAATTCTTGAAGATGAAGCTGATCTTGATTTTTTAAAATTAATTCATGATAATTCTGATTGTGCATGTAATAAACCCTGTAATAATTGTCCAGAATTACAAAAGAAGATTGATTTTTTATCACAAACTGTTTCAACGTTTACACAAGGTCAAGCTAATCTTGACGTTTTACTTGGGTCACAAAAACTAATTTTTGACAAATCTGGCATAGGATTTAAATCTAGGATGAAATTCAGAAAAACAAATGCAAAGAAGAAATCATACTCTGAGATTAAATGTTTTTACTGCATGAAGAAAGGTCATTCTGTGAAATATTGCAGAATTAAGAAATATGTTATTCCTAGAGGTAGAATGAAATGGATTCCCAAAAATTCATTTTATATAACATAATTGGACCCAGTAATTAAAAAAAAAGGGTACCAGAAATATGCCTAATCTGTTTTGCAGGTACAAAATATGGAAGTCCCTTGGTGTTCAAAACAGCAAATCAGGTTCTGGTTTCATAAACTGAATGTTTTAATTGATATAAAACAGTATTAATCGATTAAAATAACTTAGAGAGAATACCAGAAAATCTGTCCGTACAGTTTTAATCGATTGAAATACGAATTAATCGACTAAAATGTTCTCAGGATTTGAGTTTAGCTGTTTTAATCGATTAAAAAGGATTTATATCAACTAAAAACACTAAGATATCAAAATTAATCGATTCTTTTTCGTTTTAATCGATTAAAATTCTGTTATCACTTTATTAATTTCATCCAGTACAAGATTAATCGATTCCTTTATGAATTAATCGATTATTTCACTGTAGCATTTTTAAACCTAGTATTAAAAATCAAATTAATAGGTTAATTAGTTGATTAATCGATTAATTTGTTCCTGAAAATTATTTTTACATCATCCAATTGAAAATTGGTAAGCAAATCAAGAGTCAAAATCCCAAGTTTTTAGGGTAATCAAAATCTGCAAATTCTTTTTAATATTCTTTGACCAAATCAAACATCTTCCCAAGAACAGTTTAGCTGATGTACCCACTATCCAGAAATCTGTGCCTCTGTCTTCGGTCAAGGGGACATATTCAATTAAAGCTGATTTTGCAGGTTCTGTCAAAATTTAACCACAATTCACGAAAATTGACATCCGTGAATCTTCACTTTGCTCACTTGTAGCTCATTGTTCTCATTCTTCTCTTTCTGGTTCAAATTGCTTCTCTCTTCTTTTCTTGTACTCACGTCTCAAAAACCCTCTCTAAACTATACAACAAGATGCTGAGGAGATCAAAGTCAAGAAAGAAGCAAAAAGGGGAATCTTCCTCTGTTGCCAATCCTGGTGGTCATCTGGAAGCATGGTTTAATGGTGATATTGGAAAAATGATGGGAGAACTTAACTACTTTCTTGGATTACAAGTTAAACAACTTAAAGAAGGAAGTTTTCTGCATCAATCTAAATACTGCACAAAACTTTTGAAGAAATTTGAGATGGAACATTGTAAAGAAGCATCAACACCTATGTCCACAAATTGCTATCTTGATTCTGATGAAAAAGGAAAAGCTGTTGATGAAACCAAATATAGAGGACTTATTGGTTCTTTGCTATATCTAACAGCAAGTAGACTTGACATTATGTTCAGTGTTTATATGTGTGCCAGGTTTCAATCTGCACCAAAAGAATCACATCTTACTGCTGCAAAAAGAATCCTCAAATATCTTAAAGGAACTTTAAATGTTGGGTTATGATATCCTGGTGAGTCCAAATTAAATTTAATTGGATACTCTGACTCAGATTTTGCAGGTTGTAAGCTTGACAGGAAAAGTACCAGTGGCACTTGTCATCTTCTTGGAAGCAGTCTAATATCTTGGCACAATAAAAAGCAATCATGTGTTGCTCTTTCTACAGCTGAAGCGGAGTACATTACAGCTGGAAGTTGTTGTGCTCAATCTCTTTGGATCAAACAACAACTTGAGAATTATGGTTTAATTCTCAGAAAGATTCCTCTGTTATGTGATAATACTAGTTCCATTATGTTAACTAAAAACCCAATTCAACATTCTAGGACAAAACATATAGAAATTAGACATCATTTCATTAGAGATCATGTTTTGAAAGGTGATTGTGAAATTTTCTTCATAGAAACCGAAAAACAACTAGCGAGATATTTTTACAAAACCTCTTGCTCGTGATCGGTTTTACAAAATTCGTACTGAACTAGGCATTTTAGATGCATCAAATATTACTTAATTTTCAAAACTGGTTGTTTTAATCAATAAAAAAATCTTTTAAATCGATTAAAAGAATTTATACATCATTTTTCTTACTATTTTAATCGATTAAATGTCGAATTAATCAATTAAATGAACTTATGTTTCAAACTTTTGAATTCCTTCACTGTTTTAATCGATTAAACCTTTATTTCAATCGATTAAAACCATTAACAAGAAATTTTTAATCGATTGTGTCCTGTTTTTAATCGATTTTTATTCTGGAAAGAAAAATTAAAGGCTTTAGTTAATGGTTGTTCCTGTAACATGCTACTAAAGCGTGGTTCCCTTATCTTTACACGTGTTAATTGTATTCATTACAAACGTGTTAATGAAGATAAGCTTGAATCAACTTTGATTTGTCTTTACATGAGTAAAGTATCGTATCCATTTTTTTCTATTTTCGAAATCTAAGACATGATACATACCATGCATTGTTTTTCTTCTGTTCCCTATTTTTGATGAAGTCAAAAGGGGGAGAAAGAGTTGCTTTACTTTTTAATTTTTAATTTAGGGGGGAGCAACAATTTAGGGGGAGAAATAGGAAAATAATTCATTTTTGGTTACTCACTAATCTATATTATCAAGTGGCTTCTTTTGCAGAATTACTATTCAAAGTGGTGTTTGTCTTCATCAAATAGGGGGAGACTAAAAGTAATAAAGATCTTATTGAAATACTCTGGCAAAGATCTTGTTGATTTGATGAAGTCAAGAATGAAGTCAAAGGCAACTTTGTGGCAGTCAAAAGTCACTTTGATAAAAGAGTAGAGGGATTAGTGTGTCTGCGACTCTCGCTTAGGTATAATCATTTTTATCTTTTCTGCTGCATGAGGTTTCTTCACTTAAAAGATTTTGCAAAATGCCTCTAAAAGTGTTTAAACGGTCAAAACCAAAGTATTTTGATAAAAGCTTTCTTAAACAAATATTTTAACTAATATAATATAAGCTTTATCAACTAAAATGTTCTTCACACTTTTATAAACAAGTTTTTAAGCTGATATAATTTCGAAATAACCGATTGTTTTCATTAAAGAAAGTTTTGAAAACCGTCTGTCGAGTATTTTAACCGATACAACTTCGAAATAACCGATTAAAATCACTTAAAATGTTCAGAGAAGTGTTTTGACAGTATTTTAATCGATACAACTTCGTTTTAATCGATTAATTTCATTTGGTATACTGTATGACCGATCAGAATGCGATTATGACCGATCAGAATCAGATATGATCGATCAGAATTTAGTTATGACCGATCAGAATTATTTCAATCGATTAAATCACGTTTCAATCGATTAAATCAGCTTAACAAAATTTATACTACGCGTTTTAATCGATTAATACAAGTTTTTATCAATTAAAATCACTTGGAAAAGTTTACAAGAAAGTTTTGCAGTATTTTAATCGATTGAAATACGAAACAATCCATTAAAACAAATTAGAAGATTTTTTACAAAGAGTTTTAATTGATATAAACGTTGTCATACCAGTTAAAACAAATCTGGAAAATAATCAAGAACGTTTTAATGGATTAAAAGAAGTTTTAACAGATTAAAACAAGGCTTTTAACAGATTAAAAGATTATTTTAACAGATTAATTAAACCAGCAGTTTTGAAAATCTTCTATATAAACAAAGTTGCTTGATCATTTTTATACACATCTGAAATACATCTTTTAGCAATCAATCAAGCAATCAAAAGTGCTACTTTCAAGAAAGAATCACGCTAGTTTTTGTGAGGTTCATAAAAGTTCTTTCTTGAGGCAAAACTGCATTCTTTTGAAGAAGAAACAACATATTGCAGAACTGCATAAAACTGGTTTGAGCGTTTTAGTTTCTTCTGTTTGTTTCTTTACATTCTTTTCTGTATTGTTGGTGCCTGGATTTGTGGGCACTGGTTTCTCTGCAGCTGGAATTTGGTTGTAGAGGTTGTCAAGAACTGGAATTTGGTTCTTGGTGAAAGGTTAGATGCAGGAACTGGAATTGTGGTTCTTGTGGTAGATTGAGTGTAAGGTTAAGGCTGTAATTTGTAAAACATTCAATCTAGTAGAACCCAGCTGGAATTTGGCTGGAGACTGGACGTAGCCCTGAGATTGGGTGAACCAGTATAAACCTTGGTGATATCTTTCTAAACCTTTCTCTTCTTTAATTCTGTTGTTGCATTTATTTTTTGATTGCTTGCTGTGTGATTCAAGAACAGATCTGAAATCTTAACTTTTGAAATAGATAATCTGTTAATTGCGAAAATCTTTCAAAGATCAATTCACCCCCCCCCCTCTTGATCTTAGCCTCTTTTTCTAACATTAAACAATGGTAAAGACAACCTTGACAAATTTGATTCTAAGGTTGATGAAGCAATATTTTTAGGTTATTCTTTTAAATAACAAATCATATAGAGTATTTAATAGGAGAACATTGCATATAGAAGAATCTGTGCATGTAATGTTTGATGAGTTTTTTGACCTTGAGGAGAACCCTCTTGAGTAAAGAAAATATTTTGTAGATATTGAAGAAGAATAGGTTGTAGTAGAAAAGAATCAACAACAGGAAGAACAAGTGGAGGATTTTAGAAGAAGTTTAGAAGAACTCACTATTTCTCAACCTCAACCAGTTCATGATCTACCCAAAGAATAATGTACACCAAGAGGACTCTCACTGGACAATGTTATTGGAAATGTAGATCAAAGAGTCACAACAAGAAGCAAAATAAATAACTTCTGTATGAATGTAGCCTTTGTTTCACAAGTGGAACCTAAAAGCATTGGTTAAGCCTTACAAGATGAATACTGGATTCAAGCTATGCAAGAAGAACTAAATCAGTTCAAGAGAAATGAAGTTTGGGATCTAGTACCAAGAAAGAAGTCAATGCAGGTTATTGGAGCTAAATGGGTGTACATGAACAAGCTAGATGAGCAGGAAAATATTAGAAAGAATAAGGCAAAATAAGTTGCAAAAGGATATAGTCAAGAAGAAGGAATTAAGTATGATGAGACACATGCACCAGTAGCAAGATTGGAAGCTATCTGGATTCTTCTAGCCTATGCATCTATCATGAAATTCAAATTATATCAAATGGATGTGAAGAGTGCCTTCTTAAATGGATACATCAAAGAGGAAATGTATGTGTGTCAACCTCCTGGCTTTGAAGATTATCAACATCTAGATCATGTTTATAAGTTGAAGAAAGCCCTGTATGGACTCAAACAAGCACCTAGATCATGGTATGAACGCCTAAGCAACTTTTTGGTAAGTCACAACTACAGGAGAGGTAAAGTAGATCCAACTTTATTCATAAAAGAGCATAAGAAAAATACTATTGTAGTTCAAATTTATGTTGATGATATAATTTTTGGATCAACTAACAATGATCTTTGTCAAGAGTTTGCCAAGATAATGCAGGGTGAATTTGAGATGTCGATGATGGGTGAATTGGCATTCTGTCTAGGATTGCAAATCAAACAGAACACCGATGATATCTTCATCTCATAATCAAAGTACTGCACTGAATGAATCAAGAAATTTGAACTAGAACATTCAAAGGAAGCAACTACTCCAATGACAACATCTTGCTATCTGGAATAAGATGAAAAATGTAAGGCAGTTGACCAAACCAAATATAGAGGTATGATCGGTTTCCTACTTTATCTTACAGCAAGTAGTCCTGATATTATGCATAGTGTGTGTGTGTGTGTGTGTGCTAGATTTCAGGCTAGTCCTAAGGAATCACATTTAGCTGTTGTTAAAAGAATTTTTAAATACTTAAGAGGAACTAGATCATTTGGTCTTTGGTACCCCTCAGGAGCTTCACCTAGCATTATAGGATATTCATATTCAGATTATGGAGGATGTAAACTGGACAGGAAAAGTACAAGTGGGACATGTCATCTACTTTGTTGTTCACTTGTTTCTTGGTACTCCAAGAAACAAGCTTGTGTAACTCTATCCACAATTAAAGCTGAGTTGCAGGTAGATGTTGTGCCCAAATTCTTTGGATGAAACACCAGTTAGAAGATTACAACATTTTCCTAGATCACATTCCCTTAAAATGTGATAGTACTAGTGCAATAAATCTCACTAGGAACCCTATAATGCATTCTAGGACTAAGCATATAGAGATTTGACATCATTTTATTAGAGATCATATTTAAAAAGGAGATTGCATAATAGAATTCATAGATACCACCCATCATTTAACTGATATATTTACCAAACCATTACTTAGATATAGGTTTTATGAGCTAAGACGGGTCTTGGGTATCCTAAATATTGTCTCCTTAATATGATGTTTTTCTCTATGTCATCTTGTGTTGCTAAGTGATTTTTACTTACTGTCATAACTGATTATAACATATCATAATCAATTATAGTGTGGCATAAAGTTATTCTTTTGGCTCTGGAATAATCGATTATGGACTAATATAATTGATTGTGTTGTTTCTATATATGTTGTCATAATCGATTATGTTGTTTATATATGTGCTGCTATAATCAATTATGTTTTCTTCTAAAGTATGGTTTCTACTCTATCATAATCGATTATGACGCGATTTTTTTTATATTCTTTTCAGAAACCCTATTATTTTTCTCTCCCATGCTTGCCTCATTTATGCACCAACTCCCTGCACCTCTCTGTCATTTTTTTTATTTAATCACCTTTGGAACCCAAAATTGAAGTTTGAATTTGAAATTTGAAAAGTTCAAATTGAAGTTTGAATTGAAGTTTGAAAATTGAAAATTGAATTTAAAATTTTGAAACCCTAAACAAACCATATCTTTCTTTCTATTTAAGTTCTTTTCTCTCTTCATTTTCCTTCAACACTCCACCATTCCAACCTTCATTCTCTTCTGGTTTTTGCCTTTCCCTTTCACTCTCTAAGTTTCATATTTTCATTACCTTTCTTCCTTCTTCATCATCATGTCTTCCTCTAGCAGCCAAAGAAGTAATTTGACCACAAGTAGAAGAGGGAAGGAGACTGCCCAGTCTTCAGCACCTGTCAGGTCCAACAACTTATCTGGTTGGATCTCTGATGACGATCTTCAAGACAGGTTTCTACAATCCTTCAAAGACAGGAAGTTAATTCCTCTAAAACAATTGTCTCTAGATTTCTTCTGTTATAAAGGTTTCTCTTTTCAAGAGCTTTTAGCAAATCAAGGTCTCTCCACATTTCTGGAGTTAGGAAGTGGAGACCACACTGAAAAACTCTACTATCCTGATTTGATAAAGTTATTTTACATTAATTTGAACTAGGATGAGGATGACCTCTATTATTCTCGGGTGAAAGGTGTTGATATCGGGCTAGACAACGATATCTGGCTAAACGTGGCTGGAGTTCCCACCAATGTTGGTGTGGACATCACTGAAGGTTTTGAAGGTTTCAACAAAATGCAAGTCTATCAGAGTTTTCTTCGGGATGAAAATGTTGGTAATATTGGCTTATACAAGACTGACCCCATGAGGGTGAATGAACGTCTGCTGGCATATGCGCTGAGTTGGATCATTTGTCCTGGCGGAACAAATCATGCCTAGTTGACTACTAAGGACATACTTCTCCTTTATTATATCACAAGTAGAATATCTCTCAACTGGTCAACCATCATAACTTCACACTTGTGCACGACTAGTTGTCTACACTCTCATCTGCCATATGCTCATTTCATTTTGAAGATTTTGGTCTACACGGGTGTAGATGTCTCCAATGAGAGACATGTCATGCTAGATAGTAGCAGTACAGTTGGTCAGAATGTGCTACACTAGATGGGTCTGCACAAACCAGATGACTCTTGGGTCCCTTAGGACGAACCCTTTCATATTGAAAGACCAGCGGTAATGGAACAAGACGTGCCTCATCCTCCTCCTGCCCAAGATGACTACATGACAATGCTGCGAAGTATGCAGCAGTGGCAGTTAGATTTTTCTGTCATTCAGGATCAAAGATACGCATCTCAACAATAGTGGCAAGTGGATTTTGCAGCTGCTTAAGAACAGAGGTGTTCCATTCAACAAAAAAAATTATGAAGACCTGAATGCTTACATGCATCAAAGTGTGGATGCCATGACTTCCTCCATCCGCAGAGGTTTTCAGGATATTGATGGTTGTCTCTCGTCAATTGAAAGGACCATAAGGGAATCCCAGGTGCAAAATGACGACGACGAGGATGATATTTAGTTCCTAGGACTTCCTTGATGTTGTTGCATTTGATGTTCTTTCTTGAATTAGATGTAGTACCTTTGTCTGTGATGCACTAGTTCATTTTCCTTGGTTTAAAAATATCCCTTGCAATGTTTTTTTCATGATTATCAATGAAACAGGGAGAGATTTTGATGAATTAAAATCTATGTGAAATTCATTCCTAATTTTGAATTAAATAGGGGGAATTAGGGGGAATTTTGCTCAAGATAAGTAAGGGGGAGTTTTGTTATTGGCATATCTAGGGGAGTTAATATGTGCTAATATGTACTAATCTGTGTTAATATATGCTAATTTGTGTTAATCTGTGCTAATCTGTGCTAATCTTGATATGGGTATATAGAGTCAAACATTTTAAATTCATTTCAGGTGTTTCCTTGATCATCATAAAAAAGGGGGAGATTGAAAGCACTATTGGGGAGATTGATAGCAATGTGAAACATTTTCCTACATTCTGAAGAAGATGATTTTGATGAAGATTCAAGTAAACACCATTCAAGATTTATGCAAGCCCAAAGACTAGATAGATGAAAGCAATGAGGGGGAGATTGATGGCAATGTGAAACATGTTTCTACATTCCCAAGAGCTGATTTTAATGATGATTTAAGTCAACAACATTAAGACTCAAGCAAACCCAAGATATGATTTGATAAAGATTCTATTCAAGATTCAAGCAAGCCCAAGATGATTCCTAAAGACTAGATAGATTCTTAGAATACTGGATATGAAGTTACAAGTTGATGAAGTAATATTATGCATAAGCCTCCAAAGCACAAGTGTCATGAAATTTCGTAACATGATATTTTTCACTGTCATAATCAATTATGATGCATCAGAAATGGAAAAACGATTTTCTCTATGTCATAATTGATTATAATGGTAACATAATCGATTATGGCAGTTCAAATTTGAAAAATATCCGTTTTGAAGAATAAATATTTTTTAATACATCCTTATTTTTTCTCTACGAAAATATTAATGTCCAACGACCATTTTCTGATGTTATTTTTCTATTTAATTAAGTTTTGATGGAAAATAAACACACAATTACAGAATTCGAAAATACAATTTACATTCAATCAATTTTGAGAAAAGAATTCTGAGCAAGACAACAGAGATATTGAAAGTAATGAAGATCAAATTATGTCTGAGGATGAGGAAGACAATGATGAAGAAGATGAGCAAGGTCAAATTCCTTTCTCTCCAGCTGCTGCAGAGGTTCCCGAATCCACCAGTGGTCAAGCTTCATATGAAAATATGGAAATCATCCCCTACATGGAGCAGCCTGACTGTGGGGCTCCTCTGTCTCAATTTGAAAGGACAATGCTTTCTCAAATGGCCACAATGCAGGAAAACCAGAGAAAGCATATGCAGATGACATATCAACATTTTCAGTAGACCAACAATCAGTTCACAACCCTTGGAAACCAGATTGCTGATATCTACACCAAACTGGAAGATATGCAGCTCAACCAAGGAAACTGGGATGACTGAGTTTTTTTTTTTGGACAAAAATGGTCCATTCTTATCTTTTTTTTATTTACGTCATATTTCTTTTGCTTTTAATTTTCTTTTATGGACTATAATATTAACTGGTTATTAACCAGAAACAATCCTTTTAGCTTTGCTTAATATAATGTAGGTTTTAAGTCGAATCAAGAAAACCTAGACAGAATTTAACATAGATCCCTGATAATTTTAGCTGATACAAAATGAATTTAATTGATTAAATCGATTAAAAGAAACACTTACATAGGAAATTCACAACAAAATAATCGATTTAACTGCGTATCAATCGATTAGAATCTATATGTCATATATTTGTATCAACTAAAACTAGTTTACATCAGTTAAATTAGCTAAATAAGATACTATTCTGATTTTGATAAATCTATTGGTTAAAATTTAATCGATGTAGTTGATATTATTGTAAAACATTTTTCAAAATGATCGGTTTTACAAAATTTGCACTAGATTAGCCATGATATATACATCAAACATTACTAAGTTTTCAAAACTGGTTGCTTTAATCGATACAAACAAGTTTTAAATCGATTAAAAGCACTTATACAACATTTTTCTTTACTGTTTTAATCGATTAAATGTCAATTTAATCGATTATATCAACTTATGTTTTAAACTTTCAAATTTCATCACTGTTTTAATCGATTAAAACTTTATTTCAATCGATTAAATCCATTAACAATAACTTTTTAATCGATTTTGTCTTGTTTTTAATCGATTTTTACTCTGGGAAGAAAAATTAAAGGCTTTAGTTAATGGTTGTTCTTGTAACATGCTACTAAAGCATGGTTCCCTTATCTTTACACGTGTTAATTGTATTCATTACAAACGTGTTAATGAAGATAAGTTTGAATCAACTTTGATTAGTCTTCACATGAGTAAGGTATCGTATCCATATTTTTACTGTTTTCAAAATCTAAAAACCTGATATATATCATGCATAGTTTTGTTCCTCTGTTCCCTATTTTTGATGAAGTCAAAAGGGGGAGAAATAATTGTTTTACTTTTGATCAATTTAGGGGGAGAAATAATTCTTTATTTAGGGGGAGCAGCAATTTAGGGGGAAAAATGGATAAACTGATTAATTTTTTATTAACTAATCTATTTTATCAAGTGACTTCTTCTGCAGAGTTATTTTTCAAAGTGATGTTTATCTTCATCAAATAGGGGGAGACTGAAAGTAATGAAGATCTTATTGAATTACTTTGGCAAAGATCTTGTTGATTTGATGAAGTCAAGAATGGAGTCAAAGGCTACTTTGTGGCAATCAAAGGTCACTTGGATAAAAGAGTAGAAGGATTAGTGATTAGTGTGTCTGCAGCTCTGCTTAGGTATAATCAGTTTTATCTCTCTGCTGCATGAGGTTTCTTCATTTAAAAGATTTTGCAAATGCCTCAAAAAAATGTTTTAACGGTTAAAAACAAAGTATTTTGATAAAAGCTTTCTTAAACAACTATTTTAACTAATAGCATATAAGCTTTATCAACTAAAATGTTCTTCACACTTTTATAACATGATTTTAACTAATATAACTTCGAAATAACCGATTGTTTTCGTTAAAGGAAGTTTTGAAAACCTTCAGTCAGTATTTTAACTGATACAGTTTCGAAATAACCGATTAAAATCACTTAAAATGTTCAGAGAAGTGTTCTGGCAGTATTTTAATCGATACAACTTCGAAATAATCAATTAAAACCACTTGGAGTACTGTTTGACCAATCAGAATGAGCATATGACCGATCAGAACCAGATATGATCGATCAGAATTGAGTTATGACCGATCAGAATTATTTGAATCGATTAAAATTGTGTTTCAATCGATTAAAACAACTTAAGAAAATTTGTACTAAGCGTTTTAATCGATTAAAATAGATTTTTATCAGTTAAAATAACTTGGAAAAGTTTATAAGAATGATTTGCTGTATTTTAATCGATTGAAAGATGAAACAATCGATTAAAATAGATTAGAAGATTTTTTGTAAAGAGTTTTAATTGATATAAACATTGGCATATCAGTTTAAACAAATCTGGAAACGTTTTAATGGATTAAAAGAAGATTTAACAGATTAAAATAAGACTTTTAACAGATTAAAAGATTATTTTAACAGATTAATTAAACCAGCAGTTTTGAAAATCTTCTATATAAATAGAATTGCTTGATCTTTTTATACATCATCTGAAATACATCTTTTAACAATCAATCAAGCAATCAAAAGTGCTCTTTCAAGAAAGAATCACGCTAGTTTTTGTGAAGTTCATCAAAGTTCTTTCTTGAGGCAAAATTGCATTCTTTTGGAGAAGAAACACATATTGCAGAACTGCATTAAACTGGTTTGAGCGTTCTAAGTTTCTTCTGTTTGTTTCTTTACTTTCTTTTACTATATTGTGGGCGCCTGGAATTGTGGGCACTGGTTTCTGTAGCTAGAATTTGGCTGCAGGGTAGGTCAAGGACTGGAATTTGGTTCTTGGTGAAAGGTTAGGTGCAGGAACTGGAATTGTGGTTCTTGTGGTAGATTGAGTGTAAGGTTAAGGTTGTAATCTGTAAAACATTCAATCTAGTGGAACCCAGCTGGAATTTGGCTGGAGACTGGACGTAGCCCTGGGATTGGGTGAACCAGTATAAACCTTGGTGATATCTTTCTAAACCTTTCTCTTCTTTAATTTTGTGACTGCATTTATTTTTGATTGCTTGCTATGTATGATTCAAGAACTGGTCAGATTTCTTAATCTTTGAAATAGATAATCTGTTAATTGCGAAAATCTTTCAAAGATCAATTCACCCCCCCTCTTGATCTCAGCCTATATTACTAACAGATATTTTACATGTTTTGAGAAAACCCTCTTCTCCATTGCCTACTGTGCTTTCATTGTTAATCACACTTGTTCTTGGAGGTTGACATTCTACAGGCTTCTGCAATTTGTTGTCTCCATTACCCAGGTGTGACTGTTCTTATTTTATTACCTTCTTTCTTTGTGGGCTTAGGTGGTTGATTGTTATATTCCCTGTTTAGGGTTTAAGTAGTCACTGTCATTCTGTTGTTTTTTTTTTGTTTCCTGTGTGGAAACTGTTCATCCCTTTGATTTGTTCAGGGAGGTGTTTTCATCCTTTGATTTGTTCAAAGGAGGTGTTCATCCCTAGTGGGATTCTAGGGAGGTGTTCATCGTTAGTGAGATTCTAAGGAGGTGTGTTCATCCTTTGATTTGTTCAGAGGAGGTGTTCATCCCTAGTGGGATTCTAGGGAGGTGTTCATCCTTAGTGGGTTTCTAAGGAGGAGATTGTCTTTTGAATTAATTTGCTTTTTGCTGAGTTGATTGTAATTTGTGAACTGAATTTAAAAGATAGTGAATTGGGGTCACTCTTGTGTTAAAAGTTGACGGGGAACTGGATGTAGGGTTGGCTATATCCGAACCAGTATAAACCATTGTGTGCTCTTCTCTTTCCTTTATCTTTTTTTCACTACATTACTCTCCGTACGCCCCTAATTTTTATCTCTATCTTTCTCTATCTTGTTGATATTTTATCTCTCTCATTATATCGCTTCCACTTTATCTTTGTTCAATTTGATAATTAAAATTGAATTAATAAATATTGGACATCTTAAAATAAATTGTTAATTTAGCATCTATTTTAATTTGTGCATGTATTCACCCCCCTTCTCTAGATATCATTTTTCTAACAAGTGGTATCAGAGGTTGGTTGGATAAAATATTTCTAAACAATCTATCAAGATGTCTATGCAGAATCAGGTTTGCATGGAAGGAGCCTCAATAAACATACCACCGTTATTTGAAGGAGAAGACTATCAGTTTTGGAAGGCGATATTGGAAATATTTTTACAAATACTAGATTACGGTGTTTGGGATGTTGTACTCAACGGTCCCTACATTCCGATGAGAACAACGAAGTCTGGAGCTGTTCCAAAGACTTTTGACCAATGGACGCC
This sequence comes from Sphenostylis stenocarpa, assembly GCA_963425845.1. Taxonomy (NCBI): domain Eukaryota; kingdom Viridiplantae; phylum Streptophyta; class Magnoliopsida; order Fabales; family Fabaceae; genus Sphenostylis; species Sphenostylis stenocarpa. Next base: position 55,058,174 of record OY731400.1, on the reverse strand, counting down.
GGATGAAAATAAGTGTGCCCAATATGATGTAAGAGCCCGAAATGCTATTATTTCTGCCTTAACTCTTAATGAATTTTTCAGGGTCTCACAATGCAAGACGACAAAAGAAATATGAGACACTCTTGAAGTGACACATGAAGGAACAAATGAAGTAAAACGAGCACGTAAGAACATACTCATCTAGGAGTATGAATTGTTTCAAATGCAGCAAAGTGAAAGCATCATGGATTTCCAGGTTTTCCAGGTACGCTTCACACATATAGTAAATCACTTGAAAGCATTAGGAAAAAGTTTTGACAATGAGGAATTGAACATAAAGATCTTAAAATCCTTAGACAGGAATTGGCAACCAAAGGTCACTACTATTACAGAATCAAAGGATCTCACAGAAATGAATATTGCTACTCTATTTGGAAAGCTGCAAGAACATGAGATGGAGCTACAAAGGTTAAAGAACGGTGAATAGAATCAAACCAAGATAATAACTCTAAAAGAAGAAAAATCTTTACAAGATGAAAGCGAAAATGAAGATAAGTTTTAGGATTCCGATATGTCTCTTTTTGTTAAACAATTTTCTCACTTTATGAATAACAGGAAAAAGAGACAATAAAGAAAAGAGAAAACCAATAGGTACAAGTGCTATAGATGTGGAAAGTTTGACCATATCAAACCAGATTGTCCGGAACTTAAGAAAGAGAAGAAAGATATGAAAGATATGAAAGAGAAGAAGAAAGAGAAGTATGATATCTATAAGAACAAACACAAAACTTATATTGCTTGGGAGGATAATGATTCTTCCACAACACAAGAGAGTTCTTTCGAAAGCAGTGATGAAGAAGAAGAAGCAAATATTTGCTTTATGGCAAAAAGTGATGATGAAGCCTCATCATAAGAAACCTCATCACAAGTAAGCAATACAAAATCCTTAAATGAATATGATGAGTTCTTCAAAGAATATCAAGATATGTATGAAGGTTTTACCAAATTATCTAAGAAATACAATGCACTTAGACAAAAGCTTAATGCATTAGAAAATACTATTGGTATTCTTGAAAAAGAAAATAAGTGCTTAAAGAAAGATGTTGAGAAATTTAAAACTTTGTCTAAAAATAAAGAAGTTGATAAACCTTGTGAAAATTGTAATCATTTGGAAAATGAGATTTTCAAGTTAGAGAAAATAATAAGCAAGTTTTCAAAATCTTTTGAAAATCTTGATTCTATATTAGGTTATCAAAGAGGGAATTCTAGCAAAGCTAGACTTGGTTACAAACCCAAAGAAAGTCTAGAACCTCATAAAACTATTTTTGTGAAAGAGTTAAGGAAAATAGGTGTGAAACCAGTTTCAAAAACTTTAAGAAACTCATTTAGACCTTTTCAAAGAAAACCAACATGTTTTTATTGCATGAAATTAGGTCATACATCAAATAGATGTTACATAAAGCATTTTGGTATATCTAATGGAAAATATGAATGGGTGCCTAAAGGGTCAAAACATTTATACATGTCTAGATGATAGTTTGAGCATCTAATAGATTATGAATTTTCGGAAATTGTTTTTCTTGCTGTCATAATCAATTATATTGATTCTGAAGGTGTTGTGATAATCAATTATTATATCAAGGTTCTATTATTTTATCCTTATTCTTTTGGCAGAGACTTGTGATTCTACTAACCTTCTTAAGGACCCAAAAATTATTAAAGGGTAACTAGATTTGTATGTTGATGTTACAGATAATTATCAAGGATAAGAAATCAATGCAGGTTATTAGAGCTAAATGGGTGTACAGGAACAAGCTAGATGAACAGGGAAATATTACAAAGATAAGTTTATTATTGTCTCCCACGCCTCTGCATTGAATATCTGCAATTATCTGTCGCATAAATTTGATTGTTAACTGTCGCCGCCGTCCGTTTCGACGTTTAGGGACATCTCGAACGTTTATGCGAGTAGTCGTGAAAAGATGGTTTAGACTCGCGTTTTATTTTAAAATGTGTTCATTGCTCCCGAGGTGCTCAACAACTGAACTATCCTCTAATAAAAACAAGGTTTTCGTAAAAGGGTTCTTATGGAGTCGCCACCAATATTTTGACCATAAACATTGGAAAAGGATAAAAAGGCATTGATTTTAAGAAAAACCAAATTTGGCCATTATAACCAGAGTTAGGTAAGAGAGTTAGTTACGCGTGGGGAAGGTGTTAGCACCCCACGACGCCCCTTTCGGGTTCCCTATGACAGATTAATTCATAAAGTAAAGATTAAGAGAAATTACGCTATTACCCTATTTTATTATACAATATTAAAAAATGGCTATCTACATGATTCTATTTTCTATTGCATACATAAAGCAATAAATAAAGCAATAAAAGAGAAGAGAAGTGAAAAGAACCTCCGTAGCAAGCTTTTTATTATAACTCTTCAACTGTGAGGATGCGTTTTGGCAATCCCCTGCACTACAAGGACTCTCCTCCCCGAATACAGGACCGACTCTACTAAAATTCTAAGAAGAATTGAATGCCGAAAGAAAATTCATTAACCGATTGTTACCTTATAGGCAATCGAAGAGTTCATTCGAAAGAGGGAGAGAAGAGAAGAGTGAGGTGTGTGTAAAAGTTGCAAATGAGGCCCCTATTTATAGTTTTTTCGCTACCAGGACCTCGGGACGGCCGTCTATGCTGGGATGATTGTCTGGGACATCGGGACAACCGTCTCGGAAGTGGGACAGCCGTTTGGGAAGTGAGACAACCGTCCCAAGTGTAAAAATGGGTGTGGGACAGCCGTCTGGGAAGTGGGATGGCCGTCCCAAACCCCCTAACAACATTTTCTTACCTTTTTCTTATTTTTTTGAGTCTAGAAAGCTCTCCTATCCTCACATGGAGCCTAGTGAACATTAATAGGGGCCCAATGATGCCTTGTTCATCTTCAAACAGAGGATCTTTGACCTTCATTGAGAGGTCGAACAAGATTTGGGGTCTACATTAACCAACTTAGAAATATGAAAGTTTGAATTTAGAAAAATTGAATTTATGAAAATTTGAAATTATTAAAATTTGAAATTTGAAAGTTTTAATTTTTGAAATTTTGAAATTTGAAATTTTGAATTTTGAAAATTTGAAATTTGAAAGTTTTAAAATCCAAAAGTTTGAAATTTGAAAGTTTTTAAATTTAAAATTTTGAAATTTGAAAGTTTAAAATTTGAAAGTTTAAAATTTGAAAGTTTGAAATTTGAAGTTTAAATTCAAAATTTGAAGTTTGAAAATTGAAATTTGTTGCAATTTGAATTCGAAATTTGAAATTTGGAATATGAGTGAATTTAAATTTGAATTTGAAAGTTGCATCAATAAGAAGACTACAATTTCGAAATTACTGCATTATATTCCATTATCTCTGCAATAATTTCATTCCCCTATCTTTCTCTCTCTTCATTTGTCTTGGGTATCCTAGATATTGCCTCCTTAATATGATGTTCTTCTCTATGACATTTTGTGATGCATTATCTTCTCTGCCTTGTTTTATATGATAATTTGTGCAAATTTGTGCTCAAGTTCTATTGCAATATTTTTCATAATTATCAATAAAATAGGGAGAGATTTTGATGATATTAATCTATGTGAAACAGGGGAAGATTTTTTTTCTCTTGAAATAATTTTTTATGATTATCAATGAAAGAGGGGAAGATTTTTTGATGAATTAAAATCTGTATGAAATCCATTCCTAATTCTGAATTAAACAGGGGAAGTTAGGAAAAGTTTTGCTCAGATGAGTTAGGGAAAACTTTGTTATTAACATATCTAGGGGAGTTTAAATATATTGTGCAAATTTGTGCTAATCTTGAGCTAGCTATATAAAGTCAAACATTTTAATTTATTTCAGGTGTTTCCTTGATCATCATAAAAAAGGGGGAGATTGAAAGTAATGAGGGGGAAGTTGATGGTAATGTGAAACATGTCTCTACATTCCCAAGAGTTGATTTTGATGATTATTCAAGTCAACAACATTCAAGACTCAAGAAAACCCAAGAAGACTAGATAAAGTCTTAGAATACTGGATATGGAAATACAAGTTGATGAAGTAATATTATGCATAAGCCTCCAAAGCACAAGTGTGATAAAATTTCATAATATGATATTTTTCACTGTCATAATCAATTATGATGCATCAGAAATGGAAAAATAATTTTCTTTATGTCATAAATTATTATACTGGAAACATAATCGATTATGGTAGTTCAAATTTGAAAAATATCCGTTTTGAATAATAAATGTTTTTTAATACATCCTGATTTTTTTCTCTACGAAAATATTAATGTCCAACGACCATTTTCTAATGCTATTTTTCTATTTAATTAAATTTTGATGGAAAATAAAAAACACACAATTACAGAATTCGAAAAATACAATTTACATTCAATCAATTTTGAGAAAAGAATTCTGAGCAAGACAACAGAGATATTTTATATGTTTTGAGAAAACCCTCTTCTCCATTGCCTACTGTGCTTTCATTGTTAATCACACTTGTTCTTGGAGGTTGACATTCTACAGGCTTCTACAATTTGTTGTCTCCATTACCCAGGTGTGACTGTTCTTATTTTATTACCTTCATTCTTTGTAGGCTTAAGTGGTTGATTGTTAAATTCCCTGTTTAGGGTTTAAGTAGTCACTGTCATTCTGTTGTGTTTTTTTTTGTTTCTTGTGTGGAAACTGTTCATCCCTTTGATTTGTTCAGGGAGGTGTTTTCATCATTTGATTTGTTCAGAGGAGGTGTTCATCCCTAGTGGGATTCTAGGGAGGTGTTCATCCTTAGTGAGATTCTAAGGAGGTGTGTTCATCCTTTGATTTTTTCAGAGGAGGTGTTCATCCCTAGTGAGATTCTAGGGAGGTGTTAATCCTTAGTGGGTTTCTTAGGAGGTGATTGTCTTTTGAATTAGTTTGCTTTTTGCTGAGTTGATTGTAATTTATGAACTGAATTTAAAAGATAGTGAATTGGGGTCACTCTTGTGTTAAAAGTTGATGGGGGAACTAGATGTAGGGTTGACTATACTCGAACCAGTATAAACTACTGTATGTTCTTCTCTTTCCCTTATCTCTTTTTCACTGCATTACTCTTCTTACGCCCCTTATTTTTATCTCTATCTTTCTCTATCTTGTTGATATTTTATCTCTCTGATTATATTGCTTCCGCTTTATCTTTGTTCAATTTGATAATTAAAATTGAATTAATAAATATTGGACATCTTAAAATAAATTTTTAATTTGACATCTATTTTAATTTATGCATCTATTCACCCCCTCTAGATGCCATTTGTCTAACAATAGAATCTTAAAACACTGGATATGAAGGTATAAGTTGATGGAGTAGTATTTTGCATAAGCCTCCAAAATACAAGTGTGAAACAATTTTCGTATTATGACAATTTTCCCTGTCATATTTGATTATAAGAGGTTTATAATCGATTATGAGAGGTTCATAATTGATTATGTCAACAAATGAAGCAATTGTTTTTTAATCTTACTGTCATAATCAATTATGTAAGTACCATAATCAATTATGATGTATTAGAAATGAAAAATTGATTTTTCCTCTATCATAATCGATTATGCAAGTAACATAATCGATTATGACACTTAGAATTTGAAAAATATATCAATTTTTGAAGAATAATAACTTTTAAAAACATCCTGATTTTTTTCTACGAATTAATTATTGAGAAATGACCATTTTAGATTTTTATTCTGACATATTCAATGTTATTTTCCTATTTAAATTAATTTTGATGAAAAATCAAATACACAGAATTTGAATACACAATTAACAGAAAATCAGTTTTGAGAAAATCATTATGAACAAGGAAACAAAGACATTTTACATTTTCTGAGAAAATCCTTTCTCTATTGCCTTCGGTGCTTTTATTGTTAATCATACTTGTTCTTAGAGCTATCATTCTACAGAGTTTTACAATTTGTTGTCTCCATTATCAGGTGTGACTGTTCTTGTTGAAATTCTTATAACTTAGGGTTTCCTTTGTGGGAACTGCTCATCCTTTGATTTGTTCAGAGGAGGTGTTCATCTCAAGTGGGATTCTTGAGAGGTGTGTTGTTGAGTTCATCCTTTGATTTGTTCAAAGGAGATGTTCATCTCAAGTGGGATTCTTGAGAGGTGTGTTTCTGTCTTCATCCTTTGATTTATTCAGATGAGGTGTTCATCTCTAGTAGGATTCTAGAGAGGTGTTTATCTTTTTAAATAATTTTATGATTTACTCGGTTCTTCTACAAAATTTATTGTAATTTGTAAACTGAATTTTAAAGATAATGAATTGGGTTGTCTCTCTCGTATTAAAGGTGACATGTACTTATCTTTCCAAACCAGTATAAAGTGTAAACTGTAATTTATAGGGTTGGTTTGACCCAAACCAGTATAAATTACTGTATGCTCTTATCTTTTCCAATATCTTTTTTATTATTTTATTGCTTTCGCTTTATCCATTTTCAATCCGATAATTAAAATCGAATTAACAAATTATTGGACATCTCAAATAAATTTTTAATTTGTGCATCTATTCACCCCTCTAGATGTCATTTGTCTAACAACAATATCTTTTGAAATTTTAAACTTAAAATAAAATAATAAGTAAGAATTATTAGATATATTGTACTTATTATTTTATAATTTTGATAAAATGTTTATAATAAGTTTTAAAAAATTATTAATTAAAATTTTAATTAGTTTATAATTTTTATTTTATTTATATATATATTTAATAAAAAATATATGCTTAAAATTATTTATAAAAAAATACACAGATTAAATATAATTTAATATTTGATTTAATTGAACTTAAATAATATATATATATATATATATATATATATATATATATATATATTAATAATAATAAATTTTATTTCACAATTGTAAATATAGTTTCTCCTATAAAATAATATCTAAAAAAATACATATAAAAAAATCAATAGATATTCATTTTTTTTAATTTTACCCTATAACTTAAGATTATAAATATTTAAATCATATAAATGATAATAAATATTAATAAAAATGAACAAATTAATGAATAACTAATAATTATTCATAATATTTTTTAGATGTTTTATGATTAAAAAAATATATCTCATTAACCTTATTATGAAAAATCTTTTGAGATAAAAACCTATTGAAGGAAAAAAGACTATATAATCTTTTGATCAAAGTTACTCATTTTTTCCTTTCATGTAAATCATCATCATTGAAATGATAAAATCCAATCTTATGAATCAATTGTTTAAATACTCTTCTAGATAAAGATCTTGTAAATAAATTTGTTAAATTTTCACATGAATGAACCTTTTGAATTTCTATATTCTTATTCTTTAAAAAATCATGAGTAAAAAAATAATTTTGAAAGTATATGCTTCATTATGTCTCTTTTAATATATTTTTCTTTTAACGGATAATAATGTATATTTTCATATACTATGTTGATGTGAGTTTTGTCACAAATAGACCAGAAGTTTCTTATATTTGTTGATGATGTTAGTAAATTTTCTCCATAATTTGTTAATGTTGTTGTTATGGTTTGTTTCACATATTACCATAAAATTATAATAACTACTTATGAACAAATATCTTATTATTAAGAATAGTGACAACTTATGAACAAATATATTGTTTATCATTGACAACTATGAAAATCTAACAAATAACTTGCATTCGCATACAAATAACTTGCATATATATAACTCATTAGATTTGATTATGAAACACTTGAATAAAATAATTTCATTAGTCAAGATAAGGAAATACATGTGTTGCTATATTCAAATGTTTTCTTATAAATTAAGAGTTATATCTTACTAATAAATTTTAAAGAAATGTCATATCAATTTTATTATAGTTAACAAGATATATTAGTACCTTATGGTAAAAAACAATTCTTCATTTTTTTTTTGAGGTCTAAAAGGATCTTTGTTTATATCTAAAGACCTTATCACCATTAAAGTATATAATGAATATGATTTATTTATATAAAACCTTTAAAGTCCCTACTTAAATACTCCACATTAACTAAATCATTCATATTCAAAACCAATATATGGGAGACAATTTAAGAAGAAAAGGAGTACTATAAAAGTATCTCTATTTAAATAGTAAATTTCTATAACAAACAAAACTTTATCCTTACAAAATCTTTTATCTCAAATTCATTCTATAAAAAAAGTAATTATCTTTGTAAGTTGTTTTAGGAGTTTTAACATAAACAACAAGTAAACAAATTCATATTTCAGATAAATGATAAAATGAGATCATTTTTATTTCTTTCTTGTAAAACAAAACACGTAAGCAATTATACCACATGCATCTTAGTTTCTTAAATTCATAAATGGACTTATTTAACTTGATTAATTAATCCCCTCTATAATTTGCATCATTTGACAAATTAAAATTGAGTTTCGTATAAATATCATTTTCAAAAAAAACCATACAAATAAGTTATAACAACATCTGTTAGATGTAAATTGAATCATGTAAAAATAAATTAAATAAATATCTACAAGTATTTGCATCAATGAAAAGTGATTAAAAAATCAATATGGGGTATGGTGAAAATTTATTAAATAATCAATTATGTTTTATATATAAAAGTTTCACCATTTTCATTTCTCTTATACACAATGAGTCACATGTATCTAATTGTTTTAACACCTTTAGGTATATGGGCTATAAATCCAAAATTCTTTCATTTATCAAGAGAGACTAATTCTTTTTTATATCATCATTTAGTCCTATACTATAAGAGGAAAAATATCATTAATATTGATTCCACCTGTTCCTTATTATTTCACTAATGACATAATTAATTGATGAAACTAATATATTAATTATGTCAAATGAATATTTCCATCCTTAATTGATTCATTTTATCTTTTAGATGAAGATTCTTACATTTTGGAACCATTGAATTATCATATATGTCATGTTTGAGACTTTTTACGGTATTAGAATATTTGACTAAGACACCAATTATAAATTGACAATTGAGACATATGAATTTGTCATTATATTTTGAGTCAATAAATACATTTTGTATTTGATTAACTAAGTTTTATAAATAAATTATCTTTCTAATATCTAGTTCACCTTAATTTTGGAAAATTAACATAATCATCATTATATAATATAATGATAATTCATATCAACTAATATTTTTCCAACTATTTATTCTTTCCTTAATGTTGAAAATTTTATTTTTCAAACTCACAATTCACAAATTTACTGTAAAAGAACATTTAGTTAATGGTTCAAAATATTTTATTATTAATAAAATCATTACAAGAAAAAAACATTTTAGCGACCGAAAAAATCGGTCGCTAATGGCAAAAATCGATCGCTAATCAGTTAGCTGACCGAAATTAGCGACCGAAATGCATAGTCGCAAAAAGCCCGAGTCGCTAATGTGTTAGCGATCGATTTTATTTCGGTCGCAAAATAGCGACCGAAATTAATATATCAAATTGGTCACTAAATCGGTGACAAAGTTAAAAAATAGCGACCGATTTAAATCGGTCGCTAAATCATTGAAAAAGTTAAAAAAATAGCGATCGATTTAAATCGATCGCTAAATCAATAACAAAATTAATTATTTTTATTTATTTACATTTTTAATTATATTTATTATTTATTTCCCCTATGAAACTCCAACCACTGAACTACTAGGATTTTTTAATAATAACTTACAAATAAATTATATTTATATACAAATAAATGTCTATCCGTATAAATATATAAATATAAAATCTATAAATAAAAATATATTTATATATTTTAATATATATTTAAATATTAATACATTGATATATTTATATATTGATATATTTAAATATTGATATATTTATATATTGATATATTTATATATTGATATATTTATATCTTTATATTTTTATATATATTTATATATTTATATCTTTATATTTTTACATATATTTATATCTTTCCATATTTATATATTTATATATAAAGATATTAGTTTTGTATACAAATAATATTATACTATTAGTATAGTATACAAATTATATATTAGTATAGTATAGTATACAAATTATTAGTTTTGTAATTTATACACTATAAAAATAAATTACAAATATTATAACATAATGGTATATTAATATAATATAATATATTTGTATTCTAATTTTTAATTAAACTAAAATTACGCTAATAATGTATAATAATATATGAGGGGATAATATTGATATATATATATATATATATATATATATATATATATATATATATATATTAATATATATATATATATATTTATATTTATATTTATATATTTATATATTTATATATTTATATAATGATATATTTATATATTAATATATTTATATTTTGATATATATATATATATATATATATATTTATTTATATCCTTATACATTTATATCTTTATATATTTGAAAAAAAGATAAAAATTTAAATATTAAATTTTAAAAATAATATTATATTTTTAAAAATAAATATTAGAAAAGATTTAAAAATATATATAAATTATATTTACATGTACAAAATATTAAAGATATATATTTATATCTTTACATATTTATATCTTTATATCTTTACATATATTTATATCTTTATATCTTTACATATATTTATATCTTTATATCTTTATATATTTACATCTTTATATATATATATATATATATATATATATATATATATATATCTTTATATATTTATAAAATCTATAGATACAAATATATTTATATATTTTAATATATATTTAAATATTGATATATTGATATATTGATATATTTATATATTTATATATTGATATATTGATATATTTACATATTTATATATTTATATATATTTATATATTTATATATTTATATATTTATATACTAATATACCATTATATTATTTTCATTGTATATAAATTACAAAACTAATAATTTTTAAAAAATTTAATGATAATTTTTTTAACTTATATATCAGAAAATATTTTTTAATACTTTAATAAATATAACTTTTTTTAAATATTTTCATTAATTTAAAGTATAACTTTTAATATTTTTTAGTATTTTTTTAAATGTAGATATCTTTAATATTTTGGACATATAAATATAATTTATACATGTTTTTAAACCTTTTTCTAATATTTGTTTTTAAAAATATAACATCATTTTTAAAATTTTATAGATTTATTTCCAATCTATAATTTGAGTTTTTAAAAATGTTTATTTCCAATCTATAATTTGACAGTAAATCACATAGAAATGTATTATATGTTATTTTGAATATTTTGAAAATTTAATTGATCATCATCAAAACTTACATTAACTATTTTTTTGAATATTATGTTTTTAAATTTGGTAATACGTGAAAACGTTTCAGAAAGCAAAATGTTAAATACTTTTAAATATTAAAATTGACTTTATAAAAAATTAGGAAAAAAATTAATCAAAAAGAGTTCAAAAATGTATAATAATATTTTCAGTTTTAGTTTAATTATATTTTTCATTCTCAAAGTAGAAAAATATATTGTAATTATTTTAATTTAATAAAATATAATTTAAATTTTTAATACTAAAATTAAAAGATTAAATAATAATAAATTTAATTCTTTAAATTTAGTATTTAGAAACTAAAATTATAGTTTCTCTGTTTTAAAAAATTAAAATAAATATTTAAAAATAAAAATCAAAACTATTATTATGTTAAATTTATTAAAAGTATAATTAAATCTCTATTTTCTTCAATTTTTCTTTTTTTAACTTCTCAATTCTGCATTTTTGTCAATTCCATCATTATATTATCATCCTCATCTCCTCTCATGTTCTACTTTATGTTTACAATAATTAATATTCTTAAATAATTTATATTTTTATTTATAATTTTTTAATATATATTTGAGAAATTAATCAATTATAATCTATTATTTGAAAAACTAATAAATTCTAATCAATTATTAAGAAAACTAATCGATTATAATTAATTATTTGAAAAAATTATCCAATATGATCGGTTATTTGAAAATGTAATCGATCATAATGGTTGTATATGATAGCGGTTCCACTAGAACCGCTCTTACAAGTGAACATCTAATAGCGGTTAAACCTTAACCGCTATCTAAAATACAGATTTAGATAGCGGTTAACGTGGAACCGCTATCTAAAATATAGTTTATATTAACTATTTTTTTTAATATTATGTTTTTAAATTTGGTAATACAGAAAACATTTCAGAAAGCAAAATGTTAAATACTTTTAAATATTAAAATTGACTTTATAAAAAATTAGGAAAAAAGAAATTAATCAAAAAGAGTTCAAAAATGTATTATGATATTTTCAGTTTCAGTTTAATTATATTTTTCATTCTCAAAGTAGAAAAATATATTGTAATTATTTTAATTTAATAAAATATAATTTAAATTTTTAATACTAAAATTAAAAGATTAAATAATAATAAATTTAATTCTTTAAATTTAGTATTTAGAAACTAAAATTATAGTTTCTCTATTTTAAAAAATTAAAATAAATATTTAAAAATAAAAATCAAAACTATTATTATGTTAAATTTATTAAAAGTATAATTAAATCTCTATTTTCTTCAATTTTTCTTTTTTTAACTTCTCAATTCTGCATTTTTGTCAATTCCATCATTATATTATCATCCTCATCTCCTCCCATGTTCTACTTTATGTTTACAATAATTAATATTCTTAAATAATTTATATTTTTATTTATAATTTTTTAATATATATTTGAGAAATTAATCAATTATAATCTATTATTTGAAAAACTAATCAATTCTAATCAATTATTTAGAAAACTAATCGATTATAATTAATTATTTGAAAAAATTATCCAATATGATCGGTTATTTGAAAATGTAATCGATCATAATGGTTGTATATGATAGCGGTTCCACTGGAACCGCTCTTACAAGTGAACATCTAATAGCGGTTAAACCTTAACCGCTATCTAAAATACAGTTTAGATAGCGGTTAACGTGGAACCGCTATCTAAAATATAGTTTATATTAACTATTTTTTTTAATATTATGTTTTTAAATTTGGTAATACAGAAAACATTTCAGAAAGTAAAATGTTAAATACTTTTAAATATTAAAATTGACTTTATAAAAAATTAGGAAAAAAGAAATTAATCAAAAAGAGTTCAAAAATGTATTATAATATTTTCAGTTTCAGTTTAATTATATTTTTCATTCTCAAAGTAGAAAAATATATTGTAATTATTTTAATTTAATAAAATATAATTTAAATTTTTAATACTAAAATTAAAAGATTAAATAATAATAAATTTAATTCTTTAAATTTAGTATTTAGAAACTAAAATTATAGTTTCTCTATTTTGAAAAATTAAAATAAATATTTAAAAATAAAAATCAAAACTATTATTATGTTAAATTTATTAAAAGTATAATTAAATCTCTATTTTCTTCAATTTTTCTTTTTTTAACTTCTCAATTCTGCATTTTTGTCAATTCCATCATTATATTATCATCTTCATCTCCTCCCATGTTCTACTTTATGTTTACAATAATTAATATTCTTAAATAATTTATATTTTTATTTATAATTTTTTAATATATATTTGAGAAATTAATCAATTATAATCTATTATTTGAAAAACTAATAAATTCTAATCAATTATTTAGAAAACTAATCGATTATAATTAATTATTTGAAAAAATTATCCAATATGATCGGTTATTTGAAAATGTAATCGATCATAATGGTTGTATATGATAGTGGTTCCACTGGAACCGCTCTTACAAGTGAACATCTAATAGCGGTTAAACCTTAACCGCCATCTAAAATACAATTTAGATAGCGGTTAACGTGGAACCACTATCTAAAATATAGTTTATATTAACTATTTTTTTGAATATTATGTTTTTAAATTTGGTAATACAGAAAACATTTCGAAAGCAAAATGTTAAATACTTTTAAATATTAAAATTTAAAAGTATTATAATATATTCAGTTTTAGTTTAATTATATTTTTCATTCTCAAAGTAGAAAAATATATTGTAATTATTTTAATTTAATAAAATATAATTTAAATTTTTAATACTAAAATTAAAAGATTAAATAATAATAAATTTAATTATTTAAATTTAGTATTTAGAAACTAATATTATAGTTTCTCTGTTTTAAAAAATTAAAATAAATATTTAAAAATAAAAATCAAAACTAGTATTATCTTAAATTTATTAAAAGTATAATTAAATCTCTATTTTCTTAATTTTTTTTGTTTTAAACTTCTCAATTCTACATTTTTGTAAATTCTATCTTTATATTATCATTCTCATCTCCTACCATGTTCTACTTTATCTTTACAATAGTTAATATTCTTAAATAATTTATATTTTTATTTATAATTTTTTAATATATATTTGAGAAATTAATCAATTATAATCTATTATTTGACAAACCAATCAATTCTAATCAATTATTTAGAAAACTAATCGATTATAATTAATTATTTGAAAAAATTATTCAATATGATTGGTTATTTGAAAATGTAATCGATCATAATGGTTGTATATGATAGCGGTTCCACTTGAACCGCTCTTACAAGTGAACATCTAATAGCGGTTAAACCTTAACCGCTATCTAAAATACAGTTTAGATAGCGGTTAACGTGGAACCACTATCTAAAATATAGTTTATATTAACTATTTTTTGAATATTATGTTTTTAAATTTGGTAATACCGAAAACATTTCAGAAAGTAAAATGTTAAATACTTTTAAATATTAAAATTGACTTTATAAAAATTAGGAAAAAAATAATCAAAAAGAGTTCAAAAATGTATTATAATATTTTCAGTTTTAGTTTAATTATATTTTTCATTCTCAAAGTAGAAAAATATATTGTAATTATTTTAATTTAATAAAATATAATTTAAATTTTTAATACTAAAATTAAAAGATTAAATAATAATAAATTTAATTCTTTAAATTTAGTATTTAGAAACTAAAATTATAGTTTCTCTGTTTTAAAAAATTAAAATAAATATTTAAAAATAAAAATCAAAACTATTTTTATCTTAAATTTATTAAAAGTATAATTATATCTCTATTTTCTTAATTTTTTTGTTTTAAACTTCTCAATTCTACATTTTTGTAAATTCTATCATTATATTATCATCCTCATCTCCTACCATGTTCTACTTTATCTTTATAATAGTTAATATTCTTAAATAATTTATATTTTTATTTATAATTTTTTAATATATATTTGAGAAATTAATCAATTATAATCTATTATTTGACAAACTAATCAATTCTAATCAATTATTTAGAAAAGTAATCGATTATAATTAATTATTTGAAAAAATTATCAAATATGATCGATCATTTGAAAATTTAATCGATCATAATCAAAAAATGTGGTTGTATATGATAGCGATTCCAATGGAACCGCTCTTAAAAGTGACATCTAATAGCGGTTCACTTGGAACCGCTATTATATGTTCACTTTTAAGAGCGATGAAAAAATTAACCGCTCTTAAAAGTGACAAATATTTTATTTATTTATTGACACATTTGTACATCGAGATATCGCTCGAGCGAGACCAGTGTCGCTCAAGCGAAATACAACCCGAGAATGCCAATTTTGTGCGAGTGGCGTCGCTCGAGCGATGTTATTTTCGCTTGAGCGAATGTTGACTGCGAAATACAGCACCGAGTATCTTTACATCTGTGTTCATCTTAGTCTACAATTTTCATGAATTTATTGTTGAATAATTGGTTCGTTAGCTGTTTAATTTGTAAATAGTTTGTTATGAAAGTGGTGTTGAAAGTGTTTTTCCACTTGTTAGGTTACAATATACAAATCAGTCACGAATAGTTTAATTAAATAATATATTTATTATCTAATGTATATTGATATAAATATTTTTTGGTATATCAATTATATGACAACAACCATGATTAAGTAATTAATAATAATAAAGCAATAAATTTAAAAATTAGATTAAAAATAAAGTATTATAAAATAAAATTATAATAATTTGATTAAAATTGTATTTTTTTAATTAATTAAGTTAATGAGGAATTAAAATGTGATAATTTGATGTGTTTAATTTTTTTAATATAAATTTTTAAAATATAATTTAATTTCAATTGAAATTTTCAATTGAAAAATAAATTCAAGAATATTTGTTATTAAACTTTTCTTAAACAATGTATTGAATTGTTAACATCACTCTAGTCTTAATTTATTACAATTTAAATTTTTAATAAATTTGATTTATTACAATTCATTTTGTTAATATTGAGACCAAAGTTTATTTTTAAAGTATATTTTAAAAATTAAATTATTTTTAAAAAATAAATTACTTTTAAAAAATAAATTGTAAAAAATATACTAAAACAATTAAAGTATATTTATAAAAAAATAAATTTAAATATAATAAAAAAATTATATTCATTAGCGACCGATTTCAATTCGGTCGCTATTTTCTCATTAGCGACCAATTTTAATTCGGTCACTATTTCAATTTGTAATTCGGTCGCTAAATCAGTCATTAAATGATTTTTTTATTTTAGTATGAAATAGCCATCGATTTAGCGACCGAAATTTTACGATGCAAAATATCGGTCGCTAAATAAAAAAGTGAAAACCAAATCATATTTTGGTCGTTAAATCGGTCGCTAATTGCGACCGAATTAAAGTGATCGCTGAATCGGTCGCTAATTGTGACCGAATTAAAGTGGTCGCTAATTGTGACCGAAAAAATTTGGTCGCTAATTTCGGTGGCTAAATGTGTTTTTTCTTGTAGTGAATTCATATCTAACATATTTTCAATTTTTTTATGATGAATCGAAATTCATTATCAGGTTAGTTAGAACATATATAATACACCTAAACAGATCCCTCCAATAGGAAATATTTGAGTGTTAACCCAAAATCAACTATAAGAAAAAAGTATCTGAGATAACTTATTAATTTGAAGCAAATTTGTATTATAATATGTATAATTGCATAACTCAAGTAGTGATTAGAAAATTTAATAATATGAGTAATGATTTTGCAATCAACTTTAAACATTTTGTATATGAACATAAATTATAAAATGTTCAATATCAATTTCAAATGACATATAATATTCATTAAAAATATAAGATGTAATTTCATCATTATTATCTAAATTTTTTTCATAAGTTAAAAATGAACTCTTATGAAATTAATCGATCTAACAACTTCATAAATATTTGACTGTGAATAGATAAGAAATATCCGATCATTGATGCATCGATTAAAATTATAAAATATATAAATTATTTATATAATAGGTGTATTAATTTACAAATATCACCTTAGAGAAATTTCAAAAATATGTTATTAATGATATTATGATCAAGTTGATTCGTAAACATGCAGTACGTGATAAATCATTGGATCGAAAAATCTTTTAATTCTTAAGTGAGTATTCAAATAAAATTTAGTTATTTTTTGCATCATAATAGATTTGGGACTGATCAATCTATTATTGCGAAATAACAAATTTATTTTGATTTGTAAATTTATAGTTTTCAATTTTCAATTATACTAATATATGTGTAGAACCATCTTTGAAGAATAGTAAACTAAATTAATGAAAATTAAAAAAAATATTTTCTATATTAATTTGGTGCTGATTTAAGTTAATAAAGATATTTGATGATAATAATAACCGTATCAATTTAATTGAAATAGAAAAATAATATCTATTTCAATGAATATTTTCAAAAATTAATAGTTTTTTTATTAGACTTAAAAAGAATAAAATATATTTTTAAATTCAAATTTTGTTTCATTCCATAACAATATGATGTAACATTGTAATTAATTATAATCTTGAGTTCTCACGTTAAAAAAATATGTTACTTTTGATAATTATGTACTAGGTGTAATATTAGTAAGATATATTTTTTCATAATAATTAATTTAATCATTCTAAAGAAATATAGAAACATTGTGAAGAAAAAACATAGTTAAAAAACATAATCATCCTTTTATAATATATATATATATATATATATATATATATATATATATATATATATATATATTCTAATGAAATATTCTAGAACGTCTTTAAGCCTTTTGAATATAGACATATGTGAATTAATATAATTTTTAAAAATGATTTTAAATATAAAAATATATTCCAATGACTAATTTTAAAAAAAATACAATCACCCATTGAATTAGAATAAAATATTGTCAAAAATAACTTAAAACTTTCTATGCATAATAAGAGTTATTTTTTTTATAAATCAAAATCACGACAAAACCATCTCACGTAAACAATATAAAAATTGAGATACGAATAAAATATTAAATTATATAAATTACTTTATTAAGAAAATTTACATTGGTGAATATAATTAAACCAAATGAAAAATATTAATACATTTTAATGTATTTGATCACTTCAATTAAATTCTATTAGAACAAATTTAAAATATTTTAAATTCAAAATAATTCAATAATATTAAAATATTAAGAATATGTAATATTATTTTAAACATAATTATATAAAAATAAATATTTCTTAAAGTGGTGATCCATTGTTCCATCTAATTTAATAAAATATAATATATTAGAAATATTATAATAAATAACCCTCCTTATTATAATTATCATATTTATAAGTAAAATTCATATGAACATAACTAAAATCATTATTATCATAAGAAATAAGAAAAATTCATATGAGCACGAGTAAATTTATCATCTCATAAAATTACCTAAAGGTGCATATCAACTTTTATTTATTTATTTTTATCTCATTTATGGTTAATTATAATAATAAGATATTTTTTACACTCAATTACGAGAATGAATTCTCATTCAATTCTAAAAATGAAATTGGATAAATAGTTTGAACATCATAAATTTTTATTAAAAACTCATTATTTTATCATAAAATTCAAGTAACAGAAAATTTGATATTATCATGATATTATATAAAAATAAAATATTAAATAATAATAATCACATTATTCATTAAAAATAGAGAAATAATTACCTAATTCTATTTTAGAATCTTGGTATCGCTCATAACATTTTATGAAATAAAATCACATAACACATAAAAAATATAATAAATATTCAAATTCTTTATCTAATTTGCCTATAATTACAAAATAAAATTCTAAAATAATTTAAAAATATAAAATATTTAAATCATATAAATGATAATAAAAACTAATAAAGTAAATAAACAAAATCAATCAACAACCACTAGAATTTTGTATATGTGAGAACTGACCAAACATGATAATTCGAGTAAATAAGTTTAAAATTAATAATCATACAATATTATATTAAGGATCTTAAATTAAATTTAAATAGGAATTTGTTAATAAGATATATATTGTCAAAAGCTGTTGTATGTAAATATTTTTTATTTTTCATGCAAAAATTAACATGTATTATGATTTAATTTCTAAACTATGCAAAATTGTTAAGATTGGTTTTCTTATTTTTTAGATATGTATATAATATAATTATAAAAATAAGAATTGTCAAATACAAAATTATTATTATTATTGTTATTATTATTATTATTATTATTATTATTATTATTATTATTATTTATCAAATAACTACCCTTCCCTAAATGATATTGATAAAATTATATTAGCAAAATAATTAGATTAAAGACAATGAGTTATATAATTTAGTAAAGACTTGAATTATTTAAGGTTCATGTTATCCCACTAATTCATGTCACCTAGTATTAAAGATGGCGTGTTGAATAATATATCCTAATTGTGGTATCTTATTTTTTATTCATCGTTATTCACAAAAATAATGATGAAATTATAGCATAAATTCAATCCCTAACATTTATCAAGACATTCATTGCTGAAATCCTTTTGTTACCCGAAAGCACTCCATGGTTAGTGATGATGAAACTATTCAAATCTATTATTCGTTAATACAGGTGATGAATTTGAGAGCGCTTCAATATTTTGTGATGGTATCGTTAGTTTGGTTGTTAATGTTCTTTAGTTCCAATTTTTTCTTCCCTTATGTCAATACGAAGATAAGAAAACTTAACTTTTTTTTTTTGCATCTGACGACATCTGACAGATGCAAAGTTTAAAAAGTGGAAGAAAGTTAGGGTTTAAAAATCAATATAAGAATAAAATTACTGAATTTTTAAAAATAAAAATAAAAATTTAATTATTATATATTTTTAATAGTATTTATTTATAATAATAAAAATAAAATAAAAAAATATTTTTTATAAAAAATAAATTTATTTTACTTTTTATTTATTTTCATATTTTTTTTATCCAAACAAGCTTTTTTTTCTTTTTCATTCTTATCATCCAATCAAAACACATCCACCAAATAATTATCATCATAAATAATATATACAAAGTAAAAATATAATAAAATATTAAATATTAACAATATATTAGTTTTAACTAACTAAATCAAAATAATAATGAAATATCTTTTTTTATTCTAATGAATATAAAAACATCTTCGTATAAAACATAAATTTTCAACATTCATCGTTTCTTTTAATATATTTATTTGAATTTAATATTCTTTCTTTTTATTTTGTTTGTAATTTTTTTATTCTTTTTTTTATACGAAATCACATCTTCGTTTAATTTCTCTTTCTTGGTTAGTGTATCTCTTTTTTTATCAATTATATTTCTTTTTCTTGTGTTATGATAGTAACATTAAACCTTTGATAGACATTAAAGGGTGGTTATCCACTAATCAAACATGAATTCAACCCATATAAAGGATTAACACTACTTTTATCTCAAAATTTGAAGAAATTGGGTTATAAGACATCAAAATTAATTTGACACTAAATAACTTTTAATCACAATTATTTTCATACGTTTCACATCTATTTGTACTCCATTATCAATTTTTACTTTAGAATTAAGATATTTATGAAGTTCTTTGAAAAATTCTATATCATGAGTCAAATAGTTTATACAATCACTATCTAAGTCAACAATCACTATCAATAAGTCAATATATGGATTAGTTGCTTGTAAGACATATTATTGGAGGAAGAAATTCCTCTTTTATTTGATCTTCTATGACCCTAAATGTTTCTTTTTGTTAGGATTTACATATCATTTCTGCATGTCCTAATTTATCTGCGATATTTCACATTTAGCATCCAATGACACTTGTTAGGCAGGTGATTATTTTCTTGTTATAAATATAAATAGAAAAGCCATATGATTTGTTATCTTTGTAGTTCTTAACTCGGAACTTATCTTTACTAATATGATATAATAAAGAACCTTCATCTCTCATAATTTATTATTCTTACACTTTTAAAACATGTTACACTTCTACCAAAACAACAAGTGCTTTATAATGCACAATTATTAAAATCTTTTCGACTAATTTGAAATTAGGAAATTTTGTACCTAACATTTTTATCTTGTTAGTGATACCAAAAAATTTGTTTAATTATTCTCAAACTTTTTTATTCTTTATTTCTTAAATTCTCTTATTAAATTTAAGTTTTTTTTGAGTAATTTTAAGTTCACACTTATAAGTGAGAATTATTTGTGAAATACTAATAAATAAATATAATTTTGCTTGTCTTTTTTTATTTATTTGTTTAGAATTTTGATTTAAGTCTTTATAGAATTTTTAGGTAACAAATCAACATATAATCTTTTTCTATATCTTCTTATAAACCTAATCATTCAATGTATCATATTCTCATAATTTATTGGTCATAATTTGAAAAAAAAATTGAGAAAATTTTCTTTCTCCTTTCCATCTTAAAGATTTATTAAAATCAAAATTTTCAATAACATTATTGAGATTATATATATATATATATATATATATATATATATATATATATTATAAAAAAGATATATGTTATAATATAAAATTTTTTCTTTTTTATTTATTTTATTCATTTTCTATTTATATAATAAAAATATAAAATATTAATAATATATTAGTTTTAATTACTTAAATTTTAAATAATATAATTTTTTTAATATCCAACTTAAATAAAAATAATAAACACATGATTTCGACAATATAATCGATGACACAAAATAATTCAACATAAAATTTGTTAGACAAATGACATCTAGAGGGGGTGAATAGATGCACAAATTAAAATAGATGTCAAATTAAAAATTTATTTGTGAGTCAATAATTTGTTAAAGTGGAAGCAATAATATAATCAGGAAAAGAGGAAGAGATAAAGGAAAGAGAAGAGTACACCGAGATTTATACTAGTTCGGGTATAACCAAGCCTACATCTAGTTTCCAGTCAACTCTTAACACAAGAGTGACTCCCCATTCACTATCTTTCAAATTCAGTTTACAAATTACAATCAACTCAGCAGAAGAACCAGTAAAAAGTAAACTAATTAAAAAGACAATCACCTCCTTAGAAACCCACTAAGAATGAACACCTTCCTAGAATCCCACTAGGGATGAACACCTCCTCTGAACAAATCAAAGGATGAAAAACACCTCCTTAGAATCCCATTAAGGATGAACCCCTCCCTAGAATCACACTAGGGATCAAAAACACCTCATTTTCCACTAATGCAAAAAGGATGAAGGTAATAAAAATAAGAACATACACACCTGGGTAATGGAGACAACAAATTGTAGAAGCCTATAGAATGCCAATCTCCAAGAACAAGTGTGATTAACAATGAAAGCACAAAAGACAATAGAGAAGAGAGTTTTCTCAAAAGGTGTAAAATATCTCTGTTGCCTTGCTTAGAATTCTTTTCTCAAAACTGATTGAATGTAAATTGTATTTTCGAATTCTGTAATTGTGTTTTATTTTTCATCAAAGCTTAATTAAATAGAAAAATAACATCAGAAAATGGCCGTTGGACATTAATAATATCATAGAGAAAATCAGGATGTATTAAAAAACATTTATTCTTTAAAACGGATATATTTTTCAAATTTAAATTGCCATAATTGATTATATTACCAGTATAATTAATTATGATAGAGAAAATCATTTTTCCATTTCTGATGCATCATAATTAATTATGATAGAGAAAAATATCATGTTATGAATTTTATCACACTTGTGCTTTGGAGGCTTATGCATAATATTACTTCATCAACTTGTACCTTCATATCCAATATTCTAAGACTCTATCTAGTCTTCAGGAATCATCTTGGGCTTGCTTGAATCATCATCTTTATCAAAAACATATATTGGGCATGTAGGGAAATGTTTCACATTGTCACCTACGTCATAAATTCAGCTTGTCCTTAAATTCATCTTGAATGGTGTTGACTTGAATGTAGTTGACTTGAATTATCATCAAAATCATCTCTTGGGAATGCAGGAACATTTCCATCAATCTCCCCCTCATTGCTTTCAATCTCCCCCTTTTCGATGATAATCAAGGAAACACCTTAAATGAATTAAAATGCTTGACTCTATATAGTCAGCTCAAGATTAGCACAGATTTGTATCAAGTGTCAGAGTCTCTTAATCTCCGTCTGGATATATTAATAACAAGACTCCCCCTAACTCATATGAGCAAATACTTCTCTTAACTCCCCTTGTTTAATTTAGATAGGAAAGAATTTTACACAGATTTTAATTCATAAAAAAATCTCCCCCTGTTTCATTGATAATCATAAAAAAATATTATAAGAAAAAAAATCTCTCCCTGTTTCACACAGATTAATATCATCAAAATATCTTCCTGTTTCATTGATAATTATGAAAAATATTGCAATAGAAACTGAGAACAAATTTGTACCTATTAATATATAAATCAAGGTAGAGAAGATAATGCATTAAAAAGTGTCATAGAGAAGAATATCATATTAAGGAAACAATATCTAGGATACCCAAGACAAATGAAGAGAGAGAAAGATAGGGGAATAAAATGATTATAGAGATAATGGAATTAAATGCAGTAGTTTCCCTCCATTGCAATCTTCTTATTTAGGCAGCTTTCAACTTCAAATGCACTCATATTCCAGATTTCAAATTTCAAATTCAAATTGCAACAAATTTCAAATTTCAAAATCTGAAACTGCAAAATTTCAAATTTCAAAAATCTCAAATTGCAAAATTTCAAATTTCAAAAATCTCTTACTGCAATTTTTTAAAAAAATCTCAAACTGCAAAATTTCAAATTTAAAGAATCTCAAATTACAAGATTTCAAACTTTATAATTTCAAATTTTCAAAATTCAAACTTTCAAATTTCAAAGTTGGTCAACATAATTGATTATGACAACAAGAAAAAAAATTCCGATTCTAATAATCAATTAGATGCTCAAATTATCATCTAAACATGTATAAATGCTTTGTTCCTTTAGGCACCCATTCATATTTGCCATTAGATATGCCAAAATGTTTTATGTAACATCTATTTGATGTATGACCTAATTTCATGCAATAAAAACATGTTGGTTTTCTTTGAAAAAGTCTAAATGCATTTCTTAAAGTTTTTGAAACTGATTTCACATCTGTTTTCCTTAACTCTTTCACAAAAATAGTTTTATGAGGTTCTAGACTTTCTTTGGGTTTGTAACCAAGTCCAGCTTTGCTAGAATTTCCTCTTTGATAACCTAATATCGAATCAAGATTTTCAGAAGATTTTGAAAAATTGCTTATTATTTTCTCTAACTTGAAAATCTCATTTTCCAAAAGATTACAATTTTCACAAGGTTTAACAACTTCTTTATTTTTAGACAAAGTTTTAGATTTCTCAACATCTTTCTTTAAGCACTCATTTTCTTTTTCAAGAATACCAACAATATTTTCTAATGCATTAAACTTTTGCCTAAGTACATTGTATTTCTTAGATAACTTGGTAAAACCTTCATACATATCTTGATATTCTTTAAATAACTCATCATATTCATTTAAGGAATTTGTACTACTTACCTGTGATGAGGCTTCATCATCACTTTTTGTCATCAAACAAAGAATTGTTTCTTCTTCTCCATCACTGCTTTCGGAAGAACTCTCTTGTGTTGTGGAAGAATCATTATCCTCCAAGCAATATAAGCTTTGCGTTTGCTCTTATAGGTATCGTTCTTCTCTTTCTTCTTCTCTTTCACATCTTTCTTCTCTTTCTTAGGTTCCATACAGTCTGGTTTGATATGACCAGGTTTTCCACATTCATAGCAATGAAATTTATTTGTTTTCTCCTTTCTTTGATGTCTTTTTTTCCTGTTCTTCATAAAGCGAGAAAATTGTTTAACAAAAAGAGACATATCAGAATCCGAAAACTTACCTTCATTTTCGTTTTCGTCTTGTGAAGATTTTTCTACTTTTAGAGCTATCGTCTTGGTTTGATTCTGTTCACCGTTCTTTAACCTTTGTAGCTCCATCTCATGTTCTTGCAGCTTTCCAAATAGAGTAGCAATATTCATTTTTGTGAGATCCTTTGATTCTGTAATAGCAGTGACCTTTGGTTGCCAATTCCTGTCTAAGGATTTCAAGATTTTTGTGTTCAACTCCTCATTGTCAAAACTCTTTCCTAATGCTTTCAAGTGATTTACTATATGTGTGAAGCGTGTTTGGAAATTCGTGATGCTTTCATTTTGCTGCATTTGAAACAATTCATACTCCTGGATGAGTGTGTTTTTACGTGCTCACTTTACTTAATTTGTTCCTTCATGTGTTACTTCAAGAGTGTCCCATATTTCTTTTGTCGTCTTGCATTGTGAGACCCTGAAAAATTCATTACGAGTTAAGGCAGAAACAATAACATTTCGGGCTCTTACATCATATTAGGCACGCTTGTTTTCATATGACGTCCATTGATCAAAAGTCTTTGGAACAACTCCAAACTTCGTTGTTCTCATCGGAATGTAAGGACCATTGAGTACAACATCCCAAACACCGTATGTTTGTAAAAATATTTCCATTCTTGCCTTCCAAAATTGATAGTCTTCTCCTTCAAATAATGGTGGTCTATTTATTGAGGCTCCTTCCCTGTAAACCTGATTCTGCATAGACATATTGACAGATCGTTTAGAAATATCTTATCTAACCAAGCTCTGATACCACTTGTTAGACAAATGGCATCTAGAGGGGGTGAATAGATGCACAAATTAAAATAGATGTCAAATTAAAAATTTATTTGTGAGTCAATAATTTGTTAAAGTGGAAACAATAATATAATCAGGAAAAGAGAAAGAGATAAGGGAAAGAGAAGAGCACACAGAGATTTATACTGGTTCGAGTATAACCAACCCTACATCCAGTTCCCAGTCAACTCTTAACACAAGAGTGATTCCCCATTCACTATCTTTCAAATTCAGTTTACAAATTATAATCAACTCAGCAGAAGAACCAGTAAAAAGTAAACTAATTAAAAAGACAATCACCTCCTTAGAAACCCACTAAGGATGAACAGCTCCTAGAATCCCACTAGGGATGAACACCTCCTCTGAACAAATCAAAGGATGAAAAACACCTCCTTAGAATCCCACTAAGGATGAACCCCTCCCTAGAGTCACACTAGGGATGAAAAACACCTCCTTTTCCACTAATGCAAAAAGGATGAAGGTAATAAAAATAAGAACAAACACACCTGGGTAATGAAGACAACAAATTGTAGAAGCCTGTAGAATGCCAATCTCCAAGAACAAGTGTGATTAACAATGAAAGCACACAGTAGAGAAGAAAGTTTTCTTAAAATGTGTAAAATATCTCTGTTGCCTTGCTCAGAATTCTTTTCTCAAAACTAATTGAATGTAAATTGTATTTTCGAATTCTGTAATTGTGTTTTTTTTTTCATCAAAACTTAATTAAATAGAAAAATAGCATCAGAAAATGGCCGTTGGACATTAATAATATCATAGAGGAAATCATGATGTATTAAAAAACATTTATTCTTTAAAACGGATATATTTTTCAAATTTGAATTGGCATAATTGATTATATTACCAGTATAATTAATTATGATAGAGAAAATCATTTTTCCATTTCTGATGCATCATAATTAATTATGACAGAGAAAAATATCATGTTATGAATTTTATCACACTTGTGCTTTGGAGGCTTATGCATAATATTACTTCATCAACTTGTACCTCCATATCCAGTATTCTAAGACTGTATCTAGTCTCCAGGAATCATCTTGGGCTTGCTTGAATCATCATCTTTATCAAAAACATATATTGGGCATGTAGGAAAATGTTTCACATTGTCACCTACGTCATAAATTCACCTTGTCCTTAAATTCATCTTGAATGGTGTTAACTTGAATGTAGTTGATTTGAATTATCATCAAAATCATCTCTTGGGAATGCAGGAACATTTTCGTCAATCTCCCCTCATTGCTTTCAAAATTTGCGTAACCAAACTCGAGGGATTAAATGTGAATTGTTTTTTTTAAAGATGAACAAAGTAAAAAAGAAAATGAGAAAATTAAAAAAGTTAATAAATTTAATACATTTATTAAAAAATAAAAATATATTAAAACCATATTTTATTAAAATTATGAAATACTAAATGTAATATATCTAATAATTTTTCTTTCTTAAATTTTAATATATTCTTTATATTTATTGAATAATAATTACAAGAATGACTAGAATTGTAATTTTATAAACGTCTTGTTTATAATAATCAATTTTAAAATATATTATATTAAAACTATAAACTAATAATGTAATATATTGAGTATTTTTAATTTATTCATTTGTTTATTAAATTATAACTACTAAATATTTATTATTAATATAGAAAAATTTAACAAAAATGACACTTGTGAATGGTTAAGAATGATTAGAATTATAATTTTCGCATGCGTCTCTTCTTGTACGATAATTTAAAATTTTAAAAAATGTTATAAATGTTTTATTAAAAGTAAAAAAATATATCAAACGATTTTTAATTATTAATTTCTAATATATTCTGTTTATAAATTGTAACTGTCAAAATTTGAATGTTAATATAAGAAATCTAGCATATCTAAAAAAATAACCACTAAGATTTTGTTAAGATAATAGAGTAGAGAAAGTGATTATTTTTATATTAAGCTTAAAATCAAAATTGTAAACTATAATAATCAACTGCACAACCTATCTGATACTCTGTCCCTCCTCCATAAAACCCATCAGAGTCTCTGCTCACTTCTTCTTCTTCACTGTTCCACGTTTCATATTCCTCTCTCTTTCTGTCTCTACATTACTTGCTTGCGGTTCGTAGTCGGTTCTTCACTCGGTTCCTCACTCGGTATCTTCGGTTAGGCTTCTTCATTTTCCATCTCTGCATGCAATCTCATCTCTTTTTTCACTTACCATCTATTCGAAACACTTAGGGGATTATTTTCATCCGTTTCCTATTCACTTTTTCTTTTCTGCCTGCAGAAAGTTGGTAGCTTTTCGTGTTTTCTCTTGTTGTCGATACGGTTAATTTGTGTTGGTGACGAGGGACTTGGGTTCATAGTGTGTATTTGGAATTTATGTAATTTGTCAAGAGATTTTCTTTTGTTAGAACCAAGAAATTAAGAGATTTCAGTTACCATCTGTCTCATCTTTTAATAATTTAAAAGATAATTCTACAACTAACTTTGTTCACCGTCTATGCAATCTTACAAACTAACTTTGTTCACAGTCTATGCAATGTTACAAATAAAAAAAATTAGTGTTTTTTTCTTTCACTTTCATATTAGTAGGCTTGGAATCTTTGATTTTTGTTGATCATTAGTAATAATAATCAGTGTAAAATTTGCAGAGATTTAATTGGCGTCTGCGTGTAAATGCATAGGAGATTTTGTTTTAAACCACCTTTCCACTGAAATTTTTGGGTTTTGTAATATCTGGAAATCAGGATTTGAGTAATGGGTAAGAGGAAAGCAAAAACAAAGCCTCCTCCAAAGAAACGAATGGATAGACTTGACACTGTCTTTAGCTGCCCTTTCTGCAATCATGGGACCAGTGTTGAATGCTGCATGTAAGCAATTTTTTAACTACTTGTAAAGGCATATATCATGTAGGCCTTTTGTTTCCTTTGATATGCATTCAAATACATTTTGGTCCGGTTTCTCCTTTTGTTTCCTTGAATATGCATTCAAATACATTTTGGTCCGGTTTCTCTGAAATCATTCAGTAACATAACACTTCCATTTTATTTTATGTTAGAGATGAATAATATTCATTTTGATTCTCATTTTGGGAGTTCTTTTGACAGTGATATGAAGAACTTGATAGGGGAAGCTTCATGCAGGATATGTCAAGAGAGCTTTAGCACCACCATCACAGGTTTGTTTTATGGGCTGTAGTTATTTTATTTTACTCTTAACAAAGCTGTTCGTTATACTGGGTAAGATGGCATGTAAATAAAATATACTATTGATGTCTATAAATCCAACTTGATACTGATGATGATCCCTGGAGACTTGTCTATGTGAGATTTATGTTTTTTGCTTATGTAACGTGCATTTATTGTTTGTCATTTTGAAAACAGAAAAAAAAAACTGATTTATTGTTGCAAATAGGCTAATATAGCATTATAGTGATTGTTTGGTTCCATGGAAGGGGATCTCAACCGACACAAACATGATGTGTGATTGTAAAGATATTTGTTGTATACATCTGTTGAGAGATTGTGCATTGTAGATTTAGCTAATCATTTTTGTTTTGTCTCTTTTCAGCTTTAACTGAGGCAATAGACATGTAAGTACGATCACTATGTTGAGAATCTCTCCCTTTACCTCTTTCTTTCCCTCGCTCACACACAAAACCATGTGACTCAAGTAGCTAAATTGCATTGATGCAGATACAGTGAATGGATTGATGAATGCGAACGGGTGAACAACCGAGAAGATGACGGTGTTGAATGAATTCGCATCTAATGGGTAGCTAATGGAATTACAGTCCTCTTTCTAGTTTCATCAGTTTGTAATTATATAAGATCTTGTGGGTGTGATGGGCATGTATTCAATAGCATTTGAATAATTGTGTCTTTTTAGGTGAAGTTATTTTGCTGAAAACTATATAAAACCGTGATGTGATGTGATAGAGATGGGATTGACGTTAACCTTATTGGATTTTCGACCTTTTCTATTTTATAGTAGATATGATAGGTAATGAAAACAATAATAGAATAACAATTTGAAGACTAAAATACACTATTTACATTAATCTTTCTAATAAGAAAATATGGTGAAATGATTTTCATCTAATTGAAAGGGATTGATATAATGGAAAACGAATATTGATGTGGTGTATTTCAAATAATGAAGGAGCATAAGGATAGTATGCTCTTATGAAGTTATGAAGATTGAGAATTGAGAGCCATGCAAAAGCCATTGTTAAGCAGATTGCAATTCATTAATATATATATATTTTTTTTACAATTAATCCAAGTAGTCGAGGAGTTGTGAATGTTTTTTAAGAGTGAACCCTTAATTTATAGAATGCAAATTTCGTTTTTATGATTTGACCATTTAATTAGAATTTTCTATCACTGATTATAACCTAAAATTATTTCATATTTCATTTATACTCATCAATAAAACACACACACACACACACACACACATATATATATATATATATATATATATATATATATATATATATATATATATTACTATCTTATCCTTATTTATTTATTTAAAATTTGACCCACTTTTATTTGTTGTAAAGTAGGTAAAAGTAGGAAACATTTGGATTTAAGAATTGAATAAGATAGTTACTGAAGATGTCATAATTTAGTGAATGAAATCAAAATTTGAATGGAAAAACATTAATATCTTATTAATTATTTAATATTGTAATAAATTGACGATTTTAGTAAAATTATAGAAAATTTAATTAATTTTTTCAGTTATGTTTTTTTACTAACTAAATAGAATATATTATTCACATAAATTTCCAGTCTAAGTTATAAAAAAAATTCTTTTTGCCACAAAGTATCAATAAATTAAATACGTTAGAATCATTAGACACAAAAAAAAAAAAAAATTAAGATGAGATGTAGAATTACTTCAAAAATAATAACATTGTCTCGTGAAGTAAAAATGTATAAAAAAAGTTGTATAATTTTAGACATAACTTTTAATTCAATAACTTTATAATTCTCAGTTAAAAGTTATTTAAAATTATT
The DNA here is from genome assembly GCA_963425845.1 of Sphenostylis stenocarpa. Lineage (NCBI taxonomy): Eukaryota > Viridiplantae > Streptophyta > Magnoliopsida > Fabales > Fabaceae > Sphenostylis > Sphenostylis stenocarpa. The sequence continues at coordinate 55,027,072 of OY731400.1, read as the reverse complement.
AATTTCCTATTTAATTGATTAATTATTCTTTTATCAAACATATTTTATTACTTATCATTATAGTTATGTTAATTTAACCAATGATTTTACAAATTTTGAATATGCAACTACATGTGAAAAAGTTGTAGTAATCGCATCCACTTGTTTCGACTAAAAAGTAGTTTTATTATTTGATGTTGTTATTCAGAAGAAGGCGTACGTTCTTTACAATTGGTCGAGCAGTAGAAAGAATAAGGAACCTACCAATAAAAGATTTTAATATGTGAATGATAATAGAACAGTGTATGAATAAATTGAGTAAAAAAATAGATATTGGATCCATTTATATATAATTATTCACTATATATCCCTATCTAATAAATGGTTATTTGGAGTACTTTATTAGAATCTAAAATGAGTTGGTACTCAGATATTTTTTTGAGTGTGATGGATATAGTTAGATATTGTGGAGATATTCCATTTAAGTATCTCGACATTTATTTGTAGTGTTTAACTATTCAAGATCGGTTAGCTACATAAACTTCTCAAACTCAAAGTATTTTGGTGTATGCAAATATAAAGATTAACGAACTTATATTCTCATTATTTTGTCTTTCCCTTATTATATTCTCAGATTATTATTTTCTCTCTCTTTGACAACATATTAATGAGGAAAAATTTTCATAATCATTGCAAATGATTTGTGTCCTTGCACATTGTTCTTTTTAATTCATTATCTTGTGTGACATTTGATTTGTACTCTTTTTATCTCCTTACAACTTGTGTTTTCTATGTGGTCGTACATAAGGGGAAGTGCAGTTGGCATGCCTCACACTTCTAGACGAATAATATGACATATGCTTTTATGGCGAGCCAATAATAGTTTGCTCTGAGTACTCGTGCTACTATCGTTTTGGTTCCCGAGTGTACTTGTTAGGTCCAATGCACCAGATGAACAACAGAGCCCAAATACTTGCCAAGAGGTTGTTCACAATGGAGAGAGGCCACAAAGAATTAGGAACAAACCTCCTTCCTTACCTCAGAGACTACGTGACCAAGTAAAGACGTGACAATTATTGGAAGATTTGGTTATGATAGAGGGAGCATAACTAACTTTATATTCCTTTTGTTTTTTTATGTTGCATGAATGTCGTTATATAAACACCACCTAATGATTGAAAAAAGGGACGAAAATACATCAAATTTTCTCAAATCTCTCTGCATTATTCTTTCCCTCTCTCTGTGACACCTTTCATTGGTGCTCTCATTGACCCTACTCTTCCCTCATGGCTGATTCCTCCGACGCCATCTCCTACCTCGACAAAAAGCTAGAACAAATCCTTCTTACCCAAGCCATTCCAACACCCTCCACGACATTGATGCCCACACCTCTCTCCTGGAGTCCAAACTTTCTCCCTCCTCGTCACCATCCCACCACACAACACCATGACCTCTAAAATTCGATCTTCCCTCGTCGAACGGCGAGGACGCCTTAGGGTGGATCTTCAAGATCACCCAGTTTTTCAACTACCACCAGAATCCTTCGGATCAACACACCCAAATAGCTTCCTTCTATCTTGAAGGACCCACTTTAGCCTGGTACAGTGGATGCACAACAACCGCCTCCTCACTTATTGGGAAGCATTCCTTCGAGCTCTAGAGTTGCGTTTTGCCCCCTCCAAATTTGAGGACCCCATCGCTGCCCTTTGCAAGCTTTCATAGACTCAAACGCTTCAAGACTACATCTCGGAATTTGAATCACTTGCCAATCGAATCTCCATTACCCAACAAGTTTTTACCTTAGCTGCTTCATTTCCAGTCTCAAGCCCCATCTCCGCCGCGAAGTTATCGCGTCGCAACCCATTGACATGCCCCAAGCGGTGGCGATTGCTAAGCTCCACGATGATAAGCATAAGCTGTTCCCACCACCCTTTTCCAAATTCTCCAAACCACTTTCCCCTCTACTTCTTACCCCTTCTACCAAAATACCCATTAAATGCCTAACAGAAGCAGAGATGCAAGCCAGAAGAGAAAAAAAAATCTTTGCTACAACTGCAATGAAAAATACACAAGGGGTCAGCGCTGCAAATCGCAGTTCCTTCTCTTAATCGTTGATGACCACGACAATACCTCCGATTTTCACACAGATTTGGCTGCTCAACCACCGGACGACACTTCACTCGAAGCGGGTCTAATTAGCTTGCACTCTTTTTTAGGTCAGTGGAGCCCTCAGACCTTTTGAATCACTGGATCAATCAATGGATATGAGGTCTAGATTATGGTGGACAGTGGAGCAACCCATAACTTCATCCAATCTAAGGTAGCCCAATTTCTTAACCTTACTTTGAAACCCACACCAAGCCCATTTCGAGTCATGGTTGACAATGGGGAATTTTTGCCATGCACAACTTTCTGTCCACAAGCCCAAGTCATTATAGCCTCCTTACAATTTCCTGTTGATCTGTACCCACTTGATCTCTCTGGCACTGATATCATCTTGGGCATTCACTAGATCACTCAAGCCAGTCCCTTCATCATGGACTATAATGGACCCTTTATGCGATTCATGTGGGAAAATAAGATGGTGGAGCTTAAAGGAGACCAAAGCCCTAACCCTACCCCCATTACGGCCCACCAACTTCGGCGCCTCCAACACACAAACCGTGTGGAAGCCTTATTCCAACTTTCTCTAGAACCTTCACCTCCCTCACCTATTTCCCCAAAACAACCCTCCAATAATACGATCTCCACCAGTAAACCTTCTTTCTCCATCCCTCAATAAAAAAAACTGATCCACAAATACTCTTCCCTTTTCGATGCACCTACCTCTGTGCCCCCCTCCCGTAACTATAACCACACCATCAACCTGCTCCTCAACACACCTCCCGTCTCACTTCAGCCATACCGCTACCTACACTTTCAAAAACAAGAAATTAAAATCCAGGTTCAAAAGATGTTGGACGTTGGATTCATCACTCCCAACACAAGTCCATTTTCCTCTCCTGTACTTCTTGTAAAAAAGAAAGACGGTACATGGAGGTTCTGTGTAGATTATCGTGCCCTAAATGTCATCACCGTCAAGGACAAATTTCTCATTCCCACTGTTGATGAGCTTCTGGATGAACTAGGCAACACTTCTTGGTTCTCTAAATTGGACCTCTTCTCTAACTTTCATTAAATATTGATGTTGCCCTGTGATTCATTAAAGACGACATTTCGTACTCACAACGATCATTTTGAATTTAAGGTCATGCCCTTTGGCCTATGCAATGCTCCATCCCCCTTCCAAGCTACCATGAATGACCTCTTCCGTCTACACCTCCGTCGTTTCATTATTGTCTTCTTTGATGACATCCTCGTTTACAACCCCACGTTAGAAGCACACATGGGTCACCTTGAAACCGCATTCTAGCTCCTTCTTGACCACTGTTTTCGTCTAAAGGGCTCCAAGTGTTCAATTGGGCAACAGTCAATCCAATGCCTTGGGCATGTGGTTTCTCAAGTAGGTGTGTGTCCAGACCCCTCTAAAATCTAAGTGATACTTGACTGGCCCATACCATCATCATTGAAATCCCTTCGTGGTTTCCTTGGTCTCATGGGATTCTATCGACGCTTCATCAAAGGTTATGCATCACTTGCTTCTGCACTCATTGAATTGTTGAAAAAAGACAATTCCGTATGGACTGAGTCTACTACCACAACCTTCAATGATCTCAAGAAGGCCCTTACTAATGCTTCAGTGTTGGCTTTACCCCATTTTGACTCTATCTTTATAGTCCAAACAGACGTCTCGGGTATAGGCATGGGTGTTGTCTTATCCCAACAGGGTCACCCTATTGCTTACTTTAGCAAACAGTTTTGCCCAAAACTGAGGAACTCATCGACTTACATTCGTGAATTGATTGCAATCACCTCTGCGGTCCAAAAATGGTGCCAGTATCTATTGGGATGCCACTTTGTGATATACACTGACCAACAATCCATTAAAGAGCTTTTCTCCCAAACTGTTCTTACACCAAATCAACAATCCTCTATATCAAAGTTGCTCGGATTCGATTTTGAGATTCACTACAAACCAGGAAAAATGAACATTGTAGCTGATACACTTTCTAGAGTGCTACCTAAGGCAGACTTCATTCCTCTTATTCTATATGTTATCTTTGTTACTCAGATGGATTTCCTGTAGGATCTCAAACAGTCCCTTCATGTGGATAGTGACTTCAACGACCTCGAGGGTAAAATACTTAACTCTCCCTCTTCCTTTACTGATTACTCTTTACATAAGGATCTCATACTTTTTAAGGGGAAGATATGGTTACCCAAGTCTTATAGCATGATTCCTCTATTGCTGCACGAATTTCATTCCACCCCCTTGGCGGGCCATCTTGGCATTAGTCGCACCTTATCCAAATTACAGGTCAACTTCTATTGGGAAAGTATGAAAAAGGACATCCAAACATTTGTGGCTCAATGCACCACACGTCAACAAACCAAGATTCCAACTCAACACATTATGGGCCTATTGCAACCTATTCTGCCTCCAACTCGTTGTTGGGAAGGTTTGTCTCTGGACTTTATTATCGGGCTTCCACCATATCAAGAACAGTGCACAGTCCTTGTGGTAGTTGATTGCTTATCCAAAGGGGCACACTTTGGCATGTTTCCTCGTTCGTTCTCTGTTGCCAAAGTGGCTGATCTCTTCATTAGTATGGTCTGCAAGTTACACGACCTTCCACGTAGTCTAATTTTGGACCACGACCCCATATTTTTAAGTCAGTTTTGGAGGGAATTGTTCAGGCTAAGTGGCATGAAGTTGTGCATATCTACTACATACCATCCTCAAATAGATGGGAAAATCTAGGTAGTGAATAAGATCCTGTAACAATACCTATGTTGCTTTGTGCACCATCGACCCTCTCTATGGGGCAAGCTCCTACCTTGGGCTGAATGGTGTTTTAACACTTAAAGCAATAAGGGGGAGATTGATGACAGTGTGAAACATGTCCTTACGTTCCCAAAGAGATAAAGTTGATGATGATTTAAGTCAACAATATTCAAGACTCAAGTAAACCAAGATATGATTTTGATAAAAATTTAATTCAAACATCAAGCAAACCCAAGATGATTCCTGAATACTAGATAGAGTCTTAGAATACTGGATATGAAGATACAAGTTGATAAAGTGGTATTATGCATAAGCCTCTAAAGCACAAGTGTGATAAAATTTTGTAACATGACATTTTTCACTATCATGATCAATTATGATGCAGCAGAAATGGAAAAACGATTTTCTCTCTGTCATAATTGATTATACTAACATAATTGATTGTGGCAGTTCATATTTGAAAAATATATCAGTTTTAAAGAATAAATGTTTTTGAATACATCATGATTTTTCTCTACGAAAGTGAAAATATTAATGACCAACGACTATTTTCTGATGTTATTTTCCTCTTTAAATGAGTTTTGATGAAAAATAAAAAATACACAATTACAGAATTTGAAAATACAATTTTACATTCACTACAAAAAAAACGCTTATTATCTATGGGTAAAATCCGTAGGTAATGTCACTTTACCTACGGATTTCTTTCCGTAGAAAATTCGTATGTAATTTTGTCGTAGGTAATTACCTACAATTTTTTTTCCGTAGATAATTTACCTACGGAATATAATCCGTAGGTAATGCACTCACCTAAACAAAATATTTTTATTTATTAGATTGGTAATGTCATTTTACCTACGGATTTCTTTCCGTAGAAAATTCGTATGTAATTTGGTCGTAGGTAATTACCTACAGATTTTTTTCCGTAGATAATTTACCTACGGAATATAATCCGTAGGTAATGCACTCACCTAAACAAAATATTTTTATTTATTAGACTAAAGGAATTGTCATTGGCGAGATTCAAACCCAGTACCTTAGAGTTGGAGACGATACTCCAACCACTAAGCTATTAGGATATTTTGATAATAATATACAAATAAATTATATTTATATTTATCAGTGTAAATATATAAATATAAAATATATATAAATATATATAAATATATATAAATATAAAATATATATAAATATATATAAATATAAAAAATATATATAAATATAAAATATATAAATATAAAATATATATAAATATAAAATATATAAATATAAAATATATAAATATAAAATATATTTATATTTTGATATATTTATATATTTATATATTTATATATTTGTATTTATATATTTATATTTATATATTTATATATTTATATTTATATATTTATGTATTTATGTATTTATATATTCATGTATTTATCTATTTATATATTTATGTATTTATATATTGATGTATTTATGTATTTATATATTTATGTATTTATGTATTTATATATTTATGTATTTTATATTTATATATTTATATATTTTATATTTATATATTTATATATTTTATATTTATATATTTTATATTTACACGAATAAATATAAGTATAATTTAGTTGTAAATTATTATTAGAATATCCTAATAGTTTAGTAGTTGGAGTATCGGTTCTCAACTTTAAGGTACTGGGTTCGATTCTTGCTAGTGACAATTCTTTTAGTTTAATATAATTTACCTACGGATACTAATTCCGTAGGTAATTACCTACTGAAATTACCTACGGATAATATCCGTAGGTAATGGATAATTACTCACGGATAGAATTCCGTAGGTAATATCCGTAGGTAAAATACACTTTACCTACAGATAGAATTCTGTAGGTAATATCCGTAGGTAATGTACAATTTACCTACGAATTTTCATCCATGGGTAATATCCGTAGGTAATGTTAAATTTATCTACGTATTTTTATCCGTAGGTAATATTCCGTAGGTAATAGGCTTTTTTTTTGTAGTGATTAATTCAGTTTTAAGAAAAGAATTATGAGCAAGACAATAAATATATTTTACACCTTCTAAGAAAACCCCCTTCTCTACTGCCTTCTGTGCTTTCATTGTTAATCATACTTGTTCTTGGAGGTTGACATTCTATAGGCTTCTACAATTTGTTGTCTCTGTTGAACATTCAAGGACTTGATGTTGCACTTAATGAACATGAAGATTGTTGATTTTGATGATGATTCAAGAACACAAAGACTTAGAGTGTTGAAGACTTGTTTTGTATTGTAATAACTCTGTTTCAATTAGATTGAGTCTGTAATATTAGAGTTTAAGATAGCTGGTACATAGTCTGCACCTTAAAAGCTTCAAAAAGCTCAAATTTATCATCCAAGCTCGGCTTTAATCGATTAAATAGGGAAATAATCGATTAAAACAGTGAAAAAAACCATTTTCTGTATCTGCTCACTGGTTTAATCGATTAAACCACTTGTTAACAGCTCTTTTAATCGATTAAAACAGAGAGTTTTGGGGTTCTGTTGATTTTGGCTCTGTAATAATCGATTAACACTTCATTTAATCGATTATTTCAGTCAGATTTTGATTTTCAACTTCAAATCAACCCTATTTTCGAAAACCCTATTTCCAAGAACTCTAATTCCGAAATTCCCAATTCCCAAACCCTAATTTCTCTACTTAAGCTTCTCCTTGACACTCAGAAAAGTAGAACAACCTTTTTCATACAAAAGTTAAGTATTGTAGTGCCAGAGAACTGTTTGTTGCAAGAAAAAGGGGCTTTTGGAACCTGGTGTGGGCTAGAAGCGATAAGAATCACTAAGTGGAGTTCTTAGTGGATTGTGTGTTATGTCGTCTCTAGGGAAAGCTGTTCATCATCTCTTGTGGATTTCAAGAGAGGTGTTTTCTTACTTTATCTTTTCAATTGTAATTTGTTTGTAACAATTGTGATTATAGTGACAGCGTTAATCCTCTGTTTGAGTGATTAGCAACTGGACGTAGGGTCTTTTGATCCGAACCAGTATAAATCTCCTGTGTAAGATTCTCGTCTCTTCTCTATTTACATTTACACAGTTTTTAATCGGTAAAATTTGGGGAAAATTTTGAAAACCTAATTTTTATTAAGAAACCAATTCACCCCCCCCCCCTCTTGGTGTTTGTCCGACCACGCGAACATTCCGCTGTGCGATTCTAACAAGTGGTATCAAAGCTTGCTTTGATAGTCATTCAAATTTTTGAAAATGGCCGGACAAAATCAAACTTTTGTCGAAGGTGCGTCTATCATAGACCCCCACTTTTTGCGGGTCAAAATTATCCTTTCTGGAAAGTAAGAATGCAAATATTTTTAGAGTCTGTTGATAGAGGCGTTTGGGATGCTATTTTAAACGGTCCATATATTCCTAAAGTTACTGAGAACGGTGTTGACGTTCCTAAACCTTTTTCTAGATGGACTGCAGAAGAAAACAGAAAAGCACAATTTGACGTTAGGGCTAGAAATATAATTTCATCTGCTTTAATGCTTGACGAGTTTTACAGGATCTCTGTTTGTAAAAGTGCTCAGGAGATGTGGGAAATGCTAAGAGTGACCCACAAAGGTATTGACGATGTTAAGCGAGCACGTAAAAATTCCTTAATCCAAGAATACGAGATGTTCCGGATGCAACAAGGCGAAACGATATTTGACGTTCAAAAGCGTTTCACTCACATTGTGAATCATCTCACTGGATTAGGTAAAATATTTGACGTTGATGAATTAAATGTTAAAATTTTAAAATCTTTGGATAGGAAATGACAACCTAAGGTGACGGCCATCTCGGAGTCACAAAATCTTTCCACAATATCTATGGCGGCGCTATTTGGAAAGCTTAGAGAGCATGAACTTGAGCTTGGAAGGTTAAATGAAGAAGAAGGTCAATATCAAAAGAAGAACTTAGCCTTCAAGACCGAAATTTCCAAAAGTAAAAATAAAAAGGAAGAAGATGACTCGGAGAACGAAGAAGAATAATTGAGTCTTATGATAAAGAAGTTCACAAAATTCATGAAAGCAAAAGGAAGGCACCCTTTCAAAGGTAAAGGAAAGGTAAGAGAAATTACTTCCATAAATATAAAATGCTATGGTTGTGGTGAAGCAGGGCATGTAAAGACCGAATGTCCAAACAAGAAAAACGATGAATTCAAAGGCAAAAAGGTCTTCAAGAAGAAAGCCTATATTGCTTGGGACAACAGTGATTCAAGTTCGGAATCAAGTGACTCGAAAGTAGAAACAAATATTTGCTTAATGGCAAATGACAACATATCTTCTGATTTTGAGGTAAGTGATTCCGACACAGCTTCTAGTGATGATGATAATAACTATGATGAATTGCAAAATGCTTACAATGAATTGTTTAGTGCTTTTAAGAATTTGAAAAATGAATATAAAGTTATAAAGAAGAATCTAAGTAGATCCGAAAAGGAAATAGACTCCTTAAAAATGAAAATCACATGTTTAGAAGAAAATGAATCTTTAGAAACGAAAATTGTATGTTTAGATGAGGAAAATGATAAGAACCTAAAATGTGCAACTTGTAAAGAACATGAATATGACATAAATATTCTTAATCATTTGCTAGACAAAGCCGAAAAGGAAATAGATGATCTTAAGAAGCATGAAATGGTGTTTGCTCAAAATAATGTAAATCATCAAGTTCTTTTGAAAAATCCTAAAAGGAAAAATAAAAGAGTATGGGTAGAAAAAGGAACTAGAGCATCTATGATTAGAAATACATCATTTTCAAATGCTACATCTAAAGCATGTTTTTATTGCATGAAACAAGGTCACACTTCAAATAAATGTAAAATTAAACATTTTGGTGTTCCTAAAGGTAAATACATTTGGGTTCCTATTGTTAAATAATTTGTTATGTCTCTAACCCCAAGGACCCAAAAGTTGTGGGGACCTAAGTTTACTATGTTCTTGTTTTGTAGGAAACTTCCAAATCAAAGAAGTCTATGTGGTATCTTGATAGTGGATGCTCAAAGCATATGACCGGTGATAAATCAAAATTTGTGAGTTTCAAAGCTAAGGAACAAGGATATGTAACTTATGGGGACAACAACAAAGGGAAGATTCTTGGAATTGGAAACATAGGTGGTGCAAACACTTTGGAGATCAAGGATGTACTTCTTGTTGATGGACTTAAACATAATCTCCTTAGTATAAGTCAACTATGTGACAAAGGTTTCAAGGTAATTTTTGAAAGTAAATTTTGCACCATACATTTGATAGATTCCAAAAATGTAGAATTAAAAGGCATTAGGCATAACAACATATATTTGATTGATTTGGATTGTTTACATGAGTCTAGCATAACATGTTTAGTTACTAAGGAAGAGAACCCTTGGTTATGGCATAAGAGAGCAGCTCATATAAATATGCATCATTTGAATAAATTGATCTCAAAAGACTTAGTTATTGGTTTCCCTAAGTTAAAATTTGAAAAAGATAGATTGTGTGATGCATGTCAAAAAGGTAAACAAGTAAAATCATCATTTAAATCAAAGAATGTTATTTCCACTTCAAAACCCCTAGAATTATTACATTTAGATTTATTTGGACCTTCTAGGATAAAAAGCTTTGGTGGAAATTATTATGGTCTTGTAATTGTTGATGATTACTCTAGGTATACTTGGACATTTTTCCTAACTACGAAAAGTGAAGCCTTTAAGGTCTTTAGAAAATTTGCAAAACAAATTCAAAATGAGAAAGATTTGAGAATTAAAGTTTTAAGAAGTGACCATGGCGGTGAGTTTCAAAATGAAAAGTTTGAAAATTATTGTGAAGAAAATGGAATATTACATAACTTTTCTGGTCCTAGGACTCCCCAACAAAATGGTGTAGTTGAAAGGAAAAATAGGTCATTAGAGGAACTTGCTAGAACTATGTTAAATGAATCTAATGTTCCTAAGTATTTTTGGGCTGATGCGGTTAGTACTGCATGTTATGTTTTAAATAGAATGCTCATTAGGTCAATTATTAAATCTACTCCTTATGAATTGTTTAATGGTAGAAAGCCTAATGTTGCTCATTTGAAAATTTTTGGATGTAAGTGCTTTGTATTAAATAATGGAAAGGACAACTTAGGAAAATTTGACTCTAAAGCCGATGAGGGCATTTTCTTAGGTTATTCAAAAACTAGTAAGGCTTACAGGGTGTTTAATAGAAGAACTCTGAATATAGAATAATCTATCCATGTTACTTTTGATGAGATTGTAGACCTTGGGGGAAATCCTGTTGAGTCAAATAAAGAACTTGCAGGTGATGATGAGTATATAAGAGAAGCTCTTGATGAATTATATTTGGAAGCAAATGAGCCTTCTCAAACGCCTGAATTAGCAAAAGAATGGCAATCACCTAGAGGACTCTCAATGGACAATATCATAGGTGACATCTCAAAAGGGGTAAGAACTAGAAATATGACTAATTTCTGTATGTCTGTAGCTTTTGTGTCTCAGATAGAACCTAAAAATGTTGAGGAAGCGCTTAAAGATGACCAATGGTGCATAGCAATGCAAGAAGAACTTAACCAATTTGAAAGGAATCAAGTCTGGGAATTAATCCCAAGAGAAGAGTCACATCAAGTTATTGGAACCAAATGGGTGTTTAGAAACAAACTTGATGAAAATGGAAACATAACAAAGAATAAAGCCAGACTTGTTGCCAAAGGCTATTGTCAGGAGGAAGGTATAGACTATGATGAAACTTATGCTCCTGTTGCCAGGTTAGAGGCTATACACCTACTTCTTGCTTATGCATCTTTGATGAAATTTAAATTATATCAAATGGATGTTAAGAGTGCATTTTTGAATGGTTTTATTAAAGAAGAAGTTTATGTGGAGCAACCCCCTAGTTTTGAAGATTTTAATTATCCTAATCATGTTTTTAAATTAAAGAAAGCATTATATGGGTTGAAACAAGCTCCTAGGTCTTGGTATGAAAGGCTAAGTAGTTTCCTAACTTCAAATGATTTTTCTAGAGGAAAAATTGATTCTACGCTGTTTATAAAGAAAGTAAAAGAACATATCTTATTGGTCCAGGTATATGTTGATGATATTATTTTTGGATCAACTGATAATTTGTTACGTGTAGAATTTGCTAAGATAATGCAGGGAGAGTTTGAAATGTCTATGATGGGAGAATTGACATTCTTCCTTGGACTTCAAATCAAGCAATTTAAAGATGGCATTTTCATCTCTCAAACCAAATACTGCAAAGAGATCCTTAAAAAGTTTGGAATGGACACCTCAAAGGAAGCTAACACACCCATGGGAACTTCATGCTATTTAGACAAGGATGAATCAGGTTTGGAAGTTAATCAATCTATGTATAGAGGTATGATAGGTTCACTATTATACTTAACTGCAAGTAGACCTGATATTATGCATTTTGTCTGTGTGTGTGCTAGATTTCAGGCTTGTCCTAAAGAATCTCACCTAATTGCAGTAAAACACATTTTAAAATATTTAAAAGGAACTACTGTTTTTGGTTTATGGTATCCTTCTGATGCTTGTACTAGTTTAATAGGATATTCTGATGCTGATTATGGTGGATGCAAAATTGATAGGAAAAGTACTAGTGGGACATGTCATTTGTTAGGTTCATCCTTAGTATCTTGGCATTCTAAGAAACAAACTTGTGTTGCTTTATCTACCACTGAAGCTGAATATATTGCAGCTGGTAGTTGTTGTGCTCAAATTTTGTGGATGAAACAACAGTTAGATGATTATAGTATATTTTTAAATGACATACCTTTGATGTGTGATAATACGAGTGCAATTAATCTTACTAAGAATCCAGTAATGCACTCTAGGACTAAGCATATAGAGATTAGACATCACTTTTTGAGAGATCATATCAGCAAAGGAAACTGTAAAATAGAGTACGTTGATACAAAGCATCAATTAGCAGATATTTTTACTAAGCCTCTACCCAAGGATAGATTCTATGATCTTAGAAGAGACTTAGGGATACTAGAAATAGCTTAAAATCTGCTTAATCAGTCAGTTTATGGATGATTGTAAGAATATAATTCATTATACAGGATGTTAATAGTTTATCAAGTGTTAAAACCTCAAAAATTTGATGTACTCTCTGGAATAATCGATTAATTGGAGTTATAATCAATTATTTGCATCCAAAACACTCAAAATAGGACATTCCTCTCTGGAATAATCGATTAATTCATCCATTAATCGATTAAAACCAGTTTTAATCGATTAACAGCCCAATTTAATCGATTAAATGGGTCTGGAAGTGGTTTAATCGATTAAATTGAGAATTAATCGATTAAACCTGGCAAGTTTGGCCTCCTAGCCGTTGCCAACAGATCTTTTGCACCCTATACACTTTCATATGTCCGTTGGACATGCTTGGCTATAAGTAGGAGCCTCCATTTCACTTCTACTCACTTCTATCTCTTGAAATCAAGCTTTCTTGCCTTATTCTATCAATCTTGCCCTCTTCTCAATACATTTAGCTTTCTAAATCTTCTTGTTATTCCTCCAATCTTTCAATGACCTCATCTTCTCGTGCTAAGATCCCTACTAGAAGAAGATCTGCACCCTCATCTCGTCCCCGTCCTAATTCTGTAGAAGGATGGATTTCTGATACAGATGGCCAACAAGAATTTCTGACCTATTGGAAGGAACGTGCTATTATTTCTCCAAAGTTCCTTATTGGTGAGCAGTTCATCAATAGGGGATTCAACTTTCCTAACCTTCTTGAAATTCAAGGAGTTCTCCCCTTCATCCAAATGCAAGGTACGTATTATCCTGACCTTGTTAGGATATTTTACTCTAGATTTAAATTTAGAGATCAAATTGCTACCTCTAGAGTAAAAGGCGTCACAATTATTCTTGACGATGATATTTGGGAGAACGTTGCCCACTTTCCAATTAGAGAAGATGCTATTAACATTTATGGTGAGTTAGATGATTTTGACAGGTTCTTAGCTTACCGTTCTTTTCTGCGAAATCCCTCCATGGAGATTGGGCGTCTCCTTCTTGCTGGACCTTTGAAGAAGGAGGAACGCATGATTTTACATCTACTTGTCTGGATCCTCTGTCCCCGAGCTACAAATCATGCTCAATGTTCTTCAATTGATCTTAGGATTATTCATGCCATAATGAATAATGAGCCCTTAGATTGGGGCGTTCTTGTCACCATGACTATGTTAAAAGCCAAACGCCATCCCACCTTCAAAATTCCATATGCCCTCCTTGTCTCTCGGATTCTTGAATATAAGGGAGTCAATGTCAAAGGTGAACAAACAGTAAGAACAAATAACTTGAATCGAATGCTTGACAGCACATTGATCCAACTACAAATGGTGCGTGTCAACGACATTTATGTTCACAAGGATGACGTTCCGAATCAAGGTGAAGATAATGAAGATTCTGATGAAGATATGCCTCCTGCTGCTGAGTTTCCCTCTGATCCAATCCAAAGTGTTGGAACTTCCTTTACTCATCATGAAACCCGACAATCCATGGAAGACATGGTATCTGACATGAATCATAGAATGCAGTCATTCTTCACTCTTTCTGGAGTATGACATGAGGAAATAATTCGCCATATATCTGATGTAGATGATAAAGTGTGCCGTTTAGAAAATAGATTTGATGCACACTTTCATAGTGATGATAGTGAAGAATTTTAAATCTGTTGTTATTTCCTATATTGTAATGATTGCTTATCTCTGAAATAAAATATGGTATTCTGTTATTGCTTTGATTGAGGGGGAGTTTTCTCTAAGTTATGCATATTTTGAGGGGGAGCTCTTATGTTTGTAATAGATGAATTATTTTTTATTTTAATCAAAATAGGGGGAGAAAATATTTAAAGCCTAAAATGATTGTTTTTAAATATTATCTGGTATGTTTAATGTGTTTGTTAGTATGACAGATAAAACAGGTTATTACAAGGCTTTAAAAGATAATTTTGATCATCATCAAAAAGGGGGAGATTGTTGAACATTCAAGGACTTGATGTTGCACTTAATGAACATGAAGATTGTTGATTTTGATGATGATTCAAGAACACAAAGACTTAGAGTGTTGAAGACTTGTTTTGTATTGTAATAACTCTGTTTCAATTAGATTGAGTCTGTAATATTAGAGTTTAAGATAGCCGGTACATAGTCTGCACCTTAGAAGCTTCAAAAAGCTCAAATTTATCATCCAGGCTCTGCTTTAATCGATTAAATAGGGAAATAATCGATTAAAACAGTGAGAAAAACCATTTTCTGTATCTGCTCACTAGTTTAATCGATTAAACCACCTATTAATCGATTAACAGGCCTGTTAATCGATTAAAAGCTCTTTTAATCGATTAAAACAGAGAGTTTTAGAGTTCTGTTGATTTTGGCTCTGTAATAATCGATTAACACTTCATTTAATCGATTATTTCAGTCAGATTTTGATTTTCAACTTCAAATCAACCCTATTTTCGAAAACCCTATTTCCAAGAACCCTAATTCTGAAATTCCCAATTCCCAAACCCTAATTTCTCTACTTAAGCTTCTCCTTGGCTTTCAAAAAAGTAAAACAACCTTTTTCATACAAAAGTTAAGTGCTGTAGTGCTAGAGAACTGTTTGTTGCAAGAAAAAGGGGCTTTTGGAACCTGGTGTGGGCTAGAAGCGATAAGAATCACTAAGTGGAGTTCTTAGTGGATTGTGTGCTGTGCCGTCTCTAGGGAAAACTGTTCATCATCTCTTGTGGATTTCAAGAGAGGTGTTTTCTTACTTTATCTTTTCAATTGTAATTTGTTTGTAACAATTGTGATTATAGTGACAGCGTTAATCCTCTGTTTGAGTGATTAGCAACTGGACGTAGGGTCTTTTGATCCGAACCAGTATAAATCTCCTGTGTAAGATTCTCTTCTCTTCTCTATTTACATTTACACAGTTTTTAATCGGTAAAATTTGGGGAAAATTTTGAAAACCTAATTTTTGTTAAGAAACTAATTCACCCCCCCTCTTGGTTTTTGTCCGACCACGGGAACATTCCGCTGCGCGATTCTAACAGTCTCCATTACCCAGGTGTGATTGTTCTTATTTTATTACCTTCATCCTTTGTGCGCTTCAGTGGTTGATGTTAAATTCCCTTTTTAGGATTTAGGTTGTTGCTATTATTTTATTGTCTTCATCCTTTGTGGGTTTAGGTATGCATACTGTCTTTTGATCAATGTGGTTGTGATTGTGATTGTCGTTCTTCCTTTAATTTTTTCAAAGGAGGTGTTCATCCTTAGTGAGATTCTAAAGAGGTGTTTTCATCCCTTTGATTTATTCAGGGAGGTGTTCATCCCTAGTGTGATTCTAGGGAGGTGTTCATTCTTAGTGGAATTCTAGGGAGGTGTTTTCATCCTTTGATTTGTTCAAAGGAGGTGTTCATCCTTAGTGAGATTCTAGGGAGGTGTTCATCTTTAGTGAGTTTTTAAGGAGGTGATTGTCTTTTGAATTAGTTTGTTTTTTTACTAGTTCCTCTGCTGAGTTGATTGTAATTTGTAAACTGAATTTGAAAGATAGTGAATTGGGGTCAGTCTTGTGATTAGAGTTGACTGGGAACTTGATGTAGGGTTGGCTATACCCGAACTAGTATAAATCTCTATGTGATCTTCTCTTCCCTATACTGTCCTTCTCTTCTCTATAATCTTTTCCTTTATCTATCTAATTATATCGCTTCCGCTTTATCTGTGTTTTATTTGATAATTAAAATTGAATTAATAAATTATTGGACATCTTAAAATAAATTTTTAATTTGGCATCTAATTTAATTTGTGCATCTATTCACCTCCTTCTAGATGTCATTTGTCTAACAAACACAACCAAGAACGCTTCAACTGGTTCCACTCCTTTCGAGATCATGTTTGGTCACCCTCCTTCGAACATTCCTCACCTCTTGGATATTGACTTCCCCAATGCAGCAGCTCAATTTGAAGTTTCGTCCAGGGAAGTGATTCTCCAAAAGCTCTAGTCCAACATTTTGAAAGCTCAAGCCACCATGAAACGTTAGGCAGATACTAAACTTCGCAACCTCCAATTTTCCATAGGCGATTGGGTCTATGTGCGCCTCCACCCACGTCGTCAAACAACTGTCACAGGCCAATATCTTGGTAAATTGCAAAAGAGGTTTTTTTGCCCTTTTTGAGAAAATTGGCGAGGTTGCATACAAGTTGGACCTTTCATCACCCACTAAGATTCACAATGTATTCCATGTGAGACTCCTCCGCCCTCACCTTGGGTCTTCCCCCTCTCCGACTCCACTCAGTCTTCCTCCAGAGATTGAAGACAACCAACCCGTATTGATCCGTACAACTATTTTAGATTGGAAATTGTCAACTGATCCAGTCAACCCTCAAAAACTGGTACTCATTCAGTGGTAGGGCTTACCCTAGGAAGAGGTTAGTTGGGAACCTTGGTCTCAAATTCAAGCCCAATTTAATCTTGAGGATATGGTGCCTCTTGAACGGGGAGGAGATGTTAGGCCCAATGCACCAGACGAACAATAGAGCCCAAATACTTGCCAAGAGGTTGTTCACAATGGAGAGAGGCCACAAAGAATTAGGAACAAACCTCCTTACCTCAAAGACTACGTGACCAAGTAAAGACGTGACAACTATAGGAGGATTTGGTTATGACAGAGGGAGCATAACTAACTTTATATTCCTTTTATTTTTTTACGTTGCATGAATGTCATTATACAAACACCACCTAATGATTGGAGAAAGAGACGGAAATACATCAAATTTTCTCAAATCTCTCTCTGTATTATTCTTTCTCTCTCTATGACACCTTTCAGTAGTCCACATATACCATTATAGATTTTCGCCATGGCGTATTGTGCTTGGTCCTTTTCTAGACATTTTAGAAGTGGAGTTGAGTATCCTCTTTATTATGCATTACATATTGAACAAATGCTCTTTTTATTTTCTTGGATGCTTGTTTCTCTTCGGGTAATAAATCTAGTGTCAGGTGTTGTATAATTGGTGTCATCCACGTCGGTCACACTATGATGATCTGAAAATTTTCACATATATCCCAACTTGTAGTAATTAAGGTTTCTTGTATCAGTGTCTTATGTTGTTCGGGTTTTCTTGTGTTGGCTAGTTTTAATAAAACATCAACTTGTTCGTTATGTTTTTTGGGTACGTGGTGGACATCTGTTTTGTCAAAGTCTTTCAAAAAACTTTTGGCTTTGTGATGGTATTTTTGCATGGTGAGTTCCTTTGTATGGAACTCTTCCAAGATTTTTTCGATGATGCGTTTCGAGTCGCTCTAGCATCATAAGTATTTAACTTCCATTTCTTTGGCGAGCTTTAAACCATCAATAAGGGCTTTGTGCTCGGTCTAGTTATTGGAAGTTAGGAATTTGAATCGTAATGCTTGTTCTAAGATGATGTCATTGAGCCCTTCGAGTAATATTCCAGCTCTGCTTCTTTTTTTGTTTGATGAACTGTTGACATTGAGGGTCCACCATATGTATCTTTCATCGAGTGCGGGTAGCTCTACTAAGAAATATGCCACGGATTGTGCCTTTATCAACTTTTAAGTTTTGAATCTTAAGTCAAACTCGAATAATTTGACTGACCATGTTATCATTCGCTTGACCATTTTAGGTTTCTAGAGTACTTGCTTAACTGGGTAGTTGGTTTTGACTATGATAGTGAAACTTCAAAAATATGGGTAGTCTTCTTGCCGAGTTTACCAGTGCTAGTACCAAATTTTCTATTGTGGAGTATCGTTGTTCTATGTCTTGTAAAATTTGGCTGGTGAAATATACTGGGGTCTATTATTTACCATCACAATGCACTAATATCGAACTGATAATTGATTTAGTGATTGCCATGTAGAGGAGGAGGATAGAGTCTGATGGCATACTTATTCGGGTAGGTAGTAATGCAATGCCTTTTTTTATGGCTTGGAACATAGTTTCACATTTCTCTATTCAATCAAAATTCCTTGAGCTTCTTAAAAACTTGAAGAAAGGCTTGACTTTCTCAGCTAGCTTCGGCAAAACTCTGGCTAAGGATGCGAGCTTTTCTTCAACAGTTGTACATCTTTTATGTTTCTGGGGCTTTACATGTCTAATATAGTGTTGCATTTGTCTGGATGTGCCTCGATGCCTTATTAGGTGATCATAAACCCGAGAAACTTTCCTCTTCCTACTCTGAATATGCATTTCTTTAGGTTACGTCTCATATTATATCTTTGGATTTCGTCAAACACCTTTTGTAAGTGATCAGGGTGGTTGGCCTAATGTTTTGACTTTACCACCATGTCGTCTGCATAAACTTCTACAATCTCTTCAATGAGTTTTTTGAACACTCAATCCATAGTTGTTTATAGGTGGCTCCAACATTGTTTAGTCCAAACGACATGACTTTGTAGTAGTAGTTTGCACCTTTTGTGATGAAGATAATTTTTTCTCCATACGGCAGGTACATCCTCATTTGGCTATAGCCCAAATAAGCATCCAAGAAAATGAGGATATTGTGGCCAGATGCACTATCGACCAAGTGATCGATGCTTGACAATAGGTATAAATATTTTAGACATGCTTTGTTAAGATCTATGTAGTCGGTACACATTCTTCATTTTCCATTTGTTTTTTTGACCAAAACTACATTCACTAGCCATGTAGTATATGGTACCTCTCGAATGAAGTCATCTTGCAAAAGCTTGTCAACTTCTTGTTCTACCTCTTGCCTTCTCTCATATCCTAACTTATGTTTTCTTTAAGCTATAAGTTTTGCTTCAGGAGAAATTGATCATTTATGCGAGATTACGTTAGGATCAATACCTGACATATCAATTGTGCACCATTCAAATAGGTTGGCATTTTTTAGTAAGACTTTTTCTATTTGTTTACGAGTAGTAGTCATAGCTGTGTTGCTGATATGTGTGACTTGGAATGTGTCTCTTATGATTTTGAAGTTCGATATGTCTTCATCAAAGGTGGGCCTGTTTCCATCTACTTCTCTTTGTCGGTTGTAGACCCCAAATCTTGCCCGGCCTCTAAATAAAGAGTAAAAGACCTCCTATTCGAAGATGGATGAAGCCTAAAAAGACACTAGGAGAGACTATTAGGCTCCATATTAGGATAGGAGGGATTTTCTGCACAAAAAATAAGTTTTCTCGCCTTTTTGGGATGAGACCGCCGTCTCGAAATCGAGACCGCCGTCTCGCCTCACGCAAATGGCGAGACCGCCGTCTCACCAAACGAGACGGCGGTCTCGCCACCTGCGAATGACGAGACGGCGGTCTCGCCACTTTGGCATGACTAGACGGCAGTCTCGTTTGGCGAGACGGCGGTCTCGACCCTATCAGACGAGAACGGTGGTCTCGCCACTGTCAGGCGTGAAAACCTATAAATAGGGGCTCTCCCCCCCTCATTTCCACACCACAGCTTTCTCTCCTCCTTCTCTCTAGGATTTCTCTCTCTAGAATACCTCCGACGCATTTCCGGAGTTTCTGAGTGTCTTTAGAGTGAGTTTTCAAGCGTTCCGAGAGGTTTTCCGGCGCTGTAGAGTGAAGGGCTGCCAAAACGCACCCAATTTATTGAGAAATTGATAGAGAAAGCTTGCTTCGGAGGTTTAAACTCTCCCTCTCTACTTTTACTGCTTTAATTTTAAATTATGCAATAGATTAGGGCCATGTAGTCATAATTTTAAATTCTGCAAAATAAAGGGCAAAAGCGTAATTTTCACCGGTTTAAATATTTTTAAATAGCTGGCCTGTCATAGGGAACCCGAAAGGGGCGTCGTAAAGGGACTAATACTCCCTTTACATGTAACTAACTCCCTTACCCAACTCTGGTTCTAATGACCAAAGTTGGTTTTTGAAAACCAACGCCTTTTAAAACCCCTTTTCCGATGTTTCCGGTAAAAACATCGGTGGCGACTCCACAGAACCCCTCAATATTAGTCCTTGGGTTAGCCCGGTTATCGGACAACCTAAAGGCGTTGTAATCACCCATAAAAAAACGCGAAAAATAAAAAAGGGTCGAAACCATCGCGTCGCTCCGACCGCCATCTCTTTTTTGACGGCGGCGACAGATGGCAACTCTGCTGGGGAAGCCTCGAGAGTTGATCCCATTTAGTGATGGGTCGGCTTAGAAATAAATAAACCAAGAAAATAACATTTTTTGCCCTTAACTTGTATTATAACATGCTTTACGGTTTGGCTTTAATAACTGTTGCTTGTTTATACTTGCGCAATTGTGTGAAATACAAACTGTACACAAACCCTTGCACACTACAGTTCCCTCTATACCCGGGGGCAAGTGAGAAAACCATAGGGAGTGGGTGGCAGGTACGGTTCACTGTAGTGAGGGCCTTGTGCCCACCAGTGTGATCGGAAACCACCACTCAAGGTGATAACCTTCCTCTTTTGGCAACAAGACTGACTACGGCCTTAGTGCTAAGCATAGTCGGACGGCTGGAGAGTGGAGACCCTATAATGGGGGCACCTTGGGGGCCTTAGCCTGGTGAGAACAGTTAGAACCAACCCTTGCCAATGCACTTTTCTGCAGGAAAACCCTACCTTGTGATAAAAACAAATTCTCGCCTGTTCGTGGATGACCGAATTGTGTGTGCATATGTTTGTTGCATTTGTCTGTTGCATAGCATAAATAAACAACAAAACGAAAAAAAAAAATATTTTCACAAATAAACACCCTTATCTCGGACAGTCTGCCTTTTAGCTAGCCTGGTTTCAGGTTCTTTGTAAGCTAAGTAGCCACGCAGTTCCGACAAAAGAGATAAGGGACGTTAAATATTCTTTCGCATAAAGCCATATTTTATCTCAGACAGTCTGCCTTTTAGCTAGCTTGGTTTCAGGTTCTTTGTAAGCTAAGTAGCCACGCAGTTCCGATAGAAGAGATAAAAGGCTATAAAATAAACAAATAAAATAATCAAAACAACACCAAAATAAAAATCCATTTCCAAAATAAGACCTGGTCCAAAAATGTTACACTCATAAAACATTCATATAGATAGTTTATTTTTCAGAAAAATACGCAATTACCATACATCATGTAGAAAAACATGATAAAAAAACACTTACATAAGCATCATTTTCATCAAACATGCATTTTGGTTTTAGAAATGGAGGGGACAAGTAGACAGCCAAAGAAGGTGGATATTCCCCGTTTCCATACTGAGAGATTGGAACGGCTAAGCGCGGCAATGCCATCGGAGGTCCGCGCAGACTTTGAAAAATCCTATGGACGGATTTTGGACCTTCTAAAGATCTGTGTCGATCAGGTGTTCCTAAGGGCACTAATCCACTTCTGGAATTCCAGTCTGCAGTGTTTCGAATTTCCGCAGTTCGACTTGGTGCCTACATTAGAGGAGTATGAAACCATGTTGAGATGGCCCAAATCAGCTGGGGTCCATGTCCGCCACGAGGCATACACTCCTGCAGCACCAGTCGCTGCCCTTATTCAACTACCATTCCGGCAGAGTACCCTGATAAGGAAGGGGAACGCCCAGGGTTGGAAAGTATCAATGCTAGAAGACCACCTGTCCTACCTAGCTGAAAGGGCAGAGTGGGTCGCCTTCAACAAAACCCTGGCCCTTATCATTTTTGGAACGATCTTGTTCCCCTTCCACTTCGACACAGTAGATCAGGCCGTCATGGACGCCTTCTTCGCCTGGGACGTGAACTCGAAGAGTCCCCTGCCTGCAATTCTTGCCGACACCCTGCTCTCGGTAGAATTCTGCCACCAGAAGCAGGGAAAAATACTCCGCTGCTGCTCTTCATTATTATTTATGTGGAGCGCCACGCACCTATACGCCTCCAGTCACATGGGGATATTCCCCGACCCTTTAAGGAGCTTCTCCAAGATCCCCCTCCAACGACGCCTGACTACAGAATGGAGGGACGAGTGAAATCAAAAGGACGCCAACAGTTTATCCTGGGTCTGCCCCTGGTTCTGACCTGGCCCAGTTCTCATCAGATGTGGGGACTATCCGAGCATACCCTTGATAGGACTCAGGGATTGCATAGCCTACTCACCTAGAGTAGCTATGAGGCAGCTCATGAGGACCCAAACTACTATTTCCCGAGGGGAGCTCGGAGGACTGTGCTTCTTTGGAGACCCGTGCACAATCGCCAACTCACTAGCTGTGAGAAAAGCATGGGAGAGGCCAGTCTATATGGGGGACAAAGAGCTAGGAAAAGCTAGGGTGGCTGTCACCAGTGACTATGAGGCGTGGAGAAAGAAAAGAGGGATGGCTCAACCATCCATCACACCCACTACAAGCGCCAACAATGAAGGGCTGCAGGCTCAAATTAACGCCTTGACCCAGAGGATAGAAATCATGGGAGCCTAGATGAGGGCCCTTGAAGAGAGAGAATAAGCCTCAATCCTCACAATAGACGGTCTGCAAAGACAAGACAAGAAAAAAGATCATGAAATAGAGCGCCTCAAGGACCAGTGTGCTGACTCCAATGAACAAGCTATCCGAGCATCCAAAACTGCCAGAACTAGTTCGGATAGCCGACTTCAAGAAATAACTGCCAGGTCAGCACGCCTTGAGGCCGAATTATCAGAGCAGGCTCAAATGATCAAGGAGTTTTCGCAAGAGCTCATCAAGACTCGGTTAGATATCCGCCAAGAGCGAGAGGCCAATCGGAGACTCAACAGAAGTCTCGCTGAGCTACGCTGTAAAGAAAGAGACGGGCTAGCTCAGTACGGCCAAGTACTGCAAGAGAAAGACCGAGCCGTTGCGAAGCTCGATGAACTACAAGCCTTGGTCGTTCATCAAGAGGCGAAGATCAAAGAGGCTCAAAAGTACAGTGAAGATATGAGCCAGGCAGTCCGCAAGCAGAGCGAAGCACTTGCTCGTCATGTCCGGGAAGCCGAGAGAGAGCTACAGAGGGATCAAGACCTGCCTGTGGGTTTCTTTAAAGTTTTCCGCTTTTGCCAAAACTTGCTTCGCAGTATAGAATAGGGGAATGTACACCTTCTGTCGAATAAATAAAATCTTTATTCAAATGACTGTCTACTCGCATGCATAAACATTCATTTGCATATTTAATTTCCCCTCCTTCACGCTTAATAAATAAGATAATAAAAAGGAAGGATTAACTAACACGTCTTCTAAATCAGAAGAATGGAGAGAAAGCCACTCCTAATAAAGCTTACTCCAACGGTCGACTCACCGCAAGAGGAAAATAAGCCTCGGCCGTTGGTCCTTAAGAACAAAGAAGAGGGGGCAAGGACACTAGTGCGATTATTTATGCCACATCCTTTCCCTTATGAATCAAATAAAGTTGTACCGTGGAGATATGGAGAATCTTCACCAATAAAAGAGGAAATAACAAGCATAGCCGGTATCGGGGGCATGACTAGAAGTGGAAGAGTCTACTCCCCCAAGGACACACAAGATGTCCTCCGAAATAAAGGAAAAAATAAAAAGACCGAAGAAGAAAAAGAAAATAAGGAATCCAAGGAGGAGACAGAGGAATTACTCCAGTTCATAAGGCAAAGTGAGTATTCCATTATAGACCAGCTCAATCGCACACCTGCAAAGATAACATTATTATCTCTGATGATGAGCTCGGAACCACATAGAAACGCCCTGCTGAAGGTCTTGAGCGAGACGCATGTACCTCATACAATATCCCAAGAAAAGGTCGAGAGGATCGTTGGTCACATCACGGCGAGCGATCACCTCACCTTCACAGAGGAAGAACTCCCCCTCGAGGGGTCAAACCACAACAAGCCCTTGCATATCTCGGTTAAATGCAAGGAGTACCTCATCGCCAAAGTTCTTGTGGATAACGGGTCATCCTTGAACGTGATGCCCAAATGCACGTTAGACAAGTTGACTATCCAAGGAACCCGTCTGCGCCCCAGCAGCACCATCGTTCAAGCCTTCGACGGATCCAAACGAGAAGTAGTGGGGGAAGTTAATTTGCCAATCCAAGTTGGACCCACTATCTTCGATGTCAATTTCCATGTAATGGATATTACTCCAACATATAGCTGTCTCCTCGGCAGGCCTTGGATTCATGACGCTAAGACAGTACTTTCAACGCTCCACCAGAAAGTCAAGTTCATAATGGACGACAAATTGGTCACGGTCCAAGCAGAAGACGATATCTTGATCAGTGGACCGTTCACTCAGCCTTACGTGGATGCAGCTGAAGAGGCCCTTGAAACATCTTTTCAAGCGCTCGAAATTGCCAGCATAGAGCGACTTCTCAAAAACGCAAAGGTAGCCCACATGATGTTGAAGCATGGTTACCATCCTGGCCAAGGACTGGGGGCAGATTCCCAAGGCATGAGGGAACCCCCGGAATTCAAAGACAATCCTTGCAAGTATGGCCTAGGATAAGACCCTACTAAGGGTCGGGCAAAAAGAAGAAAAGGGAAGTCTCCCCTCCGCACACTCAAGCAAATTTTCCGAAATGGAGGGGTGCAAGCGTCAAGAGCCACCTTAGTCATTAGGAAATCTTTTTCTTCGTTTAAGGGATGTAAACCCCATGATTGTTAGAGATTATCCCCCGGGGCGAGCCCGACCCCTGGGGCGAGCCCGACCCCCGGGCATTTCAGGGCACATATTCCCTTATTAATTAATAAAGAATGATTCTTACTATATGCTTCTTTTCTCTCTATTTTTGACTAGACCTCATGAATTACCCTGTCTAAGTAAACAAAAAAGAAGAGTAAAAAGTGCATTCAAATAATCAACATTTACCATTGCTATTACCATCAAAAGCTAGTTGATTAGAAGCACATAAAAATGAGACTTCACCTCATCCATAAAAGAAAAGTCATGCTTCGCCAATACTGTGACAAAAAAAAAACAAAAAAATATAATAATAATAAATCCAAAAAAAAAAAGAGGAAAGCCCGGAGAAGCCAAAGGCCAAAGAAAAGGGCAAATTACCCGGTAGGAAACCCACTAAGGGGGCTATGCAAAAGATAGGGTCGACCCGGTAGGACACCCGAACAACAATAAAGGGTAGCCTAGGCAAAAGTTAGGGTTACAAATAAGGTCCGCTAGGATTTCTCCAAAAATTACAAAAGAAGGAACCTAGACAAAAGTTAGGGCCAAAACACAGTATCCTAGTTCGAAAACCCAAAGGGCATTATAGGGAAATCAGCTAGCCATTAAAAAGCAATGGAAATAAAACCAAAGAGCGCAAATACAAAAAAAGAAGGGAAAACTGTTTGCTTAGACAAAAGCTTAAACACCTAGGCCTAACCCTAGCCAGCCGTGCTTACAAAACCCTATAAAAAAAATTAACCCTCTAAAACACAAGCCATTGAAATTTTCCTCTTTGTTTCTTTTCTCTTGACCCTCACATCAATATTCTAATAATTAATTTGGGAATATGGAGGCGTATAGTCAACAAGAGGATTGAAATCCCTAAAGCAAAGAAAAAGAGACACTACATGACAAAGAGTGTGCTGCAAAAAGAACAAAGAAAACAAAAAAGAGAGAAAAAGAAAGAAAGAAAAGATCCTTCGGTCACAAGAAGTCCGGCATGGTACAGCCAAAAGTAAACACAGCAAACCAGAGGGCATTCGGTGCAACGAGACACGTCGGTTAAATCCTTCTGAAAACTTAATCAAAATAGGCATTATAGGACATCAAACATGAAAACATTGCATGCATAAAAATGTTTTTGAACCAGGTCCTATTTTCTTTTCAAAAAAAAAAAAAAAAAACACCAGAAATTCGAGACCGCCGTTTGGGTCGTCTAGACCGCCGTCTCAGTCCCCCGGCAAGAAGAGAACGCCATCTCGACCAGCGAGACCGCCGTCTCGACTTAGCCAAAATCGAGACCACCGTCTCGGCGACCCAGACCGCCGTCTCGATGAGAAGGAGACTCGAGACCGCCGTCTCGCCCTCCCAGACGGCGGTCTCGAATTGGAAATTTTTCCTATAAATAGGGGGCGCGCTTGGGGGGTTCCTCACAACTTCCCTTGCCTCCAGAACCTCCATTTCTCAGAATTTTCACTCCCAAGCCTCCTCTAGTCAAGATGTTTGGTAGAAGCGCTTCTAGAAAGAGAAGGAGCACTGCCGGTGCCAACAGTTCGACGACACCGCCGCCCCAGGATCCCTCTCAATTATCACCGCAGCACCAGGCCCGCCTTGACAACATCCGGACCTATGCGTGGCACCCGATGCTGAGGCTGGACTTCAGCATCCTGGCTGAATTTGGGTGGGAGGACGACGTCCGGGCCCACATTGACAGCATCGGGTGGGGCTTTCTACTGCAGCCACCACCTACACATGTGTACCCACAAGCGGTACTAGAATTCTTGGCCTCGGTCTCCTACTCCGAGGTCCCCTCCACAGTCCCGGGCCTGCAGCCCACTAAGATGGTGACCTACTTCATGGGTGGAAGATACCAGGCCACCACCCTCGACGAGTTCAACATGGCCATCGGGTTTGTCCGGCCCGAGGACACACTGACCCAGGAGTACCGTGAGGCCATCTGCTCCCGGCCCACCAACCTCACTGCCGCCGAAATGTGGCATGAGCTCACAGGAGCCACCACGCTGCCCACGCTGATGAGGGGCTCCGCGCTGCCCCCAGCACTCCGCATCTGCCACAAGCTGCTGGCAGGAACCATCCATGGGAGGAAAGAGAGTCAGGGCAAGGTCTCCCTCCCTGACCTCTTCGTACTTTATTGCATGAGCCAAAAGCGGCGCTGCAACCCCGACTACTTCTTCCTGAGAGCTCTCAAAGACTTTGGGAACAGATCCGCGGGGGCCGTCCTCATGGCTCCCCTCATCACTCCCCTGGCAGAAAGATGGGGGTGCCCTGGCCGAGAAGAGCTGACCTCCAACTTGCGACCCGAGTCCATCAACGGGTCAGTACTGGTCAGCATGGGAATGCTGATACGTCAAGGGACCTAGTTGGCCCTCCATCCCACACTGGATTTCGCACTAGATCTCCAGGGACTGGTGGCGATGCAGGATATCCCCACGCCCCCCGAATTCCAGCAGCAGCAGCAACAACAACAACCACCACCGTACACGGACGATTTCGCTGGCATGAACCGCAACATGAACGATCTGCGCCGGCAGTTCGACCAAATGACGGTGCGGCAAGAAGCCTACCATACCCGGCAAGAGGAGATGTACCAGCATCAGCAGATGATGCGGCAGGAATGGACAACATTCCAGCAAGAGTACCGCGACGAAGTCCGAGAACAAGCAGACTTCCGGTATCACGTCTACCAGCAATTCGCCCGCGGATCATCTCCAGAGGATAGCCCTTAGGAATGGTACTTGCCTATATAAAAGTGGTTGTAATAAAATTTTCCTATAAATAAAAATTTTATTTCATGCATCTCTTTGCCACCCTTTGCAAAAGCTAGCGTAAAAAAAAAAAAAAAGCTTAAAAAAGGAAAAAAGCATACGCTCAACAAAAAAAGCCAAAATCCTAAGTCGCGAGGAAAAAAGAGATAAAACCGCGAGAAAAAGGCAGGATTAAGACAAGCCATCACCTCAACCAACAAAACTTCGACTACCAAATCAAGAGTCAAAACAAGACTCATCCGACCAGCCAGCAAGAGTCGGATAGTCGCCACCAAAAGTCAAAAACAAAGAATCCCCAGCAAACAAGCAAGTTGGATGAACACCAACAAAATCCCCGGTACAACCCGGATGACCATTCAAAGAGG
This sequence comes from Sphenostylis stenocarpa, assembly GCA_963425845.1. Classification (NCBI taxonomy): domain Eukaryota; kingdom Viridiplantae; phylum Streptophyta; class Magnoliopsida; order Fabales; family Fabaceae; genus Sphenostylis; species Sphenostylis stenocarpa. The sequence continues at coordinate 54,998,523 of OY731400.1, read as the reverse complement.
TCCAAGAACATCTACAAACACAGAAATCACTCCCCAAAGAGTCGGCGCATGGGCTACCTGAATAGTAAGCTGCCACTACCACAAGTCCTACGCAGCGGACTGTACCAGCCTGATAGGGGGTTTATACCTATCAACCTGCGCACGCGTTGCGCCTGATCTGCGCTCGAGCCGGATCAGTAAGTCGCACTACCACCCTGATGGGGGGTTCATACCCATCCAGTCCCACACAACGGACTGCAACTACCAGCCTGATGGGGGGTTCATACCCATCCAGTCCCATACAACGGACTGCAACTACCAGCCTGATGGGGGGTTTATACCCATCAACCGAAGGATCGGCTACCATCAGAAGGAGTATCCTGAGGTTTTACCACGTGTCCACCAAAAGGATCGGCTACCATCAGAAGGAGTATCCTGAGGTTTTACCACGTGTCCACCGAAGGGATCGGCTACCGTCAGAAGGAGTATCCCGGAAGTGCACGAACATCGAAGTTTTCCCTAGAAGGTCAACCGCCACAAGACGGGACATCCGAAGGGTAACCGGGCAAGAGGGTCAACTCCTTTACCTTCCTGTCAGTCTGTCTGGCACAACAGGCCAACAGCTGACTAGTCAGGTAAAGGGGGGGCAACTGTAGACCCCAAATCTTGCCCGACCTCTAAATAAAGAGTAAAAGACCTCCTATTCGAAGATGGATGAAGCCTAAAAAGATACTAGGAGAGACTATTAGGCTCCATATTAGGATAGGAGGGATTTTCTGCACAAAAAATAAGTTTTCTCGCCTTTTTGGGACGAGACCGCCGTCTCAAAATCGAGACCGCCGTCTCGCCTCACGCAAATGGCGAGACCACCGTCTCACCAAACGAGACAGCGGTCTCGCCACCTGCGAATGACGAGACGACGGTCTCGTTTGGCGAGACGGCGGTCTCGACCCTGTCAGACGAGAACGGCGGTCTCGCCACTGTCAGGCGCGAAAACCTATAAATAGGGGCTCTCCCCCCCTCATTTCCACACCACAGCTTTCTCTCCTCCTTCTCTCTAGGAGCTTCTGAGTGTCTTTAGAGTGAGTTTTCGAGCGTTCCGAGAGGTTTTCCGACGCTGTAGAGTGAAGGGCTGCCAAAATGCACCTAATTTATTGAGAAATTAATAGAGAAAGCTTGCTTCGGAGGTTTAAACTCTCCCTCTCTACTTTTACTGCTTTAATTTTAAATTATGCAATAGATTAGGGTCATGTAGTCATAATTTTAAATTCCGCAAAATAAAGGGCAAAAGCGTAATTTTCACCAGTTTAAATATTTTTAAATAGCTGGCCTGTCATAGGGAACCCGAAAGGGGCGTCGTAAAGGGACTAATACTCCATTTACACGTAACTAACTCCCTTACCCAACTCTGGTTCTAATGACCAAAGTTGGTTTTTGAAAACCAACGCCTTTTAAAACCCCTTTTCCGATGTTTCCGGTAAAAACATCGGTGGCGACTCCACAGAACCCCTCAATATTAGTCCTTGGGTTAGCCCGGTTATCGGACAACCCAAGGACGACCTTTCGAAAACCTCGCCCCTAGGTTAGCCCGGTTATCGGACAACCTAAAGGCGTTGTAACCACCCATAAAAAAACGTAAAAAATCAAAAAGGGTCGAAACCATCGCGTCGCTCCGACCGCCATCTCTTTTTTGACAGCGGCGACATCGGTTGAGGTCGAGTTTCTCTATTTTGTGTACTTGTATGTTGCTTTTCTTTCGTAACATCAAGTATGGTTCCCCTTAAGGTTGTTAAAGTAACATGCTCGAGCTTCCTTTGGGTTTGACTTCATTGGTATCACCGATCTATTACACAATGAGGGGTCTATACAATGACCCCAAGTTGGTTCAGCATTCGTCTTTCAATTATTAGGTTATACAAGGTGTTTTCTGAAAGTGATCCTAGCAAAGATCTCATTGATTTGATGAAGTCAAAGATAAAGTCAAGGGTCAACTCTGCAGCAGTCAAACAAGTCACTCAGAAGAATGGAGCTGAAGACTTAGTGTGTCTTAACAGAAAGCTTAGGTAAAACCACTTTACCTTTTCCACTGCATAAAGCTTCTTCACTCATCTTGCAAAATGCCTCAAAAACAGTTTTTAACAAATCAAAAACAAAAGCATTTTGGCAAAGAATTTTCTTAAACAAGTTATTAACTGATACAGGTTTGAAAGAATCAATTTAAAACACTTAGAATGTTTTAAAAAGTGTTTTTACAATATTTTAATCGATACAAACTTCTTTTAATCGATTAAAACTCTTTATGACCGATTAGAATTCGAATATAATAGGTCAGAATGCAATATAATCGATCAGATCTTAAATATGAGCGATCAGAAATATTTTAATCGATTAAAACACGTTTCAATCGATTAAAATCACTTTGGATGTCAGGATGATCGATCAGAATGAGATTATGACCGATCAGAGTTGGTTATGATCGATCAGAATTGAATTATGACCGATCAGACTTATTTCAATCGATTAAAGCGTATTTCAATCGATTAAAATAACTTAGAAAATCTTTTCAATCGATTAAAGCGTATTTCAACCGATTAGAATAACTTAGAAAATCTTTTCAATCGATTAAAACGAACTTTCAATCGATTAAAATGACTTGAAAATATATGTGCAGATTTTCAATCGATTGAAACGACTTTATATCAGTTAAAATAACTTGGAAAGTTTTATAAGAAGGTTTTTAAACAAATCAATCGATTAATACGCGATTCAATCGATTGTTTTATACTTTGAAAATGTTTGTAAAACGTTTTAAGCTGATAAAAGCGTGGGCGTATCAACTAAAACATTTTCTGTTAAAGATCAAGAACGCATTAATGGGTTGAAAGGACTTTTAACAGATTATAACGGCTATTTCAACAGGTTAAAACAAACTTTCAACAGATTAATTAATGCAGCTTTTTCTGAAAACTCTTTAAAAAACAGTTTTGATTGAATTTTTTGAACAAGAGATTGAATATCAGTTTTTACACAATTCAAGCAATCAATACAAACAACTATTAGCATTTTTCAAGAAAGATACACAACTGTTTTTGTGAACTTCTTTTGAAATCTTTCTTGAGGCACTTTGCATTTCTTTGAAGAAGAAACTGACTGTGGATTGGTGTAATCCGGTTTGAGCTTTCTTTGTTTCTTCTTTTAAATTTCTATTCATTCATTTGTACTTGTTTTGTACCTGGAATTTGGGTACAAGTTTTCTGCAAGTTGTTGTAGAAAGTTGCCAAGAACTGGAATTTGGTTCTTGGTGGAAAGGTTAAAGCAAGAGCTGGAATTTGGTTCTTGTGTGTGGTGCCTGGAATTTGGGCACTGGTTTCTCTGCTAGCTGGAATTTGGTTGCAGAGGTTTCCAAGAGCTGGAATTTGGTTCTTGGTGGAGAGTTAGAATAGGTGTAAGAGGGTGAGTCTGTAAAACATCTATTCTAGTGGAACCCAAGCTGGAATTTGGTCAGAGTCCTGGACGTAGCCCTGGTATTGGGTGAACCAAGTATAAAATTCCAGGTGAAATCTTTCCTAACCTTTCTCTCTTTAATTTCTGCTGCTGCACTTAAAGCTGTTTGATTGCTTTGTGATTTGTGAATTGATAAGTAATCTTAATTTTCGAATTAGATAATCTATGTATTGCGAAAAACTTTCAAAAATCAATTCACCCCCCCTCTTGATTTAAAACTACTTTTCTAACAATTGGCATCAGAGCAAGGTGCTTGAAAATTATTCAAGTCTCTTGATCCATGGCTGAGAACAGATTACCGTTTTCTGAGGGGCATCTATTAACGGACCTCCACTATTCTGTGGAACAGATTATCCTTTCTGGAAAATTAGGATGAAAATCTTCATTGAATCCATTGACAGAAATGCTTGGGATGTTATTACTAATGGTCCTCTAATTACAGATAAAGGATGGTCAAGCTTGAATGATGAAGAGAAGAAGAAAGTTCAAAGTGAGCTGCAATGCAAAAAATATTATTACTTCTGCTCTTAACATGGATGAATTTTTCAGGGTGTCCCAGTGCAATTCTGCCAAGGAGATGTGGGATGTTCTTGAGGTCACTCATGAAGGGACTGCAGATGTTAAAAGAGCCAGAAAGCACACCTTGATAAGAGAGTATGAAGTCTGTTCAAAATGCAGAATGGTGAAAGCATCGCAGATGTGCAGAAACGCTTCACGCACATCATCAACCACTTAATGGGCCTAGGTAAGACCTTTGATAAGGAAGAACTAAATATTAAAGTATTGAAATGTCTTGACAGGTCCTGGCAGCCAAAAGTCACTCGCAATATCGAGAATCAAAAGATCTGTCCACCATGACAACGGCCTCACTTGTTTGGAAAACTCGAGAGAACATGAAATGGAAATCACAAGATTCAATGAGCAAGAAGTCTCTGAGAAGAAGAACAGAAGCATTGCACTTAAAGTTGAAGAAAATCAAGAATCAGAAGAAGATAATGAGAACCTTGGACTGCTTGTTAGGAAATTCAACAAATTCCTCAAGAAAAAGATCCAAGACAAGGAAAGACACAAAAGGTATGAGAAAAGAACTGATTCTTCTAACTTTAAATGTTATGGTTGTGGCAAACAGGGCCATGTTAAAATGGAATGTCCAGAAAGAAATAAACAAAGTGAAAAGAAAGAGGAAAAATCAAAAAGAAGAGCCTACATAGCCTGGGATGATAATGATACGTCATCAACAGATAACTCTGAAAATGAAGAAGCCAATCTTTGCTTAATGGCGAGTCAAAATCCACAAACCAGCCAGGTAAGTTCTAGCTCCTCTTCAAATATAGTTAACTATGATGCATTACAAGAAGCATTTAATGAAATGCATGAGGAGGCTAAGAAACTTCAAAAAGAAAATAATAGGCTAAAAGGATTAAATAACTGGCTAGTTAACAAGGTTGATTCTCTGGAAAAACAGATTAGTGAAAATGAAACTGATAATGAATTCTTGAAACTGATTCATGCTAACTCTGATTGTGAATGCAATAAACCATGCAATAACTGTCCTGAATTGCAAAAGAAAATTGAATTCTTATCTCAAACTGTTTCAAAGTTCACTCAGGGGCAAGCTAATCTTGATATATTACTTGGATCTCAAAAATTAATGTTTGACAAAACTGGAATAGGCTTTAAATCTAGATCCAGTAAAACAAAAACAAATAGGAATTCATACTCTACAATCAAATGTTTCTACTGCATGAAGAAAGGGCATTCAGTAAAATACTGCAGAATTAAAAAGTATGCTATTCCTAAAGGGAGAATGAAATGGGTTCCAAAGATTAATTCTTTTCAAATAACATGATCAGGACCCAATAATTATAAAGGGTACCAGAAAAATACTTAATTGTTTTGCAGGAACAAGTTCTGGGAATCCCTTGAAGATCAGAACTGCGAAACCAGGTTCTGTGTATTTAAATTAATTGTTTTAATTGATATAAATCAATATTAATCGATTAAAATAACTTACTGATATCTGTCCGTACCATTTTAATCGATTGAAATATCGAAATAATCGATTGAACTGATCTCAGGATTTTGGTTTAATTGTTTTAATCGATTGTAATATCTGTATATCAACTAAAAACACTTAGGTATCAAAATTAATCGATTCATTTACGTTTTAATCGATTTAAATTCTGGTGTCATGTTATTGATTTCATTCTGTACCTATCTAATCGATTCTTTCATAAAACAAATCGATTAATTCACTGTAGATGTTTACATTTCTCTTAATACTTTACATGGAATGATGCATGGTAATACACTGAAAATCAAAGAAATTATCAAAGAATGGACTGTAACTTTTCTTATAGACACTAGTTACAAACAGGTCAAACTGTTAGGACTGAAAACATAGTTTATCATAGATTTTTTCAGTGATAGTTGATTCTGGTAATAAATTGTTGATTACTAGGAAGTTCAATGAACAAATGTTTACATTAGATTTCTTGATATTACCTAGCAATATTTCTGAAATAATCTTGAGCATGCATTGGTTCAAAACTCTTGGTGAAATTCATTGGAACTGTGCAACTTTGAATATTTGCTTTAATCATCAATGTCACGAGGTGACACTATAAGGGAACCAATCTGGAACAGCAATTCAAAAATTGAATAACGTGGTACAGGGAATGTATGTTTTATGGTCAGTACAGGGATAAATTTTATATTGTTTTAGAATTCTGGATTGATTGTCATCACCTGTCCTCATTACTAATCATTGCCCACTCTACCAGAATAACATTCCTCAAAAGATAATGATGACTGGTTCACTGAAAGTGAGAATAACACCCATCATACTACATTAATAAGAATGCAGTTATTTGCTTGGATGATGACAACTGCAGGGTTCAAAATGGGTTGGCTATTATGAAAGAAAATTCCTATCTCAGTACATCATTAACCTGTGATTCATGCAATTTATGGTATCATGCATTCTGTGTGGGATTTGGTCAGTACATGATTATGCCTCTGATGTGTAGTAGAAATTCCAGTGTGGTGTCAACCATGGACTATAATGCAGTCAATAATAACAGTAAGCTGCTAAAAGATTTCTTTTCAGGAAAAGTTTACTATTGCTGATCCAGGAGTGACAGCAGTTGTTGACTCAAATAGTTGATAGAGCAAAATTAGTTCCAGCAAAAAGGAAAGCCTATTATCTTTTGATATTGGTGGGGATCAAATGAATGATCACCAAGCTGGTGGATAAGCAGTTCAATCAGGGAAATTGGGATGACTAGTTCCCCTCATCATCTTTATCTTCTGCTTATTTCTATCTTTATATTGTTTGCATGGATTGTGATATTAACTGGTGTTATACCAGGAACATTTGCCTTAACCTTTGGTTAAATATGGTTTAGGATCTAATCTAGATCGAGATCGGCGTAAATAGAATTTAAATAGATCCCTGAGAGCTTTAGCTAAATAAGACTTTATTCTGATAGATCTATTAGCTAAGATAGCTGTTAGTATTGTTAAAACATCCTTCTAAATGATCAGTTTTACAAAATATGCATTAAACATTACTTCATTTTCAAAACTGATTGTTTTAATCAATACAACATCTTGTTAATCGATTAAATGAACTTATACAACATGTTTTAATCGATTCAAAATCGAAATAATCGATTATTTTTACTAAAGTTTCATGTTTTCAAAATCTTAAATGTTTTAATCGATTAAACTTTTCTTTCAATCGATTAAAATCATTTACCAAGAACATTTTAACCGATTATGCTCTGTTTTTAATCGATTTTTATTCTAGGAAGAAAGATTAAAGGCTTTAGTTAATGGTCATTTTCTGTAAACATGCTACTAAAGCGTGATTCCCTTATCTTTACACGTGTTAATTGTATTCATTACAAACGTGTTAATGGAGATAAGTTTGAATCAACTTTAATTGATTATTTTCATGAGTGAAATATTGATTCACTTTGTATTTTCAAAAACTTGAGCATATTTTTCGAAACCTTACATTTTATTCTTTTCTCTTCTATTCCCTATTTTTGATGAAGTCAAAAGGGGAGAAATAGTTGCATCACTTTAAGATAAATTTAAGTGCAACATTTTAGGGGGAGAAATAAGTTTTAGGGGAGAAACAAAACTTTATTACATTCTTATATTTCTCACCTAACTCGCATTATCAAGTGACTTATTTTGCGAGAGATTGTTTTTTCAAAATGGTGTTTGTCTTCATCAAATAGGGGGAGACTGAAAGTGATCCTAGCAAAGATCTCATTGATTTGATGAAGTCAAAGATAAAGTCAAGGGTCAACTCTGCAGCAGTCAAACAAGTCACTCAGAAGAATGGAGCTGAAGACTTAGTGTGTCTTAACAGAAAGCTTAGGTAAAACCACTTTACCTTTTCCACTGCATAAAGCTTCTTCACTCATCTTGCAAAATGCCTCAAAAACAGTTTTTAACAAATCAAAAACAAAAGCATTTTGGCAAAGAATTTTCTTAAACAAGTTATTAACTGATACAGGTTTGAAAGAATCAATTTAAAACACTTAGAATGTTTTAAAAAGTGTTTTTACAATATTTTAATCGATACAAACTTCTTTTAATCGATTAAAACTCTTTATGACCGATTAGAATTCGAATATAATAGGTCAGAATGCAATATAATCGATCAGATCTTATATATGAGCGATCAGAAATATTTTAATCGATTAAAACACGTTTCAATCGATTAAAATCACTTTGGATGTCAGGATGATCGATCAGAATGAGATTATGACCGATCAGAGTTGGTTATGATCGATCAGAATTGAATTATGACCGATCAGACTTATTTCAATCGATTAAAACGTATTTCAATCGATTAAAATAACTTAGAAAATCTTTTCAATCGATTAAAACGTATTTCAACCGATTAGAATAACTTAGAAAATCTTTTCAATCGATTAAAACGAACTTTCAATCGATTAAAATGACTTGAAAATATATGTGCAGATTTTCAATCGATTGAAACGACTTTATATCAGTTAAAATAACTTGGAAAGTTTTATAAGAAGGTTTTTAAACAAATCAATCGATTAATACGCGATTCAATCGATTGTTTTATACTTTGAAAATGTTTGTAAAACGTTTTAACTGATAAAAACGTGGGCGTATCAACTAAAACATTTTCTGTTAAAGATCAAGAACGCATTAATGGGTTGAAAGGACTTTTAACAGATTATAACGGCTATTTCAACAGGTTAAAACAAACTTTCAACAGATTAATTAATGCAGCTTTTTCTGAAAACTCTTTAAAAACAGTTTTGATTGAATTTTTTGAACAAGAGATTGAATATCAGTTTTTACACAATTCAAGCAATCAATACAAACAACTATTAGCATTTTTCAAGAAAGATACACAACTGTTTTTGTGAACTTCTTTTGAAATCTTTCTTGAGGCACTTTGCATTTCTTTGAAGAAGAAACTGACTGTGGATTGGTGTAATCCGGTTTGAGCTTTCTTTGTTTCTTCTTTTAAATTTCTATTCATTCATTTGTACTTGTTTTGTACCTGGAATTTGGGTACAAGTTTTCTGCAGTTGTTGTAGAAAGTTGCCAAGAACTGGAATTTGGTTCTTGGTGGAAAGGTTAAAGCAAGAGCTGGAATTTGGTTCTTGTGTGTGGTGCCTGGAATTTGGGCACTGGTTTCTCTGCGGCTGGAATTTGGTTGCAGAGGTTTCCAAGAGCTGGAATTTGGTTCTTGGTGGAGAGTTAGAATAGGTGTAAGAGGGTGAGTCTGTAAAACATCTATTCTAGTGGAACCCAGCTGGAATTTGGCTGGAGTCTGGACGTAGCCCTGGTATTGGGTGAACCAGTATAAAATAACCGGTGAAATCTTTCCTATCCTTTCTCTCTTTAATTTCTGCTGCTGCACTTAAACTGTTTGATTGCTTTGTGATTTGTGAATTGATAAGTAATCTTAATTTTCGAATTAGATAATCTGTGTATTGCGAAAAACTTTCAAAAATCAATTCACCCCCCCTCTTGATTTAAAACTACTTTTCTAACATTTTCCTCTACTAATATAAATTGTACAAATAAGATACGCTAAGTCGTGGTTTTAAAAGTGGTCAATAGGTCTATGTAACTCTAGGTGTGGACTCACTCCTTGCAAAACTAAGCAAGGGGTTAGATATGGACGTATCAAATCGTGTGATAGTCCTAATTTAAGAAAAGTTAACCAGTACAATACATTGACTAAGTTTCCTTGATCAATTAAAGTCTTCTTGACTTCATAATTGGATATCGTGACGGTGATGATTACAAGGTCATCTTTTGTTGGGTCTGTAGACCCCAAATCTTGCCCGGCCTCATAATAAAGACCAGAAGACCCTCTATTCGAAGATGGACGAAGCCTAAGAAGCCACTAGGAGATTAGGCCCCATACTAGGATAGGAGGGATTTTCTGCATGTAAATAAGGATTTTCGCCTTTTAGGTCGAGACCGCCGTCTCGCCACTGCTGCAAGTCGAGACCGCCGTCTCGTTTGGGGAGACGGCCCTCCCAGTTGGCGAGACGGCCGTCTCGCCATTTTTGCGATGCGAGACGGCTATCTTGAGTGGCGAAATGGCCGTCTCGACCTTGTCAAACGAGATGGCCATCTTGACCTGACAGGCGCGAATCCCTATAAATAGTCGCGCCATTCTCCTCATTTCACACAGTTCTTCCATTCTCTCTCTTGTCACTTCTTAAAATTTTCTTCCTAGAACCCCTCCGAAGCACTTCCGGAGTTTTCTGAGAGTTTCTAAGAGATTTTATAGCGTTTTTGAGAGGTTTCTGGCACTGTAAGGAGTGAAGGGCTGCCAAAAAGCACCCTAATTTTCAAGAGATTAATATAAAGCTTGCCTCAGAGGTTTTTACATTCTCTCTCTCTCTTTACTGTTTTATCTTTAAATTGCACAGTAGATATTAGGGTCATGTAGTTGTAACTTTAAATTCCGTAAATAAAGGGTAAAAGCGTATTTTCACTGGTTTACTTATTTAAATAGCTGGCTCATCATAGGGAACCCGAAAGGGGCGTCGTAAGGGAACTAACACTTCCCTTACACGTAACTAACTCCCTTACCCAACTCTAGTTCTAATGACCAAAGTTGGTTTTTCGAAAACCAACGCCTTTTCACTCCTTTTCCGATGTTTCCGGTAAAAAACATCGGTGGCGACTCCAGAAGACAATCCAAGAACACCTTTTCGAAAACCTCCTGGTTATCGGACAATCTAAAGGCGTTGTAACCACACCAATAAAAACGCGAAAATTGAAAAGTTGGAACCATCGCGTCGCTCCGACCGCCTCGTTTTGACGGCGGCGACAGATGGTGACTCCACTGGGGAAGCCTAGAGAGTTGATCTCATTTAGTGATGGGTCAACTTAAAGTAAAAAAACCAAGAAAATTACGCTTTTACCTTACCTTGTATTATAACATGTTTTAATGCTTGGCTTTAATAACTGTTGTTTGTTTATTTTATGCAATTGTTTGAAATACAAACTGTACACAAACCCTTGCACAGAACAGTTCCCTCTATACCCGGGGGCAAGTGAGAAATCCATAGGGAGTGGGTGGCAGGTACGGTTTGCTGTAGTGATGGCCTTGTGCCCACCAGTGTGATCGGAAATCACCACTCAAGGTGATAACCTTCCTCTTTTGGCACAAAGACTGACTATGGTCTTAGTGCTAAGCATGGTAGGAAGGCTGGAGAGTGGGGACCCTATAATGGGGGCACCTTGGGGGACTTAGCCTTGGTCAGAATAGTTAGAACCTACCTTCGCCAATGCACTTTTCTGCAGGAAAATCATACCTCGTGATTAAAACGACTTCTCGCCTGTTTGCGGATGATCGAATTGTGTGCACATTTGTTTGTTGCATTTGTTTGAAGCATAACATAACCAAACAACAGAAAAATCACAAAAACATTTTTTGCAATAAACACCCTTATCTCGGACAGTCTGCCTTTTAGCTAGCCTGGTTTCAGGTTCTTTGTAAGCTAAGTAGCCACGCAGTCCGACAGAAGAGATAAGGGACGCTAATTATTCTTTTGCACAAAGTCATTTTTTATCTCGGACAGTCTGCCTTTTAGCTAGCCTGATTTCAGGTTCTTTGTAAGCTAAGTAGTCATGCAGTCCGACAGAAGATATAAAATGCTATAAAATAAAATAATAAAAATCCAATTCCAAAGCAATAAATGGGACCTTGTTCAAAAATATTATACTCATAAATCATTCATATAGATAGTCTATTTTTTTTTAAATACCATACATCATGTAGAAATAAAACATGATAAATAGAAAAATAAACACTCGCATTCAATAAGCATCATTTTCATAAAACATGCATTTTGGTTTTAGAAAATGGAGGGGACTAGTAGACAATTGAAGAAAGTGGACATTCGTTGATACCATACAAAGAAGTTGGAACGGCTTTGTGCGATAATGCCACCAGAGGTTCGCTCCGACTTCGAAAAATCCTACGGACGAATTCTCGACTTGCTGAAGATCTATGTCGATCAAGTTTTTATCAGGGTATTAGTTCACTTCTGGAACTCTAGTCTGCGTTGTTTCGAATTTCCACAGTTCGACATGGTGCCCACCTTGGAGGAGTACGAAATCATGCTGAAATGGCCCAAATCAGCCGGGGTCCATATCCGTCACGGGGCATATACTCCTGCAACACAAGTCGCTACCATCATCCAACTACCATTCCGGCAGACTACCCTAATAGGAAAAGGGAACATCCAGGGTTGGAAAGTCTCAATGTTAGAAGACCATCTGTCTGACTTGGCTGAAAGGGCAGAATGGGTCGCTTTTAACAAAACCCTGGCCTTAATCATATTTGGAACGATCTTGTTTCCCTTCCACCTCGACACAGTAGACCAATCTGTCATGGACGCCTTCTTCGCCTGGGACGTGAACTCAAAGAGTCCCTTGCCTGCAATTCTTGCCGACACCTTGCTCTCGGTGGAATTCTGCCGCCAGAAGCAAGGAAAAACACTTTGTTGCTGCTCTTCACTACTCTTTGTGTGGGGCATCACACATTTTTACGCCTCTAGTCACATGGGGATGTTCCCCGACCCTTTGAGGAGCTTCTCCAAAATCCCTCTCCAACGATGCTTAACCTCAGAATGGAAGGAAGAGTTGGAACAATGGGACGCCAACCATTTATCCTGGGTCTGCCCTTGGTTCTGACCCGGTCCAGTCCTCATCAGATGTGGAGACTATCCGAACGTACCTTTGATTGGACTCAGGGGTTGCATAGCCTATTCACCTAGAGTAGCTATGAGACAACTCATGAGGACTCAGACTACAATTTCTAGAGGGGAACTCGGAGGACTGTGTTTCTTCGGAGACTCATGCACAATTGCCAACTCACTAGCCGTGAGAAAAGCATGGGAGAAACCAGTCTTTATGGAAGATAGAGAGCTAGGAAAAGCTCGAGTGGCTGTCTCCGGTGACTATGAGGTGTGGAGAAAAAGAAGAGGGATGTCTCAACCATCCACCTCACTCATTACAAGCGCCAATAGTGAAGAGCTGCAAGCTCAAGTCGATGCCTTGACCCAGAGGATATAAATCATGGGAGCCCAGATGAGGGCCCTTGAAGAAAGAGAGCAAGAATTTATCCTCACCATTGATGGCCTGCAAAGGCAATGCAAGAAAAAGGATCATGAAATAGAGCGCCTCAAGGATCAGTGTGCTTATTCTAATGAGCAAGCTATCCGAGCATCCAAAGCTGCCAGAACCAGCTCGGATAGCCAACTTCAAGAAATAACCGCCAAATCAGCATGCCTTGAGGCCGAATAAGCAAAACAGGCTCATACGATCAAGGATTTGTTGCAAGACCTCACCAAGACTCGGTCAGAAATACGCCAAGAGCGAGAGGCCAATCGGAGACTCAACAAAAGTCTCGCTGAGCTATGCTGCAAAGAAAGAGATGGGTTAGCTCAGTACGGCCAAGTACTACAAGAAAAGGACCGAGCCCTTGCAAAACTCGATGAACTACAAGCCTTGGTCGTCCATCAAGAGGCGAAAATCAAAGAGGCTCAAAAGTACAGTGAAGATACGAGCCAGGCAGTCCAGAAGCAAAGCAAAGCACTTGCTCGTCACGTCCGGGAAGCCGAAAGGGAATTATATAGAGATCAAGACCCACCTGTGGGTTTCTTTAGGCTTTTCCGTTTCTGCCAAAAGTTGTTTCGTAGTATGGAGTAGGGGAATGTACAGCTTCCAACAGATAAATGAAATTCTTCTTTATTCAACAATTGTCTACTTGCATGCATATCATTCATTTGCATATTTAATTTCCCCTCCTTCACTCTTAATAAATAAGATAATAAAAAGGAAGGATTAACTGACACGTCTTCCAAATCAGAAGAATGGAGAGAAAACCACTCCTAATCAAGCTTTCCCCAACGGTTGACTCGCCGCAAGAGGAAAATAAGCCTCGACCGTCGGTCCTCAAAAATAAGGAAGAGGGGGCAAGGACACCAATGCGACTATTTATGCCACGTCCTTTCCCCTACGAGTCAAATAAAGTTGTACCATGGAGATATGAAGAATCTTCACCAATAAAAGAGGATATCTCGAATATAGCCGACATTGGGGGCATGACTAGAAGTGGAAGAGTCTACTCCCCCAAAGACTCACAAGAGGATGTCCCCAAAAATAAAGGAAAAAATAAAAAGACCGAAGAAAAGGAAAATAAAGAATCCAAGGAGGAGACAGACGAATTACTCCAGTTTATAAGGCAAAGTGAGTATTCCATTATTGACCAGCTCAATCATACACCTGCAAAGATAACCCCATTATCTCTAATGATGAGCTCGGAACAGCACAGAAATGCCCTGATGAAGGTCTTGAGCGAAGCGCATGTACCTCACACCATATCCCAAGAAAAAGTTGAGAGGATCGTTGGTCACATTATGGCAAGCGATCACCTCACCTTCACAGAGGAAGAACTCCCCCTCGAGGGGTCAAACCACAACAAGCCTTGCACATTTTCATCAAGTGCAGGGAATACCTCGTCACCATAGTTCTTGTGGATAACGGGTCATCCTTGAACGTGATGCCCAAGTGCACACTAGACAAATTGACTATCCAAGGAACCCGTCTGCGCCCAAGCAACACTATTGTTCGAGCCTTCGACGGATCAAAGCGAGAAGTAGTGGGAGAAGTTAATTTTCCAATCCAAGTTGGACCCACTATCTTCAACGTCGATTTCCATGTAATGGATATTACTCCAGCATACAGTTGTCTCCTCGGCAGGCCTTGGATTCATGATGCTAAGGCAATACCTTTGACGCTCCACCAGAAAGTCAAGTTCATAGTGGATGACAAATTGGTCACGGTCCAAGCAGAAGATGATATCCTGATCAGTGGACCATAACCCAACCTTATGTGGATGCGGCCGAAGAGGCCCTTGAAACATCTTTTCAAGCGCTCGAAATTGCCAACATAGAGCGACTTCCCAAAAACACAAAGGTAGCCCGCATGATGTTGAAGCATGGTTACCATCCTGGCCAAGGACTGGGGGCAGATTCCCAAGGCATGAGGGAACCCCCAGAATTCAAAGACAATCCTTCTAAGTATGGCCTAGGATATGACCCTACTAAGGGCCGAACAGAAAGAGGAAAAGGGAAGCCTCCCCTCTGCACAGCCAAGCAAATTTTCCGAAGCGGAGGGGTGCAAGCGTCAAGATCTACCCTAGTCACTAGGAGATCTTTTTCTTCATTTAAGGGATATAAACCCCATGATTGTTAGAGATTATCCCCTGGGGTTAGCCCGACCCCCGAGCATTTTAGGGCACATATTCCCTTATTAATCAATAAAGAATACATTTCTTACTATCTGCTTCTCTTCTTGCTATTTCATGACTAGACCTCACAATAACCTTGTCTAAGTAAACGAAAAAAAGAAAAAGCGCATCCAAATAATCAAAATTTGTCATTGCCATTACAATCAAGTTAGTTGATTAGAAGCACCAAATAGGAATTTACCTCACCATAAAGAAAGTCGTGTTTCGCCAATATTGTGAAAAAAAATTTAAATTAACAAAAAAAAAACCATAGAAGCCAAAGGCCAAAAAAAAGATGGCAAAATACCCGGTAGGAAACCCACTAAGGGGGCTACGCAAAAGATAGGGTCAACCCGGTAGGATACCCGGAAAAAAAATAAAGGGTAGCCTAGGCAAAAGTTAGGTTACAAAATAAGGTCCGCTAGGATTCCCTAAAAACAAATACAAAAATAAAGGAACCTAGACAAAAGTTAGGCCTAAAGCACAATATCCTAGTTCGAAAACCCGAAGGGCGATCTAGGGAGATCAACTAGCCATAAAAAGCAATGGAAATAAACTGAAGCGCAAGTACGAAAAAAGGGGGAAATGTTTGCTTAGACGAAAAGCTTAAACACCCAGGCCTAACCCTAGCCAACCATTCTTACAAAACCTTTTTCTAAATAAAAATTAACCATCTAAAACACAAGCCATTGAATTTGCCCTCTTACTTCTTTTCTCTTGACCCTCACAACAATATTCTAATAATTAATTTGGGAATATGGAGTTGTATAGTCAACAAGAGGATTGAAATCCCTATATTGAAGAAAAAGGGACACTACATGGCAAAGTGTGCTCTACAAAAACAAAGAAAAAGAAAAAAAGCAGATTATTCTTCGGTCACAAGAAGTCTGGAATGGTACAGTCAAATACGAGAACGCAGATCAGAGGGCACTCGACGCTACAAGACACGTCAGTTAAATCCTTCTGAAAAACTAAATGAAATGGCCATTATAGGACATCAAACATAAAAACATTGCATGCATAAAATGTTTTTGAACCATGTCCTATTTTCTTTCAAAAAAAAAAACTCTTCAAATCGAGACGGTCGTCTCGCATTTCCAGACCGCCGTCTCGATCTCCAGAAAAACGAGACCGCCGTCTCGACCAACGAGACCGTCGTCTCGACTTGGCCAAAAACAAGACTGTCGTCTCGCTTAAGGCCAAAGTCGAGACCGCAGTCTCGAGGTTCCAGACGGCCGTCTCGACTTGCACGAAATCGAGACCGTCATCTCGACTTCCCAGACGGCGGTCCCGAATTAAAAAAATTTTCTATAAATAGAAGGGGGGGGTCTAGGGGGTCTTCACACCTCCTCCTGCACCCCAACTCTCTATTCTCTCACTCTCGAGCAACATACCATCAAGATGCACCGTGGAAGTCAGTCCAGGAAGAGAAAAGGTTCCGCTGGTCCTAGCAGTTCCTCAGCTCCCGCTCCACAGGACCCCACACAGCTCTCGCCACTACACTAGGCCCATCTTGAGCATATCCGGGGGTACACATGGCACCCCATGCTCAAATTGGATTTCGGCATTCTCGCCGAATTCGGGTGGGAGGACGACGTCCGGGCTCACATTGACAGCATTGGGTGGGGCTTCCTCCTTCAGCCTCCACCTACCCACGTATACCCCCAGGCGGTACTGGAGTTTCTCACCTCCATCTCCTACGCCGAGACTCCCGCCATGGTACTAGGATTGTCACCAACAAAAATGGTGACATATTTCATGGGTGGGATGTACCAGACCACCACCCTGGACGAATTCAATGTGAACATTGGGTTTGTCCAGCCCGAGGACGTGCTGACTCGGGACTACCAGGAGGCTATCTGCGCACGCCCCACCAACCTCACTGCCGACGAGATGTGGGAAGAGCTCACCAGGGTGCCCACTTTGCCCACGCTGATGAAGGGCTCCGCACTTCCTCCAGCCCTCCGCATCTGCCACAAGCTGCTGGCGGGGACCATCCACGGGCGGAAAGAGAGCCAGGGAAAGGTAACCCTTCTGAACCTCTTCGTCCTTTACTGCATGAGCCAGAGGCGCCGGTGCAATCATGGCTATTTCTTCCTGAAGGCCCTCAAGGACTTCGGGAGCCGGCCCGTGGGAGCCGTCCTCATGGCTCCCCTCATTACCCCCCTGGCAGAAAAATGGGAGTGCAGTGGCAGGGAGGAACTGGCCTCCAGCCTCCGACTCGAGTCCATCAATGGGTCGGTCCTGGTCAGCATGGGGGTGCTACTGCGCCACTGGACCCAGCTGATCCTCCACCCCTCGCTGGACATCACTTTGGATCTCCAGGATCTCGTGGCAATGCACGATCTCCCAACACCTCCCGAGTTCCAACAACCACAACAACAGCAACAACAACAACAACAGTACACAGATGATTTTGCTAGCGTAAACCGCAATATGAACGATTTACGCCAGCAATTCAATCAGATGTCTGTGAGGAAAGAGCAGATGTTCCTAAGGCAAGAGGTCTTCGACACAAGATTGGAGACAATATACCAATACCAAGAGGGAATGAGGCAAGACTGGGCGGCCTTCCAACAGGAGTATCGCGATGAAGCCCGAGACTGGGCGGCCTTCCACACGGCAATTCCCCTCTTATGGATTGTCTCCAGACGAGAGCCCACCTTCTTAGGGATAATGCTTGTAGAATAAGTTGCTGTAATAAATTTTTATCATAAATAAAAATTTCATTTCATGCATCTTTTTGTTATCCCTTTCAAAAAGTCAGCGTAAAAAAAATAACTAAGAGTAAAAAGACATACGCTCAGGAAAAAGCCAAAATCCAAAATCGCGAGAAAAAAGAGATAAAACCACGAAAAAAGGCAGGATTAAAACAAGTTAATCACCTTGACCAACAATTTTCGACAACCAAGCAGAAGTCGAACAAAGAAAACAAGACTGCCCGACAACCAGCAAAGTCGGGTGACCACCACCAAAAAGTCAAAAATCAAAGAATCTCCAGCAACCAACAAAGCTGGATGAACACCAACAAAAACCCCAGCACAATCCGGACGACCATTCCCTGAAAAAGACAAACAAAGACAAGAAAGCACATCTCAACGTTCGGCGCATGAGCCACCTGAGCAGTAAGCCGCCTCCACCACCAGTCCTACGCAGTGGACTGTACCAGCCTGATAGGGGGTTCATACCTATCAACCTGCGCACGCAGTGCGCCTGATCTGCGCTCGATCTAGATCAGTAAGTCGCAACCACCAGCCTGATGGGGGATTCATACTCATCCAGTCCGACGCACGACGGACTGCAACTACCAGCCTGATGAGGGGTTTATACCCATCAACCGAAGGATCGGCTACCGTCAGAAGGAGTATCCTGGAGGTGCACAACACAAATTTTCCCCAAAAGATCAACCGCCGCAAGACGGAACATCCGAAGGGTAACCGGGCAAGAGGGTCAACTCCTTTACCTTCCAGTCAATCTTCTTGGCACAACAGGCCAACAGTCGACTGGTCAGGTAAAGGGGGGGATAGTTGTAGACCCTAAATCTTGCCCGGCCTCATAATAAAGACCAGAAGACCCTCTATTCGAAGATGGACGAAGCCTAAGAAGCCACTAGGAGAGACTATTAGGCCTCATACTGGGATAGGAGATATTTTCTGCATGTAAATAAGGATTTTCGCCTTTTAGGGTCGAGACCGCCGTCTCGCTTCTCGGGACCGCCGTCTCGCCACTGTTGCAAGTCGAGACCGCCGTCTCGCCACTTGCGAATGGTGAGACGGCCCTCCCGGTTGGCGAGACGGCCGTCTCGCCATTTTTGCGAGGCTCGAGATGGTCGTCTCAACCTTGTCAGACGAGACGGCCGTCTCGACCTGACAGGCGCGAATCCCCATAAATAGCCGCGCCATTCTCCTCATTTCACACAATTCTTCCATTCTCTCTCTTGTCACTTCTTAAAATTTTCTTCCAAGAACCCCTCCGAAGCACTTCTGGAGTTTTCTAAGAGATTTTATAGCGTTTTTGAGAGGTTTCCAGCGTTGTAAGGAGTGAAGGGCTGCCAAAAAGCACCCTAATTTTCAAGAGATTAATATAAAGCTTGCCTCGGAGGTTTCTACATTCTCTCTCTCTCTTTACTGCTTTATCTTTAAATTGCACAGTAGATATTAGGGTCATGTAGTCGTAACTTTAAATTTCGTAAATAAAGGTTAAAAGCGTATTTTCACTGGTTTACTTATTTAAATAGTTGGCTCATCATAGGGAACCCGAAAGGGGCATCGTAAGGGAACTAACACTTCCCTTACACGTAACTAACTCCCTTACCCAACTCTAGTTCTAATGACCAAAGTTGGTTTTTCGAAAACCAACGCCTTTTCACTCCTTTTCCGATGTTTCCGGTAAAAAACATCGGTGGCGACTCCAGAAGAACCCTTCAAAATTTGTTCTTGGGTTAGCCCGGTTATCGGACAATCCAAGAACACCTTTTCGAAAACCTCGCCCCTAGGTTCAGCCCGATTATCGGACAACCTAAAGGCGTTGTAACCACACCAATAAAAACGCGAAAATTGGAAAGTCGGAACCATCGCGTCGCTCCGACCGCCTCGTTTTGACGGCGGCGACAGGGTCATATTTCTCATAATTTGTCTTGAAAAACATAATCCTAGGGAAATCTAGTACTGGGGGCCCGATTTATACATGATATATGACGCGTAGGTGTCTTTTTCGTGTTGAGCAGGTTGGCTTTATGCTTGCGAAACCTTCTGCTATGGTGTTGATTACTATCTGTATTTTCAGAGCGATCTCTTGTAGAGGGAGTTGGGCTATGGGTTTGTTGTTTTCTTGCTAATAATATCTTCGTCCATGTCTGTGATATCCACATTCACGACCTCGATAGCCTCCACAGCCCCTTTTGCTACTTACTCGGACATACTAGGCTAATTTCCCAAACTGTATTAGATCCTCAATGATATCTCATAAATTTGAGCAGTCTTACATGCTATGACCATAGTTTTGATGGTAAACACATCTTTTCGTCTGGTCTACAATTGGTGTCATATAGGCTTATTGAGGTATAGTCATCAACTCCAAATTGCATGCTTCTCGTAAAATGACTTGAGAAGTATTTAATAGTGTGTAATTGTCATAATGTGTCCTTCTAACTCGCTTGAGATGTTTTTTTTTTTCCAGTCACCTGGAGTTCTTCTTCCCTTTTTGGCAAAGCTCGATGTTCTCCTCCATCTAAATGTAGTTGGAAGCTCTTATTCTTAATTTTTCTATGTCTTTTGGCATGTTGAGGTATAAACTTTCTAAAAACAGTCTAATTCGGAGCCTGATCATCATAGTGTGCAGGTGCAAGAAAAATAAGGGAGGTACCTGCAAAAGACTAATGCTTAAGTAAGCATGTGAATGAGAGTAAAATAAAGTATTAATAAATTGAATGAAAGGAATGAGATATTAAATCTATTTATATAGGGGTAGATTATTATAACTACTGGAGAAAATAATTATATTTATCCCTATCTATTAACTGAATTTGAAAATCACATAATAAATTAGTACCCAATTGAATGTGACTAATATATATAAATATTGTTGAAATATTCTATCTCAATATCTAAATATTTATAATATTTAACTGTGGGATCAATTCGATATATTGAATAATTATTGAATAAAACAATAGGTGGAGGGCTTAGATGATATTCTCACTTATAATTTTTTTTTAAAATATGATATACAAAGATTATTAAAATATAGAGAGAATTACACAGGCACCCCTGTCTTTTACTCATACTGACCCTTAACTCCTTGATTGCTTGATTGTGTACGTCGTTACAAACTTCTCTCTTGTGCTTAAAACATAGTTAACTTCGTCTATTATATGAGTCATGTTATTGCACGTGACATTTAAATGCTGTTTTTTATTCCGAACTTTTAATTTGCTACCAGAAGTGTAAGGTTGACAGGGAAAAACGATTGAAGCTTTTGGTCAGATTGGAGGAGAACTTTTCGGTAAGCCCCAGAGAATGTAAAAGATGGTTTGATATAATTTTGTTTTTTTAAGTAAACAATTAGAAAAAAATATTTTGAGAATAAATTAGAAAAAATCTCGACTTGATAAATATATATGGTTTAAAAAATTAATTTAAGAATGAAGAATGAAAAAAAATGTTTGAAAAGAATTATTTTCCAAAACGGTTTTAAAAAAGTCATTTGGTTATAATCTTATTTTATTAATTATTTTAATTAATATAATTATTATAAGGAAAATAAAAAATCTATAAATATTAAAAACTATAAATAACTCGAATTATAACTCTAAATCACTATTTTCATTGTTACTTGTGGTCTATAAGGAATTAACATTAAAATAGATTAACATTATTTATCATTTATAAATCACATGAAAATAAATCTAAAATAAAAATCCACCTATTTAAAATAAAAATATGGTTTGAAAATTAAAAGGTTGTAAAATATACCAATAATGAAATAAAAATGATGGTTAATAGAAGATATATGAGAGGAGACTTTCTAAATACTAAAACTATTATCAAAAAGATTTATGAAAGATATTATGAAATATTTGAGGATTTTTTTGTCTGTTTTAACACTTTTGTTTTTTATTTTTAGCAGCTTGTACCCAATATTTACATAAATAATATATATATATATATATATATATATATATATATATATCAATTATGTAATTTTTTTACTTTCTTTGTTCATTTCAGAAAACAACTCTACAAGATCTTTAGATTCATGATTCTCATATAATAACATAAATCATAATAAGGAGACTAACTTTCTATGAGAAATATCCAATGAAAATGTGTTCTTCAATGTCTTTGTTCTCCTACCTCATTTTCCCAATTTATCTCTTTGTCTTTCTTTCTCTTGTCATATTTTTTTTATGGTTTACTATGAGAATAACTCTTATGGCCAGAGACAGAACCCTAATCTCCTTTATTAACCAACGTTCATTAAGTTGGTTATCGTAAGTTTTTATTTTATTTTATCTTTACTTTATTCTGAATTCTCATAATAATCAATATGTCCTTATATTTTATTAAATCACATTTGAGCTCATCATTATATTTCACATGACTCATTTGATGTCATACAATTCCGAGATTTAATACTTAAAACGTAATACGCATTAAAGGACCTTACATAAATTGGTTCTATCATTATTCATAATTAAAGATACAACTATAACAAGAGTCGATTATATGTCATTCAATTGACATGCTCCCTTGCATGTACTACTGTATTATCTCTTTCTCCTTAATATGACTTTATAATGAGAAGTCCATAATGAGTTCAAACATAATATCATTTCAATAATAATAACTTGTTTTCTTCATCATAATTTGCATGCATATACAAATAAAAAAGAAAACACAAATTTCAGAAATGTATATATTAAAAATCTCAAAGTGTCACATAAGCATTAATAATAATATTAATATTCAATATTCACTGGTAAACATAATGCACATATTCACTATAGGGCCAACAAACAACTTAGGTGGTAATCCCTTTGTTAAAGGATCAACAATCATAAGATCAGTGCTAATATGTTCTATTGACACTCTTCATTTATGAACTTCTTTAACGGTAAAGTATTTCAATTTCATATCACTACAACAAAAACATCAAATAGTGACTGAAATAGTAACCAACCCAAATCGGTCACTATTTCCTTGGTCGCTGATTTCAGTGACCGAATCAGTGACCGATTGAGTCAGTCACTATATCGGTCACTAACAAAACATTAAAAAATTAACAAAAACATTAAAAATATTTTTTTATAACTCTCTAATCTCCCTTTTATAATATATTTTTATTATTTATTATAAGATTCGAACCCAAGCACCTTAGAGTTAGAGATCGATACTCCAACCACTTAGCTACTAGGAATTTTTTATAATAGTTTATAAATAAATTATATTTATATACAAATAAAAATATATATCCGTGTAAATATATAAATATAAAATATATAAATACAAATACAAATATATATATATATATATATATATATATATATATATATATATATGTGATGTGAGGGCGCACTCGAGAGTGAAAGTGTGTCGAGTAGATTTTTAAAATTTGATGTCAAATTTGTGAGCTGGTCTCTTTATGTGAGTTTATAATTTAATGACACAATATAATCTTTATAATTGATTTATATAATGATATAAAATAATTTTTTTCTTTATTTATTTTTATTTTATTTTAATTTATTCTTCTTATATTTTTTTCTTCTATTATTTAATTAAAATTCTTATATTAAAATAATTTTTTCAATATTAAAAATAATTAATATTTATTTTTAAAATTATTTAATTTAACAAATTATTATAAATTAATCTAATTATGATTATTAATAGAACAATTATTTTCCTAACATATATTATTATAAATTAATCAAAATCATCTTTTAATAATTATTTTTTCCAGACATAGATTAATTCATAATAATTTGTTAAATTAAATAATTTTAAAAAATAATTTTAAAAATAAATATTTAATTATTTTTAATAATGAAAAATTATTTTAATATAAGAATTTTAATTAAATAATAGAAGGAAAAAAAAGATAAAAAGAATAAATTAAAATAAAATAAAAATAAATAAAGAAAACAATTATTTTATATCATTATATAAATAAATTATAAAGATTATATTCTATCATTAAATTACAAATCCATATAAAGAGACTCGCTCACAAATTTGACATCAAATTTTGAAAACTTACTCGACACACACTTTCACCCTCTAGTGTAGTCCTCACATCGAACATATAAATATATAAATATATAAAAATATATAAATATATTTGTATTTATATATTTTATATTTATATATTTACACTGATATATATTTATTTGTATATAAATATAATTTATTTATAAATTTTTATTAAAAAATTCTAACAGTTTAGTGGTTGGAGTATTAATATCTAACTCTGAGGTACTGGTTTTGAATATTATTAGTAATAATTTTCTTAATCTGATTAAAAAAATTGATACTAAAAAAAATTATATATTTTTGTGAAAATTAGAGCAATTAAATTGTTGTTATGGACTAAAACCCAAAAAGTAAAAAATAAAAAATATAATTAAATAAAAGAAAGACTATATACTTTTGCATTTTTATTTTCAAATATTAGTTTTTTTATGAAATTATTTTTAATTAAAATAATTAAAGTGATATATATATATATATATATATATATATATTAATTTAATTTATTAATATTATCAAATTTTATCTTCATGATTAAAAAAATACCAATAATTTAAATTTTATTAATTCTATAATTTTATATAATTATTATTATTATAAATTTAATTCTCCAATAATTAATAATATTAACACATTTATTAAATTAAAATTATTTATTTTAATTAATTATTTTGATTTTTTTTAACAATTTTTTTTAAATAAAAACGATAAAACTTAAAATTAATTTCTAACTAAATCTTCACATATTTATGGTTAATAATATATTATATTATTATGTTTAATTAAATTTTAAAATAAGTTCACTTAATCTTTACACTTTTATAAAAATACTAATATAAACTTAAAATATTTATCCAATTACTAAATTATTTAAAATATTAATATCAATTTGAAATATCAATTCAATAATTAAAATAATTTTATTTTTTTTATAAATACATTGAAATACATTTTTATTAACATAAAAGTAATATATATATATATATATATATATATATATATATATATATATATATATATCAAAAAGAGACTAAATTAATAATTAATTTAATCATTGATTATATATATAAAAGAGATTAAATTAATAATTATTTTAATGATTGAATCAGTGTCTAATTTAATAATTAATTTTAATTTTTTATTTACATACTTAATTAAAAAAATAAAATAAAATAATTATATTACTAAATTATTTAATAAGTTAATAAACTATTTTTTAAATTTTTTATAATGTTATTAAAATTTTTATCAATTATTTTAAATTATTAAGTAGATTATATTTAATATATTATTAAATATTTTTAAAAATTATTTATATAAATAAAAAATGGTCACTAATTTATATATTATTTGTTTAGTGACTGAAATTTTAGTCACTAAATCAGTCACTATATATAAAAAGAGAAATCAGTCACCGATTCAGTTACTATTAGTAACTGAATTTTTCGGTCACTAATTTCGATCACTATTAACCATTTTTCTAGTAGTGACCAAATCAGTGACTGATTTTGTGACCGAATCAGTGACCGATTTCTGTGACTCAAATTTTAGTCACTAAATCAGTCACTAAATATAAAACGAAAATCAGTCACTGATTCAGTTACTATCAGTGACTGAATTTTTCGGTTACTAATTTCGGTCACTATTAACCATTTTTCTAGTAGTGTATGCTTAACACCTTTAAAATATTTTTCGTTCTTAGAAAAAAAGACTGTTGTTGAATTATCACAATAAATTTTCAGTGGTTTGGCAATACTGTCGACTACTCCAAGTCCTAAAAAAAATCTATAACCAATTAGCTTGAACTATGGCCTCAAAGCATGCCACAAATTTATCTTCCATGGTGGATGCAACAATGACAGACTTCTTCGCACTTTTCCATGAAATCGCTCATTCGGCTAAAATATACACATAACCAAATGTAGATTTTCGTGTATCCATACAACCAGCAAAATTTGAATTTATATATCCAATCACCTCAAGGTGATAAGCTTTCCTATAAGTAAACATGTGATTCTTTATTCCTTGTAAATATCTTAAGGCTTTCTTTGCACCTTTCCAATGATTCAGTCCAGGATTACTTTGGTATCTACCCAACATACCAATTGCAAAGCTAATGTCAAAGTTTTTAAAGAGAAACTTCTTAGTCTCACTTAATAGACCAAGATCATTAGTCGCAAGCAAGATATCATCAACATACAGAATAAAAAATATAAACTTGCTCCCACTGACCTTCAGATATATACACCGATCAATAATATTTTCCTTAAATTCAAAGAACAAAATAGTATCATTGAACTTAAGATACCATTGCCGAGAAACTTGTTTAGGTTCATATATTGATTTCTTAAGTTTACACATCATGTATTCTCTTCCTTCTTCAATAAACCCTAGTGGTTGGCCCATATAAACATCTTCTTCTAAATCCCCATTCAGAAAAGCAGTTTTAACATCCATTTGATGCAACTCAAGATCATAATGAGTTGACATGATAATTCTAAAAGAATCTTTCTTAGAAACAGGTGAAAATGTTTCCTTATAATCAATGTTATCTTTTTGAGTAAAACCTTTGGCAACAAATCAGACCTTGTAACGTTCGATATTTCCATGAAAGTTACGCTTAGTCTTAAAGACCCATTTATACCCAACACTCTTGCATCCTTTTGACAATTCCACAAGATCTCATATACCACAAGACCCATTATGTGTCATTCCACAAGTTCATCTTTCATAGAATCTAACCATTTGTTAGAATTATCATCATTAATGGCTTCTGAAAATGAAACTGGGTCATTATTAATACTTAAGTCATTTTCTTACTCTTGTAGATAAACCACATAATTATTAGAAATAACATACTTTCTTTCTCTATGAGATCTTCTTAATACTATTTCTTGTAATTTTTTTATTATCGACTCATTGTTAATCTCGGAATCATTAATTTGTTGCTCTTCTTGATCGTCATGTGGTTCTACAACATGTGGAAGAACAACTCTTGAAGAAGATGTACTAGTTTCAAGAACTTGTACTCTAACTTTCTTAATCTCCACATTTCGTGAAGCTTCTCTCCCACTGGTTACACCATTTTCAATGAACCGAACATTTCCATTTTCAACAATTCTTGTACAACAGGTAGAACATTAAAACATATACCCTATTGAATTTTCTAGATAACCAATGAAATATCCACTTATTGCTCTTGCATCTAGTTTCTTTTCTTATGGATTATAAATTCTTACTTCTGCTTGACAACCCCAAACATGCAGGTGTCTCAAACTAGGTTTCCTACTTGTCTGTAACTCAATAGGAGTCTTTTGAGCAACCTTACTAGGAATCCTGTTCAACAAATGCATGGCGTTCTTCAAAGCATACATCCATAACGATATAGGTAAACATAAATTATTTAAGATACTCCTAACCATATCAATTAAGATTCGATTACACCTTTTAGACATACCATTTTGCTGCGGTGTGTCTAGCATTGTGTATTAAGCATAAATACCACACTTATCAAGGAACTTAGCAAACAGACTAGGATGTTGTCCACTTTAATCATATCTTTCATAATAATCACCACCTCTATCTGACCGGACAATTTTTACTTTTCTGTCTAATTGTCTCTCCACTTCATTTATATAACCTTCTAAGACATTCACTGCTTGAGATTTCTCATGTAGTAAATAGACATATCCATAATGCGAGAAATGATTAATGAAGGTGATGAAATACTTTTTTTTTTATTAAAAGGATTTACATCAAATGGAGTACATATATCAGTGTGTATGATTTCAAGAAATTGAGTGTGTTTTGTGGCTCCTTTCTTTGTGTGTTTTGTTTGTTTGTCTTTAATACAATCCACACATATATTCAGATCAATAAAATCTAAATATGGAAGAATTTCATTCTTTACTAATCTTTGCATTCTTTCTTTGGAAATATGTTCCAAACGTTTATGTCACAAGTAAGCAGATCGTTCATTCATCAAACTACGTTTAGTGTCAACATTGTGATGCAAGGTCATAAGAGTTTCAACATATAAATTATCCAAATTCAATTTATATAAATCATCATAAAGTGTATCAGTTCCAATCATACAAGTACGCTTAAATAAATTGAAACAACCATTCCCAAACTTAAAATAGTATCCAACAACATCAAGCTTAGACAAAGAAACTAAATTCCTAGTGATACTAGGTACATAAAAAGTATCAATAAGGTCTAAGTGATATCTAGTGTCAAGGATTAAACGATAAGTTTAACAGCTTCCACTGGAACATTCACTTTATTCCCCATGAAGACGAACTTCTCATTTGGGTTTATGGTTCGGTTGAAAGGAATCCATGCATCACATTAGAAACATGAGTCATACATCCAAAATCAATCCACCAAGTATTATGGGAAACTTCAATTGAGTTTGTTTCAAAACATACGTAAATACTATGCTCACCTTTCTTTTCGAACCAAGCTTTACGCTTTAAGCTGTCATTTTGAAAATGTCCAGACTTCCTGCAGAAATGATATTTGTCATTTTTTTTTTCTGAATTTTAGTAGAGGACTCGCAAATCTTTAATGGTCATTTACCCTTTCCATGTTTATTAACAACTTTCTTTTCAACTCCTTGATTTTTCACATAATGAATAGAGTGACTTCCTAGGTTCTTGAGTCTGGTCTCCTCCTGGACTAACATACTGTGAAATTCATGCACATTTCATTTGTCTTTCATGGTGTTATAGTTCATCTAGAACGGACCATACTCAGACAGTAACGAGTTCAAAATAAACTGCACAAGAAAATTTTCTTTCACTATTATTCTAAGAGACTTGAGTCTTGTCGCGATATTTGTCATCTCGATTACGCGTTCATGCAAACTACAAGAACCATCAAACTTCATGGTGATCAACGTAATCACCAATGTCCTAGCAAAAGATTTGTTAGCAGTTTGGGAGCACTCTTCCACAAATTTAATAAAATCTTTCGTGTCCTTAGTCATAGGAAGAGGAGACTTAATATTGTTTGTTATACTTATTCGCATAAACATAAGTCTAAGTCTGTTTGACCTTTCCCAAGATTTATAATGAGTTTTCTCTTCATTGCTACTAGCATCAGTGATAGTCAATTTTTCAACTTGAAAAGTCAAATCAAGATCCAACACACCTAAGTAGTGAAATTGGATTTGTTCACTCTGGTCAAGGAAATTTAACCCATTAAAGACAGAAGTAAGCGAATATAGAGATATAGGAATATATACTACAATTAACATATGTCTAACATTAACACTTTGAGTCATAAAAATTAAACATAAATACAGATTCAAACATAAATCACCATTTTATACATACTAATGTTCTCTTTTCAAAGATCCATTAATACATAAACATAATGACGCTAACAATTTTGTAACATTAATGATAATTAAAATATGCATAAACTAGAATCACTTAGCACATTTAAGTATATAAATAAAACTAGTAATATACACAAAATTATCTACTTTCATGCTCATTAATTATAATAATAGTTAATCAACCTTGGGTAATTCTGAGATGTCTTATAATAATGAACTTCAATTAACTCATAAATCAATTATTCATAATTTTAAAATTCATATTATAGGTAATTAAAATAAAATTATTAATAATTTAAAATCAAATAATCTTAAAATTTTAGCCACTTTAATTACTAACCAAATTTATTATAGTTAATTTTAAATAAATAATATCTTTAATTACTATTAATCATTCATAATATTTTTTTATTAATTTTTCATTTAGCAATAACAAAATGTAGATATTATTACAGAATAAAAATACATTATTTATATAATAAAATATCAACATTATAAAATAAAAACTATTAATGTTCAATACGTATGATTGATGCCAGCTCAATGTGTGCTACACTGCACTGCACCCGAGTGAAGTGAAGAGTAATCGCATGGAACCTTGAGAATTAATGGAAAAGTGAGCATGGAATATTTATATGCAGAAGAAGTACGTGGTGCTGTTGACGTTCCATACAAATTTCATTCCACAGGATAATCATATTCATCGGTCACTTTTCTTATTCATTATTTCAAATGTTTCCATATATGGGTTAATCGTGCGCATAACCCAACCCAATTACATCACTTCTCATTTCAATTAAAATTAATTCCGGATCATTAAAATAGATAAATCTCAAATTTATAATTAAAGTTTATCTTAATTTAAAAAAATATAATTTAAGAAAAAATTATCAACAAAAAATTATAAATATAGTAATTATGTTCTTATATATCACATGTAAATTAAGTATGTAATTTTCTTAATTTTTTTATTTATTTCAAAAAACTATTATATAATATCTTTATTTTCATCTAAATTAGGATTTATTTTTTTATTTAATTTTGAGAAAAATAAATTTAAAAATTTATTCAATTTTGAGAATAAGGTAGAGTTCATGCTAATATGCTAGAGAAATCTCAAATTCATAATTAAAAATTTTTTTAATTAAAAAAACATAATTTAGAAAAAAATTATCATAAGAAAGAAAATTATAAATCTAATAACTATGTTCTGATACTATGTATAAAACAACTATGTAGTTTTCTTAAGTTATTCATTCATTCCAGAAAATTAAGAATCTTTAGATTCATGATTTTCATATAATAATATAAATTATAATAAGAAGACTAACATTGTTCTATGAGATCGAACGAGAATACATTCTTAAATGTCTTTATTTTCCAATCTCATTTTTCTAATCTATCTCTTTATTTTTTGTTCTCTTGTCACACTTTTTTGATAGTTTAATGTGAAAAGAACTTTATGACTAGAGATAGAATCTTACTCCCTTTGTTAACACACTTGCATCAAGTTGGTTATCATAAATTTTCATTTTATTTTATTTTTATTTTATTCTAAATTTTTATAATAATCAATAAGTCTTCATATTTTATTAAATTACATTTTGACTCATTATTATATTTTACATGAATTACATAATATAATTAATTCTAACTATATATATTATTTAATAAATATCTAAATATATTTATATACGATCGGAAAAGAAAAAAATAATAATTTATTGTTCAGAATTCATTTTTCTGGTAACTGAATTCTAACTTATTTTTCACCGAGAATCGATAAACCAAATGCAGGTCAACATTCGGTTTTGAGAGAAAAAAAATGTGTGCTATCTATCTATGTAAATGTTAGACACACTATGTAGGAAAATAAATAGTCAAACAGTATTAGAAAAAAATTATTCTCAATCTGAATGTGAAAATTTTCAGTTTTAATATTTATAATTTTATCATTAATAAAAACTAAAAACATTCTCTTTTCTATGTTTTGATGGCATCAATAAAAAAAATTGAAAAGCAAAACATCTTTTAATAATAATTATTTTTTAGTTTTTAAAAACTAAAAAAATTGGAATTCTATTTTAATAAAACAATTATCAAACAAGTTTTTTAGTTTTTAAAAACTAAAATAATAAAACTTGTTTTTTTTTTTAAAAGTAAACAATTCTTGTAGGAACTTAATTTCATGAATGCAAAACTTTGTGTAAGAATAAGAGAACTACTCCTTATTTCCAGAGTTGATTTCTTTATATTCGATAATTCTCCTAAATAAATAATTTAACCCTTAAATTTGAAAAAAATGAACTATGAGAATGACGAATATCTCTCGTAAAATAATTTTTGTCCACCTGTCATTTCATGAAATTAGTTTTTAAAATATGATGGGACAAGAGTGCAGCATACACAAGAAAAAAAATGTGAACTACTAATTGAGAAACAAATTCAGACAATGAATTGCTGAAATAATGTGCAAAAAAGAATTAGAAGAGGTAGGTTTTTTTCTCTTGCGATCAAGTCCCTTTTTTGTTACACCGGGGTGGCCTGGATCTCACTCTGAAATACTACATTGCTTACACTAGTGAAATTTAGGAGCTTGGTATAATCGTCGCGGAAACTCAACTCCCAAAATTTACTTCATATTAAAATAATATCAGAAACATTATTTTTTTTAGTATACAACAAAGATCATTTGAACTAATTTCCACTAACCAAAAAAATAAATAAATACGAGATACTTAGAAAAAAGTTCTTCAACTTTCTACACTCTAAAATCGGGGCACACCTTTTGCTACCGAAATGTAAAACATAAGAGGGAAAGAAATAAGATGTTAGAAGCAATGCCTCTCAAATAATATGCGAGTTTAGGAAAGAGGAAAAAGGAAAGAGAGCAATCTAAAACTAAAATTATGCCTGGTCACAAAAACCAGAGGGCAGGGTTGGTAGTCGTATCAGACGAGAGAGGCTGCCAAATATAATATGGTTATTCGCGTAGGCAAATCAACAATTCTTAGGAGACATGTGTTTGCAGTATCATCATAGGCTGAATGGAACAAAAATGGGAACATCTTTCAAAAACGATGACGTTTATATATATTTGCACGTTGTCACCCTAGACTAAAGTCTACATTTGTATAATTCAACCAGTTTACTAGTCTAATGAGTTAACTAGCAAATTAAAAACCACAAGACTATTGTAAAGCAACAGCTGTCTAGCATTCATTACCCATGTACTTATGACAAGTAACATGAAACTTATTATGACCTGATCGTCTGCAACTCCATAGTTTCACTAAGGATCACACTATCTCAGTCCACACATAAGATGACAAATATTGCCATCCAATAAGGTGGACCATTTAAAGTTTCCTTTTTCTTGAGTTATAGAAAAATTACACAGATGGGATCTAAAATAATTTTATTACTGAGCATATAGTGCAACCTTCGAAGGTTTGTCCAGAGCTAATGGCAGAAAATACTGTATTACTTCCCTTACATTAGCATGATTTGGAAAATAGAGTCAGCTGAATCACAGCAATTTTGAGCCTAAACGATAGGTCAAATCGGGTGATGCTAATGAGATTCTAGCATTCACCAAATTGCTCATCATATATACTATACAGCAAATTTTGCAGTTAGAATTCAGCATCCAGCAGCTTCTAATGCTGCACTCCAGTGAGAATGAGCTATTCACAAAATATCTTGACAAGGCAAAAAATGACCTTGATTTCTGGTAACTTAAAAAAAAGGAGAAAAAACCCGATCGTTGGGGCAGGCAAAATAAAATCCAGCACAAAATAATGTATAACCAAGTTGAGTACAGCAGCATCTTGAAGATCCTTCCAAATTAGATCATGTCCCATAGTAGTCGCCCATGTTCTCAACAAGGTAGTCATATGGTGCAGCTAACCCATACTCGTACACTCCATTCAGTGGAGTCACCCTGTGTGAAGCTGAATAGACACCACCTATGCCAACTTTTGCATTAATTTTGGCTCTGCCTTTGGCAGCCCTTTTGTTGTCATGTGGAAACTCAGCCGAGAGTCTTCCCATCTGCTTCTGCAGATCAGCAACTGAATCATTAGCTAACTTTGTTTTCGAGTTCTTCTTACCATCAACAAGCTTCAGTTCCAATCGGTACAAGGCACATGCATCACACTTGCTAATCTCGTATTCATAAAGGTGCCACTCAAAATGGTTCAGCGGTTGCGGATCCATATAATAGGATCTCTTCAGCCCTCCAAACTCATTCATGACTTGCTTTCTGGATTCATGCCAGCCACGTCCACTATAATCTGGCAATGACCTTTGCTTTCTGTTTCCACTCTCAAATGCTCTACGAGGCTTATCGAAGAATAGCCACTCCCTAATAGTCTCACCCTCAAGAACAGACAGATCAAAGAGCTCTGCAATTAAAAAAGTGATTTGATTCAAGAAACAATAAAAACTTGTAGACCCTTGCACAGATAATTCTCTAAAAACTAGCCTAGACCGTCAACCCTAGAAAAGGTACCAAAAGATCAAAAGTACCCGGTGCATTCCACGGAGACTTAGCAGTTGCTGCTCCCTCACATTCTGGGATGCCAACATCTTTTCCTTGTGCCTTTGCACTAAGGGCAGCAAAAAGTAAATTATCCTTCAAACCAATTCCCCCAGGTCTTAGAACTGGGGCCATGCCTGGGGGCCCTTCGTTCAAAGCCAGGGCAGCATGAAAGCTACTGCAGTAGTCTTGACACCAGTCCAACCCTTGCGCAGGTCTTGGACAGTCCCAAAGTGCACATTTTGGGCCTAAGAAAGCAGAAGGAGGAGGGCAGATACTTGGAAGGTAGCTAGATATATGAGGAATAGCATCCTCCTCACAATAACCTGTACCATTAAAACCAGTGTAAAAGCCATGATCATAGTCCTGATGCAAATCAAACTGATGATATTCTAAAGCATGCTGCCCATCTGGATTGTTAGCTGCCATTTGAACACTTGAGGTGGAGTTTTTGCACTCATCAACCAATGGGAAATCATGTTGCTGTTGGCCCTGATTTACAGTTAAACAAGGAAACTTAATACAACAAAAAATGTATCTAATATTGAAAATAGACTGCTATTGAAATACTGGACAGAAATAACCATCAGAGCCTTTGCTTTACCATTATTTTGAAAACATTAAAAAAGGCATTAAGGAAAACAAGCCTAAAGCATATTGGAACAGAAAATAACCAATCAATTGGGTAGTAATGTCAACTAAGATCCAAAACAGTATACTTTCACTTGACTCAGTCACACAGGTAATCTATGAAATACTCCAACTTCTTGCAAGATAGGTCAAAAAGTGTATATCTTAGCAAGAAATATATATAATATATGTGGGAAATCAAATAGTATTTCAGGAAAGAATAAATCAGGAAATTTGTATATTTCCTTGTAATCTGTACAAATTTGAATAATTAGGAACAATCCCATAAATCAAGGGATCCTAGTATAAAATAGAGTTATTATATTTCCTAAAATAGCTTAGGTCTCCTGTATATATCTTATATTATCTCTTAATATTGATATAATAAAAATCATATTTCAGTTAATCTAAGTTTCCAGATGGTATCAGAGCTTCCGATCTAGGAAGCTCTGTCTGCGCGCGATTAACCCTAAGACGACAGCCTACATTACTGCTGCATTTTTCTTAACCCTAAGACGACAGCCTACATTGTTGTTGCATTTTTCTTAACCCTAAGATGGCAGCCTACATTGCTGCTGCATATTTCTTAAAACTAAGACGGCAGTCTGCATTGCTGCTGCATATATCTTAACCCTAAGACGACAGCCTGCATTGCTGTTGCATATTTCTTAACCCTAAGACGGCAGCCTACATTGCTGCTGCATATTTCTTAACCCTAAGACGGCAGCCTACATTGTTGCTGCATTTTTCTTAACCCTAAGACGGCAGCCTGTATTGCTGCTGCATTTTTCTTAATCCTAAGACAACAGCCTGCATTGCTGTTGCATCACACCTCCTTGCTATGATGTCAAGGGAAGAGGAAGTTGTGAATCCAAACCCAAAAACAGGGAATACCCAATCCCAACAATATGGAGAACTACAGAATATTCATTCTGCATATAGACTAAATGGAAGAAATTATTTGAAGTGGGCCCAACTTGTTCGTACAGTGTTGAAGGGAAAGGGGAAGTTGAGTCACCTAATGGAGTCTGGACCTAAACAGGAGGATCTCATGTTTACTACATGGGATGAAGAAGATTCAATGATCATGGCGTGGCTGTGGAATTCAATGATTCCAGAAATCAACGACACCTGCATGTTCCTTAATTCGGCAAAAGATATTTGGGATGTTGTAGAGCAAACCTACTCTAAAGCCAAAGATGCTGCTCAAGTATATGAAGTAAAGGTGAAAACTTTGGCAGCAAAACAAGGGAACAAGACTGTTACAGAATATGCCAATCAGCTGAAATCATTGTGGATGGAGCTAGACCATTAGAGTCATAAAAGCCAAATGTACTAAAGATTCAGCACTTCTCAAGGAGTATATCGAACAAGACAGAGTTTATGATTTCCTTGTTGGTTTGAATCCTGAATTTGATCAAGTTAGGATTCAAATATTGGGGAAGCAAAAGGTACCATGCTTCAATGAAGTGGTGGCTATTGTGAGAAGTGAAGAAAGTAGAAGGGGTCTCATGTTAGAGAGTCCAGCAGTAGAGAACTCAGCACTGGACCATAAAGGTGATCAGACTTTGGCCATGGTAACCGAACAGAAGAAAGGAGGATCAGCAAATGTGGAGAAGAAAGGTGATGGTCTCTAGTGTACCTACTGCAATAAACCTCGTCATACCCGAGAGAAGTGTTGGAAATTACATGGGAAGCCTTTAAACCGAGATCGAGAAGGGGGACACAAAGGAGGCTCCTCAAGGAAAGGAGGACAAGTTTATGTTGCTGCTGAAACAAATGAAGGAAATAATCTAGAAGTTGCTGCCCATCTTAATCAAGAGGAGATAGAAAGGGTGAGAACCTTTCTTAGTAAGCTGGAAAAACCCACAGGTGTGTGTTCTTTGGCATACCCAAGTAAGTTTTCATTCTCTTT
The DNA here is from genome assembly GCA_963425845.1 of Sphenostylis stenocarpa. NCBI lineage: Eukaryota > Viridiplantae > Streptophyta > Magnoliopsida > Fabales > Fabaceae > Sphenostylis > Sphenostylis stenocarpa. Next base: position 54,962,037 of record OY731400.1, on the reverse strand, counting down.
TGGATCAAATGTCTCAAATACACCTTTTAACCATTATTGGATATTGGACTCTGGAGCCACAGACCACATGACACCATTAGCCAAACACTTCTCCACATATTCCCATGTCCCAGCAACAAGAAAATTGTCACAGCAGATGGAACCCTTATAACTGCAGTTGGTCAAGGAAATATCCAAATCAATCCTTTAATAACCTTAAAAGATGTTCTCCATGTCCCAAAGCTATCCACCAACCTAGTCTCTATACAAAAACTTATAAAGGATTTGTCATGTAAAGTTTTTTTCAATGATCATTGTGTATTTCAGGACAAGGATTCGGGAAGGATGGTTGGACATGCTAGAGAATGGAATGGCCTTTATTATCTCGAAGATCCAAGTCTGCCCAGCAAGAACAGAATTTCTCACTCCTTCATATCTGATTTTCCCATTCTTCCAGACTTAATATTTGAACCTAAACAAGATAAAATTGAAGTTGTAACAAGTGAAACAGGTCAAAGAATTGGTCAAGAAAAGGAAGCTGGTCAAGAAAGTGAAATTAATTGTGAAGCTGATCAAGGAGATGTTGAAGCTGACAAATTTGGTAAGAAGCTGGTGTACTCAAGGAAGACTAAGGTCATTCCAAGATCAAGCCATGTTCAAGAATCCAACTCGACTCCACAAACAGAGGTAACAATTTTTTCTCCAGCTGTACAGATTGAAATTGAAACCCAAAATGATCCTGACCTCCCAATTGCCATTAGAAAAGGAACAAGAAAATGCACAAAACAACCACTCTACCCTCTCTCAAACTACCTATCCTTTAAAAATTTCTCTCCTACCCATAAAACCTTCCTAGTAAACCTAAACACTACACTTCTACCTAATACCCTATCTGAGGCATTGTCTGACAGAAAATGGAGGCAAGCCATGGATGTAGAGATGGAGGCATTGGAGAAGAACAACACCTGGGAGTTAGTCATCTTACCAATAGGAAAGAAGCCAATTGGTTTTATGTTAGAACCTTAACATGGTATCAGAGCCAAAGCCTAACATCTTTCCAGTTATTGTCATGGGCCAAAAAGTTGCCCTTTAGTTGGGTCAAAAGTACCCTTTGCCTGGTTCGGCAGGCTTCGTTGGAAGGGGTGTGTTGAAAGTCCCACATCGCCTACCTCATGTCATTTGGTATGGTTTAAATACATGTTAGGCTACTCCACATATTGCCAATTGGTTTTATGTTGGAACGTTAACATGGTATCAGACCCAAAGCCTAACATCTTTCTGGTTATTGTCATGGGCCAAAAAGTTGCCCTTTAGTTGGGTCAAAAGTACCCTTTGCCTGGTCCCGCAGGCTTTGTTGGAGGGGGCGTGTTGAAAGTCCCACATCGCCTACCTCATATCATTTAGTATGGCTTAAATACATGTTAGGCTACTCCACATATTGCCAATTGGTTTTATGTTGGAACCTTACCTTAAAGGAACTCCAGGAAGAGGGATTCTATTCAAAAGGAATGGTAATGTGAAGCTTGAAGCCTATATTGATGCTGATTATGCAGGGTCAATTGTGGATAGGAGGTCAACTATAGGATATTGCACCTTTCTTGGAGGAAATCTTGTGACTTGGAGAAGCAAAAAGCAGGGTGTAGTGGCTCGGTCCATTGCTGAAGCAGAATTCCGAGCCATGGCACAAGGTATATGTGAGTTGCTATGGCTTAAAATCATCTTTAGAAGACTTGAGGATAAATTGGGAAGAACCTATGAAGCTCTATTGTGATAATAAGTCAGCAATCAGTATAGCCCACAACCCAATGCAGCATGATAGAACAAAGCATATTGAAGTAGACAGACACTTCATCAAAGAAAAGCTTGATAGTGGCTTGATATGCACTCCATATATGTCCTCTCAAGACCAAATTGCAGACATTCTTACCAAGGGACTGGGCTGCCATAATTTTGAAAAGATTGTATCCAAGCTGGGAATGGAAAACATCTATTCACCAGCTTGAGGGGGAGTGTGGGAAATCAAATAGTATTTTAGGAAAGAATAAATCAGGAAATTTGTATATTTCCTTGTAATCTGTACAGATTTGAATAATTAGGAACAATCCCATAAATCAAGGGATCCTAGCATAAAATAGAGTTATTATATTTCCTAAAATAGCTTAGGTCTCCTGTATATATCTTATATCATCTCTTTGTATTGATATAATAAAAATCATATTTCAGTTAATCTAAGTTTCCAGAATATACAAAAAAATACGTTCCAAAAATTGACTCATTAGATAGTTCAACCAAAAAACCAAGAACTCGTCAAATATATACTAAATTAATAATGCTTTATATATATATATATATATATATATATATATATATATATATATATATAATGCACCACAATAATCATCTCACTATTTGGGTGTTTCCCTCGGCCCAAGTTCAAGTTCAAATCCAAAACACATATACACCCTAACCCAGTCCAAAAATTTCAAACCACCCAATGCTACAAGTAACATTCATTGTTGTGGCAAGACTCGTCTATATGTATATATAATGGCACCACAACAACCATCTTGCCATATGGGTGTTTCCCTCGGCCCAAATTCAAGTTCAAATCCCAAACACACCAAAACACATAGACACCCTAACTTAGTCCAAAATGTCAAACCACCCAATGCTACAAGTACCAATCACTATTGTGGCAAGACTCATTATCAGAAAATTGCAAAGAAAATCCATGTTATGCTTGCAAAAAAAGTTCATCTTATGTCAAGGGTGGTGGTCAATGGCTGTTCCATGCAGCTTATACAACTTAACATTAAAAAGTTCAAGCAACCCATGGAACATGAAGCAATAATCACTTCAGGCCAAGCCTTATTTATTTCCAAGTGTATATACTGAAACAAATACAGTTCAAAGGCCCAATGTTGGTTCACAGGTAAAATGAAGAACAAATTTGAATAAGAAAACTGCACTATGAGTTGAGTCAATCTTTGTCACTCTCCATTATATATGCTTAGATGCAAAGTGAATGAAATTAACAACACGATTTTCTCCAGCAATATATTAAGGGTTGGGATTCTCAGGTGCAAGGGGCATTAAGGATCCATGATTGTTGGAAAAACCACCTTAAGTATGGTCACTCCTCGCATATAGTAGTTGTGGCCTCATGGATGGTGTTTTATTCCTATATTGATTAGAAGTATGGCTTATATGAGCTTATAAAGCTTGGAGGTCTTCACCTTACAAACCAGTTTCAAAAGATTGAGTTAAACTTAAGGAACGAATTCAAGAGTGGTGATCATTTCACAAATTGATCTATTTTCAGAATAGTAAATCAAAATAAAGCATCAACTATAATATTGATGATCAGTCATTAAAATATATATATATATATATATATATATATATATATATATATATTTACATAGTAAAATTATAAATTAAGTAGAGAGATAAATTATTTCCTTATATTCTACGCACATTAACTATTAGAATTCTCCATGCTCATCTCCCTAATCTCTAAAAGGCAAGAACCTGGCAAGAAAGAGACCTACTTTTTTTCAACTGTCTCTTCTGTTTTCCTCTCTTTCCTACCACCAGACGGCCTCTGTCACAGTATTAGCCCCACGTACCCCCAAACCCTGATTGTTGATCTGCTGTGTAAAGTCAACCCACCTGGACAGCAAGTGATGACATATCCAGTGACAAGATTTTGGCTCACTAACCCTCCAAGATTTGTACGACCATAATGGGGAAGAATTGAGATTCAAGCAATTCCGCCATTATTAGCAAGCAATTCCGACGACAAGATACTCCATATGATTTAATATTAATCGGGTGAAGAAAAGAAGCAGATCAATTTGCAACTCATACTAATCCAATTCCAATGTTCCGGGTAGCCAAGAAAAAGTTGTGTGAACACCAACATACCACAAAGTACTGTATTATATGACAAGATATTAGAAGCAGGAGTTGCTAATGTCTACTTACTGCTCATCTCCTTAATATAATTCTCTTGTCTTATTTCAACCCTTACACCCAATCTCAAAAAGAAAGATATATTGTCATGTTTATATTCTACATTTCTGTTTGAATGTATCAATCACGCGACTTATATATAAATAACAGATGAGATTCGATTATGAAGAAAGGAGAATAAACATATATAATCATTCAGTCCACTTAACATTCAGAAACAGGAAAATATAGTTTGGAGGGCTTGATCACCCCTCTTAATTGAAAATTTTGATACAAGAAAGCATAGAAGATCTAAGGTCGCACTAGACACCTAGGTACAAAACTAGGTACAATAGTTGGACAACTGGTAGATGTTTCCAACACACTACCCCTACTCAGACTACATAGATTTAATAATTATTCTAACACTCTCCCTCAAGCTAGAGCATACAAATCGTATGTACCAAGCTTGGAACAAATGAACTCAATCCGAGGTTCTCTTATGGACTTGGTCAACATATTTGTAAGTTGGCCATTTGATCCTACAAACTCGGTACAAATTTCTTTGGACAATAATTTTTCCTAAACAAAATGACAGTTAATTTCTATATGTTTGGTCCTTTCATGAAATACTGGATTTGACACGATGTGGACAGCAGCTTGGTTATCACAATACATTTTCATGGTCTGAACTTCACAAAAATTAAGCTCTCGAAGGAATTGTTTTACCCATTTAAGTTCACAAGTAAGAGACGCCATTGTCTTGTATTCAGCATCAACAATTGATCTAGCCACTACATTTTGCTTCTTACTTTTTCCATGAGATAATATTTCCTCCAAGGAAAGCAAAATATCCCGTAGTAGAGCGTCTATCAGCTGGGGAGCCTGCCCAATTAGCATCTCAGTATTCGGAGACTTGGACATTTCCTTTACCTTCAAATATCAATCCTTGTTCTGGAGCCTTTTTGAGGTACCTTAAAATACGAATGATGGCATTCCAAGGGCCAATACATGGGGCTTGCATGAACTAACTAACCACTCCAACTGTAAAAGATAGATTAGGCCTTGTAATAGTAAGATAAATTAGCTTTCCAACTAGTCGCCTATATCTTTCTGGATCAGAGAATGATTCACCTTCTTCCGTCATTAGTTTTTTATTTTGGTCCATAGGACTATCTACTGGTCTATAGTCAAGCATATCTGTTTCTTGTAAGATATCAAGAGCATACTTCTTTTGAGAGATAACAACTCCATCTTTTGACTGAGCTACCTCAATGCCCAAAAAATATTTAAAACTCCCAAGATCTTTGGTTTGAAAATGTTTGCACAAGTACTCCTTCAGTTGAGATATTCTGGCCACATCATTTCCTGTAATGACTATATCATCAACATAGACTATTAGGTAAATACATTTCTTAAGATGGGTATTACAATAAAAAAACTGAATTATTTGCTTCACTGCGTTTTAGCCCAATTTTTTGAACAACTGAGCTGAATTTACCAAACCAAGCATGTGGTGATTATTTGAGGCCATAGAGAGAGCAGCGCAACTTACAAACCTTACCAGACTCCCCCTGAGCAACGAACCCAGGTGACTCCATGTATACTTCCTCTGCAAGGTCACCATGTAGAAAAACAATTTTGATATCCATTTGATGGAGTGGCCAATGACTAATTGCTACCATGGCGAAAAAGAGGCGGATAGTAGTCATCTTGGCCACTGGAGAGAAAGTATCATTATAATTGATACCATAAATTTGAATGTACCCTTTTGCAACTAATCGTGCCTTGAGACGATCGCCTTCACCATTAGGACAAACTTTAACGATATAAACCCATCGACACCCAACTGCCTTTTTTCCAAGAGGGAGGGAAACTAACTCCCAATTATTACTCTAGTCAAGAGCCTGCATTTCTACAATTATGGTTTGTCATCATCCAGAATGATCAAGTGCTTCCGTCACATTTTTGGGAATGGTAATATAAGACACAAAGGATAGAAAAGAATAATAGGAAGGCGATAATCGATGATAACTAAGAAAATTATAAGTAGGATGTGGGTTTCGAGTGAAACAAGTACCTTTTCTAAGAGCAATGGGTCAGCCTGAATCTTCTTCATCAAAAGTTGTGGTATTGGGTGACGATGAAGAAGAATTTGAAGTAGAGGATTCACCTTGTTCTTGGATAATTGGACTAGTTATTTGGGTCTCATGGATATCAATAGCAGGAGGATTGTGACCACGACTAGGATTTGTAGAGATACTAGAATTAGTGGACTCACTAATTGTATAGGAAGGACCTGCTAAATGACATGCACATCTTGAACGGATGAAGAAAAATAAGGAGTATGTTCAAAAAATGTAACATTAGCATACATATAGTACTTCTTGGTTTCAGGAGAGTAACACTGGTGCCCCTTTCGAAGTCGAGAATAGACCCAAGAAGACAACTTGTCCAACCCTGGAGACATGTCATGAATAAAGCATACACAACCAAACACATGGAGAGAAATGTGAAAGAAAGGATCATTTGGAAAGGGACTTTATTATTGAGAGAGGAGGATGGCATCCTGTTAATAAGAAAGCATGCAGTTAGGATGACATCCCCCAATGATGGACAGGAATATTTGCACCAAGCAATAGGGTATGAACAATCTGAACTAAGTGTTTATTTTTCCTTTTTGCTATATCATTTTGCTGTGGTGCATAAGGACAAGTGGACTGATGTAATATACCATGCAAACTCAAGGTTGTAGAAAAATTGGATGAGAAATACTCTTTGACATTGTCACTTCTTAAAATTTTGATTACTTGACCGAATTGATTCTTGATTTCATTCAAAAAAGATGTGAAGATAGGCAACAATTTAGTACGATCGCTCACAAGATAAACCCCACGTACATCTCAAGTATTCATCAATGAATGTGACAAAATATTTAAAACCAAAAGAAGAGACGCCTAGGTTCCCAAATATCAGAGTGGATAATAGAGAAACTAGAATTACACCTTGTTTCAGACCTTTTAGGGAAGGTAGATCTAATATGTTTTCCTAATTGAAAAGACTCACATCCTAAGATCTAGAGACTACTAAGCTCATGGACCCTTTTTTTAACTTTGACAAATGAGGATGACCTAATCGTTCATGTAACAATTTAGGACTTGGGACTACAACACAGGAAACATGTGGACTAGATCCAAAATGGTATAAACCTTCAATTTTATATCCTTCTCCAATTTGTCTCCCCAAACCACGCTCTTATATAATAAAAGACTTGTTATCAAATATTATTGAACAATTTAACGTTTTGGTTAACTAATTTAATGAAATTAAATTGAAGGGACAATTGGAGACAAAAAGGACAGATTTTAGATTTAGAGCCATTCGCCAGGGTTATGAAATGATGTTTTTCCTTGAAAAGAAAGGGATGAGAACAAAGAGGTATTACCGGAGATGTAATCCGAAGCACCTAAATCAATTATCCATGAATTATGACCTTCCATGGATTGGGAAATACAGGTTGTTGATGTACTCGGAGTTTCAGAAGTTTGTGTCAAGTTGTTAGATTTTAACCTAACATACTCTTGATATTCTTCCTCAGTGAATCTGGAGTTGGCAGTTTCGACCTTAAAGATATTGGTTGTCTTAGCAGGAAAACCATGCAAGGAGAAGTAGTTTTCTTGGGTGTGACCCACCCTTTTACAGTATGTACACTGAGGATGCTCTCGGCCACCACATCCTCCCCTAGTGCCACGTCCTCCTCTTCCTCATGTGGCAACCATGACAGATGGTTCTACCGGTTCATGAACTTCCTTGCTTTGAGGCGTTGTGACTCGAAAGAGGCGTGTGGTCCAACTATCCATGGAGGGACCTCATGACTAGTAAGAAGTTGATCTCAGAGATGACCAAGGTCTAGGTGTAAAGCACAGAGAATCATCACCATATAATATTTATCAAGTTTCTTCTTGATTTCATCCAAAGATTCTACTTCCAAGAACATCTTTAGCTTTCCAATTGCAGATGGCGCTTCAGTCATGAAGAATACCATATCATGGTCAGTTTGTTTGAGAGATGCAAGTCTATTGGCAGAATCATAGAGATGTTGAATATCATTGCATAAATGTCTTGATCTTTCTTCCAAAAGAGGTGGCAAGTTTTAAAGGCTCTAAGGGAAATCAAAAGCCTCAGTTCCACAGTTTGCCATAGCAAGGCACACAACTGGAAATCAACTTGCTTCCACTGATTAGCCTTTTTAAAGAGGCACATGGCTTCCATCTTTCTCAAGGTGGTCATGATGACATTGGCCAAGGAACCATATTTCGACAGATGCAACCCACGAAATGTAATTTTTTTCCATTTAGTTTCTCAGAAGTAATAGAAGGACTTCCAGATAATGAAACAACAGCTCCGGTAGCCATTTCTGTTGTTAGAGAGCTAGAAAACAACTAGGGCAGGGAGACCCCTAAGGTGACCTTCACTAGGATGGCTTTTGAACTTCGCCAAAATGAAGTTTTGAGGGTCAGAATAGGAAAGGAAGGCTCCGCCGATACCCACAGAGGTGGCGCGACAACGTTCAGATGGGGAGAAGACGGCACGTGGGTGACACACGCCTGATTACAGCCGATTTTGACTAGGCGCGTGACGATGCGTGGGAGGGAACTGACTTCCGAGACCGCCAAGGTTGGTTTTCGCTCAGAGAGGCGATCTATATCCAATGGTCGTCGGAAGAAATTGTGATGGCAGACAGCGGCTCGAAAGATGAATAAGACAGGCAGAGTGGGATCAACCAGTTCTGATACCAACTTAACGTTAAAAAACAGGAAAATATAGTTTGGATGGAGGACTTGATCGCCCCTCTTAATCATCTTCTATTTATATTGAAAAGTTTTATACAAGAGAGCATGGAAGATCTAAGGTCGCACTAGACACCTAGGTACAAAACTAGATACAATAATAGGACAACTGGTAGATGTTTTCAACACACTACCCCTACTCAGACTTAATGATTACACATAGATTTAATAATTATTCTAACAAATCCAAATATAACATAGAAAGATAGACTTTGTTGGTTAACACTGAATGTTAGCCCTAAGACAACCCACTTCATGTTCAGCAGAAAAAAAAAATCTATCACATCGCCATTGACCTGGATTCATAAGATAAAAAGTCACAAGATAATATTTACAAGTTTCATTAAATAGTATCAACCATTTCTGAAGCATCTGCGATTTATATATGAAGTTAGAGTAATAAAAACAGAAAATTCCAAAATCAATACATAAACAACTAATATCACTCCCACACAGATCTGCAAAATGAGTATCGCCAGAAATAAAAAATATATCCCCAAAAAGGAAAATTCACTCACCTCTTGGAACACGACCTTACCCCCAGCCTGCAGTGTCTGATCATTAGGTTCAGGCTTAGGAGCAGCTAACGGACTAGAGGCATCATCTTCCTCATCGCAAAGCTGCAATAGCCGACAGATATCGGTGGAAAATGACCCAAGACTGCCACCCTATATTAACCCATAAACATAACAGTTCACAATCACAGCTTTACCACTAAAACTGCCATTCAGTTTCACACATGTTCATCACAATTGGAAAAGTATAGGTTAGAAACAGGCAACCATGATAGATATCTCAATTTTAATTCAAAAACAAAGTTCAATAGTTTAAGCTACGATGTTATCACCATGAAAATGATCTTACTTGCTGCAACGAAGATGCAGGCGAGGGCTCGTTAAGCTCGGCCTTCCACTCGCGAAGCATTTGATGAACTTGCTCCTCAAGCACTGCCGCATCAACCGTGCGACTCTCTTTCCTAGCAAACTGCAGATCCAGGAACATCACCTGCAGGTCATCCACACGGTTCTTCGCCTTGTCCTTAAAGAGCCTGTGCGATGCAGACTTGCAGCTGTTCTTGGGAACCTTCTTCATTGCCAAAACTGAAGTTCTGCCTACAGAAACCTACACTCACCAATATCACAAACTGAGTTTTAGTCCATCAGAAAAATAAAACCTGCCGAAACATATCAAATGAACACAACTTGCAGCGAAGTTATCATGATCAGAAGCATATTCCAGCATGACACCCTACAGACACAAAGAATCTAACAACCCCAGCCGAGAATTAGGTCAAATTGTATTAAAAAATTCTCCCCATTCTCATCTAATTAAATCCCCCGGCCACCATTTCGTGATGAAAAATAAACAAACCCTAAATATAGATCCAAACAATCAAATTATTTAAATCCATCACAACAAGAAATAACCCGAAACCTCAAAAAACAAAACATAAATTAAGCATGCAAATAAAGCCCAATTTCGACGAAAACGATAAAATCGGTTCGAGCGAGCACCGAAGCAGAACCGACCCAAGTCAATATTCAGTATAAGATCGAAAACCAAAACGCGAATTTGATGAAAAAAAATGGCATAACAAGAAGAACAGGAAAGAAAAGTTGCCGATCGATTGAAGGATGATTTTTGCAGTGAGGGACGGTTGTTACCTCAGATTCTGTGATAATCACTTTCTAACAAAATAAAAAGAAAAAAAGTAGTAGTATTCTTGAGCTGAAACACAAAAGAGTTCAGTTTCCTCACGCACTGTGTCTCGTATAAAAATTGAGAATGTGAGGAAACTTATATAAGGAAATGGAGATGGAAGAAAGAGGGAGAAAAGGAGTGAACAAGATAAATGCTTTTGAGTTGGTGACTTTCTCTCCCTCGTTTGCTCACTCCCGAGGCAATAAATGAATGATAGTTGGAATGCGTTTCTCAAATATAAATGCATGTAATAACACTACTATTCACTATTGACTTTTTAACTATATTTATTTTTTATTTAATATTTTCCTTTGGATATTGTAGTGTTCAAAATTATCAGATAACTAATATTATAACGAATAAATATCAAACATATTTTATCCTATATATGATTCAAGGTTTATGTCTATTAATAAAAAAGTAGATCTTTATAATGATTGACTCGAGAATATCGATCCAAGAAGTCTATATGGGTCAAATAAAAATAGGTGTAGATTAGGAAAATTAGATAAAAAAAAAAGAGAAATTTCATTTAACAGAGTCTTACTTTTGACAATAATATCTTAGCATCATATGTGAGAACGAAGAAAAAGTTATCTTTCCTACTTCACAACAATGGTCACATGTAATACGTGAGCAAACTCCCAACTGGTAGGAGACGATCATATCACAATTCAACACATGATGGTGATGAAGGCAAAGAACAAACATGACCAACTGAGTCTAAAAAACGAGGAGCTCTAACAACTATTGGCCACCATCAACATTTTTGGTTGCCATCATGAGTGGGCCCATACCTCCTCTTTATTTGGTCCCCAAGATGCAACCTTTTGATGGCACTGGAGATCCAGCCACCCATTTGAAGACTTTTCACACATAAATGCTTATTAGTGGGGAACTGAGGGGGTACGCTGCAACATGTTCGTAGGTACCGTCATCGTCACTGCCCTAGATTGGTTCAACAAGTTACCAAATGTGGCAATAACATCATTTGACGACTTGTTGACGATGTTTGTGGCACAATTCGCGATGATGTTCGACATCAAACAATAAAGCACCAAGTCATTAAAGGACTATATGCGAGGTAATTGTAAAAGTTCTGCAGCCCAATGAGACCATGTTCATCAACACCTTGTGAATTTGATGTTCAGTCGGGCAAGTTCTTAGGATTCATGCTGACTCATAGGGGGATCAAGGCCAACCTTGAAAAATGTTTGGTTATCATCAACATGAAAAGCTCGTCTAACCTAAAAGAAGTACAACAAATTTCTAGTTGAATGACTTCACTATCTCGTTTCCTGTCTAAAGCGGATGATTAAGGTTTTCCCTACATCCAATGTCTATGGCAAAATAAACAGTTTAGATGGACAGATGAATTCAAGTAGGTGTTCTCAGAATTAAAGAATTTCTTGTTCAACCCCCCGATCCTGTTGAAACTGAAGGGAGGCATCCCATTACATCTTTACATCACTGAGTTGTTAGTATTGATATCGCATAGCGAAATGTTTGCGTGTTAGGACAAAAACCAAGAGGGGAGTGAATTGGTTTCTTATAAGAAATTTCTCTTTTAAAAACTTTTCGCAAGTTTTACCAATTAAATGATAATATAATAAAGCACTTGAAATGTAAAGAGATAAGGGAAGAAAATTACATAAGCAATTTATACTGGTTCGGATCAAAAGACCCTACGTCCAGTTGTTAATCACTCTAAAAGAAGATTAACCCAGTCACTAAAACAATAGTTCAAATATATTACAAGTAATAAGGATTAGAAAACACCTCTTTTGAGTCACACAAGAGATGAACACCTCTTTTGAAGCCACAAAGGATGAAGACAACTTTTCCTAGAGACGGCATAACACATAATTCACCAAGAAACTCACTTAGTGATCCTTATCGCTTCTAGCCCACACTAGGTTACAAAAGCCCCTTTTTCTTTCCTACTCAAAGTTCTCTCAGCAATCACAGTTATAAACTTTAGTATGAAAAAGGTTGTGTTTACAGAGAGCCAGAGAGTTCCTTAAATAGATATTTTAGAGTTTAGAAATTAGGGTTTTCAAAAATAGGTCTAAATTTTCAATTTCAAAATCATAACTGACACAAATAATCGATTATTATAAGTGATAATCGATTATTACAAAGCCACTTTTCGAAGAGAACAAAATTTGACCAGGATAATCGATTATCCACAAGAATAATCAATTATTCTAGAGACTTTCAGATACCCAGGTGAACTTGGATAATCGATTATCATAAGTGATAATCGATTATCATAAGTGATAATCGATTATCATAAGTGATAATCGATTATCAATAATCGATTATTGATAATCGATTATCCCAGGTGATAATCGATTATCACAGAGTGTTTTAGTAAAAAAACGAACTTTCAGTGGACAGACTATGTGTTGACTATCTTGGACTCTATTTTTACAGACTCAAAATGATAAAATAGAGTTATTATAAATAGATACAACTATATATGAGTCTTCTAATCTTGAAGTCCTTTGTCTTCTAAAGCATCATCAAAATCTTCAGGCATCATACCCTTGTATTTTCAACAATCTCTCCCTTTTTTATGATGATCAAAATCTGCTTTAAAGCCCTTTGTAATAACCTGTTTTACTGTCACAACTAACATAGAAAAAATTAAACATACCAGGCTTTAAGTATTTTCTCCCCCTATTTTATCATAATAAAAAAGAATATAAGTTCCCTTTCAATATATGCAGAAAAATAATCAACTCCCCCACAATATATGCAAAAATAGATATTTATTGAAGTTTATCTAAAGCAATACACAATAGAGAAAAGAAAAATTGTTAAGATTAGAAATTCTAAAATTCTTTGCTCTTGGAATCACTGTTAAATTTCATGGCAAATCTGTCTTCTCGATTTGACACACATTCATCCACATCCAAAATGCAATGGATAATTTCCTGATGTCGTTCTGCAGAGATGGAAAAGAAGTCTTGCATTCTTTGGTTCATGCTAAAAATCATATCTTCAATAGAGGAGCGTGTTTTAGTATGAGCGCCAGAGGAAGTATTGCATTCTTTGGTTCATGCCTTTGACTCTCGTTGTTGTTACATGATCGCGATATTTGAAACGAGGGTAAAAGACCCTGACCAAGTCAGGATAATACGTTCCTTCCATTTCAACAAAAGGTAATATACCTTGTTGCTCAAGAAGATTTGGAAAGATGAATCCACGGTTGATGACTTGATCTCCTTTTAAGAATTTCGGAGAAATTATTCCTCTTTCTTTCCAGAATCTAAGAAACTCCTGTCTCTTCTCTTCGTCAGAGATCCATCCTTCAATGGAGTTTGGACAAGGTTAAGAAGAAGAAGCTGATCTTCTTCTGGTGGGGATCTTTCTTCTGGATGATGAAACCATTTAGGAAGAATGGGTATTTGGAAGAGAGAAAGATTTAATATTGAGAGAAGCAAGAGTTTGAGAGAGGCAAGAAACAAGAATGAGCTTGGAACTAAAGCAAAACACTTGGAAGAGAAGCTTGGAGTGAGTTTGGATGAGTTTCTAAGTGTTCATATATATAGAGAACATCTCCAATGACTATAAACGACTATAAACACAAGATTCAAGGTCAAGAGAGTCGTTGCCAACGACTAGTTTATGCCCAACAACGCTCAATAATCGATTATCAACTCATGATAATCGATTATTTGTTCATCAGCTGCCCAGAAAATTTTCAGAGATGCATGAATAATTGATTATCAACTGAGATAATCGATTATTCCAGAGAGTCTTTACAGGTTTCGCTTATTAAACTATGGATAATCGATTATCAGCTCAAAATAATCAATTATCTCAGGATGAATAATTGATTATTACCCAAGATAATCAATTATTCCAATACAAACTGCAAAGATTTTACAGTTTTACAGAGTTTAAGTTATTTCTAATATTCCTAAGTCTCTCCTAAGTTCATAGAATCTATCCTTGGGGAGAGATTTGGTAAATATGTTTGCTAATTGATATTTTGTATCTATATATTCAATTTTATAATTTCCCTTAGAAATATAATCTCTTAAAAAGTGATGCCTAATTTCAATATGCTTAGTTCTAGAGTGCATAATAGGATTCTTAGTAAGGTTAATTGCACTTGTATTATCACATTTCAAAGGAACATCTTTAAGAAAAATACTATAATCTTCTAGTTGTTGCTTCATCCAAAGAATTTGAGCACAACAATTTCTAGCCGATATATATTCGGCCTCAATTGTGGATAAAGCAACATAGACTTGTTTCTTAGAGTGCTAGAAAATTAAGGAAGATTCTAATAGATGACAGGTTCCACTAGTACTTTTTCTATCAATCTTACAACCCCCATAATCAACATCAGAAAAACCTATTAAACTAGGTAAAGCTCTAGAAAGATACCATAACCCAAATCTTATGGTTCCTTTCAGATATTTAAAAAAAAAATTTACTGCAGTGAAATGAGATTTTTTTGGACATGCTTGAAATCTAGCACACACACAAACAAAATGCATAATATCAGGTCTGCTTGTAGTTAAGTATAATAGAGAACCTATCATACCTCTATACATAGACTGATTTATTTCCAAACCTGATTCATCCTTATCCAGATAGCAGGATGTTCCCATTGGTGTGTTTGCTTCTTTGGCAGTATCCATTCCAAATTTCTTGAGAACTTCTTTGTAGTATTTGGTTTGTGTCACAAAAGTGCCATCTTTTAGTTGCTTAATTTGAAGTCTAAGGAAGAAGGTTAATTCCCCCATCATGGACATTTCAAATTCACCCTGCATTATACTTGCAAATCCTTCACACAAAGAGTTATCAGTTGATCCAAAGATAATATCATCAACATATACTTGGACTAGCAGAATATGTTCTCTTACTCTTTTAATAAACAAAGTAGAATCACTTTGTCCTCTTGAAAAACCATTTGATATTAGAAAATTGCTTAGTCTTTCATACCATGATCTTGGGGCTTGTTTTAATCCATAAAGTGCTTTCTTTAATTTAAAGACATGATCAGAATATTTAAAATCTTCAAATCCTGGAGGTTGTTGTACATAAACATCTTCTTTAATAAAACCATTTAGAAAAGCACTTTTGACATCTATTTGATACAATTTGAATTTCATCATTGAAGCATATGCAAGAAATAGGCGTGTAGCCTCTAACTTGGCAAAAAGAGCATAAGTTTCATCATAATTTATACCTTCCCCTTGACAGTACCCTTTTGCCACAAATCTAGCTTTATTCTTTGTTATGTTCTCATCTTCATCAAGCTTGTTTCTAAAAACCCATTTCGTTCCAATTACTTGATGGGATTCTTCTCTTGGAATTAATTCCCAAACTTGATTTCTTTCAAATTGATTTAGTTCTTCTTGCATTGCAATACACCATTGATCATCTTTGAGTGCTTCCTCAATATTTTTGGGTTCAATATGTGAACAATAGCTACAAACATACAAAAATTGGTCATATTTCTAGTACTTACCCCTTTTGAGATGTCACCAATTATATTGTCAATTAAAGTCCTCTTGGTGATTACTACTCTTTTTTGCCAATTCAATTGGTTGTGATGGTTCATTTTCATTTAAGTACATTTCTTCTAATACTTCCCTTATGTACTCATCATCACCTGCATATTCTTTACTTGACTTAAGAGGATTTCCCTCAAGGTCTACAATTTCATCATATGTAACATGCACAGATTCTTCAACATTCAAAGTTCTTCTATTGAATACCCTATATGTTTTGCTAGAAAGTGAATAACCTAAGAAGATAACCTCATCAGCTTTTGAATCAAATTTACCTAAATTGTCTTTACCATTATTTAATACAAAACATTTACAACCAAAGATTTTCAAATGAGCTACATTTGGTTTTCTTCCTTTAAATAACTCATAAGGAGTCATTTTCAAGATAGGTATAATGAGCATTCTATTTAAGACATAACATGCAGTACTTACAACATCAACCCAAAAATATTTAGCAACATTAGATTCATTCAACATTGTTCTAGCTAGTTCCTCTAGTGATCTATTTTTCCTTTCAACTACATCATTTTGTTGGGGGGTTCTAGGTACAGAAAAATTATGTAAAATACCATTCTCTTCACAAAACTTTTCAAAAGATTCATTTTGAAATTCTCCACCATGGTCACTTCTTAATACTTTAATTCTTAATTCCTTTTCATTCTAAATTTGCTTTGCAAACTTTCTAAATGCCTTAAAAGCTTCACTGTTCAAAGTTAAGAAAAATGTCCAAGTAAATCTAGAGTAATCATCAACAATTACAAGACCATAATAATTTTCACCAAAACTTTTTATTCTAGATGGTCCAAATAAATCTAAGTGTAAAAGTTCTAGAGGCTTTGATGTGGAAATTATATTTTTAGTTTTAAAAGATGGTTTTACTTGTTTACCTTTTGACATGCATCACATAATTTATCTTTTTCAAATTTTAACTTAGACAATCCAACAACTAAGTCTTTAGATATTAGTTTGTTTAATTGGTGCATATTTATATGAGTCGCTTTTTATGTCATAACCATGAGTTTTCTTCTTTAACAACCAAGCATGTTATATCAACAATAGATGCACAATCTAAGTTAATCAAATAAATATTATTATGCCTAATACCTTTTAATGCAACTTCCTTAAAATCTTTAAGATGTATGGTGCAGAAATTAATTTCAAAAATTACCTGGAGACCTTTATCACAAAGTTAGCTTATACTTAGAATATTGTGCTTTAGTCCATCAACAAGAAGCACATCCTTTATCTCCAAGGTGTTTGCACCACCAATGTTTCTAGTACCAAGGATTTTACCTTTATTGTTGTCTCCATAAGTTACATATCTTTGTTCTTTCTTGATGAAACTTGTAAATTTCTTTTTATCCTCAATCATGTGTCTTGAACATCCATTGTCAAAGTACCACATAGACTTTTTGGATCTTGAAATTTCCTACAAAATAAGAACACAATAATCTTAGATCCCCATAACTTTTAGGTCCTTGGGGTTAGAGACAAGCATATCATTTAACTATAGGCACCCAAATATATTTTCCTTTTGGAACACCAAAGTGCTTAATTTTACACTTATTTGAAGTATGTCCTTGTTTCATACAATAAAAACATGCATTTGGGGTTTTAATTTTTGAAAAAGATTCATTTCTACATTGTAAAGGTACACTTCCTTTCATAACCCATACTCTGCGGGTTCTTTGATTTTTAGGTCTTTTCCAAGGAACATGACAATTAACATGAGTTTTCACAAAATTTTCATCCTTTCTACAATTAATAACATCTTTCGTAGCTTTTTCAAGTAAGTGCTCAAGAATGCAAATGTCAAATTCATATCTCTTACATGATGCACATGCAATTGGTTCATTTTCTTTTTCCTCAAAAGATGAAATTTTCGTTTTTAATACTTCCATCTCTTTTTCGGATTTGTTCAAATTCTTTTTCAATTTTCTATGCTTAGATTTCAATTCTTTGAAAACAGTAAATAATTCTTCATATGCATTGTGTAAAATATCGTAATCATTTTCATCATCACTTGAAGAGTAGTCAGAATCACTTACCTCATAGTCAGAAGATACATTGTCATTTGCCATTAAGAAAATATTTGCTTCAATTTCAGAATCACTTGACTCTGAACTAGAGTCACTTTCCTCCCACACAATGTAAACTTTCTTTTTGAAGGATTTTCTTCCTTTTGAATCATTACTTCCTTTGTTGTTAGGACAGTCGGATTTCACATGTCCTGTTTCACCACAACCATAACATTTGAAATTTAATGAAGATCCTTCTTTCTCATTCTTCTTACCTTTGAATGATTACCTCCCTTTGGCTTTCATGAACTTGGTGAATTTTTTTATCATGAGACTCAGGTTTTCATCTTCTTCACTATCTGAATTTTCTTCTTCCTTCTTTTTCTTGTTTTTAGAAATCTCAATTTTGAAGGCTAAGTTTCTCTTTTGATGTTGGCCTTCTTCATCATTTAACATTCCTAGTTCAAGCTCGTGCTCTCTCAATTTTCCAAAGAGAGCCGCCATTGTCATTGTCGTAAGATTTTGTGACTTTGTGATTGAAGTCACCTTAGGTTGTCATTTCCTCTCCAAAGATTTAAAATTTTTAACATTTAATTCGTCAGTATCAAAATTCTTACCAAGATCAGAGAGATGGTTCACAATGTGTGTGAAATTCTTTTGGACGTCAAAGATTGTTTCTCCTTGTTGCATGCTAAACATTTCATACTCTTGAATTAAGGAGTTCTTTCTTGCTCTTTTCACATTGTCGGTTCCTTCGTGAGTTACTCTTAGAATTTCCCACATTTCCTGGGACTTTTACATACTGAGATTCTGTAAAATTCATCAAGGGTTAAAGGAGATGAAATAATATTTCTAGCCCTAACATCATATTGGGCCTTTCTATTTTCCTTAGCAGTCCATCTAGAAAATGGGTTTGGTTCCTCTACTTCATTTACAGTCATCTTAGGAATAAAAGGACCATTTACAACAGCATCCCAAACACCCCTGTCAACAGACTCCAAAAATATTTGCATTTTAACTTTCTAGAAAGGATAATTTTGACCAGCAAAAAGTGGGGGTCTGTTAATAGAGGCACCCTCAACAAAGGTTTGGTTTTGTCAACCATTTTCGAAAATTTAAAAAACTATCAAAGCAAGATATGATACCACTTATTGGTATCGCGCAACGAAATGTTTGCGTGTTAGGACAAAAACCAAGAGGGGGGTGAATTGGTTTCTTATAAAAAAATTTCCCTTTTAAAAACTTTTTGCAAGTTTTACCGATTAAACAATAATATAATAAAACACTTGAAATGTAAAGAGATAAGGAAAAAAGATTACACAAGTAATTTATACTAGTTCGAATCAAAAGACCCTACGTCCAGTTGTTAATCACTCTAAAAGAGGATTAACCCAGTCACTAAAACAACAGTTCAAACATATTACAAATTACAAGTAATAAGGATTAGAAAACACCTCTCTTGAGTCACACAAGAGATGAACACCTTCTTTGAAGCCACAAAGGATGAAGACAGTTTTTCCTAGAGATGGTACAACACACAATCCACCAAGAAACCCACTTAGTGATTCTTACCGCTTCTAGCCCACACTAGGTTACAAAAGCCTCTTTTTTCTTCCCTACTCAAAGTTCTCTCTTCGCAATCACAACTATAAACTTTGTTGACTATACATGAGTATGATGCCTGAAGATTTTGATGATGATTCTAGAGCAAAAGACTTAAAGACTTATAATCATTTGTATTTACTTGTAATAATTTAGTTTTATCTTTTTGAGTCTGTAAAATTAGAGTCTAAGATAGCCAGTACATAGTTCATCCTCTGAAAGTTCAATTTTATCAAAACCACTCTATGATAATCAATTATCACTTAGGATAATCGATTATCCTGCATTGAAACATGTTTTATGAAAAGCTTGCTGGAATAATCGATTATCTGGGTTGATAATCGATTATCCCAACTAAAATAATCGATTATCCTCAGAGGATAATCGATTATCCTGGTCCAGTTTACTCCTCTGCGAAAATGGCTCTGTGATGATCGATTATCACTTAAGATAATCGATTATCTACGTCTGTTATGATTTTGAATTTTGAATTCTGGACCAATTTTCGAAACACTTATTTCCAATACTTCTATTTTCGAAAACTTCTATTCCTCAGACCATAAATCTCTCTACTTAAGGTTCTCTGAGGCTCTCTGCAAAAGAATAAACCTTTTTCATACAAAAGTTAAGAGCTATGATTGTTAGAGAACTTTGTGTAGGGAAGAAAAAGGGACTTTTGAAACCTAGTGTGGGCAAGAAGTGATAAGAATCACTAAGTGGGACTCTTGGTGGATTGTGTGTTGTGTCATCTCTAGGAAAAGTTGTTGTTCATCCTTTGTGGATTCAAAGGAGGTGTTCATCTCTTGTGTGACTCAAGAGAGGTGTTTTCTAATCTTTATCTTTGTATTTGTAATCTGTTTGAACTCTGATTATAGTGACAACGTTAATCCTCTTTTAGAGTGATTAGCAATTGGACATAGGGTCTTTTGATTTGAACCAGTATAAAACACTTGTGTAATCATCTTATCGTTTCTCTCTTTACTTTACAAGAATTTTAATCGGTGAAATTTAGGAAAAATTTCAAAACCTTAATTTTTATAAGAAACCAATTCACCCCTGTAGACCCCAAATCTTGCCCCGCCTCAAAATAAAGAGCAAAAGACCTCCAATTCGAAGATTGGCAAGTCCTAAAAGGTCCCTAGGATAGACTATTAGGCCCCATATTAGAGTAGGAAGGCTTTTTGTACGAAAAAAATAAGGAATTCCACCTGAAGGGTCGAGACCGCCGTCTCGCCTATCGAGATCACCGTCTCACCTATCGAGACCGCCGTCTCACCTATCGAGACTGTCGTCTCACCTATCGAGACCGTCGTCTCGCCATTGGAAAAGTCGAGACCGCCATCCCGTTTGGCGAGATGGCCTTCTCGCCATTTGATAAATCGATACCGCCGTCTCGATTGGTGAGATGACAATCTCGACCTTGCTAGGCGAGATGGCGGTCTCGACCTGACAGACACAAATCCCTATAAAAGGGGGACGCTCTCCCCTTCATTTCACACAGTTCTTCCACCTTTCCTTCTAGCATTTCTTAAAATTCTTCTCCTAGAGCCCCTCCAAAGCATTTCCGGAGTTTTCTGAGTGTTCTTAGAGAGTTTTTATAGCGTTACAAGAGAGAAAAAGTTGACGTTGTAGAGTGAAGGACTGCCAAAATGCGTCTTCTTTTTAAGAAGAATTAATCAAAGCTTGCTCCGTAGGTTTCTTCACTTTCTCCCTCTCTTTTACCGTTTTTTTACTTATATTTATTTGTGCATTAGCTATTAGGGTCATGTAGTCACTATCTTTTAATTCCGCAAATAAAAGGGTAAAAGCGTCATTTTAAAGTTTATTTATGAAATAACTGGTCTATCATAGGGAAACCGAAAGGGGCTTCGTAGGGAGGCTAATGTCTTCCCTACACGTAACTAACTCCCTTACCCAACTCTGGTTATAATAGGCCAAAGTTGGTTTTTCGAAAACCACTGCCTTCTTTTTTTCCTTTTCCGATGTTTTCGATAAAAACATCGGTGGCGACTCCATAAGAACCCTTTTCAAAAACCTCGCTTTTAGGTTCAGCCCGGTTATCGGACAACCTAAAAGTTCCCTTTCGAAAACTTCGCCCTTAGGTCCAGCTCAGTTATTGGACAACCTAAAAGCGTTGTAACATCACCCATCTAAAACGCAAAAATGGAAGTCAGAACTGTCGCATCGCTCCAACCGCCTCTTTTGACGGTGAAAACAGATGGCGACTCCGTTGGGGAAGCCTAGAGAGTTGAGCCCATTTAGTGATGGGCCGGTTTAATAAATAAACTTAGAAATGTCACTTTTACTCTACCTTGTCTTATAACATGTTTATTTGTTTGGCTTTAATAATTGTTGTTTGCTTATTTTATGCAATTGTTTGAAATACAAACTGTACACAAACCCTTGCACACGACAGTTCCCTCTATACCCAGGGGCAAGTGAGAAATCCATAGGGAGTGGGTGGCAGGTACGGTTTGCCGTAGTGAGGGCCATGAGCCCACAAGTATGATTGAAAACCACCACTCAAGGTGATAACCTTCCTCTTTTGTCACAAAGACTGACTATGGCCTTAGTGTTAAGCATGGTCGGAAGGCTAGAGAGTGGGGACCCTATAATAGGGGCACCTTGGGGGCCTAAGCCTTGGTGAGAACAGTTAGAACCTACCTTTGCCAATACACTTTTCTGCAGGAAAACCCTACCTCGTAATAAAACATCATCTTACGTGTTCGCGGATGAGTGAATTGTGTGTGCATTTGTTTGTTGCATTTAATTGTATAGCATAACCAAACAACAGATAAAAATAGAAAAACCACAAAAACATTCTTGTAATAAACACCCTTATCTCGAACAGTCTGCCTTTTAGCTAGCCTGATTTCAAGTTCTTTGTAAGCTAAGTAGTCGCGCAGTCCGACAAAAGAGATAAGGGACGTTAAAATCATTTTTTCGCAATAAACCATTTTATCTTGGACAGTCTGCCTTTTAGCTAGCCTGGTTTCAGGTTCTTTGTAAGCTAAGTAGTCACGCAGTCCGACAGAAGAGATAAAAGGCTATCAAATAAAGCCATAAAAAATCAAATAAAAACCCAATCAAATAAAAATGGGACCTTGTTCATAAAGATTAAATTCATAAAACATCCATATAGGTAGTTTATTTTTGAAAAAATACACGAATGCTATCATACATCATGTAGAAATAAAACATGATAAACATCTAGGAAAAAACAAACACTCGCATGCATACCTACTATAAGCATCATGTTCATAAGCATGCATTTTGGTTTTTTAGAAAATGGAGGGGACTAGTAGACAATTGAAGAAAGTGGACATTCCCCGATACCATGCTGAGAAATTGGAACGGCTTTGCGCATTGATGCCACCAGAGGTCCGCTCCGATTTTGAAAAATCCTATGGACGGATTCTCGACCTGCTGAAGATCTGTGTCGATCCTACTTTTATCAGGATTCTAGTTCATTTTTGAAACTCTAGTCTGCACTGCTTCGAATTTCTGCAGTTCGATATGGTGCCTACTTTGGAGGAGTATGAGATTATGCTAAAATGGCTCAAATCATCCGGGGTCCATATCCACCATGGAACATATACTTCTGCAGCACAAGTCGCTGCCATCATTCGATTGTCGTTTTGGTAGACTACCCTGATAGTAAAAGGGAATGTCTAGGGTTGGAAAGTTGCAATGTTAGAAGACCATCTGTCCTCTTTGACTGAAAGGGCAGAATGGGCTTCTTTTAACAAAACCATGGCTTTAATCATATTTGGAACAATAATATTTCCCTTCCATATCGACACAGTAGACCAAGCCGGCATGGATGCCTTCTTCGCCTGGGACGTGAACTCGAAGAGTCCCTTGCCTGCACTTCTTGCCGACACCTTGCTTTCGGTGGAATTCTATCACCAGAAGCAAGGAAAAACACTCAGATGCTTCTCTTCACTGCTTTTTGTGTGGGGTATCACACATTTCTACACCTCTAGTCACATGGGGATGTTCCCCGATCCTTTGAGAAGCTTCTCCCAAATCCCTCTCCACTGACGCCCGACCATGGAGTGGAAGGTTGAGTTGGAAAAATGGGACTTTAGTCGATTATCCTAGGTATGTCCTTGGTTTCAACCCGACCCAGTCCTTATCAGATGTGGGGATTATCCGAGCATACCGTTAATAGGACTTAGGGGTTGCATAGCCTATTCTCCAAGGGTGGCTATGAGACAACTCATGAGGACCCAAACTGCAATATCCCAGGAAGAGCTCGGAGGACTGTGTTTCTTCGGAGACCCATGCACTGTTGCCAATTCACTTGTTGTACGAAGAGCATGGGAGAAACCAGTCTTCATGGGAGATAGAGAGCTAGGAAAAGCTCGAGTAGCTGCCTCCAGTGACTACGAGGAGTGGAGAAGAAATAGAGGGATGTCACGACCATCCGCTTACCTGTTGTGCTCTCGAACAGTGAAGAACTACAAACCCAAGTCGATGCCTTGACCCGGAGGATAGAAATCATGGGAGCCCAGATGAGGACACTTGAAGAAAGAGAGCAAGAATCTATCCTCACCATAGATGGTCTACAAAGGCAATGCAAGAAGAAGGATCATGAGATAGAGCGCCTCAAGGATCAGTGTGCTGATTCTAACGAGCAAGTTATCCGAGCATCCAAAGCTGCCAGAACCAGCTCGGATAACCAACTTCAGGAAATAGCCGCCAAATCAACATGCCTTGAGGCCGAATGTGCAAAACAGGCTCAGACGATCAAGGAGTTGCTGCAAGACCTCACAAGGACTCGATCTGAAATACGCCAAGAGCGGGAGGCCAACCAGAGGCTCAACAAGAGTCTCACTGAGCTACGCTGCAAAGAAAGAGATGGACTAGCTCAGTATGGTCAAGTACTACGGGAAAAGGACCGAGCCCTTGAAAAACTCGACGAGCTACAAGCCTTGGTCGTCCATCAAGAGGCAAAGATCAAAGAGGCTCAAAAGTACAGTGAAGATATAAGCCAGGCGGTCCAAAAGCAAACCGAAGCACTCACTCATCACGTCCGGGAAGCCAAAAGAGAATTACATAGAGATCAAGACCCGCCTGTGGGTTTCTTTAGACTTTTCTATTTCTGTCAAAAGTTGGTTCGTAGCGTGCAATAGGGGAATGTACACTTTCTATGAATAAATAAAATTTCTTTATTCAATAGTTGTCTACTTGCATGCATGTCATTCATTTGCATATTTAATTTCCCTTCCTTCACTTTTAATAAATAAGATAATAAAAAGGAAGGATTAACTGACACGTCTTCCAATCAAGAGGATGGAGAGAAAACTGCTCTTAATCAAGCTCTCTGCAACGGTCGATTCACCACAAGAGGATAATAAGCATCGACCGTTGGTTCTCAAAGTCAATAAGGAAGAGGGGGTAAGGACACCTGTGCGATTATTTGTGCCTTGTCCTTTCCCCTATAAATCAAATAAAGTTGTACCGTGGAGATATGGTGAATCTTCACCAATAAAGGAGGATATCTCCAACGTAGCCGGCATTGGGGGCATGACCAGAAGTGGAAGGATATACTCTCCCAAGGAATTGCAAGAGGATGCCCCCAAGAATAAAGGGAAAAATAAACAGACCGAAGAAAGAGAAAGTAAAGAATCCAAGGAGGAGACCGACGAATTACTCCAGTTCATAAGGCAAAGCGAGTATTCCATTATTGACCAGCTCAATCATACACCCGCAAAGATAACTTTGTTATCTCTAATGATGAGTTCGAAACTGCACAAAAACGCCCTGATGAAGTTTTTAAGCGAAGCACATGTCCCTCATAATATATCCCAAGAAAAAGTTGAGAGGATCGTCGGTCACATTACGGCTAGCGACCACCTCACCTTCAAAGATGAAGAACTCCCCCTAGAGGGATCAAGCCACAATAAGCCCTTGCACATTTCTATCAAGTGCAAGGAGTATCTCATCGCTAAAGTTCTTGTGGATAACGGGTCATCCTTGAACGTGATGCCCAAGTGCACACTTGACAAACTGACTATCCAAGGAACCCGCTTGCACCTAAGCAGCATTATCGTTCGAGCCTTCGACGGATCCAAGCGAGAAATAGTGGGGGAAATCAATCTGCCCATTCAAGTCGGACCCACTATCTTCAACATTGATTATCACGTAATGGATATTACTCCAACTTACAATTGTCTCCTCGACAAACCTTGGATTCATGACGCTAAGGCAGTGCCTTCAACGCTCCACCAGAAAGTCAAGTTTATAGTAGATGACAAACTAGTCACGGTCCAAGCAGAAGATGATATCCTGATTAGTGGACTGTCTACTCAACCTTATGTGGATGCAGCTAAAGAGGCCCTTGAAACATCTTTTCAAGCGCTCGAAATTGCCAGTGTAGAGAGACTTCCCAATAATACGAAGGTAGCCTGCATGATGATGAAGCATGGTTACCATCTTGACCAAGGACTGGGGGCAGACTCCCAAGGGATGAGGGAACCCCCAGGATTCAAAGATAATCCCTTCAAGTATGGCCTAGGATATGACCCTATGAAGGGTCGAGCAGAAAGAAGAAAAGGGAAGTCTCCCATCCGCACACTCAAGCAGATGTTTTGAAGCGGAGGGATGCAAGCGTCACGAGCGACCCTAGTCATTAGGAGTTCTTTTTCTTTTCTTAAGGGATGTAAACCCGATGATTGTTAGAGATTATCCCTCGGGGCTGGCCTGACCCCCAAGCATCTTTTGGGCACATATTCCCTTACTAATTAATAAAGAATACATTTCTTACTATTCATTTCTCTTCTTGCTACTTCATGTCTAGACCTCATAATAACCATGTCTAAGCAAACGAAAAAAAAAGAAGAATAAAAAAGTGCGTCCAAATAATCGAAATGTACCATTACCATAATAATCAAGCTGATTGATTAGAAACACAAAATAAAGTTTTACCTCACCATAAATAAAGTCGTGTTTCACCAATATTGTGTAAAAACAAAAAGAAAAGAAAAAGCCCACAGAAGCCAAAGGCCAAAAAGAAAAAGGGCAAAGCACCCGGTAGAAAACCCACTAAGGGGGCTACGCAAAAGTTAGGCTCAACCCGTTAGGACACCCGAACAAAAATAAAGGGTAGCCTAGGCAAAAGTTATGGTTATAAAATAAGGTCCGATAGGATTCCCAAAACAAGAAAAAAGGAACCTAGACAAAAAATATGACCAAAACACAATATCCTAGTCCAAAAACCCGAAGGGAGGTCTGGGGAAATCAATTGGCCATGAAAGCAATGGAAATAGGCTAAGGCGCAAGTTCACAAAGAAAAATGTTTGTTTAGACAGCAACTTAAACACTCAAGCCAACCCTAGCCAGCCATTCTTACAAAATCTCTTCTAAATAAAAATCAACCACCTAAAACACAAGTTGTTGAATTTATCCCCTTTACTTCTTTTCTCTTGACCCTCACAACATTATTCTAACAATTAGTTTGGGAATATGGAGGCGTATAATCAACAAGAGTGAAAGTGATGAAGATCTTATTGAAATACTCTGTCAAAGATCTTGTTTTGATGAAGTCAAAGATAAAGTCAAAGTCAACTTTGTAGCGGTCAACAGTCACTTAGATAAAAGAATAGAGAGATTAGTGTGTCCACAGCTTTGCTTAGGTATAATCATTTTTATCTTTTCTGCTGCATGAGGTTTCTTCACTGAAAAGATTTTGCAAAATGCCTCTAAAAATGTTTAAGCAGTTAAAAACAAAGTATTTTAACAAAAGCTTTCTTAAACAAGTTTTTAACTAATATAATTTCGAAATAAACCGGTTGTTTTCATTAAAGAAAGTTTTGAAAACCTTCTGTCAGTGTTTTAACTGAAAAAGCTTTGACATAACCGATTAAAATCACTTAAAATGTTAAGAGAAGTGTTTTTGCAGTATTTTAATCGATACAACTTGGTTTTAATCGATTAAATCCACTTAACATTCAGAATGATCGATCAGAATGCAATTATGACCAATCAGAATCAGATATGATCGATCAAAATTGAGTTATGACCGATCAGAATCAGATATGATCGATCAGAATTGAGTTATGAACGATTAGAGATTTTTCAATCGATTAAAACACGTTTCAATCGATTAAAACAACTTAGAAAATTTCTACACAGCATTTTAATCGATTAAAACTTATTTTTATCAGTTAAAATCACTTGGAAAAAATAACAATAAGGTTTTGCAGTATATTAATCGATTGAAACACGAAACAATCAATTAAAACAAATTAGAAGATTTTTTGTAAAGAGTTTTAATTGATATAAACGTTGTCGTATCAGTTAAAACAAATCTGTTAAAGAATCAAGAACGGTTTAATGGATTAAAAGAAGTTTTAACAGATTAAAACTGAACTTTTAACAGATTAAAAGATTATTTTAACAGATTGATTAAACCAGCAGTTTTGAAAATCTTCTATAAAAATAGTTTGGCTTGAACATTTTAAACACACAATTGTACATCAATCTTTAGCAATCAAGCAAGCAAACTTTAGCTCTCTTTCAAGAAAGATTCGCGTCAGCTTTTGTGAAGTTCTTTGAAATTCTTTCTTGAGGCAAATTGCTTTCTTTTGGAGAAGAAACTCACCTGCGAATTGCATAAAACTGGTTTGAGCATTCTAGTTTCTTCTTTTCATTTCTTTTCATTCTTTTATCGTATTGTTTGGTGCCTGGAATTGTGGGCACTGGTTTCTCTGCAGCTGGAATTTGGTTGTAGAGGTTGTCAAGAACTGGAATTTGGTTCTTGGTGAAAGGTTAGGTGCAAGAACTGGAAGTGTGGTTCTTGTGGTAGATTAAGTGTAAGATTGTAATCTGTAAAACATTTTATCTAGTGGAACCCAGCTGGAATTTGGCTGGAGACTGGACGTAGCCCTGGTATTGGGTGAACCAGTATAAATACCGGTGATATCTTTCTAAACCTTTCTCCTCGTTTAATTCTGTTGCTGCGTTTATTTTTTGATTGATTGCTTTGTGATTCAAGAACAGATCTGAAATCTTATTTTTACAAAGAGATAATCTGTTAATTGAGAAAATCTTTCAAAGATCAATTCACCCCCCCCCCCCTCTTGATCTCAGCCTACTTTTCTAACAATTGGTATCAAGAGCAAGGTTCTTGAGAGTTATTCAAGTATTTCGATCAAATCTTTAATGGCTGGAAACAAAATTCTGAGGGTGCTTATATTGATAGACCACCACTGTTTTGTGGAACAGATTATCCATTTTGGAAGATTAGGATGAAGATCTTTATTGAATCTGTTAGTATAAATGTTTGGGATATCATTAACAAAGATTGGTCTAGCTTAAATGACTGTGAAAAGAAATTAATCCAGGATGATTGTGTTGCCAAAAATATTATCGTATCTGCACTTAACAGAAACGATTTTTTCAGGATAGCACACTGTCAGACTGCTGCACAAATGTGGAAGATTCTTGAAATGACCTATGAAGAAACAACAGAGATATGC
The DNA here is from genome assembly GCA_963425845.1 of Sphenostylis stenocarpa. Lineage (NCBI taxonomy): Eukaryota > Viridiplantae > Streptophyta > Magnoliopsida > Fabales > Fabaceae > Sphenostylis > Sphenostylis stenocarpa. The sequence goes on along the minus strand of OY731400.1, from coordinate 54,932,914 downwards.
CTAATGGTCAACTCGGATTCACCAAAAACTAGTGTAAGTTCTGACTCTATGAATTATAGTTCATTACAAGATGTTTTTTATGAAATGCATGCAGTAGCAAAAAAATTAGAAACTGAAAACAAAAGATTAAAAAGCATGAATAGTTTATTAGAAAACAAGATCACTATTCTTGAAAAGAAAATAGTTGATGAAGAAACCACGAATGAAAATTTGGAATTAGGTAATAATTCTGATTGCATGTGTAATGTTAAAGATTGTAAAAAATGTCCTGAGTTACAAAAAAGATTATCATACTTAATAAAAACTGCATCTAAACTAGCACAAGGAAAAACTAGTCTTGATATGATACTTGATTCTCAGAAATTAGTTATTGACCTTGGTGGCATAGGTTTTACACCGTCTATTGGAAAGAAAACCAGAGCATTTAAAAATTATTTTGCATATAGTAACGTTGTTTCGTCTCCGTTTGTTAAATGTTTTTATTGCATGAAAAAAGGGCATTATGTTAAACATTGTAAAATTAAGAAATATGCCATACCTAAAGGTAGATTGAAGTGGATTCCCAAAAATTCACTTCATATAACATAATTGGACCCAGTAATTTTAAAGGGTACCAAAAATATGCCTAATCTGCTTTGCAGAACAAAATCTGGAAGTCCCCGTGTATCAAATCAGCGAATTTTGTCTCTCGGATTCATGGACTCGAGTATTTTAATTGATATAAAACTATTTCAATCGGTTAAAATCACTTACGAGAGAATACTAGAAGAACTGTCCGTACGTTTTAATCGGTTAAAATATGAATTAATCGATTAAAATGTTCTCTGGAATATAGTTTAACTGTTTTAATCGATTAAAATGGATTCATATCAGTTAAAATCATTAAACAGGATAAAATTAACCGATTATTTCTCGTTTAAATTGATTATTATTCTGATACATTCTCTCCAGAACTTGATTAATCGATTGAGTATCAAATTAATCGATTAAAATTATACTTCTAGTGCAGAATTAATTGTTTATTTCAATACTGTATCATTTTGTACTGCAACTATACTAATTTCATTTTAGGAAAACACAAAGTGAAGATCTCTGGTACCTTGACAGTGGCTGTTCCAAACACATGACAGGTGATATTACAAAATTTTGCAATCTTAAACTAAAGAATGGTGGGACTGTTGTCTATGGTGACAATAATAAAGGAAGAATTCTTGGAATAGGTGACATCAAATGTGCAGAATCAGGTATTATTAACAATGTTTTATATGTTGAGGGTTTAAAACATAATTTGATTAGCATTAGCCAGCTGTGTGATAAAGGACACAAAGTTATTTTTGGGCAAAATCAATGTCAAATTATCAGATCAGATTCAGAATAGGTAATGATTACTGGTAAGAGGATCAACAATATTTACATGTTAGATACTAATTCTGCTAAGAATTGTTGCTTAATTTCTAAAGAGAATGATTCCTGGTTATGGCATAGGAGGTTAGCTCATATTCATATGAATCATCTAAACAAATTGATTTCTAGAGATCTTGTAGTTGGCTTACCTAAACTCAAGTTTGTGAAAGACAAAGTATGTGATGCATGTCAAAAGGGGAAACAAGTCAAAAATTCTTTCTCACAGAAAAATATTGTTTCAACATCTAGACCTCTTGAACTTTTGCACATGGATCTCTTTGGTCCTTCTAGAACTATGAGCTTAGGAGGAAATCTATATGCACTCGGTTATAGTAGATGATTACTCAAGATTTACCTGGACATTGTTTTTGAAATTAAAATCTGATACTTTCCATTTGTTTAAGAAATTTGTGAAACAAATTCAAAATGAAAAAGGCTATTTTATCTCTTGTATTCAAAGTGATCATGGGGGAGAATTTTCAAACGAAAAATTCAATAAATTTTGTGATAAACATGGTATCAAGCATAATTTTTTTGCTCCTAGAACTCCTCAACAGAATGGTGTAGTTGAAAGAAAAAACCGTTCTCTTGAAGAGCTAGCTAGGACAATGCTTAGTGAGAAGCATTACCAAAATATTTTTGGGCTGATGCCGTTAGCACTGCTTGCCATGTATTAAACCGTGTTTTAATCAGACCCTTTCTTAAGAAAACTCCTTATGAATTATTCAAAGGTAAAAAGCCTAACATAAACTATTTTAGAGTGTTTGGAAGTAAAGTTTTTGTCTTAAACAATGGAAAAGAAAATCTTGGAAAATTTGATTCCAAATCAGATGAAGGTATATTCTTGGGGTATTCATTGAATAGCCATGCTTATAGAATCTTTAACAAAAGGCTAAAAACTGTAGAAGAATCTGTCCATGTTACATTTGATGAAACTAACCCAAATATGTAGAATGTTTCGAATATAGTACGAAGAAGATATTTTAACCGATAAAATGTATCGATTAAAACTGCCGTAATCAACAGTTTCTCAAAAACGAGGTTGAAGAAATTGAAGAAACTGAAGAGGAACTGCCCAAGGAATGGAAAACTCCAACAAATCTTTCAATAGACAACATCATTGGTGAAATAAATCGTGGAGTTTCCACTAGAAGATCTCTAAATAAATTTTGCAATCACATGGAATTTGTATCACAAATTGAACCTAAAAACATATCTCGATGCTTTAAAGGATAATAATTGGATTAATGCTATGCATGATGAATTAAATCAATTTACAAGAAATGAGGTATGGGAATTAATTCCAAAACCGAGATAATGCCAATATTGTAGGAACAAAATGGGTTTTTAGGAATAAAATGGATGAAAATGGCATAATAACTAGAAACAAAGCTAGATTGGTGGCTAAAGGGTATAATCAAGCAAGAAGGAATTGATTTTGATGAAACATATGCTCCAAGTGGCTAGATTAGAAGCTGTTAGACTATTACTTGCCTATGCTGCAATTAAAAATTTCAGGTTATTTCAAATGGATGTCAAAAACGCTTTCTTGAATGGCTACTTAAATGAAGAAGTTTTTGTTACTTAACCACCTGGGTTTGAAGATCATATTCATCCAGAATATGTTTATAGATTGAAGAAAGCTCTGTATGGTCTCAAACAAGCCCCAAGACAATGGTATGAAAGGTTAAGTAACTTTCTTATTTCAAAGGGCTATCAAAGAGGTTTGGTTGACAAAACTTTATTTCTAAAGAAATTAAATAATGATGTAATTCTGGTTCAAGTATATGTTGATGACATCATATTTGGAGCTACTAATGAGTCTTTATGTAAAGATTTCATCAAAGATATGCAGGGAGAGTTTGAGATGTCTATGATGGGGGAACTTAACTACTTTCTTCGATTACAAGTTAAACAACTTCAAGAAGGAAGCTTTCTTCATCAATCCAAATACCGCACGTAACTCTTAAAGAAATTTGAGATGGAACACCGCAAGGAGGCATCAACACCTATGTCCACAAATTGCTATCTTGATTCTGATGAAAAAGGAAAATCTGTTGATGAAACTAAATATAGAGGGCTTATTGGTTCTTTGCTATATTTAACAGCAAGTAGACTCGACATTATGTTCGAGTGTTTGCATGTGTGCCAGGTTCCAATCCGCACCAAAAGAGTCTCATCTTACTCGCTGCAAAAAGAATCCTCAAATATCTTAAGGGAACTTTAAATGTTGGGTTATGGTATCTAGGTGAGTCAAAACTAAATCTAGTTGGATACTCGACTCAGATTTTGCAGGTTGTAAGCTTGATAGGAAAAGAACCAAGTGGCACCTGTCATCTCCTTGGAAGCAGTCTTATTTCATGGCACAAGATAAAGCGAGTCATGTGTTGCTCTTTCTACGACTGAAGCGTAATACATTGCAGTCTGGGAGTTGTTATGCTCAATCTCTTTGGATCAAACAACAGATTGAGGATTATGGTTTAATTCTCAGAAAAATTCCTCTCTTGTGTGATAATACTAGTGCCATTATGTTAACTAAAAATCCAATCCAACATTCTAGGACAAAGCATATAGAAATAAGACATCATTTCATTAGAGATCATGTTTTGAAAGGTGATTGCGAAATCTTCTTTATAGAAACTGAAAAACAACTAGCAAATATTTTTACAAAACCTCTTGCTCGTGATCGGTTTTTCAAAATTCGCACTGAATTAGGCATTTTAGATGCATCAAACATTACTTAGTTTGCAAAACTTGTTGTTTTAATCAATAAAATATCTTTTAAATCGATTAAAAGAATTTATACAACATTTTTCTTTACTGTTTTAATCGATTAAAAGTCGAATTAATCGATTAAATGCACTCATGTTTTATACTTTCAAAGCCCTTCACTCGTTTTAATCGATTAAACCTTTATTTCAATCGATTAAAATCATTAAACAAGAACTTTTTAATCGATTTTGTCCTCGTTTTTAATCGATTTTTATTCGGAAAGAAAAATTAAAGGCTTTAGTTAATGGTTGTTCTTGTAACATGCTACTAAAGCATGATTCCCTTATCTTTACACGTGTTAATTGTATTCATTACAAACGTGTTAATGAAGATAAGTTTGAATCAACTTTGATTGATCTTTACATGAGTAAAAAAAAAAATCGTATTCATTTTTTTCTCTCTATTTTTTTTTTCTCAAACTTATTACATACCTTTGCATTGTTTCTCTTCTGTTCCCTATTTTTGATGAAGTCAAAAGGGGGAGAATAGTTGCTTTACTTTTGATCAGAAATATTTTTGATAAGAAATAATTCTTTATTTAGGGGAAGCAACAATTTAGGGGGAGAATTAGGAAAATAATTCATTTCTTTATTACTCACTAATCTGTATTATCAAGTGATTTTCTTTTGCAGAGTTTTTATTCAAAGTGGTGTTTGTCTTCATCAAATAGGGGGAGACTGAAAGTGATGAAGATCTTATTGAAATACTCTGTCAAAGATCTTGTTGATTTGATGAAGTCAAAGATAAAGTCAAAGTCAACTTTGTAGCGGTCAACAGTCACTTAGATAAAAGAATAGAGAGATTAGTGTGTCCACAACTTTGCTTAGGTATAATCATTTTTATCTTTTCTCACTGCATGAGGTTTCTTCACTAAAAAGATTTTGCAAAATGCCTCTAAAAACGTTTAAGCAGCTTAAAAACAAAGTATTTTAACAAAAGCTTTCTTAAACAAGTTTTTAACTAATATAATTTTGAAATAAACCGGTTGTTTTCATTAAAGAAAGTTTTGAAAACCTTCTGTCAGTGTTTTAACTGATAAAGCTTCGACATAACCGATTAAAATCACTTAAAATGTTAAGAGAAGTGTTTTTGAGTATTTTAATCGATACAACTTGGTTTTAATCGATTAAATCCACTTAACATTCAGAATGATCGATCAGAATGCAATTATGACCAATCAGAATCAGATATGATCGATCAGAATTGAGTTATGACTGATCAGAATCAGATATGATCGATCAGAATTGAGTTATGACCGATCAGAGATTTTTCAATCGATTAAAACACGTTTCAATCGATTAAAACAACTTAGAAAATTTCTACACAACGTTTTAATCGATTAAAACTTATTTTTATCAGTTAAAATCACTTGGAAAAAATAACAATAAGGTTTTGCAGTATATTAATCGATTGAAACACGAAACAATCAATTAAAACAAATTAGAAGATTTTTTGTAAAGAGTTTTAATTGATATAAACGTTGTCGTATCAGTTATAAAACAAATCTGTTAAAGAATCAAGAACGGTTTAATGGATTAAAAGAAGTTTTAACAGATTAAAACTGAACTTTTAACAGGTTAAAAGATTATTTTAACAGATTGATTAAACCAGCAGTTTTGAAAATCTTCTATAAAAACAGTTTGGCTTGAACATTTTAAACACACAATTGTACATCAATCTTTAGCAATCAAGCAAGCAAACTTTAGCTCTCTTTCAAGAAAGATTCGCGTCAGTTTTTATGAAGTTCTTTGAAATTCTTTCTTGAGGCAAATTTCTTTCTTTTGGAGAAGAAACTCACTGCAGAATTGCATAAAACTGGTTTGAGCATTCTAGTTTCTTCTTTTCATTTCTTTTCATTCTTTTACTGTATTGTTTGGTGCCTGGAATTGTGGGCACGGGTTTCTCTGCAGCTGGAATTTGGTTGTAGAGGTTGTCAAGAACTAGAATTTGGTTCTTGGTGAAAGGTTAGGTGCAAGAATTGGAAGTGTGGTTCTTGTGGTAGATTAAGTGTAAGATTGTAATCTGTAAAACATTTGATCTAGTGGAACCCAGCTGGAATTTGGCTGGAGACTGGACGTAGCCCTGGTATTGGGTGAACTAGTATAAATACCGGTGATATCTTTCTAAACCTTTCTCCTCGTTTAATTATGTTGCTGCGTTTATTTTTTGATTGATTGCTTTGTGATTCAAGAACAGATCTGAAATCTTATTTTTACAAAGAGATAATCTGTTAATTGAGAAAATCTTTCAAAGATCAATTCACCCCCCCTCTTGATCTCAGCCTACTTTTCTAACAAAGAGGATTGAAATCCCTAAAGTGAGGAAAAAGGGGCACCGACGTGGCAAAATGTGCTCTCCAAACCAAAAGTCATTCTTCGATCACGTTAAGTCTGGAACGACACAAACAAGTACAGCAAAGAAGCAAACATCAGAGGGTCCCCCGTCTCTTTAAAGACACACCAGTTAATCCTTTTGAAAAAACTAATGAAATAGAATTATAGGGCATCAAACATGAAAACATTGCATGCATAAAATGTTTTTGAACAAGGTCCTATTTTTGCAAAAAAAAAAATCCTTCTAAAAAGCAAGACCGTCGTCTTGACCCGCGTAGAATCGAGATCGCCTTCCCAAATTTCGAGACCACCGTCTCACTATTGGACAAAAATGAGACTGCCTTCTCGCTTGGCGAGAAGGTCGTTTTGCCATAAGCCAAAAATGAGACCGTCGTCTCGAAGATCCAGACGGCGGTCCCGAGTCTCGTTAAATCGAGACCGCCATCCCGAAATCTCAGACGACGGTCTCGACCTACAGCGAAAATTCTATAAATAGGAGGGCATGGGGGGTGGTTTGGAGCATCCTTTCTTGCCTTCTCTGCACTTTCTTCTATATTTCTGAGCCTTCTTACCCAAAGATGCATAGAGGAGAGTCTTCCAGGAAGAGAGATTGGGGTTCCGGCCTAAGCACATCTGCGGCCTCGGTTCCTCCGGACCCAACCCAGCTGACACCCCAGCACCAGGCCCGGCTCGAGCACATCTGGGGTTATGCCTGGCACCCCATGCTGAGGTTAGACTTTCACCTCCTCGTCGAATTTGGATGGGAGGACGACATGCGAGGATATATTGAGAGTATCGGGTGGGGCTTCCTCCTCCAGCCTCCCCCCACCCGCATATATACGCAAGCGGTAATGGAGTTCCTCGCCTCCATTATGTCATTTGAGCACCCCACTACGATCCTGGGCATCCCTCCGGTCAAAATGGTCTCATACTTCATGAACGGGTCCTACCGGAAGACGACACTGGACGAATTCAACGTCTCCATCGGCTTCGTCCAGCCCAAGAATGTCCTGACCTCGGAGTACCACGGGGCAATCTGTGAGCGGCCCTCTACCCTCACAGCCGGTGAGATGTGGGAAGATCTCACTGGAGCGCGAGTTCTGCCGACCCTACTAAAGGGGTCCGCACTTATCCCCACCCTCCGCATTTGCCACAAGCTACTGGCGGAAACCATCCACGGGCGGAAGGAGATTCAGGGAAAGGTCACCCACCCTGACCTCTTCGCCCTGCACTGCATGCTCCATGGGCGCCGATGCAATCCATGGGCGGAGGGGATGAGACAAGACCATGCGCTGATCTGGCAAGATCAGCTCATCTCAATCAGGAGCCAGGAGGAATTTCAAAGGCATATGTATCAGCAGTTCCCCCCTCCCGGATCGTCTCCCGGCTCGAGTCCACCGCCGTTTTAGGGACATTACCAAAATAACTATTGTACTAAATTTTACCATGTCATGAATAAAATCTTTTAGTAAATTCATTCATCTTTACTCTCTCTTTCCGAAAAAGTCAGCGTAACAAAAGAGACTAAAAAATAAAAAGACTTACGCTTAGTCCCGAAAAAGCCAAAATCCAAAGTCGCGAGAAAAAAGATAAACCGCAGAAAAAGGCAGGATTAAAGCCGAAACGTTAGCCAAGGCTGACTGGCAAGAAAACCACATTGACCAAGAATTTCCGACGACCAACGAAGTCGAACGACAAATATCAAAAGAGCAAGACAAAGACTCCCCGGTAATCAACAAGCTGGATGACCACTGGAATAGCTGAAAAGAATCCTTGGCACACCAGATGACTTTACCAAGCTGAAAAGCATTTCTCACATCAACCAGCGCATGAGTAGAGCAGTAAGCCGCCACCACCACCAGTCCTACGAAGTGGACTGTACCAGCCAGATGGGGGTTCATACCCATCAGCCTGCGCATCAACTTGCGCATGACCTATACACGAGCCAGAGCAGTAAGTTGCAATTGGTCCTACGCTGTGGACCATACCAGCCTGATGAGGGGTTTATACTCATCCAGTCCTACAAACAGTGGACTGCAAACACTACCAGCCAGATGAGGGGTTTATAATCATCAACCAAAGGGTCGGCTACCGCAAGAAGGAGCATCTTGAGGTTTTACTACTTGCCAGCAGAGGGGTCAGCTACCGCAAGAAGGAGCATCCCGAAGCTACTACCAACCAGATGGGGGTTCATACTCGTCAACCGAGGGGTCGGCTACCGCAAGAAGGAGCATCCTGAGGTTCTATTGCGTGTCAACCAAAGAGGTTGACTACCGCAAGAAGGAGCATCCTGGAGGCGCACAACATTTTTGTCCAGAGGGTCGGCCACCGCAAGAAGGAGTATCCTGAGGTTCTACCGCGTGTCAACCAAAGGGGTCGGCTACCGAAAGAAGGAGCATCCTGGAGGCGCACAACATTTTTGTCCAAAGGGTCGGCCACCGCAAGACGGAGCATCCGAAGGACAGGTGGGCAAGAGGGTTAACTCCGTCACCCTCCAGCCGATCTTTTTGGCATAATAGGCCAACTGTCGGCTAGTTAGGTGCAGGGGGGGCAGCTGTAGACCCCAAATCTTGCCCGGCTTCAAAATAAAGAGCAGAAGACCTTCAATTCGAAGATGGACAAGTCCTAAAAGGTCCATAGGATAGACTATTAGGCCTCATATTAGAGTAGGAAGACTTTTTGTACGAAAAATAAGGAATTCCACCTGAAGGGTCGAGACCGCCGTCTCGCCATTGGCAAAGTCGAGACCACCGTCCCGTTTGGTGAGACGGCCGTCTTGTCACCTCTATGGCTAGACCGTCTTCCCGTTTGGCGAGACGACCTTCTCGCCATTTGATAAATCGATACCGTCGTTCCGATTGGCGAGACAGCCGTCTCGCCATTTGCTAAAGGCGAGACCGTCGTCCCGATTGGCGAGACGGTGGTCTCGACCTTGTCAAGCGAGACGGCAGTCTTGACCTAACAGGAGCGAATCCCTATAAAAGGGGGCGTTCTCCCCTTCATTTCACATAGTTCTTCCACCTTTTCTTCTAGCATTTCTTAAAATTCTTCTCCTAGAGCCCCTCCGAAGCATTTTCGGAGTTTTCTGAGTGTTCTTAGAGAGTTTTTATAGTGTTACGAGAGAGAAAAAGTCGACGTTGTAGGGCGAAGGACTGCCAAAATGCGTCCCCTTTTTAAGAAGAATTAATCAAAGTTTGCTCCGAAGGTTTCTTCACTTTCTCCCTCTCTTTTACCATTTTTTTTTACTTATATTTATTTTTGCATTAGCTATTAGGGTCATGTAGTCACTATCTTTTAATTCCATAAATAAAAGGGTAAAAGCGTCATTTTAAAGTTTATTTTTGAAATAATTAGCCTATCATAGGGAACCCAAAAGGGGCGTCGTAGGGAGGCTAATACCTTCCCTACACGTAACTAACTCCCTTACCCAACTCTGGTTATAATAGGCCAAAGTTGGTTTTTCGAAAACCACTGCCTTCTTTTTTTCCTTTTCCGATGTTTTTGGTAAAAATATTGATGGCGACTCCATAAGAACCCTTTTCGAAAACCTCGCTTTTAGGTCCAGTCTGGTTATCGGACAACCTAAAAGCTCCCTTTCGAAAACCTCGCCCTTAGGTCCAGCCCGGTTATCGGACAACCTAAAGGCATTGTAACACCACCCATCTAAAATGCGAAAATGGAAGTCAGAACCATCGCGTCGCTCCGACCGCCTCTTTTGACGGCGGCGACAACCCCCCCCCCTTAGTTTTATTCGCAATCACAAACATTCCGTTGTGCACAAGTTCTAACAAGTGGTATCAGAGCTTGCTTTGATAGTTCTTCAAAAATTTCAAAAATGGCCGGACAAAACCAAACCTTTGCTGAAGGTGCTTCTATTAATAGACCCCCACTTTTTGCAGGACAAAATTATCCCCTTTGGAAAGTTAGAATGCACATATTTCTGGAGTCTGTTGATAGAGGTGTTTGGGACGCTGTTGTAAATGGTCATTTTATTCCTATAATAACTGAAAATGAAGTAGAGGTACCTAAACCATTTTCTAGATGGTCAACTGAAGAAAATAGGAAAGCACAATATGATGTTAGAGCTAGGAATATAATTTCGTTTGCTTTGACCCTTGATGAGTTTTACAAGATATTGGTTTGCAAGAGTTCTCAAGAGATGTGAGAAATACTAAGAGTAACCCATGAAGGAACTGATGATGTAAAAAGAGCACAGAAGAACTCATTGATTCAAGAGTATGAAATGTTTAGAATGCAACCGGGAGAATCAATATTTGATGTTCAAAAGCGTTTCACACATATTGTGAACCATCTCATCGGACTTGGTAAGACTTTTGAATCTGACAAATTAAATGTAAAAATTCTTATATCTTTGGCAGAAAATGACAACCAAAGGTGACTGCCATCACGGAGTCACAAAATCTTGCTACTATGACTATGGCGGCTCTCTTTAGAAAGTTGAGAGAGCATGAACTTGAACTTGGAAGGCTAAACGATGAAGAAGGCCAACATCAAAAGAGAAACCTAGCTTTCAAAACTGAAGTTTCTAAAAACAAGAAAAAGAAGGAAGAAGAAAGTTCCGATAGTGAAGAGGATGAAAACTTGAGCCACATGATTAAAAATTTCACCAAATTCATGAAATCCAAAGGAAGGCAATCATTCAAAGAAAAGAAATTCTTTAAAAAGAAAGTCTACATAGCTTGGGGTGATAGTGACTAAAATTCGGAGTCAAGCGATTTGGAGGTTGAAGCAAATCTTTGCTTAATGGCAAATGATAGTATTTCTTCCGATTGTGAGGTAAGTGATTCCAACTATTCTTCAAGTGATGATGATAATGACTATGATGCTTTACATAGTGCATATCAAGAACTATTTGCTGCTTTTAAAGATTTGAAAACTGAATATAAATCTTTGAAAAAGAATTTGAATAAATCAGAAAAAGAAGTAGAATCTTTAAAATAAAAAATAGTGATTTTAGAAGAAAAAGGAAATAAACAAGTAGAATGTGCATCATGTAAAGAATATGAACATGAAAATGACATACTTAGATACTTGAAATATCAAAGAAGGAATTAAGTGATTGTTACAAGGATGAAATTATTATTCAAACTCAAATTAAAAATCATGTTCCATGGAAAAAAGCCTAAAAATGAAAGAACCCGTAAAGTATGGAATGTGAAAGAAACTAAACCTCCACAAAATGGAAGTAAATCCTTTTCAAAAGGTAAATCATCAAACACATGCTTTTATTGTATGAAACATGGTCACACTTCAAATAAATGTAGAATTAAGCATTTTGGTGTTCCTAAAGGAAAATACATTTGGGTTCCTATTGTTAAATAATGTGACTATTTCTAACCCCAAGGACCCAAAAGTTATGGGGACCTAAGATCTTGTGTTCTTGTTTTGTAGGCATCTACTAAATCCAAAAAGTCTATGTGGTATCTTGATAGTGGTTGTTCAAGACACATGACTGGGGATAAAAAGAAATTTACAAGTTTCACAAAGAAAGAACAAGGATACGTGACCTATGAGGACAACAACAAAGGAAGAATCCTTGGAACCAGAAACATTGGTGGTGCAAATACTTTGGAGATAAAGGATGTGCTCCTTGTTGATGGGCTAAAGCATAATCTTCTAAGTATAAGTCAACTTTGTGATAAAGGATTTAAGGTAATTTTTAAAAGTAAGTTTTGCATCATACATCTAAAGGATTCTGAAGAAATAGCATTAAAAGAAATTAGGCATAACAATATTTATTTGATTGATTTGGATTGTGCATCTAATGTTGATATAACATGCCTAGTTGCTAAAGAAGAAAATCTATGATTATGGCATAAGAGAGCGGCTCATATAAATATGCATCAATTAAACAAACTAATATCTAATGACTTAGTTATTGGTTTGCCTAAGTTAAAATTTGAGAAAGATAAATTATGTGATGCATGTCAAAAAGGTAAACAAGTAAAATCATCTTTTAAATCTAAGAATGTTATTTCCACATCAAAACCTTTAGAACTTTTACACTTAGATTTATTTGGTCCGTCTAGAATAAAAAGTTTTGGTGGAAATTACTATTCTCTTGTAATTGTTGATGATTTTTCTAGGTTTACTTAGACATTTTTCCTAACATTGAAAAGTGAGGCTTTTAAGGTCTTTAGGAAGTTTGCCAAGCAAATTCAAAATGAGAAAGACTTAAGAATTAAAGTGTTAAGGAGTGACCATGGTGGGGAATTCTTGTGAAAATTATTGTGAAGAAAATGGAATTTTTGCATAATTTTTCTGCACCTAGAACTCCCCAACAAAATGGTGTAGTAAAAAGGAAAAATAGGTCATTAGAGGAACTTCCAAGAACCATGTTAAATGAATCAAATGTTCCTAAATACTTTTGGGCTAATGTTGTAAGTACTGCATGTTATGTATTAAATAGAATGATTATTAGGCCCATCATAAAATCAACTCCTTATGAATTGCTAAATGGAAGAAAACCTAATATATCTCATTTAAAAATATTTGGTTGTAAATGCTTTGTATTAAATAATGGTAAAGATAACTTAAGAACATTTTATTCAAAAGTCGATGAGGCTATCTTCTTAGGTTATTCACTTACTAGCAAAGCTTATAGGGTATTCAATACAAAAAACTCTGAATATTGAAGAATCTGTGCATGTTACATTTGATGAAGTTGTAGACCTTGAGAAAAATCCTCTTGAGTCAAGAAAAGACTTTGTAGGAAATGATTAATATGATGATGATTACTATGAAGAATACTTAAGGGAAGTAGGTGAACAAAATTATTTGAATGAACCATCTCATTCAAATGAGTTAGCTAAAGAATGGAAATCACCAGGGGGACTTTTTATTGACAATATAATAGGTGATATCTCAAAATGAGTAAGTATTAGAAATATGAATAATTTTTGTATGTCTGAAGCTTTTGTTTCACAGATTGAACCCAAAAATGTTGAGAAAGCACTTAAATATTATCAATGGTGCATTGCAATGCAAGAAGAACTAAATCAATTTGAGAGAAACTAAGTCTGGGAATTAATTCTAAGAAAAGAATCCCATCAAGTAATTGGAACGAAATGGGTATTTAGAAACAAACTTGATGAAGATGGAAATATAACAAAGAACAAAGTCAAACTTGTTGCCAAAGGATACTGTCAAGAGGAAGGTATTGATTATGATGAAACATATGCTCCTGTTGCCAGGTTAGAGGCTATACGCCTACTTCTTGCTTATGCTTCATTGATGAAATTTAAACTATATCAAATGGATATTAAAAGTACATTTTTAAATGGGTTTATCAAAGAGGAAGTATATGTGGAACAACCTCCTGGATTTGAAGATTTTAAATATCCTAATCATATTTTTAAATTAAAGAAAGCTCTTTATGGTTTGAAACAAGCTCCTAGGTCATGGTATGAAAGGTTAAGTAATTTTATAATTTCAAATAATTTTTCTAGAGGACAAATTGATTCCACTTTTTTTATTAAGAAAGTAAAAGAACATATTTTTTTAGTTCAAGTATATGTTGATGATATTATCTTTGGATCAATTGATAATTACTTGTGTGAAGGATTTGCTAAGATAATGCAGGGTGAATTTGAAATGACAATGATGGGAGAATTAACCTTCTTTCTTGGACTTCATATTAAGCAACTTAAAGATGGAACTTTTGTGGCACAAACCAAATACTACAAAGAAATTCTCAAGAAATTTGAAATGGATACTGCAAAAGCTGCACACACTCCAATGGGAACGCCCTACTATCTAGATAAGGACGAATCAGGTTTGAAAATAAATCAATCTATGTATAAAGGTATGATAGGTTCACTATTATACTTAACTGCAAGTAGACCTGATATCATGCAATTTGTATTTGTGTGTGTGCTAGATTTCAAGCATACCCAAAAGAATATCATCTAACTGGAGTAAAAAGAATATTAAAATATTTAAAAGGAACTATAGGATTTGTTTATGGTATCCATTTGAAGCTTCTCCTAGCTTATTAGGTTATTCTGATGCTGATTATGGAGGTTGTAAAGTAGATAGAAAAAGCACTAGTGGTACTTGTCATTTATTAGGATCATCCTTAGTTTCTTGACATTCTAAGAAACAAGTCTGTGTTGTTTTATCCACAACTAAAGCTGAATATATTGCAGTTAGAAATTGGTGTGTCCAAATTCTATGGATGAAGCAACAACTAGAAGATTATAATAATTTTCTAAATGACATTCCTTTAATGTGTGATAATACAAGTGGAATTAATCTCACAAAGGATCCTGTTATGCATTCTAGAACCAAACACATTGAGATTAGGCATCACTTTTTAAGAGATCACATTTATAAAGGAAATTGTAAAATTGAATATATAGACACAAAGCATCAGTTAGCAGACATATTTACCAAATCTCTTCCCAAAGATAGATTCTATGAACTTAGGAGAGACTTAGGAATATTAGAAATAGTCTAAACTCTGCTTAATTGTAAAATCTTTGCATTTTGTACTGGAATAATCGATTATTTTGGGTAATAATCGATTATCTTGTGTCTAATACATGTTAAACTTGTCAAATTCTCTAGAATAATCAATTATCTTGGGTAATAATCAATTATCTTGGGTAATAATCGATTTTTAAAGCTTCAATATGTAATTCATGAAAAATCTTTCTGTAATAATTGATTATTTTAGGTGATAATCGATTATCCATGCATATTCTGGGTAGGGATGAAGAAATAATCGATTATCAGGGGGTGATAATCGATTATCCTGCATCATTGAAGACAAACTAGTCGTTGACAATGGCTCTTTTTTGCTTTAATTCGTGTGAAACTAGCCGTTTATAGCCGTTGGAGGTATTTCCTATATATAGGAGGACTCAAAATCGAATTCAAACACTTCCAAGCTTCTCTTCAAGAGTTTTGCATCAATTCTAAAGCTTGTTCTTGTTTGTTTTGTCTCCATCAAAGCTTTTATTTCTCTCCAAACCTTCATATCTTTAATTCACTCTAAATGGCTTCATCTTCCCAGAGAAAGATCCCGACAAGGAGGAACGTCTGCTCCTACATCTCATTGTATGGATTTTATGTCCTCGGGCCACAAATCACGCTCAATGCTCTTCTGCTGATGTTCGCATTATATACGATCATGAATAATGAGCTTATTGATTGGCTCAGCCTTATCACTTTGATGATGTTAAAAGCCAAGTGTCATCTTACCTTTCGGATTCCCTATGCGCTTCTCATCTCCCACATCTTAGAATATAAGGGAGTGAATCTTGAAGGTGAACAACGGCTTTGAACGTTAAATTCTAACAGAATGCTTGACAACACGCTTACTTAGTTGCAGATGGTAAATGTAAATGGAGTTTACGTTCATAAAGATGATGCTTCTCATATTGCTGAAATTGCTCAAGATTCTAATGATGAGGATATGCCTGCTGCTGATGTTCCTACTGCTGGAACATCTTCTACTGCTCACTCTGCATCTCGTCCTTCCATTGAAGACATGTTGTTCGGTATGAATCAGAGAATGCAAATTTTTTTTTCTATATCTGAAGAACGACATCAAGAAATCATAAGACGAATTTCAGATGTGGACGATCGTTTGTTAAATTTAGAAGATAGATTTGATGCACAATTTAATAGTGATGAGAGTGAAGAGTTTTAATTTCTTCAAAATTCTTGTTTGTTTTATTATCTTGTTTGTACTATATTGACTTGTTGAATAAAAATTTTGTGTTTGCTTTGATTGACGGGGAGTTGATTACTTTTCTGCATATATTGAGGGGGAGCTCCTATTCTTTTTTATTATGATAAAATAGGGGAGAATTTTTAAAGAAGGTATGTTTAATATTTCTCTTTCATAGATGTGCCAGATAACAGGTTATTACAAAGAGGCTTTAAAGCAGATTTTGATCATCATCAAAAAGGGGGAGATTGTTGACTATACATGAGTATGATGCCTGAAGATTTTGATGATGATTCTAAAGCAAAAGACTTAAAGACTTGAAGGCTTATAATCATTTGTATTTACTTGTAATAACTCTGTTTTATCTTTTTGAGTCTGTAAAATTAGAGTCTAAGATAGTCAACACATAGTTCACCCTCTGAAAGTTTAATTTTATCAAAACCACTCTATGATAATCAATTATCACTCAGGATAATCGATTATTCTGCATTGAAACATGTTTTCTAAAAAGCTTGCTGGAATAATCGATTATCTGGGTTGATAATCGATTATCCTGGTCCAGTTTATGCCTCTGCAAAAATGGCTCTATGATAATCGATTATCGCTTAAGATAATAGATTATCTACGTCTCTTATGATTTTGAATTTTGAATTCTGGACCAATTTTCGAAACACTTATTTCCAATACTTCTATTTTAGAAAACTTCTATTCCTAGACCCTTAATCTCTCTACTTAAGGTTCTCTAAGGCTCTCTATAAAAGAATAACCTTTTTCATACAAAATTTAAGAGTTGTGATTGCTAGAGAACGTTGTGTATGGAAGAAAAAGAGACTTTTGAAACCTAGTGTGGGCTAGAAGCGATAAAAATCACTGAGTGGGGCTCTTGGTGGATTGTTTGTTGTGCTGTCTCTAGGAAAAGCTGTTGTTCATCCTTTGTGGATTCAAAGGAGGTGCTAATCTCTTGTGTGACTCAAGAGAGGTATTTTCTAATCTTTATCTTTGTATTTGTAATCTGTTTGAACTCTAATTATAGTGACAACGTTAATCCTCTTTTAGAGTGATTAGCAACTAGATGTAGGGTCTTTTGATCCGAACCAATATAAAAGACTTGTGTAATCTTCTTATTCTTTCTCTCTTTACTTTACAAGTATTTTAATTGGTGAAATTTGGGAAAAATTTCAAAACCCTAATTTTTATAAGAAACCAATTCACCCCCCCCGTTCTTGGTTTTGTCCGCAACCGCAAACATTCCGTTGTGCGCAAGTTCTAACAAACTTTAGTATGAAAAAGGTTTTTTTTATAGAGAGCCAGAGAATTCCTTAAATAGAGATTTTAGTGTTTAGAAATTAGGGTTTTCATAAATGGGTTTGAATTTTCAATTTCAAAATCATAACTGACACAAATAATCGATTATCATAAGTGATAATCGATTATTACAGAGCCACTTTTCAAAGAGAACAAAATTTGACTAGGATAATCGATTATCCACAGGAATAATCGATTATTCCAGAGACTTTCAGAGACCCAGGTGAACTTGGATAATCGATTATCATAAGTGATAATCGATTATCATAAGTGATAATCGATTATCATAAGTGATAATCGATTATCAATAATTGATTATTGATAATCGATTATTTCAGGTGATAATTGATTATCACAGTGTTTTAGTAAAAAAACGAACTTTCAGTGGACAGACTATGTGCTAGCTATCTTGGACTCTATTTTTACAGACTCAAAATGATAAAATAGAGTTATTACAAACATATACAACTGTATATGAGTCTTCTAATCTTAAAGTCTTTTGTCTTCTAAAGCATCATCAAAATCTTCAAGCATCATACCTTTGTATTGTTAACAGTTAGTTCGGCTTTGGCCCAAGAATTTGAGGGGGTAGTACAACTCATCTATTTTGTCAGCCAGGTGCTCCAGGGAACAAAAGTTGATACCAAAAGATAAAGTGAGCAACACTAATCATCGTTATCACCGCACGACGAGTATGACCACTAATTCCAAAGCTTTATAATGGTTGTCAAGATTGACTTATCGATAAAGCACGTCTTGCAAAAGCCAAATCTTGTCGGTTGAATAGTGAAATGGGTTGTTAAACTTTCTGAGTACGACATAAGTTACAAGTCTCAAGGACTGATTAAATCCCATTTTCTAGTTGACTTTGTGGTCAAACTAACATTGCCACTCGACATCCAATATGAGAACGACAATCGGGAGCCTTGGGTGTTATCTTTTGATGGCCTGTCTAACTTAAACAACAGTGAGGCCGAAATCCTATTAGAGGTCCCAGATGGAATGATGATTAAGAAATCACTCTATTTCACCTTTAAAGTCAGTAATAATTAGGAAGAATACGAGGCAGTGTTAGTTGGCATGAAATTGGCCACCAAAATGGGAATCAGTAACCTTATTGTCTAGAGTGACTTTCAAATCGTCACTGGCCAAGTCATAGAAGGATGCCAAGCTCAGGCCCCGTGCTTGGTCCAATATTTGGAAGAAGCGAAATACTTAATACAATCGCTCGATGCATTCAAAATTGTCCATATACCAAGGGAGAAAAATTCCAAAGCTAACCTCTTGTCCAAGTTTGCTAGCATGAAAAGACTTGGCAACAACCGATCGGTCATACAGGAAACACTCGCATCCCTGAGTATCACCGCGGGTGCAACCCGTGTACTCAACATAGAGGCCCAACACTCTTGGATGCGTCTATATGTGGCATATTCCATACATGGTACAAAGCCTACCAACAAAGACGAGAGAGCAAATTTTGAAAGAGGGTTGCTAGATTTACCATGATCGGCGACAAGCATTTTTGCAGGGGATTTTTGGCTCCATTACTCTAATGTGTTTTCGAGGTTCGTGCATTCGAAGTCGTGGCAGAACTACATGAGGGACCAGGCGAGGGACATATCAGAACCTGTGCTTTGGCAGCAAAGGTCTTGCGAGCACGTTACTATTGGTCATCCATACGACATGATTGTGTATAACACATTTGACGATGCCATCAGTGTCAATTGCATGCACTCACACTGCACCCTTAAAACCTCTAGACACAATTATCTCCCCATGGCCTTTCTAAAAATGGGGAATGGATGTCCTTGGTCCGTTTTTTATCGCAACCCGACGGGCTAAATTCTTGCTTGTGGAAATTGACTACTTCACAAAATGGATCAAAATTGAACCGGTTGCGATGATATCCGCTAAGAAAGTGTGTAGCTTCATTTGGAAGACCATTATATGCCATTTTGGAGTGTCACATACCATCATCATGGATAATGGCACCCAATTTGTCAATCGCCAATGTCGCAAATTATGCAAGTGTTTTTGCATAAGGCACGTCTTCGCATTGGTCGAACAACCCTAGACAAATGGTCAAGCCGAAGTGGCAAACAAGATAATTATTAAGGGATTAAAACAGAGACTAGGAGAACTAAAGACAATTTGGGTAGTCGAGTTACCCCATGTTCTTTGGTCATACCACACAACGGTTCAAACCAGTGGCAAACCTTGACCATTGATTTTTTTGGGGGGAGGGGCAAATAATATATTAATAAATAATAAATAAATATAAAAGGGTGAAAGAAGATGAAAAGATGAGAAGATAAAATTGTAAATATATCAATAAATATATTAAATTATCATTAAGTTTGGAGGCACTAAAATCATAAATTATATGAAAGTTACAAAATTGAAGGGAGGTTGAGAGGATAAAATTGTAAATATATAAATAAATATATTAAATGATAATTAAGTTTGGGGAAACCAAAATCATAAATTATATAGGAGTTATTTTAATTACTTATATTTGATTTTTGTCAAAAGAAAAAGAATTTATTTTAATTAACCGAATAAGTTATAAAATATTATTTGAAAAAGATATAGATAAAAAGAAAGAAGATAAAATTGATAATTTGATTTCCTTGTATTTTATACATGTCTTGTTTATAGGTATAAAATATAATATGGAGAATTCAATTTAAAGATTATAAATTTTAAATCATATAAATAATAACACTACTACAAATAAGGTCTTCCACGTCGGTTCCACAACCGACGTTGAAAATTTTAAAATAGTTATATGTTGGATGTGAGGACACGCTCGAAGGTGAAAGTGTGTGTCGAGTGGATTTTCAAAATTTGATGTCAAATTTGTGAGCGGGTCTCTTTATATGGGTTTGTAATTTAATGACAAAATATAATCTTTATAATTTATTTATATAATAATATAAAATAAATTTGGGAAACACGTCATTCGCTCAAGCGAAAAATACCAAGTTTCACTCAAGCGAGATATTTTCGCTTGAGCGAGTGAATTTCCATGAGCTTTAACGTATTTTCGCTCAAACGAGAGTCAATCCTACTTTCATCCTCGAGTGCACCCTCACATCCAACATATAAATATATAACTATATAAATATATAAATATATATAAACATATTTGTATTTATATATTTTATATTTATATATTTAAACGGATATATATTTATTTATATAGTTATTATCGGAAAATTTTAGTAGTTTAGTGGTTGGAGTATCAGCCTCTAATTCTAAGATGTTCGGTTTGAATCCGTCGATGACAATTCTTTAACTTAAGCGAATTTTTGGCTGAAAAAAAAAATAAAAACACTTTCTACATCGATTACAATCAGAACCAACGTTTAAAGTACTTTCTAGATCGGTTGATTAAAAATCGACGTAAAATGTGTTCAACTTTCAACGTCATTTTAAACCAACCGATGTTGAAAGTACTTTCCACGTCACCTCAGCTTTAAATGAGGTTAAATAACAACGTGGAAAGCATATTCTGTAGTAGTAATAAAACTAATAAAAATAATAAATTGAATGGACAATGTCTTAGGAAAAATTTTATGAAATAAAAACCTAATGATATTCTTCAATAAAAACATATTCATTTATTTTCCTAGTGTAACTATGAGACGACGAAGTTTAATCTCATAAACTAATTATTCAAATACTCTAATGTAATTGACTATCTCAAGAAATTGTTGAATCTGCTTGACGGTCAAATTTTCATCCGGGAAGTTGAGAAGTTCCTCAGCAATGTGAGATTGAGGTTGATAAGACCCATGACAGAAGTGCATTCCCAAAAAGTCAATTTCTTCTTGGGCCAAGTGGATCTTTTTTTCTGAGAGCATAATCCCATGTTGATGAGCTATTTCAAAAAAATGATCCAATAACTGTTTATGGGAGTCCATGTCTTGTGAGAACAATAAAATATCGTCAATGTATACGATTGCTCTATCTAATATGGGCTCAAAGATTTTTGTCATGGCTTTTTGGAATAGTGATGGGGCTGTCTTAAGCCCAAAGGGCATTACTTTCCATTGGTATTGGGCATTGGGTATACAGAAAGCAGTTTTGTATCTGTCGGTTGGGTTGTTAAGTGGTAAAAAGTTGATATAATTATGCCTTGAATTGTTATGAAACCACTTAACTTATGTTAATTCTAATATATTTTTTCCCAATATAGGATGAATTCGAGAATACCTTGATACAAGAGTAAGGAGCATAATTGTCAGCATAATTGGAGTAAAATTGAAAGAAAGAAGAACGCTTAAGCGAATGAATGATGCGAGGCCCGACCCAAATTCTCTTATAAAAAGATAAGTTGTGTTTTGAGAAAAGCAAGCATTCTTGGAGGAGAGGAGGCACGACTACTGTTAGGGTTTTGTCTAATCTTCTTCAATTCTTCACTTCTTCATCAATTGGAGCATTGTAATGGCCAACATGAGTGGCTAACTTCATTCTCTTAGGATTCGGTGCACTTCCTTTGAACTCTTTTGTATCATGGTGATATTTTGAGATCTTAATCTATGCTTTGATGTTGTTATTCTTATCCTTTATGCTTTGGAATGATTTATTCTTGATTGTTTGAGGTATGATTGGAAAATATATCTTGAACCCTAGATCACAGTAAGAATATTTGTTACGTTAATTGCTAGGAATGGAATGAATGTATCAATTGCTTAACACCATAACCCTAATGCTGGAAAATCTGTTAATTGTGTGAGGAATCAACATTTATTAGGTTTTCTTATGAATTTCATGTGTGAGGAATCAACATGGATGATTTGAGTAGGTGGCATCAACATTGTTAGGTTAATTGACGTTCTTAATTGACATAGTCATTACAAAAGAGGGATAAGGAAAGAAGTCAATCCTAAGTACCTTTAATTGATATTTTCTCAACAATTTACAGTTCTTTAACATTTAATTTCAATTCAACTCTTATTTGCAAAACTCAATCTATTTTAATCTACTTAGTAAGCATAATTGGAAATTTTCATTGAAATCATTCATCGTGGGATCGACTTTTATTTAATCGAAATACAATACTGCGATTGATCATTTTAGTACGCTTGCTAATAATTCAACAAGTATTTCTGGCGCAGTTGTTCGGGGAACGGTGTTCTTTGAGAATTCTTTGTTTAACTTATTGAGTATTTTATTATTATTATTATTACTATTATTATTATTATTATTATCATTATCATTATCATTATCATCATCATCGTTATTATCATTATTATTATTATTATTATTATCATCATTATTATTATTATTATCATTATTATTATTATTATCATTATTATTATTATCATTATTATTATTATTATTATTATTATCATTATCATCGTTATTATCATTATTGTTATTATTATCATCGTTATTATTATTATTATTATCATTATTATTATCATTATTATCATTATTATTATTATCATCGTTATTATTATTATCATTATTATTATTATCATCATCGTTATTATTATTATTATTATTATTATTATTATTATCGTTAGTTTGTGCTAATATTTGTTTGAGTTACTCTTTTGATTTATGCGTTTAAGAGGACAAGTATCTTCAGAGCAATTAGAATTTAATCCAGAGATTGAAAAAACAGCTCGGAGGAACCAGAGTAGAAGAAGAAGGGAAACTCAAGAACAAGCTACAAGAGAATCTGCTAATTCTTCTTTCACACTTGATTTACCAGACCCAATTATAGAAGATATGGCGGAAGAAGGAGCAAATTTGAATCCAAATCAAAATCAAAACCCAAATTTAAATCCACTTAGAAGAACTCTTAGAAATTGTGCTATGCAGCAAGGTCCAAGGCATTTTTCCAACATTGTCATTCCGGATGATCATACATTGCAGATGAATCCATCATTCTTAAGCTTGATTAGTGCTCATAAATTCACTGGATTGGATCATGAAGACCCTTATATTCATTTGTCTACTTTTTATGAGTTGATTGGTACCATGAGATTTAGAGCAACAAATCTTGAATTTGCATATTTGATATTATTTCCTTTTTCTTTGGCAGGTAGGGCAAAGGAGTGGTTGAAAGCACATCCTAATCAGAATTTGACTAATTGGAGTAGTGTAGAAGAGAATTTTCTGAATAGATTTTTCCCACCATCCCGCTACATTAAAGCAAAATCTAACATCACTTCTTTCAGACAATGAGCAGATGAACAATTTTGTGAAGCATGAGAGAAATTTAAATCACTATTGAGAAGTTGCCCGAATCATGGATTTGATGACATTTCTCAGTTGAATATTTTCTATACTGGCTTGTGACATGATGCAAAGATGCTATTAGAGACTGCAGTAGGAGGATCCATGTTGGATGTAGAAATTGATCATGCCATCAGAATCATTGATGCACTAGCCTTTACAGACCAACAGGCCCAACATGATAGACATCCAATTCAAAGGAAGGGAGTCCTTGAACTTAACACCACAGATGTTCTCTTAGCCCAAAATAAAATTTTGACCCAACAAATTGAAGTATTGAACCAGAAAATAGAGAAATTACCTCAACAAATGCACACAGTACAATCTATTCGTAATCAACAGATGAGTTGTGATGTGTGTGGAGGTGATCATTCAAATGAACAATGCTCTTATCAAGGCAACATTCAGCAAGAAGAAGCTAATTATATGGGGGCCCAAGGTAGTAGTCACGGCAGACAAGGCAATTTTCCTAATCCCAATAATTATTAGAATAATTTTGCACAAGGATGGAGAGGGAATCAAAATCAGAATCAGAATTTTGGGTGGAACCAAGGTGTTAGCTCATCTACTAGACAACCTGCATTTCAACAACAGTCATATCAGCAAACTCCATATCAACAGCAGCAACAACATTATCCTTCAGTGCCTGACAGAATAAGTAAATTGGAGGATACTTTAGAAAAATTCATGCAAGGTACTATGGCTAATCAGAAAATTAGTGAGGCAACTTTAGAAAAATTCATGCAAGGCACTATAGCTAATCAGAAAAATACTGAGGCTTCATTCAGAAATATAGAGACCCAGATAGGCCAACTGGCTAAGCAATTATCTGAACAGCAACAAGGATGACAGTTTTCAACTAACACACAAGCCAACCCCAGGGAGCAATGCAATTCAATAACTACAAGGATTGGAAAAGTTGTAGGTAAGGGGATTGGTGACAATATAGTTGTTGAAGAAGAAGTTTTGGTAAAAGAAGATGAAGAGCAAGAAAAAGAGAATAATAAAGAAAGACATATCCCTAATAAGAAGAACGAAGAGGGAGAACAAAAGATAGAAAAAGGAGGGAGTAAAAAACCATTTGTAGAGAAGTTACCATATCCAAATGTTCCCTCACATATAGATAAAGAAAGACAGTTTGCAAGATTCATTGATATTTTCAAGCATTTACAGATTAATATTCCATTTATGGAAGCTATGGAGCAGATGCCAACTTATGCCAAATTCATGAAAGATTTGTTAACTAAGAAAAGGAGATTTACTGCAGAAACAGTGGAGCTAGAAGCAGGATGCAGCACTATAATTCAGAAATCATTACCTCAAAAGTCCAAGGATCCTGACAGTTTCACTATACCAGTCACAATTGGGACATTACAAGTAAGTAAGACATTACTCGATTTGGGTGCTAGTATAAATCTAATGCCTTTGTCTATGCTTAAAAGAATAGGAGACTTGGAAGTAAAGCCTACATGAATGACACTACAGCTAGCTGACAGATCTCTAAAGATTCCTTATGGAGTAGCAGAAGATGTTTTAGTTAGAGTGAATAAATTCATATTTCCTGTTGATTTTGTGATTATGGACATGGAGGAAAATGAGGAAGTTCCATTGATCCTGGGAATTCCATTTATGAAGACTGCCAAAGTAATTATAGATGTTGACATGGGCAAGTTGAAAATTAGAAGTGGAGATGATGAAGTTAATTTTAATCTGTTTGAAGTTGTACAACAACCGGAAGACAAGAAAGGTTGCCTCAAAATAGATACTTTGGAGGAATTACCCATCTCAACTGAAAAACAAGATTACAAGCCTGTTGCAAAACCCCAAAGACATCTCAATCTGAGTATGAAGGAAGTTGTTCAAAGAGAGGTACTGAAACCTCTTGAAGCAGGTATGATTTATCCAATCTCTGACAGTTGTAAGGTTATTCACAATGAGAAGAATAAATTCATTCCCACAAGGACAGTCAAGGGATGGAGAATGCGTATATATCACCTTAATCACTCACCTGCATGAGCCCTAAAGCAAATAGGCGTCGAGCTGAAGACGTTAAACAAGCGCTCCTGGGAGGCAACCCAATGTTTTGAATTTGTTTTTTTTCTTTTTGCAGTATAAGTTTTTTGTGCATTTTTCTTCCTTAGGTTCTTTCTTTGCAAGATTTATCCAGGTACACAATGCACTTCTCCTCAATGTTAGAATCGCACAGCGGAATGATCGCGTGGTCGGACAAAAACCAAGAGGGGGGGTGAATTGGTTTCTTAATAAAAATTAGGTTTTCAAAATTTTCCCCAAATTTTACCGATTAAAAACTGTGTAAATGTAAGTAGAGAAGAGAAGAGAATCTTACACAGGAGATTTATACTGGTTCGGATCAAAAGACCCTACGTCCAGTTGCTAATCACTCAACAGAGGATTAACGCTGTCACTATAAACAAGTTGTTACAAACAGATTACAATTGAAAAGATAAAGATAAGAAAACACCTCTCTTGAAATCCACAAGAGATGATGAACAGCTTTCCCTAGAGACGGCACAGCACACAATCCACTAAGAACTCCACTTAGTGATTCTTATCGCTTCTAGCCCACACCAGGTTCCAAAAGCCCCTTTTCCTTGCAACAAACAGTTCTCTGGCACTCACAACACTTAACTTTTGTATGGAAAAGGTTGTTCTTCTTTTCTGAGTACCAAAGGAGTGTTTAAGTAGGGAAATTAGGGTTTAGAAATTGGGGATTTCGAAATTAGGGTTCTTGGTAATTGGATTTTTGAAAATAGGGTTGATTTGAAATTTAAAAACAAAAACAGACTGAAATAATCGATTAAATGGAGTTATAATCAATTAAAACAGAGCCAAAAACAACAGAACCCAAAACCTCTCTGTTTTAATCGATTATTAGACGTTTTAATCGATTATCGGACGTAATAATCGATTATTTTGAATTTTAATCGATTAAAGCGGTGAGTTTATACGAGAAAATGGTTTTCTCACTTGTTTTAATCGATTATTTCCCTATATAATCGATTAAAGCCGAGCACTGGATGATATATTTAGGCTTTTTGAAGCTTCTAAGTTGCGAGACTATGTACCGGCTATCTCAAACTCTAAAATTACAGACTCAATCTAATTAAAACAGAGTTATTACACTACAAAACAAGTCTTCAATACTCTAAGTCTTTGAGTTCTTGAATCATCATCAAAATCATCAATCTTCATGTTCATCAAGTGCAACATCAAGTCCTTGAATGTTCAACAATCTCCCCCTTTTTGATGATGATCAAAATTATCTTTTAAAGCCCTTGTAATAACCTGTTTTATCTGTCATACTAACAAACACATCAAACATACCAGATAATATTTCAATGCAATTCATAAGAGGCTTTAAATTTTTCTCCCCCTATTTTGATTATAATAAAAAAGAACTCTGCAATAACAATCATAAGAGTTCCCCCTCAAAATATGCATAAGTTGGGGATAACTCTCCCTCAATCAAAGCAATAACAAAACATCATATTTTATTTCAGAAATGCCAATACAGTACATCACAAGAAAAGAAAACAAACAACAAATTTAAAATTCTTCACTATCATCATCATTAAAGTGTGCATTAAATCTATTTTCTAAACGACACACTTTATCATCTACATCAGATATACGGCGAATTAATTCCTCATGCCGTACTCCAGAAAGAGTGAAGAATGATTGCATCCTCTGATTCATGTCAGATAACATGTCTTCCATGGATTTTCTTGGTTCATGATGAGTAGAGGAAGTTCCAACACTTTGGATTTGGTCAGAGGGAAACTCAGCAGCTGGAGGCATATCTTCATCAGAATCGTCATTAGCATCCCTTTGATTAGGAACGTCATCTTTGTGAACATAAATATCATTGACTCGCACCATTTGGAGTTGAATCAATGTGTTGTCCAGCATGCGGTTTAAGTTGTTTGTTCTAACTGCTTGTTCACCTTCAACATTCACTCCTTTATATTCAAGAATACGGGAGACAAGGAAGACATATGGAATTTTGAAGGTGGGATGACGTTTTTCTTTAAGCATGGTCATTGTGACAAGAACACCCCAATCTAAAGGTTCATTATTCATTATGGCATGAATAATTTGAAGATCAATGGAAGAGCATTGGGCATGATTCGTAGCCCGGGGACATAAGATCCATACAAGTAAATGTAGAAGCATGTGTTCTTCCTTCTTTAAAGGTCCAGCATGAAGGATACGTCCAATTTCCATTGAGGGATTCCGCAGAAAAGAGCGATAAGCTAGGAACCTGTCAAAGTCATCTAGCTCACCATATACGTTAATAGCATCTTCTCTAATTGGAAAGTGAGCAACATTCTCCCAAATATCATCATCAAGAATTATTCTAACCCCTTTTACACGGGATGTAGCAATTTGATCTCTAAATTTGAATCTAGAGTAGAATACCCTAACTAAGTCAGGATAGTACGTACCTTGCATTTGGATAAACGGGAGAACTCCTTGAATTTCAAGAAGATTAGGAAAATTGAATCCCCTATGAATGAATTGCTCTCCTATAAGAAATTTGGGAGAAATAATAGCCTTTTCCTTCCAGTAGGTTAGAAATTCTTGTTGGCCATCTGCATCAGAGATCCATCCTTCTACAGAATTAGGACGGGGATGAGAGGAGGGTGCATATCTTCTTCTAGTTGGGATCTTAGGGCGAGAAGATGAGGCCATTTGAAATAGTAGATGAATATCAAGAAAATCTAGAAGGACAAGTGATGGAATAAGGTGAAAGAGAGGATAATAAGGCAAGAAATCTTGATTTCAAGAGTTAGTAGTGAGTAGAAGTGAACTAGAGGTCTCAATATATAGCAAAATCATGTCCAACGTTCATATAGAAGAGAATGGAGGCCAAAGAGCCGTTGGCAGCGGCTAGAAGGCAAAGCTGGTCGGGTTTAATCGATTAAAATTCAGAATAATCGATTAAACCGAGTATCAGTACATTTAATCGATTATTTTCGAGCTGATAATCGATTATCGAATTACTTTTAATCGATTATCTTTCGAAATAATCGATTATTCAGAGACAAATACTCTGTTTTGGATGTTTTGAAGGCAAATAATCGATTATAATTCCAAGTAATCGATTATTCCAGAGAGGAATGTCCTGTTTTGAGTGTTTTAACACATGATAACCTATGAACATCCTATATCACGACTTATAACATTACAATCATCCAAAAACAGTCAAATTAAGTAGAATTTAAGCTATTTCTAATATCCCTAAGTCTCTTCTAAGATCATAGAATCTATCCTTGGGTAGAGGCTTAGTAAATATATCTGTTAATTGACGTTTGGTATCTACATACTCTATTTTACGGTTTCCTTTCTTGATATGATCTCTTAAAAAGTGATGTCTTATTTCTATATGTTTAGTCCTAGAGTGCATTCTTGGATTCTTAGTTAGAATTATTGCACTCGTATTATCACACATCAAAGGTATGTCATTTAAAAAGATACTATAATCTTCTAACTGTTGTTTCATCCACGGAATTTGAGCACGACAACTACCGACTGCAATATATTCGGCTTCGGTGGTAGACAAAGCAACACATGCTGTTTCTTAGAATGCCAAGATATTAAGGATGAACCTAGCAAATGACATGTCCCACTAGTGCTTTTTCTATCAATTTTACATCCACCATAATCGGCATCAGAATATCCTATTAAACTCATACAAGCATCGAGATGGATACCACAAACCAAAATCAGTAGTTCCTTTTAAATATTTTAAAATATGTTTCTACTGCAATTAGATGAGATTATTTAGGACAAGCACGAAATCTAGCACACACACGAGACATAATGCATAATATCGGGTCTACTTGCGGTTAAGTATAATAGTGATCCTATCATACCTTTATACATAGATTGATTAACTTCCAAACCTGATTCATCCTTGTCTAGATAGCATGAAGTTACCATGGGTGTGTTAGCTTCCTTGGAGGTGTCCATACCAAACTTTTTGAGGATCTCTTTGCAGTATTTGGTTTGAGAGATGAAAATGCCATCTTTAAGTTGCTTGATTTGAAGTCCAAGGAAGAATGTCAATTCTCCCATCATAGACATTTCAAACTCTCCCTGCATTATCTTAGCAAATTCTACACATAACGAATTATCGAGTTGATCCAAAAATGATATCATCAACATATACCTGGACCGATAAGATATGTTCTTTAACTTTCTTTATAAACGAGTGTAGAGTCAATTTTTCCTCTTGAAAAATCATTTGCGGTTAAGAAACTACTTAATCTTTCATACCAAGATCTAGGAGCTTGTTTCAATCCATATAATGCTTTCTTTAATTTGAAAATATGATTAGGATAATTAAAATCCTCAAATCCAGGGGTTGCTCTACATACACTTCTTCTTTAATAAAATCATTTAAAAATGCACTTTTTACATCCATTTGATATAATTTAAATTTCATCATAGATGCATAAGCAAGAAGTAGGCGTGTAGCCTCTAACACTGGCAACAGGAGCATAAGTTTCATCATAATCTATACCTTCCTCCTAACAATAGCCTTTTGCAACAAGTCTGGCTTTATTCTTTGTTATGTTTCCATCTTCATCAAGCTTATTTCTAAACACCCATTTGGTTCCAATAACTTGATGTGACTCTTCTCTTGGGATTAATTCCCAGACTTGATTCCTTTCAAATTGGTTAAGTTCTTCTTGCATGGCTATGCACCATTGATCATCTTTAAGTGCTTCCTCAATGTTTTTAGGTTCAATCTGTGACACAAAAGCAACAGACATACAGAAATTTGACATATTTCTAGTTCTTACCCCTTTTGAGATGTCACCTATGATGTTGTCCATTGAGAGTCCTCTAGGTGATTGCCATTCTTTTGCTAATTGAGGAGCTTGAGAAGGCTCATTATTTTCCAAGTATAATTCATCCAGGGTCTCTCTTATGTATTCATCATCACCTGCAAGTTCTTTATTTGACTCAAGAGGATTTCCCCCAAGGTCTACAATCTCATCAAAGGTAACATGTATAGATTCTTCTATATTTAAAGTTCTCCTATTAAACACTCTATATGCCTTGCTATTTAATGAATATCCTAGAAAAATGCCCTCATCGGCTTTTGAATCAAATTTTCCTAGATTTTCCTTTCCATTATTTAGCACAAAACATTTACATCCAAAAATTTTCAAATGGGCAACATTAGGCTTTCTACCATTAAACAATTCATATGGAGTAGATTTAATAATAGACCTAATGAGCATTCTATTCAAAACATAACAAGCAGTACTAACTGCATCAGCCCAAAAATATTTAGGAACATTAGATTCATTTAACATAGTCCTAGCAAGTTCCTCTAATGACCTATTTTTTCTTTCAACTACACCATTTTTTTGGGGAGTCCTAGGAGCAGAAAATTTATGTAATATTCCATTTTCTTCACAATAATTCTCAAACTTTTCATTTTGAAACTTACCACCATGGTCACTTCTTAAAACTTTAATTCTTAGGTCTTTCTCATTTTGAATTTGTTTAGCAAACTTTCTAAAGACCTTAAAAGCTTCACTTTTCATAGTTAGGAAAAATGTCCAAGTATATCTAGAGTAATCATCAACAATTACAAGTCCATAATAATTTCCACCAAAGCTTTTTATCCTAGAAGGTCCAAATAAGTCTAAATGTAATAATTCTAGGGGTTTTCAAGTGGAAATAACATTCTTTGATTTAAATGATGATTTTACTTGTTTACCCTTTTGGCATGCATCACATAATCTATCTTTTTCAAATTTTAACTTAGGCAATCCAATAACTATGTCTTTTGAGATTAATTTGTTCAAATGATGCATATTTATATGAGCCGCTCTCTTATGCCATAACCAAGGGTTCTCTTCCTTAGCAACTAAACATGTTATACTTGACTCATGCAAACAATCCAAATCAATCAAATATATGTTGTTATGCCTAATGCCTTTCAATGCTACATTTTCGGAATCTATCAAGTGAATGGTGCAAAATTTGCTTTCAAAGATTACCTTGAATCCTTTGTCACATAATTGGCTTATGCTAAGGAGATTATGCTTTAAACCATCAACAAGAAGCACATCCTTAATCTCCAATGTGTTTGCACCACCTATGTTTCCAATTCCGAGAATCTTCCCTTTGTTGTTATCCCCATAAGTCACATATCCTTGTTCTTTGGCTTTGAAACTTACAAATTTCGATTTATCTCCAGTCATATGTTTTGAGCATCCACTATCAAGATACCACATAGACTTCTTTGATTTGGAAGTTTCCTTCAAAACAAGAACATAGTAAACTTAGGTCCCCATAACTTTTGGGTCCTTGGGGTTAGAGACAAACAAAATTATTTAACAATTGGAACCCAAATGTATTTACCTTTAGGAACACCAAAATGTTTAATTTTACATCTATTTGAGGTATGACCTTGTTTCATGCAATAAAAACATGCTTTTGATGTAGCTATGGAATAAGATGCATTATTTACCAAACATGCTCTAGATCCTTTTTCTACCCATACTCTTTTCTTTTTAGTTTTACCCTTTTTCAAAGGAACTCGTTGATTTACATTATTTTGTGCAAACACCATTTCATGCTTCTTAAGTTCATCTATTTCCTTTTCGGCTTTGTCTAGCAAATGGTTAAGAATATCTATGTCATATTCGTGCTCTTTACAGTTTGCACATGCTAAGTTTTTATCCTCATCTAAACATACAATTTTCGTATTAGCTACCTCCTTTTCTTCTAAACATGCAATTTTCAATTTTAAGGACTCATTTTCCTTTTCGGATTTACTTAGATTCTTCTTTACAACTTTATATTCATCTTTCAAATTCTTAAAAGCAATAAATAATTCATTGTAAGCATTTTGCAACTCATCATGGTCATTTTCATCACTAGAAGATGAGTCGGAATCACTAACCTCAAAATTCGAAGATATGTTGTCATTTGCCATTAAGCAAATGCTTGCTTCTATTTCCGAGTCACTTGATTCCGAACTTGAATCACTGTTGTCCCAAGCAATATAGGCTTTCTTCTTGAATTGCTTTTTACCCTTGCTTTCATCGTTTTTCTTGTTTGGGCATTCGGTCTTTACATGCCCTGCTTCACCACAACCATAACATTTTATATTTACGGAAGTACTTTCTCTTACCTTTCCTTTACCTTTGAAGGGATGTCTTCCTTTTGCTTTCATGAATTTGGTGAACTTTCTTATAATAAGACTCAACTCTTCTTCATCATTTTCCGAGTTTTCTTCTTCTTCCTTTTTATTTTTACCTTTGGAAATTTCGGTTTTGAAGGCAAGGTTCTTCTTTTGGTATTGACCTTCTTCCTCATTTAGCCTTCCAAGATCAAGCTCATGCTCTCTAAGCTTTCCAAATAACGCCGCCATAGACATAGTGGCAAGATTTTGTGACTCCAAGATGGCTGTCACCTTAGGTTGTCATTTCCTATCCAGAGATTTCAAAATTTTAACATTTAATTCATCAACGTCAAAAATTTTACCTAGTCCGGTGAGATGGTTCACGATATGAGTGAAACGCTTTTGTACGTCAAATATCGTTTCGCCTGGTTGCATCCGGAACATCTCGTATTCTTGGATTAAGGAATTTTTACGTGCTCTTTTAACGTCGTCAGTTCCTTCGTGGGTCACCCTTAGCATTTCCCACATTTCCTGTGCACTTTTACAAGCTGAAATTCTATAAAACTCGTCAAGGGTTAGAAGCGAGATGAAATAATATTTCTAGCCCTAACGTCAAATTGGGCTTTCCTATTTTCTTCTGCAGTCCATCTTGAAAAAGGTTTAAGAACGTCAACACCATTCTCAGTAGTTTTAGGAACAAATGGACCGTTTAAAATAGCGTCCCAGACACCTCTATCAACAGACACTAGAAATATTTGCATACGTACCTTCCAGAAAGGATAATTTTGACCCGCAAAAAGTGGGGGTCTGTTGATAGACGCACCTTCGGCAAAAGTTTGATTTTGTCTGACCATTTTCGAAAATTTGAATAACTATCAAAGCAAGCTCTGATACCACTTGTTAGAATCGCGCAGCAGAATGATCGCGTGGTCGGACAAAAACCAAGAGGGGGGTGAATTGGTTTCTTAATAAAAATTAGGTTTTCAAAATTTTCTCCAAATTTTACCGATTAAAAACTGTGTAAATGTAAATAGAGAAGAGAAGAGAATCTTACACAGGAGATTTATACTGGTTCAGATCAAAAGACCCTACGTCCAGTTGCTAATCACTCAACAGAGGATTAACGTTGTCACTATAAACAAGTTGTTACAAACAGATTACAATTGAAAAGATAAAGATAAGAAAACACCTCTCTTGAAATCCACAAGAGATGATGAACAGCTTTCCCTAGAGACGGCACAACACACAATCCACTAAGAACTCCACTTAGTGATTCTTATCGCTTCTAGCCACACCAGGTTCCAAAAGCCCCTTTTCCTTGCAACAAACAGTTCTCTGGCACTCACAGCACTTAACTTTTGTATGGAAAAGGTTGTTCTTCTTTTCTGAGTACCAAAGGAGTGTTTAAGTAGGGAAATTAGGGTTTAGAAATTGGGGATTTCGAAATTAGGGTTCTTGGTAATTGGATTTTCGAAAATAGGGTTGATTTGAAATTTAAAAATAAAAACAGACTGAAATAATCGATTAAATGGAGTTATAATCGATTAAAACGAAGCCAAAAACAACGGAACCCAAAACCTCTCTGTTTTAATCGATTATTAGACGTTTTAATCGATTATCGAACGTAATAATCGATTATTTTGAATTTTAATCGATTAAAGCAGTGAGTTTATACGAGAAAATGGTTTTCTCATCTGTTTTAATCGATTATTTCCCTATATAATCGATTAAAGTCGAGCCTGGATGATATATTTAGGCTTTTTGAAGCTTCTAAGTTGCAGACTATGTACCGGCTATCTCAAACTCTAAAATTACAGACTCAATCTAATTAAAACAGAGTTATTACACTACAAAACAAGTCTTCAATACTCTAAGTCTTTGAGTTCTTGAATCATCATCAAAATCATCAATCTTCATGTTCATCAAGTGCAACATCAAGTCCTTGAATGTTCAACACTCAAGACTTTGAAGCCTTACTTCAATGATCTGGGGACAGTCCAACTTTTTCGAAGGGGATGAGAAAGTCTGCAGCTGAGGCTGAGGCACAAGATAAGGAGTACATGACAAGTGAAGAAAATAAGGGAGGAAACTTACTTTATTTTTAATGTTTTTAATTCCTTTGTTTTTAATTTAATGTTTTTAATTGCTTTATTTTAAATTTTGAATTCTCTTGTTGTCCCATAATGTGTTTTAGAGTCATATATGATATTATTGCTTATTGTCTAATTCAAATCTGGAATGTGAAAAACCATTTTGATTGTTTCCAATAACAAGTGATTTTCGGATGATCACTATGATAGTGAAACGGAATTGATGAGGAGAATTAGGAATTAACTGAATTGGAGAAGCTAGCCAAAACCCAGGTGAGTAGAGTACCAAAAATAGATAAATTGAGTGTCAACACTTTGTGATGATAACTAATATTGGTTGATTCTTTGATGTGATTACATGTTGGCAAGACTTGAAAATGATAAAGGCAAATTTTTTCTTTGTAGTAGATATAACACAGAGCCAAATTGCCAACCTTGCATTAATTATAGGACATCCATTTGAACCCTTCTGAGTCAAAAATAATATTGTTTATTAAACAGAACCCTTAAGCCTAAACATTATTTATCTACCTTCCTATATTTGAGAAAGGAAATGAGTATGAATGTCACTATTTTTCTTATTGTTGGGTATTGTTATTGTTGTCCTATAGGTATTGTTGGGGTGTTATTGTTAAAAAAAAGTGTAAAGAAAAAGGAAAAGCAAAAAAAAGGATACATGCAAAAGCATGAAAAAAAAAAGAGAAGTCAAAAGGGGGGTAATAACTTGTGAGATTATTAACTCATTGTCATTGTGTTAGGGACAAAAGCATGAAGTTTGAAACCTAACTTGAGGAATTGTTAATAAAGAATCATTCATATGAGTTGAATTTCTCAAATATTTTTGTATATCCCAGAAAAACCAATAAATTCTTTCTTAGCCCAGCCCCATTACAAGCCTCAAAAGACCTTTTGATTTAAGTCTTGTTTAACAATTTTTTATTGCTTGAAGATGATTATCAATATTGGATTGTCTAAATGAAGTGATTGAATGAGATAAACACTTACCTGTGAGAATTAGAGATGAGTATATATAACTCTATTTGAGAGATCATGCTTCTCTGAGGATAGTTGAGGACTAATTATTCTTTGTTGGTTTCTATAACTTGAATACTTATGTGTTCTATTTTCATTTGGAGTTAAGAGCATCACCTCTGAAAATTTTTATGTTGTGGTTCTGGAAGAGAAAGTGATAATAGGCGATGGTTTTGTTTTGGAAAAACTACCTTGCTTGGGACAAGCAAGATTCTAGGTTGGGGGGAGTTGTTAAGTGGTAAAAAGTTGATATAATTATTCCTTGAATTGTTTTGAAACCACTTAACTTATGTTAATTCTAATATATTTTTCTTCCAATATAGGATGAATTCGAGAATACCTTGATACAAGAGTAAGGAGCATAATTGTCAGCATAATTGGAGTAAAATTGAAAAAAAGAAGAATGCTTAAGCGAATGAATGATGCGAGGCCCGACCCAAATTCTTTTATAAAAAGATAAGTTGTGTTTTGAGAAAAGCAAGCAGTCTTGGAGGAGAGGAGGCACGACTACAGTTAGGGTTTTGTCTAATCTTCATCAATTCTTCACTTCTTCATCAATTGGAGCATTGTAATGGCCAACATGAGTGGTTAACTTCATTCTCTTAGGATTCGGTGCACTTCCTTTGAACTCTTTTGTATCATGGTGATATTTTGAGATCTTAATCTATGCTTTGATGTTGTTATTCTTATCCTTTATGCTTTGGAATGATTTATTCTTGATTATTTGAGGTATGATTGGAAAATATATCTTGAACCCTAGATCACGGTAAGAATATTTGTTACATTAATTGTCAGGAATGGAATGAATGTATCAATTGCTTAACACCATAACCCTAATGCTGGAAAATCTGTTAATTGTGTGAGGAATCAACATTTATTAGGTTTTCTTATGAATTTCATGTGTGAGGAATCAACATGGATGATTTGAGTAAGTGGCATCATTATTGTTAGGTTAATTGACATTCTTAATTGACATAGTCATTACAAAAGAGGGATAAGGAAGGAAGTCAATCCTAAGTATCTTTAATTGATATTTTCTCAACAATTTACAGTTCTTTAACATTTATTTTCAATTCAACTCTTATTTGCAAAACCCAATCTATTTTAATCTACTTAGTAAGCATAATTGGGAATTTTCATTGAAATCGTTCCTCGTGGGATCGACTTTTATTTAATCGAAATATTATACTGCGATTGATAATTTTGGTACACTTGCCAATAATTCAACATGGGTCAATGCCTAATTGCCAGAATCCAGACTTGAGGTCAAACTTAGAAAAGATATGGGCTTCTTTTATCAGAGTGGGTAAGGATGAGGCTTCGGCCTGACTTAATGGTTTGACCTTACCATCTGGTCCAATTTCTTGACAAACAACATGAGGTTTAGTCGTTGTCTTGGACACAGGATCAATGTTCCTTTCTAATGGAGGGAATTCTTCCTTACAGGCTGTAGGGTTGATCATCATGCATGGAATGGGAGGAGCTACAGGCAGGCGTTATCATCATTGACTGGAATATGGAGGTGTTGGAACTTGGAGTTTCTTCTGGATTCTTGAAGATAGTTCTAACAGAGTTTGGGAAGATGGTGAGAACTACACTTCCAGCATGAAGAGTAGTTAGAATAGTACCAATAACGGCATGCTCATAATGAAGGTAGCTAGAGTCTAAGAGAGAGACTCTGACTGAGACAGGTAATCCTCGTCTTCCGTGGAGAGAGAGTACAAGTCGGATTGCTCCATAATGGAGATGGGTGTAACCTTCAGTTTGCCAATGCCTGATGAGATATTTGGGGATCTCAATGTTATTGTTCTTCTGTAGTAGATGCTAAGGCACACTGGTCCATCCTGGAGGATTGGATGTATTCTTTGACATGAGGTCTTCTGGTGGAGAGAAGGCGAGTAATAGATCTAAGGGTAGATCTTTGTCTCCTAAAGATATTCTAAGGACTAAGGAGAGGATTAAACATCTCAGAGATCTGAGCGTCTTCTGGAACATAGGAATACTCTATAAGGTTTTCTATTTTTGAAGAAAGAGTTTTTGAAATATTTTTGGGAAGAGAAAGAGTTGAGTTTAACAAAACGGGACCAACGGAACCGGAGTCTGACGGTGGTGTTTGACTATTCATGTTTGAAGGTTTCTCTTACTCACTTTCCACTTATAATTCCTACTATCATACCCCCTTCTGAAAAATGGTTAGGCTCTGATACCATTTCGGACAGAGACCCCTTCTTATCTAGACGATATGAACATCTTTTGGCATAACGGCGCCATCCCTCGGCTAAAAGCCCACTCAAGTTCATATTTCCTATAAAGATTTTGCAAGTAAATATGTTAAATTTTTCAGATAAAATTTTTGGAAACATATGTATTATTATATTTCCTTTATGTGATTTTTTTATTAAACAATAATAAATACATTTTATCAATATTTTTATTAATATATTTTATATATAATTATCTTATTTAATTATTTATTTTTAATATAGTTTTAGTACAATGAAATTAAATAATTTTATTTCTAACTAATTGATTAAATTATATATTTTAACTAATTATTTATATTTTGATGTATGTATAATAAATTAAGTTTTAATTATGAAGATTCACTAAACATAACAATATTTTGTTAAGAGAAAGCTTATTTTTTATTTTGTCAATTTGTTTAGCGAAAACATCGAATTCGATCAATTACAAAGCACAAATGTGCTCAACATGAAGTTGCAAAACCTACTTCGCAATATTGATTAATCAAGTTCCAATTGATTTATTTTGGAGCTTGTATAGGTCTTGCACATTTCATTCAGTATTGTACATAAAGGCTTGGAAAAGAAAAAAAGAAAAAAACATAAGCTAGCTTTAAGTTAACTTCCCATAAGAACTAGATTTCACATTTCTCTCTAGTTTTCACTCTCATGTTCTTAGAGTGGAGTTTGACTTTCTCTTCTACTGAACTTGTACAAACCTCTACCTTTAAGTTCATCCATTCTAGATGTTTTAGATCAAATTTGTTTCTTTTTCTCCATTATTTTATTTACTTTTTGCAATTTACATGTTTTTTCCTTTTTTTTGCACTTTAATTACTTCTCTTATACTATTTTTGTAATTTATTTTTCTATTATGGATTTTTTTTTCAGTTTTCTAAGGTTGATTTTCCAATTATATGTTTGTTTTCTATGTTTTAAATTTGATTTTTCATGATCCTTAGCATTTATAATCAATTACAATCAATGTAATTGAGATTATTCGGTTGAATTTCTTTAATTACTACACAAATCAATTTCTAGGTTCATGTTATTACTTCTCTTAGAAATTTAATTGTGTTTTTAGGTCAATGGAATGCCATAAATTAATTTGATCTAATTAAAAAGATTGTGAATGTTTAAAATTTATATGATCTATACTATGGTTACATTTAGGTCTAGAAATTAATAACAATCAATCAAAAGAACAAGTTGATAATTGAATAATCAACCATTGCATTTCATAGCTTCTTCCAATTTTACAACACAAATATTGGTTTTACTCATTGTTTCTAGTGTTTCAATTGTTTTATTTTATTGCATAATGTTATTGCTTTTAATAGTTACTTAGATTTACTGTTTTGATTAGGATCTTGGGTTTATTGCTTTTATATACTATATTACATATCAAAACATACAAAATCCCTCTTTCTCGACTCTTTATAAGTGAGATGTTAGTCTATAACACTTTGTCAATTCTTCTTGAGAATACAATCTAGATTTCCCCTAGTTAGTTAGTGCATATTTTTATGTTTTGTATTGTTTGATCACATTTAGGCGATAAAATGTTTCATGATCAAGTAAGACATGCATTACTGTCTTCATATACGATTGTTGGTGTAATTTTTCCTAAAGATATACCACAAGTTTCTTGCATATATTGAATTACTGATCTCAACTAAAGACATTCATGAATAGTCTCTTCTAATTCTAAAAATTTTGTTATATCATGCTCTCATGTATTAACACGATCATACCAATCAAGTCAAAAGGCGATAAAAACAGGATAAGCTAAAAATTCAACTAATAACTAAAAAATTCCTAAATGTAACACATTATTTCATACATATTACATATGTATCACATCATATCTATCACAATTATACATCTTTTAAAAGACTAACATCATGTTCCAAACATAAAGACTAACATTTATTGGTTATATTGAAACCAATATTGCATTAGATAATTTCCAACTACTAACACCATTCTGACTTCTCTACCCAAAAAATATAATTACTGATAAATTCACCTGTCTTAGTCTATCTCTCTAGTAGTCTCAAGGCAAGTCATCAACAATTTTCTCATCATTTCCTCACCACTTGGCACTCTAGTTTGTGTGATCGAAGCTATTAGAAGAACCTATGATCTCATTGAATTCTCATAAACATGTTATTACACTAACACATCATAGTATCATTTTGGTTCTTATTATCATTTCTAGACCACCTATCCCAAGCTAACTTGCCTCATAATATCATACACATTACAATCGATTTTAAGTAACACCTATAGTTCAACTGACACACACACACACACACATTCATTTCAATTTATTATAGATAATAACCTCTAGCTCAATTCAACCTCATAAAATACCATTCTCTTGCATTGGATTCAACAGTAGAAGTATGTCACCTGAGCAACCATATGTCATTTGTCGAAATACTTCTAGTATTCAACCAAAATGATTTTATCTTTTCCTTGCTTGAGTGATCTTACATGACTTAAGAAACAAGCATTGGTTGAACTTGAAAAATTAATTTAGAGGGACAAATAATAATTTATAAACAAAAGTCAATAATTTTAGATTTTAGATTATGTATTTATTAACATACTTACTGGATTTTGATATTTTTTGTCTTAAACAAAATATCATTAATATTATATATTTCATCTATTTGCCTACTTTCTTTACATTTCTTTCCTCATATAAAATGTTTAACATATTTACTCCTTTATATGTAATCTTATTATTAACAAATAAAAATATAAATAATTCATTATGTATATAATATAATTTAAAAATTTTGGAGGAGTCATGACCCCCTCAATGCCTTCAAAGATTATAATAGGGAAAACAATAAAACAATAATAAAAAATACCAAAATATGCAACAAACAAAATTTTCCCAAACTTGCAAGAATATGTGAGGAGCACTAACAACAAAAAATGACAAGAATATCACAAAAGAGAACACCAATATTTTTAACGTGGGAAAACCCTCTCAATATGAGAAGTAAAAACACAAGACACAAGTCAATCAAGCTCCACTAAAATCAAATATGGGTACAAAGGAGTCAAATCAAATATACAAACAAGTGTCTACAAACAGTCAATACATCAAAACAATAATGTTCTCAAATTTGAAGAACAAAGAAAGAGAAACCTAAAATACAGTCACAATGTGAGATTAATTTCTCCAACCGCAGACCTCCAATTGATGATCTTTACGGTCAAAATGAAAAATTGTTTGCCACAAAAGTTATTGTTAAAATTTTAGCCAAATCCAACAATGAACAAAATAGGAATAATAATTTCACTGAGGCGGTTTAGTATATATGTCAAACAAATTACTCTTCTTTTTCTCTTCCAAAGGCTTTAAAAATTTATCCTCTTTGTTCTAACTTGAAGACCATTCCCACTTAGTGAAATAAAATGGACTTGACTAGTTTAAACTTTTTAAACACATAGTTGGGAGTCCATCCTAACACATCTCCTCCCTCACAGCTATGTGGAGTTGACCACCAATCCAACAATCTTATGACAAACTTCAAAATTTTGTCTTGGCAGTAACTTAGTCATCATATCAACACCATTATATTTGTATGAACTTTGTCTAACTCTAACAACTTAGTGTCCAAAGCATCACGTATCCAATGATACCTCACATTAATATGTTTGAAACTAGAATGGAAAGTTGGATTCTTACCAAGATGAATATCACTCTTACTATCCACAAATAATGGATAGTTGTTGTACATAAAACCAAGCTCCTACAAGAATTTCTTCAACCATAACAACTCCTTACATGCTTCTATATTGGCAATGAACTTTGCATTTGTGGTTGACAATGTTATACACCTTTATAGTCTTGATTATCAAGAGACAACTCCCTTTACAAACTTAATCAAATAGTCTGAAGTGGATTTTCTAAAATTAATGTCTCCAACCATATTTGAGTTTGAGTAACCCAAAGTAGGTTTATCACCTCTAAAACTATGTCTCAAATCCCAAATACTATGAAGAGACCTCAAAATCCATATCACAACATTCCAATATTCTCTACTTGGATTGACAAAAATTGACTAACAATAACAACAATATGTGGAATATCTGGTCTTATACATACCATTTCATACATCATACTGCGTATTGCAGATGCATAAGTAACTCTACTCGTATATATCTTCTCAACTTCATTTAAACACTCAATTTAAAATGAGTCGAAAGAGGATGTTATTGCTTGGCATTTTCCATTTGGAATCTCTACAATACCTTCTTAATATAGTGCCCTTATGATATCCAAATCTTTTTTTCTTTTCTATCACACGAGGTACTTATGCCAAAAATCCTTTTAGCAACTCTTATGTCTTTCATGGCAAATTACTTACCCAATTACTTCTTTAACCTGTCAATTCTGAAAATATTTTTCCCAACAATAAGTATGTCATCAATATATAACAACATGATAATAAAGTCATCATCAAATAATTTTCTAACAAAGACACAATAATCAGAAGTAGTCTTTTTTGTAATCTTGATTACACATAAAAGACTCAAACTTCTTATACCACTGTCTTGGAACCTACTTCAAATGATATAAACTCTTTCTTAGTTTACATACATCATTTTCATTTCCTTCAACAAGAAAATCATCAAGTTGTTTCATGTAAATCTCTTCTTCCAAATTACCATGAAGGAAATTTGTCTTCACATCCATTTGTTCAACCTCCAACTCAATGATATCAACTTTAGCATAGTTCTAATGGATGACATTTTCATCACAAGAAAAAAAATCTTATTAAAATCAACACATTTTCTCTATCTAAATCATTTCACCATTAATCTATTTTTATATTTTGGAGATGTAGAATTATCCTCTTACCTCACCTTGAAAATTCATTTGTTCTCTAAAGTTATTTTCCTCTTAGGCAATTTTACTAAGTCATTAGTGTGATTATGATGCAAAGATTTTATCTCATCTTGCATTGCATCAATAACTTTTATTTTTCTTCACTTTCCACAACTTCTTCAAAATACTCAGGTTCTTCACCATCACTCAAGGTTACGTACTCATGAGAGTTTTCTCAACCATTTGAACCTCTTGGTAGGGACTTGTTGTAATTCAGGTGTATCAACATGATCATCATGATATACCATATCATGTTCCTCTTCAGCATTATCAATCAAAATACTCAAGTTCTTCACTATCAGTCAAGGTTATGTACTCATGAGAAGAATACCTGAATTTCAGACAATTTTCTTATCTTGTTGAACCTATATCATGTTCCTCTTAAGCATTATCAATCAAAATACTTAGGTTCTTCACCATCAATCAAGGTTACATACTCATGAGAAGAATACCTGAATGACAGTTTTCTTAGCCTGTTAAACCTCTTGGTAGGGACTTGTTGTAATTCAGGTGTATCAACATGATCATCATGATGTACCATATCATGTTCCTCTTGATCATTATCAATCAAAATCTCTACTCCATCTCCTACCTATTGATCATCAACATCACCATGTTGCTCATCATTTTAAGCATC
The DNA here is from genome assembly GCA_963425845.1 of Sphenostylis stenocarpa. Classification (NCBI taxonomy): domain Eukaryota; kingdom Viridiplantae; phylum Streptophyta; class Magnoliopsida; order Fabales; family Fabaceae; genus Sphenostylis; species Sphenostylis stenocarpa. The sequence continues at coordinate 54,889,065 of OY731400.1, read as the reverse complement.
AGTCTCAACATTATTCAGAGTATAAACAAGCAACTATATCGGATTATCGTCAATGAAGTTACTATGTTCCTCGGGTGTAGTCTTCTCCAACTTGTTAACATCTTCAATGGTCTGATCTTCCATGAACTGCACATCACGACTTTTTACTAACCTCTTCTTAATAGGGTCATACAACTTGTAGGCAAATTCATCCTGACCATAACCAATAAAGATACACTGCCTTTTCTTTTCATCTAACTTGGATCTTTCATCCTTCAGAAGATAAACAAATGCTTTATAACCAAAGACATGCAAATGATCATAGCTAACATTATTGTCAAACCAGATTTTGTCTGATACCTCAGTATTCAAAGTAAGTGCAAAACTAAGATTAATAACATGCATAATTGCAAGCAATGCTTCTCCACAACAATGCTTAGGCAATTTCTCTTCAGGAAGCATATATCTAACTCTTTCAACCAAAGCCCTATTCATCATCTATGCTAAACCATTCAATTGAGGAGTTTTAGGAGGAGCATTTTCATGTATAATATCTTATTGCTTGCAATAGACATCAAAGGGTCCACAATACTCACCACCATTATCAATACAAATGCATTCCAAGTTTTGTTTGATTATCTCTCAACCAAAGCATGAAATTATTTGAACTTTTCAAGTACTTAATTATTTCTCTATAGTGTATAGACTCATAGTTTCCTGGAATGATCATCAATAATAGTGACAAAGTAAAATGCAGAACTAGATGACTTTACCTTTAATGGGCCACAAACATCAAAATGCACTAATTCATGCAACTCTAACTTCCTTTATTCAGAAATCATATATCTAACTATTTCAACCAAAGCCCTATTCATCATTTATGCTAAACCATTCAATTGAGGAGTTTTAGGAGGAGCATTTTCATGTCTAATATCTTGTTGCTTGCAATAGACATCAAAGGGTCCACGATACTCACCACCATTATCAATACAAATGCATTTCAGGTTTTTGTTTGATTGTCTCTCAACCAAAGCATGAAATTATTTGAACTTTTCAAGTACTTAATTATTTCTCTATAGTGTATAGACTCATAGTTTCCTGGAACAATCATCAATAATAGTGACAAAGTAAAATGCACCACTAAATGACTTTACATTTAATGGGCTACAAACATCAAAATGCACTAATTCATGCAACTCTAACTTCCTTTAGGGAGGATGCTTCTTAAAAGATACCCTGGTCTGTTTACTAGCCATACAATGTGAACATTTCTCCAACTTTTCACTCTTCAATCCCAAAATCATATCCTTTTTAGCTAAGTAGTTAAGCCATTTTTCACTTATATGACCAAGCCTTCAGTGCCATAAAGATGCCTCCATATACTAACGCTCACATTGTCCTTAGCAACCAAAGCTTTAGTCCAATACAATTCATAATTTTTCTGCCCTCTAGTCATGACCAAGTTACTTTTAGTGAGCTTCCATTTATCAAAATCAAAGTGATTGCCATAACTACAATCATCAAGCATATGCACAAAGATTAGATTAAAATGCACATCTGGAGCATGTTTGTGTATTTAAGTAATAACTACACTCCCAAGTTTATTTTCAAGCAAACATCACCAACACCAACAATCTTTGATGCACTATCATTACCCATCTTTAACACACCAAAATCATCAAAAGTGTAATACGTAAAGAATTTCTTTCTCGGTGTAACGTGCAATGTAATACCACTATTAATTATCCACATACTCTCATTAGATACAAGATCGATTGACTCATAGATACAAAGAAGAACAAGATCATCACATGTAGTAGTAGTAACATGATCATTCTCTTTCTTCTTGCCTTTCTTGCCTTTTTTCTCCTTTTTCCACTTAAAACATTATTTGTTAATGTGCCTAGGTTTATTACAATAATGATACTCTACATTTTAGTATCTTGACTTGGAGTTGCTCATGCTTTTCTATATACCATCATTTGATTCCTTTTTCTTACTTCTCCCATCATGTGCCTTCCTTCTCATTTCTTCATTGAAAGCATCACTTTTTGTCATTTGGAAAGAAATAATGTCATTAGGGACTGAGTTTGTAATTAAAATTTTGAAATATCTTCCAAGACTCTAGTAGAGCATTCAGTAGTCATAGTCTCAAAACTTCATCATCAAAGTCGATACCCATTCCTGACAATTGATTTAGGAATCCTTGAAACTTATTTAAGTGATCTAAAATGGAAGAACTTTCCCTATACCTCAAATTCATCAAGCAACAACGAATATAATTTGTTATTGTCTGACTTAGAAGCATACAAGGGCTCAATCTTCTTCCACAAAGTTCTAGCATGTGTCTCATTAACGATGTGATTATAAACATTGTCTTCTACATATTGTCGAATAAAACCACACATATGTTGGTGCTTAAAGTTTCATTCTTCATAAAATATAGAATTCGACTTTTGCGTAGCAAAGACTAGAAGATGTAATTTCTTTACAAACAACAAGTCCTTCATTTTTCTATTCTACAAATGATAATTTGATTCATTTAAAATAACCATTTTTGTATTTTCCTCAATTATTAACTTGGATGCCACTCTGATAGGGAAAACAACAACACAACCAAAAATACCAAAGTATGCACCAAAAATAATTTCCCAAAACATGCAAGAATTTGTGATGAAAACCATTAGATAATAACAAGAATAATCACAAAAGAGAACACCAATAATTTTACCCACAGGTACAAGTCACTCAATCAAACTCTATTAAGATCAAATATGGGTATAAGATAGTTAAATCAAATGCACAAACTAAGTGCCTACAAATAGCCAATATATCAAAGTAATAATGCTTTCAAATTTGAATAATAAAGAAAAACTTAAAATATAGCCACAATGTGAGATTGATTTCTCCAATTAAATATCTCTAATTGATGATCCCAACGGTTAAAATGAAAAATCATATGCTGCAAACTTGTTGTCAAAGTTTCAGCTCGATCCAATAGTGAATGAAATAAGAATTATAATTTCACTAAGATAACTCAATAAATATGCCAAATAATTTTCTCTTCCAAAGGCTGCCAAAATTTACCTTCTTTAATCTGACTTAGAAGATCATTCTCCACTGATGATAAGATAACTTCTTTTGAGTGTTATCATTCTCACTTGAATGAAGTACTTCTGAAAAAAAAAAAAACATCCATTAGTTTGTTCCTCACCTGAACGACAACTCATCGCTTAAGCAAATTGTCATCGTTTAACTAACTTTTTTCACTGTTTGACCTGTCGCTCAAGCTACCAACACTTCACTTTAGTGAAAAGAGTCACAAGAAAGGGATTTGACCCAGTTTCAAGTATTCCAACCTTAATAATCACTAATATAAACTATCCATACCAAATTTATGCATAAAATAATGTACTGTCACCTTAAAATAACTAAGCATACATGTTTACTAGCATCCAACATTCTAATATGCATATATTTTCAATTATAGCATTTTATTCTTTGAATAATTAACTTTTTTTTAATTGAATATCCCCAAAATCTAACTTCTCTAAATTTTATTTTAGTCTTTTCTTCTAATTCTTTGATAACACCCCATGCTCCTTAAATTAGAAATAATTAAGAAAAGATTTAACCCAAATTAACTCTTAACTACTTCAACTTCCTCAGTGCAACTTTTGGACCTTAATTCCAACATAGGTTCTTTTAAGTCTCACACTTAACTTTTATAAAGAACATTGAGAAATTTAATTTGTAGTCGGACAATTTTTTTTTAAAATAAAACAATTTAAACCTTTATTTATATAATTTTCTAACTAACTAAACATATTTTATTTTTAAATTAAATTTGAGATAGTTAACTATTATAGATTTAAGGACATAATTCAATAAACAAAGTAAAATAAATAGTTTTTATATATAACTAAAAGTATAATTAGAATCAAATAAAAATTTGAATTTACTTTTAGACAATTTTAAAAAAATCTACAAAATGTAAAAATAGTATCGTGAATAATTAACCTAAAACTTAAAATTTTAAATATGTTTCCTTTCTACAATTGGCTATCTTTGCCATGATCATGGTTACCAAACTCGCTGACTCGAACGAGTTAGTGAGTCTAGTGATTGATCACGAGTTAATTCGTGAGGACACTTGTTTTATAGTAAATTCGAACTTAAACTTGGTGAATTCTAAGCAAACTCATGGGTGAGAGGCGAGTCACCAAGCTTGGAGGAAAGAAACACTTACAAGTTACATCTCTTCTCACTACTCACACACCTCGTCCCTTCTCATTGCTCATTGTTGTACTCTTCTTTATGCTCGCTAGCCGTCATCGTCGCTGCGCTTCGTTGTTCGTTGGTTGCGTTGGTCATTTTTCATCGTTGGTCATGCTCGCTCGTTGTTGCTCTTGCCGATCGCCACTCGCTCCGGTTGATCGATGGTGGTTCGTTGGTAGATTGTTGCACAGACTTAGATTGAGATTTAAGATTTTAAGCTTTTCTTCTCATAGATTAGGGATTTTAGGGGTTTTGTTTTTAATTAATTTTTTTTAGTTTGGTTATTTTGTTGCACAGGGGTTGAATTAAATTTTTTTATTTTAGTTATTTTATATATAAATATTGAAATTTGAAAATATTTGGGACTAGTTCAAATTCTTCATAAGTCATATAAATTTAATAATATTTATGTTTCTTAATTATTTAATTCTTATTTTATCACTTTAAAAATTTATATTTAATCAATTTATTATTATATGAACTTATTAATTTTAGTAATATGTAATTAATATTGTCATGTTTATACTTTTTGATAAAATGATATTTTTTTTATATGAAATTGATTCTTACAAGTTTATAAGTCAAACTTACCTATCTTTCACAAGTTTACATAACTTCTCGAGTCTAATAATCTTGTTTATCACAAATGTTATTGAAAATATCATTAATTTTTAACTTCTCGTGACAAAATAACATTTTCATATACTAATGACTACTATTTCTTTGTATTTAAAAAATAATATTTATGAGAAAATGGTGCGAGTATAATTTTTACTAATCTTTTAATTTTTTATTGTCTTTTTATTTCTCTTTAAATTTACTATATTTTTTTTATAAATTAAGAAAAAAATATAAGAAATTAAAAAAAAAAGAATTCAATCTTTTGATTCTAAAAGACAAGTACTACATGTAGAACAGAACGTCAGTGTCCGACAAGTAGCCTAAATGCCTTCACACTTTCTCTTTTCTAATGTACACCACACACTTCACCAAAAGTTATTTTTCAAATGACTCCTTTTTTTCGTGTATTTGTTACAATTTTATAAGCTTTCCCAACAGAAGGAATTCAATGAGTTATAAGTTTTGTTTTCATTTGTTTTGTTAATTTCTATCAGTAATGAAGATGTAAGTGAAAGCGTTCCTTTTCTAAAATATTTTGAACTATTTTTAGGATATAATTGACTTTTTATATTCAATACTTTTTTGGTTTTTTTTTTGTTTTTTCTTTAAATAACTTTCTTAAGATTTTATTAAAAATATATTATGAATTTTTTAAAATATTTATACATAATCATTTTTTAAGATTAATTTTGTGATTCTATCTCTAAACCATTTTTTTTTCTGAAAAATAGAATATTTTGTGAATGAACAATGATTATTTATAAAATCAATCTATTAATAAAACCTCCAAAATAATATTATATAATATTATTATAAGTTTTTTTATTGATTATTTGAATTGTTCAAACAAAATATTTAAATATTATTTGGGGATGTTATGCATATATTTAATTTTGCGAATGCTTGTGGTGTTATCTAATAAAAAAGGTGGAAATTTGGTTAATTAATCTATTATGTCTGTCGATATTTTTGAAAAAAATTATATTTTAAAAGTAATTTACAGATAAATAAAAAATAAAAAATTTGGATTATAATATGGAAAAGAAAATTTACAAATTAATTTATGTATAAATTAATTTAAATTTTTTTAGAGAATCTAAACTCATTTTTTTCCTTTTTATATATCAATTCTATACATAAATAAAATAATTTATATACAAAATAATCAAATAGCTAAATTCTAATTAATAATATTGTAATTTTAAAATTTGTTTTAGAAATATTTTTAAAATAGTTTAAATGGTAATTATATACGGGTTAAATATGTTTTTATTTTTATTTATTTTATCAAACTTATGTGATTAATATATTTTACAAATTACTAATTAATCTTAAACTTTAAAAATACGTAAATCATTCATTAACTTTATAATGGTAAAAAACATTTAGGTATAAAAATTACTAAAAAAGTTACATAGTTTAAAAAATCTAGGAATTAAATCCATTGATTTGACAATAAAATAACAAAAGATATATTTAAAAAAAATTTGCAGGACTAGAAAAAAAATCCTTTAATTACACTACTTCCAATTCAATAGATAAACTCTCACCAATGAATAAATTTGCATGGATTAACTAATACGTTAATAAATACATATTTTTATACGATAAATAAGTGAGACTTTCATTTACGAACTTCACAGTAAATTAATTAAATTAGTGGTATAATTTTAATAATCAATATACTTAAAAAATACTTTATATTTATTATAAAATAAAAATATTTTATATTAATATGTATTATGATAATAATACAAAAGTAATATATTTAATTACTTATTCATATATAATATTATATTAGAGAGATAATATTTAATATTAAATAAATATAAATTATTATCATGATACAGATAAATTTCAATTTTTTTTTTAACATTCAATAGAAGTGACCAATAGATTTTAAAATGATAAATAATATTCAGATCCATCTGTCCAAATTTTTTACCGATCTTGTCAAATTTATTTTTATTATTGTAATTTTTTTTCTTTGCACATTTTCTTTGCAAAACTTATGAGGCAACGAAGGACAGTGTTGGAAAAGGGAGAAGAAAAATCAAATAAAGTGGAAAACTTGAGAGAGAGTTGAAGAAAAAGGAAGAGAAAAGTTGATTCGTTTTTGGTGCAAAACATGAGAAATAAAAATGAAAGTGTGGTATTAGATATTAGATGTGAGTAGTAAGGTGAAAGATAAAGAGAGTAGTAAGGAAGGAATAAAGTAGCCTTCCACTATCATCAAACATATTCCCATTTGAATTTGATGCTCCATGGTTTAGACCTTTAAAGGAGGTTCATTAATGGATGCAATAATCCTTGTTTAAGATGATTGATTACCTTCAAAGGACATTTATGAAGAAAATCATTTTCACATATAAAAGGATTTGTTGTTTTTTAATAAAAAAAATATATAGAATGTTCTTAAATCATCATTCAAACTAAACATATCAAACATGATAGGATGGTCATAATTAGATCCATCATTCATTCAAAGTAGACAATGAATGATCCTTTATTTTGTCAAAGGATGACATAAAAGGGGTGATGTGGTTGTGGTATGGCATGGTGTGTGTGGTCTTAAGTCTTAACTTTGTAACAACAAATAAGTACCCGCAATTTGAGGATCAAATGCGTGGGGGTGGTTCCTAGAATTGTCACACCAAACTACAGATCTTGTCATCACATGAATTTGTTCATTTCAGGATAATTTGTTTTCTCAAAGGTTATCATTGGATTGGTAGATTTGACAAAAACAAATATTGTTTTATTATTTCATGAAATATAAAACTATTTATTTTTTCTTCCTTGTATGAGATTAAATAAAATAATTTTTTTTATGGTTTTATTGGGATTGGGAGACTTGCATGCCTTTTTAAAAAAACTAATTTACTTATTATAATTTAAAATAAATCATTTTTTAAGATTAAAAAAAAACATACATTTTAACCCCAAATGTTGTATTTAAAAATTATTTAAGAGCTAAAAATAATCTTGAGTAGTTGTGTAATTGCAATGTTAGTATACAGTTGTTATTATTATTATTATTAGAATACTTAATTATTATAATAGTGAATTTGTATTTTTAAAAATTGAAAGAAAGTGCATACAATTTTTACAAACATGGGAAAATTTGGGAAAATTTGATCCGGGTCAAAACAGGTATCTTCTACTGTCAATATCATATAAATTCGTTATAACTAGTTTTCATCGCAAATATAAATACATAAAAAAACTAACCAACTAAACGAGATAACAAAATTGTAATTAATTTCACTTTTTTGCCAATTAACCTTATCTAACTCATTAAGTCTAATACTTCTCTTAAGCTGAGAGGTAGAATTAGGATCATAATTTATCAAATAGGGTCGGGAATTTGAGCAGTGAAAGGATTTATTTATTTATTTATTTATTTAATTATTTATTTATTTAGTGGATCATGTAATAGGATTGAAAATCGTTACAATAAAATTGGGATAAACTAGAATAAAAAAAAAACTTATCTTGATAAATAATTTTTAAATGTTAATATTATGTAAAAAAAATTACTAACCGTTGAAAGCGGTCACAAATATATGTTTATTCTCATTTTTATTTAATATTTTTTTATTATTTCAAATTTTATTTTTATTTTATGATTATTTATTATATTTTGATAATTAAAAATTATCACAAAATATAATATATTTTATAATCATTTGAAATTTATGAGGTTTAAAAATTCTTTCAAAAAATATTTAAATATTATTTTTAATTATTTTATTAAATGGTTTAAAATTTCAATAATTATTTATAAATTAATTTTTAATAATTTTATAATTAATATATAAATTACCTATTTTATTTAAAATTATTTAAAAAATCTTAATAATTGTAGTATTTGAGAAAAAAACTATTTAGGTTCAATCACGATACAATTGTGTTTATTGCAAAAGATACAATAGAAAATATATAAGTCTCAATGTCACATCTCAAATTAATGTAAATTTTTAATATTTTAAAAGATAAATATTATTTTATCTCTTTAAAAGATAATGATTAAAATAATAAATAAAAAGTAATAATAAAATCTTATCCTATCTCTTGCATTAAATGCAAGTAAAAAAAATAATTATTTATTTATGATTATAAATAAGGGTTACGGGAGGGAGGGAGAAAGGAAGAAGAAAAAAAAACAGAGAGAAGAAGAGAGGGAGAGGAAGGAGAGAGAGGAAGAGAAAGAGAAAGAGAGAGGGAAAGAAAGGGAGAAAGAAAGAAAGTGAGAGGAAAATAAGAAGAGAAAGATAAGTCATCTCTTTAAAATTTTGGTACATCATCTGCAGTTCTTAAGGTAGAGAAGGAAAATATTATAATTAAATCTATTTTATTTTGCTTATAGTTGTGGAGTGAGGTGTCCCTAACCTCATTCTATTTATTTAGTTATTTGTTTATTTATCTTTAACTACGTAATGATCCTGCCTTATGCTTGTTTATTTTATCTCCAGTCTTGCACTGATCCTATTTTAATTATCTCCAGTTATGTACTGGTCCTATTTGTTAATTTTACTTTATCTCCAGTCTTGCACTGGTCCTATTTTAATTATTTCTAGTTATGTACTGGTCCTGTTTGTTTACTTTATTTTATCTCTAGTAATGCAACGATCCTATTTATTAATTTATAGTTATATTATTTAATTATAATAATATCTATTTGTGAAGATTTGATGATATTGTAGATGGAGGTTGGACCTTGGGGATTTAAATGAGTAAATATCACTGGGAGAGTGATTAAAATTGGGCTCATTTATCCTGACTAGTCACTACAAATTTAATTTAAATCTTCATAAAATAGAATGTGTTGAGGAAGTTGAAACATATATATATTATAAGATTGTATTATTGTAAATGATAAATATTCTCACTCCATATTATGATATTTTGTGCATGTTTTATTTAAACACCAACTTAAGTAGATGGAGGTGCCAAATATTCCAAATCTCTTTTCTGCAAGCATCACTCGCCTTCTTTCTAGGAACTACTTGGAACACAAACGTTATAGACAACTCGGTTACTTTTAGAAGGACAAGATTATCAATAATAACATTTGTATCCGATATGAGAAATCACCTTTTGTATGCCTCCTACCTATTTTCAAAACCCCTTAATCAGTTTGTTTCCATCTGCAATATAGATATTTGTAAAATTGTAGAAAAAATAGAAGGAATCAAAAATAAAATTCCTTCTTTTTTTATATCTTAATATATATATATATATATATATATATATATAGTAATGTAAATGACTTTTACACATATGTAATATTTACACATATGTAATATTTTTTTTTACCTGCTACTCTTATACAAAAAATAAAAAATAAAAAAATGTCACATTAGATGGTATCAGAGCAACATTTCATGTGTGACCTGTGAAATGAGTATATCCTGATATCTTATGAATCCTAACTTATATAATTCCAGATGGCAAATAATAGAAGGAACAACAACCTGACAGAAGCGATACAAGCTATCCGAGACATGGCCGTTGCATTATTAAGGAACCAAAGACCTGAAGGAACCAATGGTTCACAATGTTTAATTGAATTTAGGAGAAACAAACCTCTGCAATTTTTTGGAGTTTATAACCCAGAAAAGGCTGAATTATGGATTAAAGAATTAGAAAAAATATTTCAAGTTATGAATTATCCTGATGACCAAAAGGTGAATTATGTTGTGTTTATGTTGATAGGAGAGACTGAATATTGGTGGGATAGTACTAGGAGATTACTAGAAGGAGGAAGAATAATAATTACTTGGGAAGTGTTTAGAACAAAATTTTTAGAAAAATATTTTTCCAATGATGTGAGAAGAGCGAAAGAAATAGAGTTTATGCAATTAAAGTAAAGAAGTATGACAGTAGGAGAATATGCCTCTAAGTTTGAAGATCTAGGAAAATACTCTTCATTCTTTTATCACCCTGATGAAAGAATGAAGTGTATAAAATTTGAGAATGGACTTAGGCCCGAATTGAGAAAAGCGGTAGGAATACTAGAAATTTCTGATTTTCCTACGCGTATTCATAAATGCAGATTTTTGGAAGATTTTGAAAACCATCAAAATAGTAAACCAAAATCTTTTAGACCCCAACATAATAGAAGGAGACAAAATGAAGAAAAACCTTACAACCGCCCCCAATGGAGATCTCAACCCAGCCAATTTTCTGTAGGAAGTTTTAATAAACCTGTAAATAGTCAGCTCAAGTGCTTCAAGTGCGGACATGATCATTATGCTAAAGATTGTCATCTTAAAGGGTTTGTCTGCTTCAAGTGTGGAAAACATGGTCATATATTCTCTGAATATCGGCAACAAAAACCAAATTTTGATCCTTCTACACCAAAAAGAAGACCTCCGACAATAGGAAGAGTGTATACCATAAATGAAACTGAAGTCTCTCAGAATAATGATTTGATCCAAGGTATGTGTTTCATTAAATGCAAAACTTTAAATGTACTGTATGACTCAGGCGCAACTCATTCATTTATTTCTAATGATTGTGTCCAACACCTTGAATTGTCAACTTCTTTTCTAGACACTAGTTCGATTGTTTCAACTCCCACAAGTAAGTCTGTAATCACGAATAAAATTTGTCTAGATTGTCCTTTGTTCATTAAAAATAGGAAGTTCCTTGTAAATTTAATTTGTCTACCTTTATCTCAATTGGATGTAATCTTGGGTATGGACTAGTTATCTTCCAATCAAGTCCTTCTAAATTGTGCAGAAAAATTAGTAATATTTTCGAATTCTGAAAATCTTTTGAATTTCTCTACCAACTCAGTAAATGAGTCTTTGAAGAACAAAATTCAAGGATATTTGTTACTATCTTTTGTGGAAGTAAAAGAGGAAGTCGATTTGAAAAAAATAGCAGTTGTTCAAAATTTTCCTGAAGTTTTTCCTAATGATATTTCTGGTTTACCACCCAACAGAGAGATTGAATTTTCAATAGATTTAATGCTTGGAACTGGACCAATTTCTATGGCACCATATAAGATGTCACCTTCTGAACTGACAGAATTGAAGAAACAATTGGAAGAATTAATTGGGAATCAATTCATTCGTCCTAGTGTATCACCTTGGGGAGCCCCTGTTTTATTAGTTAAGAAGAAAGATGGAAGCTTTAGGTTATGTGTAGATTATCGTCAGTTAAATAAATTCACCATAAAGAATAAATACCCTTTTCCAAGAATAGATGATTTGTTAGATAAATTAAGAGGAGCTTCTGTATTTTCTAAAATAGATTTAAGATCAGGATATCACCAAATTAGAGTAAAGGCAGAAGATGTACAAAAAACTGCATTTAGAACTAGGTATGGTCATTATGAATATCAAGTGATGCCTTTTGATGTGACCAATGCTCCTGCAATATTCATGGATTATATGAATAGGATTTTTCGTCCATTTTTAGATCATTTTGTTGTGGTTTTTATAGATGACATTCTTATTTATTCTAAAACTTTTGAAGATCATGTAGAACACCTTCAAGTTGTTCTTCAAATTTTGAAAGACAAACAAGTGTATGCTAAATTGTCTAAGTGTGAATTTTGGTTAAAAGAAGTGAAATTTTTAGGTCATGTGATTTCCAAAGAGGGAGTTTCAGTAGACCCAACTAAGGTGGAAGCAATTCTACAATGGGATCCATCAAAATAGTGACTGAGATTCGTAGTTTCCTGGGTTTGGCTGGATATTACAGGAGATTCATTGAAGGATTTTCTAAAATGGCTATGCCTTTAACCCAACTCACCAAGAAAGGTCAAGCTTTTGAATGGACAGAAAAATGCGAAAATAGTTTTCAAGAACTTAGGATGCTTTCAAGAAATTGTGATATTTTGTGATGCTTCCAAAATGGGATTAGGATGTGTTCTTATGAAAGATAGAAGGGTAGTTGCATATGCTTCGAGACAATTAAGAATACATGAGAAAAATTATCCAACTCATGATCTAGAACTAGCCGCCATCGTTTTTGCACTCAAAATATGGAGACATTATGTGTATGGTGGTAAGTTTGAGGTTTTTAGTGATCATAAAAGTCTTAAATACTTGTTTGATCAAAAAGAGTTAAATATGAGACAGAGAAAATGGATGTAATTTTTGAAAGATTATGATTTTGAATTACATTACCATCCAGGAAAGGCAAATGTAGTAGCAGATGCTTTAAGCAGAAAATCCTTACATGTCTCTTTCCTTATGATTCATGAGATGAGTTTGCTAGAAGAGTTTAGAAACATGAATTTATCAATTACCATGAACCTTGATAGAATAAAATTAAACTTAACTCAAATTACTAGTGAATTGCAAAGACAAATCCAAGAGGCTCAAGTAAGTGATGAGTTTATTCAAAAGAAAAAGAAGTTGATAGGACAAAAGAATGGAGAAAATTTTGACATAGATAAAACAGGAATTTTGAGATTTAATGGTAGGATATATGTGCCTAATAATGTAGAGATTAGGAAGCTGGTTTTAGACGAAGCACATAAGAGTAAATTAAGCATACATCCAGACATAACAAAAATGTATCAAGATCTTAAGAAAATATTTTGGTGGCCTAAAATGAAGAAGCAAGTAGCACAATATGTAGCATTATGCTTAGTTTGTCAAAAAGCTAAGATAGAACATCAAAGGCCTGCAAGAATGCTACAATCTTTAGACATACCTGAGTGAAAATGGGATATTATTGCAATGGACTTTATAGTTGGCTTACCACGAACAATTCAAAAATTTGATTCCATATGGGTTATCGTGGATAGATTGACAAAGTCTGCTCACTTTCTACCATTAACATTAGGTATTCATTGAAAAAACTGACTGAATTGTACATAAAAGAAATTGTGAGGTTACATGGAGTTCCATCTAATATTATTTCTGACCGGGATGCTAGGTTTACTTAATTTTGGGGAAGCCTACATCAAGCTTTAGGAATTAAGCTTCATCTTAGCTCAATTTATCATCCTCAAACTGATGGATAATCAGAAAGAACCATACAGTCCTTGGAAGATTTGTTAAGAGCATGTGTGTTAGAAGATTGTGGTAGCTGGGACCAATACTTATCATTAATTGAATTTACTTACAACAACAATTTCTATTCTAGCATAGGTATGACACCCTATGAGGCATTGTATGGGAGAAAATGTAGGACACCTTTATGTTGGTTTGAGACTGGAGAAAATTTAACCTTAGGTCCTGACATGTTTCAACAAACCACGGAGAAAATTAAGATGATTAGGGAAAAATAAAGAACAACTCAAAGTCGACAGAAAAGTTATGCTGACAAGAGAAGATGACCCCTTGAATTCCAAGAAGGTGAGCATGTATTCTTGAAAGTAACACCGACAACTAGAGTTGATAGAGTAATGAAAACAAAGAAACTCACTCCTCGATTTATTGGCCCCTATCAAATTCTTAGAAAAATAGGTCATGTAGCTTACCAAATTTCCTTACCCCCTTTCCTTTCTAATCTTCATAATGTGTTTCATGTGTCTCAGTTAAGAAAATATATTTCTGATCCTTGTCATGTAATGATGCCAGATGCAATACAATTAAAGGATAACCTTACATTTTAAACAATTCCTGTACAGATTACAGATATGAAGATCAAGCAACTGAGGGGAAGACAAATTCCACTAGTGAAGGTTGTTTGGAATGAAATTACTGTGTGTGTGTGTGTGTATGTGTAACTTACAACTACATTACTTATAGTACCAAACATAACACCCAATTCACGAGAAATATGTCATCTCATTTATATGTGTGTGTGTGTGCGTGTGTTACTACATATTTTTCCTTGTATTGCATTATTTTATCACTTGTTAGGTTTTCATCTCAAAAATTGTACTAAGTCAATTGTAATACAATTGTAAAAAGGGTTGTCATATCCACATGGACTTGGAAGATATCATATAATTCTAGTTTTCATTCAATTAAAACTTTGAGCAGTGAAACAGTTGTGTAAAACAAATTGATAATAGATAATTTTGTTATATTAGGAAAAACATAATGAGATAAACTATTGAATTGGATTTAACTCATAAACCCTTTACAACTTATTATTTATACATACATGAATTCAAATATCAGTTTCAAGTTCAATAGGTCATTCCAAATTAATACCTTAATATTGAAAATTCTAAGAATTTTAAATAATAAATCAATTCTTTGATAAACTGATTAAGACTCTTGCATTAAATATAAGAACTTTTGCACATCAATAACCTCAACTTTGTTCCTAGCAATCAAGTTTAAAGATTGATTTGGATAAAGTAAAAAACAAAAATCATTTTTCAATGTAAGTCTATCTCTAAAATCATGAAATTAGATTACTCTAAATCCAAGCATTAAAAACATAATTGAATCAAGAACTTGAGAAAAGAATTTATATATAGATAAAATTAGAATTACAAAAGTTTTAGCAAAGTACATCCAATTCAACAAAAATGGAATTAGTTACACATGATGAGAAGAAAGAACCCTAATTGTACAAGGAGATGAGCTCTAATTTGGCTAACCTCAATTCCTAAACTGTTGTTCTTCAAGTTCACACTCTGTTTTCTCCTTCTTACAAATTCTCCCCTCTCTCTTTTTGTTTTCAATTCTTCTATTTATACCCAAGGGAACTCACAAAACTTTTAATCATCCACTTAGTGATATGAAGTTCGCTTAGTAGATTAAGGTTTCTTCTTATTAAAGGACTTCAATTCACTTAGTGCCTCTATTGTCTACTTAGTGCTTTTGTCCTCTTGGGCGTAATAAGACCTTTCTGTGTCAAATTTGTTCAAAGGAATTGCCTAGCGCTCAACGTTTTTCTATTTCCCACAATGCTTTTGGTCACCTTAGGTATGATTAACATTGCCTCAATTTCACTTAGGGGAATACAAACCGCTCAGTGGATTAAAGGTAGTGGCTTCTCCTTCTTCATCTCTTGATTCATTCAGCAGATTATAAATTGCTCAACACTTTAACTTTATGCAATGTTGTAATCTATTTATTTCTCTACTTACATTCAATACAAAATGCATTAATTTTTCTATAAACTCTTCAAACCTCATAAAATATATAATTAAATAGTTAATGTAATTGAATTAATTTTTCTATAAACTCTTCAAACCTCATAAAATATATAATTAAATAGTTAATGGGAGTTTTTACAGGTAATTTGTTTTAAACACATTAAATAAGTGTGATAAACAAAGATAAAACACATGTAATTTAGGCACTTATCATCACATTTAGTCGACAAAAATGTGTTTTGATCAACAAATTTTTCTTTTGATTAAAATTGCATTTGTACATATTGTTGTACAATAGATCATTCAACATAGTAAACTCAATTAATAATTATCATATATTGCTTCTAGGATTCACTCCATGCATACCACCAATTCTTTTGTTGTACTAAAAGCATCAATACCTTGCTTACCACCAATACCATTTGTTATTAATTATGTTAACATTGAATATACCCTAATCATGACCCTGTGGTGCATAGTATTCATATATATATATATATATATATATGTGAGCACACCAAAATTAAAATATTACAAATTTTGGTTAGTATTTCAATGCCTAATTGTAATTTGTTATTAATAAAATTGAGGATAATAGATAGGCTATTACTTTCTATGGAAAACATTAACAATCTTTTTATTGTTCAAATTTTCTATTTCTA
This sequence comes from Sphenostylis stenocarpa, assembly GCA_963425845.1. NCBI lineage: Eukaryota > Viridiplantae > Streptophyta > Magnoliopsida > Fabales > Fabaceae > Sphenostylis > Sphenostylis stenocarpa. The sequence goes on along the minus strand of OY731400.1, from coordinate 54,872,499 downwards.
AAGCCACTCTTTGCAAAGTGAAGCTAATTTCACACTTCCCTCCTCCTCGTGTAGGCATATATAGTAATAAGGACCAAAATAGGCATGACAACGGGCGGAGCGGGAGCGGGTTTTGCCTCCCGATCCTCGCCTCTAACTTTTTTAACCATCCTCGTCGTCGTCCCCAATCCCCGCCGGGGTTAGAAATTAAATCTCAATCCCCGTCCCCGCTGGATTTTGGGTTTCCTCGCCCCGCCTCATCTCGTCCCCGATTTATATTATTTTTAAAAAGATAATTACATTTATAATAAATTAATTTTACTATGTATTTTTTATATATAAATAAATATTTATAATTTTATCATTATTATTAATTGTATATATATATATATATTAATTTATTATATTTATATTAAAATATGTATGTAAAAGAAATATTTAATCATTTTTTATTTATATATATAATATTTATAACATTATTATTATTATAATACTGTATTCAAATATTTGAATACTTATAACATTATTATTATTATTATTATTATTATTATTATTATACTATATTCAAACATTTGATTACATATATAAGTTAATTCATTTTTAAGTTGTCATTTAAAAATATGAAATATATATTTTATAAGGAGATATTTAATAAGTTAATTCTTATTTAATTAGTTTGAAGTAATAAAAGTTTAAATTATCAATTCCTTTTAATCCTTTAAAATACAATTATTTTATTAAGATAAAATTTGATATATGATAAATAAGAATAATAAGATAAAAAAATATGACATAATAAACCGTAATAAATATAAATTATAAATAAAATAAGATTGAAAAAGATTTATGTAAAATATTTAGAAAAAGATAAAGAAGAAAAAAATATTAACTTTGTATTCATCAAATTGGTTGAAAAGATTGAAAAAAAAAAATTGATGGGAAAGATTAAGGAAATGTGAAAAAACTGAAAGGTAAGAGAGAGAATAATATAATAAATTAATTGGTATAAAAGATTAAAAAAGACAAAAAAGTTAAAAAGTGGGCAGTAGAAAAATAAAAATGGTGAAATATAAAAAAATGACCTTATATGTAATAAAACAAGAAAAGGAAATACTTTTAAAATATTAATATTTTAAAATTTAAATTTAAATATAAAGTCGGGATGGGGATTACATTACTCATCTCCGCCCCGCCCCGACTTTTTAAAGCGGAGAAAACCCGAACCCCCCCGTTCAACTCAGGTTTTCCCCGTCAAACTCGGGGCAGGGACGGGTCAATCCCCACGGGTACGGTTTAATTGTCATCCCTAGACCGAAACTGAACCAAGAAAAGGACATTCTCTATATATTCCAAATATCTAGAACTCTCCCTAAACACACAACTAATTATGCAATAATTATGCAACCCTAATTTGATTCCATAACTATGTTTCACTCTTTCACACTACATTGTCATCGCTCCTAAATCTCCCTCTACAAGAAAAAGAAATACCAAACAAGTCACTCACTCCCAAATCTCCCTTTGTATGAAAATAAACATCAAACAAGTGGCTCATAAAAGCAAAACAAAATTAAAACTATAAATCCCAAATTATTCGAAGAAAAATGTCATGTGTATGAGATGAGAAGTATTTATTCCATTGGCGAGCACCAACTTGCAATGACAAGCTCCAAATGAGAAGTTCTAAATAAGAAACTCCTTCTAGAGAACAATTCCATAAGAGAAACTCTGGGAGCAAAAGAACTAGTTGTTAGGAATCAGAGTAACTACATAGAAACTCAACTAAAATAAAAGATGAGAAAAGAGAAACAAAATTAACAATAATAGAATTTTTCTGTTGGAATAAATTATAATACCCTCTTTAAATCTTAGGAGAAAACAATAATAATATCCTCTCTAAGAAATAAGAGAACTCAACTACTATGCAATGCACTAGTAAAAAGGAGAAAAAAGAAATTTTGGTGATTTATGAGTAGATATTGTACTCCTTTTATAATAGGAAAAGTAAACACCGACATATAATTTCCACGATGTGGGACTTCTCTTCTCACGCTCTTGCACTTGAATATTTTGATTAAATTAATCAAATATTCACAATACATTATTACTGCCTTCCATATTGTTATTTCATTACAATAGACCTTTAGTAGAATTGTCTCTATGTAAACTTGTCATGACTAATCGACTGTCATAACATTTGCTAGGTTCTTCTTGCTTTATCCTGAAATACAATGTTGGATTCCTTATTATGTGCAAGACACTCTGACTGTCACAATAATTGCTGCTTGTGCCTCCATTATCCTCTTAATCCAAATAAATTTCTTACATGCTTGGGTGGCTACCATGTACTTAACTTCTGTAATAGACAGTGCTACAACACCTTATAACTTGAATAACCAATTATTATCTCTACAACAAAGGTAAACTTATCAAGATCACTTGCAAAACCTGAACAAACATAACATTTAACAACTAGTTTCGATCCTCCAAAACATAATACAACATCTAAGGTTTCTTTGATAAAAATTCTCTTGATAATACTCATGCTCTCCACCACAATTTACCATTAATTTACTAACCCCTCTCAATGCTTGTGTAATGTTTGGTCTTGTACCGATCATGGTATTCATAAGACTTCCCACCGTTGATGTATACAGTACTCGAGACATATACATTTTCATTCTCATGCTTCATTGTTATGACTCATACTTGAGGATAACTTGATAGAAAATGGGGTAAAAACTGGCTTACACTCTTACATGTTGAAGCACTACAAGACTTTCAGTAAGTCATTTTTCTGATAAAGTCAAATCTTCCTATCTTTTCTATCTCGGTGAATTTGCAACCCTAAAATCTTGTTTATTGGTCTCTAGTTCTTCACATCAGACTTTTTAGTTAATTGTGCCTTCAAAACCTAGATTTGTACTTTGTTGGAGCCTACCACCAACATGTCATCCACATACAATGACAGAATGGTAAAATTATTTTCATCAAATCTATTATAATAGGTACAATAATATGAACTTAGTCTGTTGTAATCAAGGCTAATCATGAAGAATTAAGTTTCTTATACTAACACCTAGACACCCAGTTTAAACCCTACAAAGGTTTGGTCAACCTGTAAACTAAGTTTCTTTTTTCTTTAAGTCTTTTGGTTGGACCACACCAATCCTTTCTCCAAGTTCACCTTGAAAAAAAAATATTTATATCCTCGCTAACAATAACCTTGTAAATAATGGGATCCATAGGAAATACCCATTCATATTGTTAACATAGTCCAATAATCTATCACTCTTGAACTTTGAAAACACAGACTTCCTCTTAATCGCAACACTCATAATTTCATGGAGTCCCATAATATCCTGGAGTAATCATTATCATCACTAACACAAAATATTTGGCCCCTCCCAAGGATAATATCGACAATTCCAATACATCATAATAAATCAATTCCAATATGTATTTCCTCCCGATAGTAACTTTACAAGCTCCAATCTATGTTACTCTAAGCCAACAATCTTTCTTGACATGCCCTCTCTTACCACAATGGTAGCACATGAGATTTTTCCTTCCTCAAGAATTTGATCCACCATGATTTTGACTCCCACTAGAATCATATTCGTTTGATCTACATCTCATCATCATCAAACCTTCTCCTTGGTTCAAACTTTCCACATTGCTTTTTTCGTCCAGATTCTTCTTCAAGAATAGCTCCGACAACATCCCCAAAGTGTAAATATCCATCATTATTATTATTTGTTATTCTGAATAGCATTGAGTTCATCTAGCATGACCTGACGCCAACCAGGGTGGGCTAAGGCTTCAGGGAAAGATTTAGGAATAGACACAAAAGAGATAGACAAGAGGCAGGTATAAAAAGGTGAAGAATTTCTATGGTAACTCAAAATAGTATAATGTGAAGAAGTATTACAAGTAGAACATATACCTTTATGGAGGGCAATAGGAAGGTCAGACTCAGTGGGCGGAGTCGGAGGAAACAAAGTATTTGGCACTGGGAGTGAGTCATGTGGTATTTGTTGCGAACGAGACCTTTGACTATAAACCTGAAGGGGTGGTGGAGGAGGAGGGTCCGATGGTGGATTATGCTCAACAAGAGGATCAATTATAACAGGAATGTGAACAGTAGTAGATGGAGACTCATCAGGTAGAAGATGACCCTTAAAGTAAAAGGAAAACTCATTGAAGGTGATATCTACAGACACAAAATAACGATTAAGAGAAGGAGAAAAACACTTGTATCCTTTTTGTGATCAAGTAAATCCTAGAAAAACACATTTGTGTGATCTAGGAGATAACTTATCATGACCAAGATCAAAATTGTGGACAAAACATGTGGACCCAAAAACCTTCATAGGCAAAGGATGGAGAGGGTCACGAGGAAATAAAATAGAATGAGGAATTTTGTTATCTAAAACTGAAGAGGGCATACGATTAATAAGATAACATGCACTAAGAATAACATCACGCCGAAAATGTTGAGGAATCACACCATGAATTAAAAGAGTGTGAGTTGTTTCAATAAGGTGTCTATTTTTACGCTCAACCACCCAATTTTGTTGAGGTGTATAAGCACATGAAGTTTGATGAAGAATGCCATGAGAAACCATAAATTGTTTAAAAGAGTTTGAAAGATATTCACGACCATTATCACTCCGGAAGGTTTGAATAGAAACACCAAATTGATTCTTAATTTCATTATAAAAGGTTTGGAATATGGAAAACAACTCAGAATGATTCTTCATTAAAAATAACCAAATGCATAGGGAGTAATCATCAATAAAAATAACAAAATATTGAAAACCTAAATTAGACTTAACACGACATGATCCCCAAATGTCAGAGTGAACTAAGGCAAATGGGGATGAAACACGCTGTGAAACACTATGAGGAAAGGAATTACGACTATGTTTCCCTAATTGACAGGACTCACATACCAAACTAGACAACTGGGATAAGCTGGGAAAAAGTTGTTGTAATTTGGTCAAACTGGGGTGACCAAACTGAGCATGAAGGAGAGAAGGAGATTCCATAACTGTGTCAACATGTGTAGAAGGTCGAAGATGATAAAGACCATGTGACTCACATTCGGTGCCAATAACTTGTTTTGAACTTCGGTCCTATAAACAAACAGAAGTTTTGGTAAAAGAGATAACACTATCAAGAGAATGAGTTAGACAACTAATGGATAATAAGTTAAAGGGGGACCCGAGTACATATAAAACATTATCAATGGATAAGGAAGGAAAAAGGTTAACCGTTCTAACACCATGAGCTAAAGTTGTAGACCTATTAGCCATTGTAACAGAGGGTAAATTATGGGGAGAGGAGAAAGAGAAAAATAAGGATTTGTTACCAGTAATGTGATTTGTGGCTCTTGAGTCAAGAACCCAAGGGCCAATAAAAGAAGATTGAGTCAAACCAGCAAAAGATGCACCTGTGCGTGCAACAGAAGCAGTAGAACTAGAGGGCTTAAATCTTCATACCATTTAAGAAAATCATTGAAGATGGAAGATTTTTCTGATATCGGGGGAGCAGATGAAGGAGGATCCATAGTAGATGATTGTGAGGAAGGATCAGTTTGAGCAACGGTAGCAGATTGAGGAGGACGACCATGTAAAGCATAACATCTGTCAATTTTGTGGCCTAGCTTGCCACAATGGTCACATTTGTGATTCCCTTTGCATGGCACACCCAGAAGGGAGGAACTCGTAGAAGTAAAATCGGGTGTAACAAGGGAACCCAAAATCTGGTCATGGACATGGGAATATTTATCAGAGTCGGAAGAGGCAGCAAAAGATGCCATGGAGTAAGAGAGAGAAAAACCCTAAAATATCAAAGAGGTTCGATTGGAGCAACGAGAACAAATCCAGGAAGAGGGGAACGAGGTGAGTCCAACGTAGGTGGCAACGGCCTGAATAAGGGGACGACGCACCGTCATGCACAGTGGCAAGGCGAGACGGTGATGCAACTTTGGGTGGCGCGTGAGGGAGCGTGGCTGCTCCGATCACAACAATGAAAGTGATGAAGATCTTATTGAATCATTTAAAACAAAGATCTTGTTGATTTGATGAAGTCAAAATGAAGTCAAAGGCTATTCTGTTGCAATCAAAGGTCACTTAGATAAAAGGGTAGAGTGATTAGTGAGTCTGCATCTTTACTTAGGTATAATCATTCTTATCTCTTTGCTGCATGAGGTTTCTTCATTTAAAAGATTTTGCAAATGCCTCTAAAACGTGTTTAAACTGTTAAAAACAAAGTATTTTGTTAAATGAATTTTAAGTAAATTGTTTTAACTGATATTATATGAGTTTTATTAGTTAAAATGTTCTTAACAATTTTGTAACAAGTTTTTAACTGATAGGTTTTCGAAATAATCAATTAAAACCTTTTAAAACATACACTGGAACTGTTTTAATTGATATATCTTCGAAATAATCGATTGTTTTCATTAAAAGAGTTTTTGAAAACCTTCCGCCGTATTTTAACCGATGTAGAATTGAAATAATCGATTAAAATGACTTAGGATGTTTTGAAAAGTGTTCTAGCGTAATTTTAATCGATACAAACTCGAAATAATCTATTAAAATAACTTGAAGTATTTTGAAAGATGTTCTGTCAAGTATTTTAATCGATACAAATGCGAAATAATCGATTAAAACAACTAAGAGATTTTTTCCAAAATGTTTTAATCAATTAAAAAAAGTTTGTTATCAGTTAAAATAACTTAGAAAGTTTTAGGAAACTTTTTGGCAGAATTCTAATCGATTAAAATGCGAATCAATCGATTAAAATAACTAAGAGATTTTTTCCAAAGTATTTTAATCGATTAAAACAGATTGTTATCAGTTAAAATCACTTAGAAAGTTTTATGAAACCTTTTGGCAGTATTTTAATCGATTGAAAGGCGAAATAATCGATTAAAAAAATTTGAATGATTTTTTACAAAGTGTTTTAATTGATATAAACGTTGTCGTATCAGTTAAAACAAATCTGGAAAATGATCAAGAACATTTTAACAGATTAAAAGAAGTTTTAACAGATTAATTCAAGACTTCTAATAGATTAAAAGATTGTTTTAACAAATTAATTAAACCAGCAGTTTGAAAAATCCTCTATAAAAATAGGATTTCTTGAGTCTTTTAAAACACACCTTTGAGCAATCAATCAAGCAATCATAAGTGCTACTTTCAAGAGAGAATCGCGCATGTTTTGTGAAGTTTTTTGTAGCTCTTTCTTGAGGTAAATTTTGCATTCTTTTTGTGAAGAAACTCATTCTGCAGAGCTGGATAAACCTGGTTTGAGTGTTCTAGTTTCTTCTCTTTGTTTCTTTACTTTTCTTTACTATATTGTGGGTGTCTGGAAGTGTGGGCACTGGTTTCTGTGGCTGAAATTTGGCTGCAGGGTTGGTCAAGAACTGGAAGTTGGTTCTTGGTGAAGGTTTAGGTGCAAGGACTGGAATTTTGGTTCTTGTGGTAGATTGGGTGTGTGATTGGAATTATAATCTGTAAAACATTCAATCTAGTGGAACCCAGCTGGAATTTAGCTGGAAACTGGACGTAGCCCTGGGATTGGGTGAACCAGTATAAATCTTGGTTGTATCTTTCTAAACCTTTCTCTCTTTAATTCTGCCACTGTCTTTACTTTGATTGTTTGCTTTGTTTGATTCAAGAATTGGTCAGAACTCTTAATCTTTGAAATAGATGATCTATGATTTGCGAAAATCTTTCAAAGATCAATTCACCTCCCCTCTTGATCTCAGCCTCCTTTTTTAACAAGCGAAACTTCCACCGTGGAGGTCGCATGGTCAAAGCGAGCAAAACCCCATGCTCGACAGTCAGAACGGTCGCTCTGGCGACGACAAACAGCGGCGGTGACGACGGTGGTGGTGGTTGTGACAATGACTGTTGCAATGGCAGGGACAAAAAAAAATTCCCAAAAATCTTAAGCTCTAGATACCATGTTGAATATATAGGAAAAACTGTATAGGGTTAATCTCCCTTATGTCTTAACCACACATAGGACAATGTATTTATAATAAAGAGAGGTACAACTAAAAAGAGTAACCGAATACAAATAGGGTAAATAGAATATATTATTTGATATTGTGATTAATAATATCTAACAATATCTCAACAATATCAAACAATATCAAATAATATCAACTAATATCTAAACATATCTAACAGTTATATTGATGACGAGTTTATCATACGAATCTGGTAATCTCAGAAGTAGAAGGTTCACATGTTCATTTTCAACTATGTTGAAATTTTCCACTATGTTGAAATTTTCCACTAAAAGTTGGGTAAACAACATATTAAGATTGTTGATGTGGTCCATCAACGATGTGGACTCACTCATTCGAAGAGTATAGAATTTTCTATTCAAGAATATTCTTGTGTGAAGTGACTTAACCTCATACATTTAATGATGGACTCCCAAATCTCCTTCATTGTACCATTTTCTGCAAATTTGCTATAATATTGTTGCTTATTTCTTCCCACCTTCGATTTGTGATGCCCATGGGTCTTTATCCAATTGCTTCTACACAATTGTCTAAAATTGCCTTCATCTTCAGTTTATACAATGAGAAATTATTCTCATTGAACTTCTCTATCTCATATTTTGTTGTTATGATTTTAACTGACTTATACACCTTTCACTATGAATAGTATTGCCTACTAGAACAATGGCGTAGACTGTAATAAGTACACCAGGTAAGCTCCCAAGAAAGAGAGGTGGGTCACTAATGCACATGTTTAAATACCAAGTCTTTCCTTACTAGAACTTTTACTAACTAAACATGCACTATCACACTACCATTATTTATACCCAGTAATTAGAATAACTCTTATTTTATGTGGAAGATTAGATTAACCACAACCACAAAACATACTAAGAATTTCTCCAACACTATTCTAATGACTATAGCAGCAAAATAATATCACAAATAAGAAACCAATCATGCTTTAATACCACTGTTAAGAATTAGAGTAACTACATAATAACTCACAATTAAAATAAAAGATAAGAAAAAATAAACAAAACTGACAATAGACAATAATAGAATTTTACTATTGGAAAAAATTACAATACCCTCTTTAAATCTTAGGAAATAATAATAATAATATCATTTCTAAGAAATAAGAGAACTTAACTACTATGCAATATACTAATAGAAAGAAGAATGAAGAGATTTGAGATGATTTACAAGGTAGACATTGTGCTTCTTTTATAATAGAAAAAGTAAGCACCAACATATAATTTTCCTCAAGTGAGCCTTCTCTTCTTGCCTTCTCACACTAGTTTGGGCCTAACTTGGAATCTGGATCTTCAAGCGAGGAGTTTTGAACAAGAAGCTCTACTAGAGTAGCTTTGAGAGAGAAACTTTGAAAGCTAAGAACTATTTTGGCATTGGGAGAGGGTAGTGAATCAGTTCAAACCATTTTTTTTTCAAATACATATAATAAATTTAAAATTTTCAAATATGAATAAATTGATTTGTAAAAAAAAATGTATAAATATTTAAAAAAACTTGAAGTTACAAAATGATCATTTACACTTCACTCATTTCTAATTCAAAAAACTAATCAATTATAATACTTGAAATTTCTTTTCACAATTATAAAATAAACAACAATTTATTAAAACAATTAAAAATAAAATTCTATTAATTAATATATTATTTTATTTACCAAATAAAGTTGAGGTGATATTAATGTCACTTGTTTATATCATACAGAACTATAGTAGAAATTTTAATAATTTTTTAAATCCAAAATGGTTTAACATTTTTTTTTCATTTCTAGTTACTAAACAAAATATAAACATTGTTAAACAATTTGTTCAATTAAGATTTAGTTATTATAAACAATTATCATTAACCATCTTTCCATCAATTTTTCATTTGATATTATGTTATAACTCATTTTTAATTTGCTGAGTTAATTATTATTTTATTATATGTATTCTTTTGATATTCATATTTTTTTTTGTCTTTTCTTTTCGTTGTATATATAAACTCTTTTATATATATATATATATATATATATATATATATATATATATATATATTAAAAGATGAATAAATTTATTCTTTATATTGTATTTTACTTCTCTTTATATCTTTCTTTAATTATAATTAATATGATAAAAGATCTTTGAAAATTCTTCGATCCATTACTTATTATATATAATCATTTTTTTTAATTATCATAGTAATGACAAATGTGATCCTGAATTACAAGAATGATTTTACAAGCTAGTACTATATACATTTGAATGAAAGTTTATCTTCATTTTCTGGTTCTCTAATTCTTAAAGAAAGAAATTATCATGGTTGGAATACTTCTTGAATTTCATATTGGAAATCCACTCTTCCATAATGGAATCAATGTAATATGATTATCATTCAAGGATCTTTTGATAAGTCTTTATATTCATGTTTCTATAGGGTGGATGGAAAATGCATGTCAGATATGTCGTGATTTACATGATAGACTTTCACAGGGCGATTAGTCTTAGATTGTTAGTTTACAAGAAGAATTTTATTTATGTAAATAAGGATAAGTTATTGTATTGAAATATTTCACAATGACAAAGAGACTTTGGGAAGAACTTGATGTTTTCAACCTTTTCAAGTATGTTCTTATAATTATGTGTGTCATCGTGGAACAAATTTTGATAAAATGTGAAATACCAGGAATCAAATTATTATGTTAGATCCTAGCGATATTTGAACAAATAGTACTTTCAAGTTTTCTCTCAAATCATGCTTTTGGATTTAGTTCCTTTTATTACATTTGTCTTTTTTCTTATAGTCTAGAAAGAGTGTATGTTTGGTGGTTCTATTTTGAACAATGAAAGGAATGATTCACAAAACTCTTAACACTTAGGTATTACACACAAAGGCCATAATATCTGCTATGATAAAAATTTGTTATTATGCATTTTAACTAAGGATCCAATTTTGGTGTCCTTTCTTAACCGTAAACAAATTTATGTTACTAAGCTAGCATAGGTTCATAGATGGAACACTTCTTCGATCTCTTATTGAAACAATGGAATCAATGTAACAAGATGATCATTTCTTGGATCTTTTATGGACATCAAGAGAATGACGAAGCACCAACTCCATTAATTGGTGCTCAAACTTATGAAATGGTGAAGAATATTAATGTTGTATAGGGAAAAAAGTCTATCTTCTTTTATTTAACATATTGGAGTAAGCTTAATGTAAAACACTTTATTGATGTAATGCACGTGGAGAAAAAATATATGTCATAACTTAATTGGAACACTTATGAATATTAAGGGGATGACAAATGATGATGTCAATGCTCGTTTGAATTTGATTGAAATGAAGATACAAGAGGAGTTAGCACAATAGAGGTAGGATAACACACATATTTGCCCCCAACTTGTTATACTTTGTCCAAAAAGAAGAAACCAAATTCTTGTCAAAGTTTGAAGAGTGTGAAAGTTTCACAAGGATTCTCTTCAAATAGTAAGAGTCTTATATCTATACAAGATTTGAAACTAGTTGGTCTTAAGTCACATGATTGTCATATTTTGATGCAATAATTATTGCCTCTAGTTATTTGTGAAATCTTGCAAAAAAATGTGAGACAAACTATAACTCAATTGTATGCATTCTTCAATTCAATTTGTAGTAAAGTAATTGACCAAACCAAATTGGATGCATTGGAAGAGGAGATTGTTTTTATTGTATGTCAATTGGAAATGTTTTTTCCTCCATCTTTTTTGATATCATGGTGCATTTGTTTGTAGATATAGTTAGAGAAATAAGATTGTGTGATCCAATTTATGTAAGATGGATGTATTCAATTGAGCATTGTATGAAGATTCTATAAGGGTATGTTAAAAATTATTATCGTCCAGGAGCCTCTATGATTGAGAGATACATTGTAGAAAAGGCCATTGTATTTTGTTCAAAGTATATGTTAAAAACAAATCCTACCTTCCATTAAACTCTTGACACAATAGATGATAAACAAGTAAGTGTTTACAAGGCGTTAATATAGTAATTAAATCATGTGAAGTTTTTCAGACACATTTTTATATATTGAACAATACAAATAAGGTAATTTCTTACTTATTTGCTCATAAAGTCATTGTCAAAGAGAATAATCGAAGACAACCAGAGAATAACCCAAGACAATCAAAGAAGTGGGTGTTGATGCAACATAACAAGACATTCATAGCATGATTTTAAGAGGAAATCATGAAAGATCCGACAACATCTGAAACATTAACATGGCTAGCAAATAGACTTAAATTTGATGTCTTATGTTCTACCAAATATGATATTAATAATTGTTCCTTCTATACAAAGTGACAAGATAATAAAAGTACTATTCAAAATAATGGTGTGACTCTTCAAACATAGTCCAGGCAGTTCTCTACTTCTAAGGATCAAAGTCCTATTATTGGATCAATGTTGTATTATGGTATAATTAAGGAAATTTTGGAGGATAGTTATACTAAGTTTTCAATGCCTATTTTCAAGTGTAAATGGGTTGATGACGAAGTTAATCTTGTTGCGAAGATCTCATCAAAGAATTTCCAAAAAAAATAATGAAGTCCTAGGGCTGGCCTAGGTCGTGTCCTCGAGGATAATTGCTTAGTTTTGTTTAAATCTTGATTTTCAATGTCAAATTCTAGAAGATAAGGGGATTTTATAATTTTTAATTCAGAAAAGTAGTAAACTATTAAACTAATTAAAAGTAGTAAACTATTCTACTAAAACAGTAAATGAGAGCATGTAAATGAAAACAATAAACCTAAACAATGGCAGCAAACATGGACACAATGATAGTAGTAGCGACAATGGAGGCAATAACAATAGAAGTGATGACAACAAATGCAATGTAAGAGAAGATGGGAGGAAGGGAGTAAGGGAAGGGAAAAGGGGAAGAGAGGAAGAGGAAGGGAGAAAGGAGATATGAAAGAGTGAAAGGGAGAAAGGAGAACTGAAAGAGGATGCGTGAGTAGAAGAATGGAGTAGTTGAAAAAATTTGTATGGGTAGATTGTGAAGAGAGAAAAATTAGACCGTTGGATTGTGCTCGTTTTTAGCCGTTGAGAGTTGTTTTTAGTTATGACTATTGAGTGTAGTTGAGTAGCCGTTAAGTAATAATTTTTTTACACTATAAAACCTTAATTAAGGTTTTTTTTTTTTTTACATATCCTTCATTTCACCATTTTTCTTCTTCTCCAATTAGGGATCCTAATCAATTTAATTGCCAGTATTATTATAATCTATTACAAAATTATTCATCTCTTACGGGTAAAAATTCTCAAAATTATATTTATCCACCACCATTTTTTATGTTTCCGCTATATCAAATATGAGTAAAATTTCTCCTTCATCCAACATAGAGCCTCTTTCCCCAATCAGACTTGATAATATCCAACTTGATGGATATGGTGAAAATATGTCTCATAGGAAACCTCATGTAACTTTCTCTATACTAAAGGATATGATTCTAATTCAATCATGGTTGGATGTGTCGAAGAATTTAATTGTTGGAGTTGAATTAAAATCAAAGGAAATCTCGATGGAGTAAATTTTATCTTGCAGTTCAAAGATTTAATGCATCTACAAACAAGTTGTTAATCAAAGGAAAAGTGATTGGGTTGAGAAAGATGTTATGTCATTTGTACATAAGATTTTCATAGAATATTTGAAAGGAAAAACAATTTTGAATATGAATATGCTTGGTTGTTGTTAAGAGATGAATCAAAATGACAATCAATATTTATGAATGATTTTTTAGAAAGATGCAAAATTTCTACTTTAAGTGCATACTCATCATCTTCAGGTGAATGCATTGGGAATGGAAAAATTGTCAAAATGCATGGAAAGGTCAATTTTGTCGAGATGATCATTCTACCCGACAATTATTCTTGAAGTTGTGACATCACAAAACTTGTGGATTTGACACATATTTTTTGGTATTAAAGGGTCAAATAATGATATTATGTTATATGCATATAATGTGTTTAATGAGGTTAAGTCAGGTTTTGCACATGCGGTGCACTGCACTCTGAATAAAACACAATATGATATGAGATATTACTTAGTAGATGATATTTATCCAGATTTTACCACATTTGTGAAAACTATTTCAATGCCACAAGAAGAAAAGAGAAATTTATTTGTTTAACGACGAAAGTCAACCCGAAAGGATATTGAACATGTATTTGAAGTCCTTTAATCTTGATTTACAATTATATACGGTTCGACTCGTTTTTGGGATGGTTATATATTGAAGAACATAATTTATGCATGTATTATATTACAACATGATTGTTGAGAACGAATAATACACTAATCAAAATCTTGTTGATTATGATATTAGAGAAAATGACATGTCGATTATTGATATATCTTCAAGTCCTCATTTTATTTTAGATCTACATATTTTTAAAGGAGAATAGCGAATTCAAGATAAAAATAATCACCACCAACTTCAAGAAGATTTGATAAAACATATTTAATAAAATTTTGAAGGATTGAATGATAAAAAAATTTATGCAATATATTTTTAGTGTTATTTGATTTCATTATATTTATTTAAATATTATATATTTTATATCATTTTTAAATTAAAATATGATGGGGTGTTATTAACTAAAGTAATTAATTTTAAATATAAAATTTAATTAATTGTTTAATGAATATATTATATTTATTTAATTTTATACAAAATATTAATTAATTAAATTTTAATATTAATAAATATTATAATGTATAAACCTAAATAAAAAATTATAAAATAAAAAATTATCTGGAATTGTTTAAAATTTTTTATTAAAGTAAAATTAAATAAAAATTGTTGCGTAATAATAATGTGATATTATAAGAATTTTATTTCACTTTTTATTTATTAACCTGTAATGAATTAAATCAACCCACGTGGTGGGCCGGGTTGAGCATATCGGACCATTCCATCTTAACAGCCTTAGAGAGAGTTGAGGTTTTGGTTCTTTTTGAATCGATCCTCATCTAATTATGAAATTCAATCGTGACCTTCTATTATCACTAGATCAACGGTGATGCAGCCTCTCCTATCCTTTGAGCCACGTCACCGATCCGCGCACTGCCACACTTTAAACAAATCACATCCGTCCATTAGCCCAAAACATCAACGCTCAACATTTCCCATTCTTCCCTCCCACCCACGGCGCACACCCCAATTTTAAAAACTCACTATATATAACACACCCGTCCATCCCTTCACAACTGCAACCGATAACAAAAACACATAAAATCATTTGCTTCTACGTTCAAGTCCATCTTTGCAATGGCCCGTACGAAGCAAACCGCTCGGAAGTCCACAGGTGGGAAGGCGCCGCGGAAGCAGCTGGCGACGAAGGCCGCTAGAAAGTCTGCTCCGGCCACCGGTGGGGTGAAGAAACCTCATAGATTCAGGCCAGGGACGGTGGCGCTCCGCGAGATCCGAAAGTACCAGAAGAGCACTGAACTTCTGATCCGGAAGCTCCCTTTCCAACGACTGGTTCGTGAGATTGCTCAGGACTTCAAGACCGATCTACGCTTCCAGAGCTCTGCCGTCTCCGCACTCCAGGAGGCGGCCGAGGCCTACCTCGTTGGTCTCTTCGAGGACACCAACCTTTGCGCCATTCACGCCAAGCGTGTCACCATCATGCCCAAGGACATTCAACTAGCTAGACGCATTAGGGGCGAGCGCGCTTAATCTTCATCCTGTCATCCCTGTATAGATAATTTCAAGCGTTGTTGGTTACTATAACTGTACGTGCGCTTTTCTTTGAGGAGACTCTGTAATGTTGTAAACTCTTTGTCAACGAAATTATTGCTTCTGGTCTTCGCTTCAAATTGTGTTGAGTTCAATTTTAATTCTGAAGTGTAGTTTACAAGTTGTGGTTAATTGAGTTTGTGAAACAATTGACTATTACATGTGAAAATGTAATGAGTTTGTCAACTTAATTTACGAATGTAAGGGTAAATGTTAGGTAAATTGAAGGATTTGAAATTAGTGTTATTTGATTTGTTGGTACATTGCAGGATTTGAATTTGAACTTATAGAAGCATGTTAGGGATTTTCCTTCCATTATTATAACTAAATTATTAGTCATATTGATTATATAACTGCAATGTGATCTTGCAGGACCCAAAGAAGTGTAATTTTCACTCAACTTGCTTTCTATTTTTGCCTAGCAGCCCCACACGCCACATTTTTTTTGTGAGGTGAATTGTGGTTTGGAGCTGGTAATGCTGCTAAATCTGTCATGGGTTGTTTTCCTGCTAAGTCGATATCATAAATTGGTGTTCCATCTGGACGTAGTAGGCCCCAGTGTCGCTCTGTTCCTGGACCAGGCTTTTGGTTTTCATCGAACAGTGAAAAGATGAAGGTGGGTATTGCCATTCCGGGTCTAGCTGGGGTTCCGATGGGTGGTTTTGTTGTCATTCTGTGGATCAGGTTGCGGTTGTATGTGGCTGCATTGAATGTGTTTGCTCCAAGTTCTTCTCTGTCACCGAAGTTAGGCCAACCTGTTTCGGATATCACGAGGTTGATGTTTGGGTACCCCAATTTAGACATGGCGAAGATGAGTGAGTCAAGCATTTGGTCCAACAAATTGGTGTAGATCAAGCCAGTGACAGGGTCTCTTACGCCGGAATTTCCCCTAAATAGAGCAAAGTCAAGGCTGATGTTGTACGGGTTCTGAGACCACGGGAAATACGGGTATGCATCAATGAAGAAAAAAGACTTGGTTCTGTCTAAGAACTCTAGCATTGGTGCCATCACGCTGTCTCTCACGTCAGATCTAAATGTACCGCTTGAAGGTGGGAACGTTGATTGCAACACATCCATGGCTAATGCGGAGCCAATTTTGATGTCAATGATGTTCTGATCCATAAGGGATCTTTCTATGCCTCGCATTGCTGGAACAAGATCATGCCACATTTGGTGTCCTTGTTCTGAATTGTAGCTCAGCACTTCGTTGCCCACGAGTATGTAGCGGATCAATGTTTTAGGGTAATAGGGGAGGACATTGTTCCTCACCCATTCATCAGCTTTGCTTTGGTTTGCAGCAATGCCTGAAATTTCATTGTTTGGGATCATGATGGAAACTTTGAGCTTGGTGGTGGATAAAAGCCTCAAAATCTCGGGGTTGGCATCATAGAGCTTCACGCAGCCAGCTTTCATTGTTGTTAGTAACTCAATGGATCGATGTGGAGAGGGTAGATTGTTCCCAAGTTGGCCATAGTTCACACCAATATTGCTTGATACTCTTGCTCCTGTGGACTCATAAAAATTGGTGTTATTTTGTAAAAATAAGATTTTGTAGCAGAAAATGAATGTTATTTCACTTACTCGTTAACCAAAGTAAATAGACCAGAAATATAGCCAGATGACTCATTTCTTCAGCTTTATTGCTAGTGGACTACTTCATTGCCTCCTACAATGAGCACATTAGCAAGTATCAATTTATACAAATGAAATGGAGACTGATAGCAAGAAATCGAATACCAGTGCAGAATGATCTTTATGCGTGAACATATTTTACTGTTCACAGGAAGCAGCGAAGTATGAAACGCAATTATGAAAGATTCAAGGCAAGGGTGTGAGTTTTTTGCCTCGTTCTTTCCTTGTTTCCGACCTATTTTATTATAAGAAACGAAGTTACATTAGTCACAGACTTTACAAGGGGAAAGATGTAACTAATGTATAAAAATCAGAGTAATGAAATAGTGTCACGTACCTTTTGTGAATCGGAGAAACCGTACAACGATTTTAAGAGAAGGCTACCTCATCTCATTTCGTGGATATTGTTGTAATCAAACTTAAACTCTCAATACTTCCCTCTTCATGGCTAGGCTCCTTTGATGCCTAATATTGCTCTAGCGTTAAAGTTTGACTTAAAAAAAAAATGAAAAAATATATTTTGACACCGTTCTATTTTATGCGTAAACACCATGATAACTTCATTTAAGAATATAATATTAATTTTAAAATACTTTTATTTGAATTGATTATTTTTGTGAATATATTATCTCTGTAAAAATATGTCAGATTGGTAATGGGTCTTGGAGAATTAATAAGGTGGAACAAGCAATTAAACAAAAGGAAAAAGATTGATAAACAATCCACTCTCAACAAACCTCCATTCAACCACTTGATTTGTTAATAAAATAATAATTTTTAATTAATTTTTTATTTTAAATCAATCATTTTATAAATATAATATTAATAAATAAGGTTGTATAATGAATGGTTTTGTTGTGTATATGTCAAAATATGAACCATATATTAGTATAATTCCCTTTATATTTTATCGAAATGAATATTTTTTCAGAGAAATTATGAAAATGGATAAATCTAATTTAGAATATAGCTTCATTATGAAAAATAAAATCATATTTCAAATTATAATTTCATTGAGATAACAACAATGATAAATCTAATTTTAGAACATAACTCGTATGTGTGGGTATATATCAATTACAACTCATTGAGATAAATAAATAACACTTTACTCCTAACATCTTTCTCATAACTTTTCGTTAATAATAAAATAATAATAAATATAAAAATATAAAGTTTTATTATTACATCAATAAAAAAATTATAATTTGGTTGTTTGTTTTAGGTTGCCAATCTATTATTTCCAGTTAGGATAACATAAAAGTAACCGCAACTGTAATTCACTTTTGTAAATTGTAGTTTAGGAGGAAAGGAGTTTGGCTGCGAGGGTTGTTTTTGCAAGTGGAACACAGACGAGGTTATGTTTCCTTGGAACAGTGAGGCCAGCTCTCTCTTCCATGCTAACTTTGGCATCATCACCTTTCAATATGTGTCCTTCTGGGCCCACCACTTGCAGGTCAAAGCATTGGATGACAGAAGCAAGAAGTGTTGCCATTCCTGAAGTAGACAAACTCACTCCGGGGCACATTCTCCTACCTGACCCAAAGGGGAGAAGCTGAAAATGCTGCCCCTTTAAATCAATAGGCCTAACTTCTCCTTCGGCTCCAGTTTGTAGGAATCTCTCAGGACGAAATTCCAATGGTCTGTCCCAGTATTTAGGGTCTCTTCCTACAGCCCACACATTGAAAAGTATCAATGCTCCTTCTGGGATCACGTACCCGTCAATCTCACACTCTGCCACACATTTTCTTTTCACCACAGGGAGTGGTGGGTGCATGCGGAATGTCTCCTTCACAATGGCTCTAATGTATGGAAGGTTTTGAGTGTCAACTTCCTCCACAAGTCTATCTTCTCCGACAACACTGTACACCTCCTCTCGAGCCTTTTGCAATACCTTAGGGTTGTTGATCAGCTCTGCCAAAGCCCATTCTGTTGCCACAGCCGTCGAATCTGTCCCTGCTGAGAAGAAGTCCTGTCACAATAAAGTTTGTATATAAGCTACTTGCTACATTGGTTCGCGAGTATATTTTTCGTCTTACTGCATATTTTACGTGCATGCACGTGCCACCACCACTTCAAGCATTAACACCTCCTTTATTGAATACTCAATGGTTAGAATTTTCTTAACCGCAAATGGGTATAATGTTAATAGGTGTGATGAAGTGAATCAAGAAAAGAGAAGAAAGAAACTTACGACAACAAGACCCTTGATCTGCTCCCTGGTAATTTTGATTTCCATGGTCTCGTCCTCAGCGAATTCAAGCAAAGTATCGAGGAAAACACCGCTCTGCTCTCCCTCAACAACTTCTCCATTCTTTCTTCTCCTGATGATCTCTTGGCGCTTCTTGATAACCTTCTCGATGACAGGGTCGAACTTGTTGAATATTTCTTCAATCCTCTTCTCATACTTTCCAAACTTGAGCTTCTTCAAGGGCCAGATGAAGTCAGTGAGACTATATTCCCCGAAAATCTTAACGGTCTCGCGAGCCAAATCTCGAACCTCTTCAGCCTCACCTAGCATCAACATGGAGATGGTGCTGTTAGTCCACTTGAGAAGCTCCTCGGTGACGTTAAGGGGTTGTTGGGCCTCTGCACTTTGGGCGAAGACCCTGAGAACCTTGTGGACCTCATGGCTCCTCAATGGCCTCAACTTGTTGACGGAGGTGGCGTTGAGGAGGTCGTTCATGATGACCTTCCTGATGAATTTCCAGTAAGGTCCAAAGGGAACCATGGCAACGGAGTTGTCATAAGTGAGACGCTTAATGGCAGAGGTTTGAAACCTTGTGTTGAAGGAAGCAGCCTCGTGGGTTTGAAGGAAGAGTTTGAACAGGTCAGGGGTGGAGGCAACAACGGTGGGCATAGAGCCAAAGTAGAGAGAGTACAAAGGGCCATAACGTTGGGAAAGAGTAATGAGGGAGTGGTGGAGAAGTTGGTCTTTTAAAAGGTGAAGGTGTCCAACAAAGGGAAGACGAGGATTTGGGCTTGGAGGATTAGGAAGGTGGCGAAGAGCCTTTGATTTAGCTGTCGGTGTGGGACGCAAGTGCAGAAACAATGCTATCACCAACAGACCAATTACAACTTCTACCAGCATTGTGTTTTCTCTGGGGTCTTTGTATAGGCTGGTGCTAGGGAGGCTAAGGAGTGTAGGAACTAGGACGTGCAATCCCTAGTTGAGGCGGCCTTAGAAAACAGGCTTGGAGTGCTTTCATTTATAAGCAATGGACAGGGATGCATTTGTTGTCCTGTGGCCCCCCAATGATATTTAAGAGAATAACTCGTGATGTTTTGTTTTTGAAAAGTCTATTTCACCTACAACGTAAAGGATATAGTCTAAGTTATGGTGCTGAGTGGCTGCGCATTTTATGTGATTTAGTTTTGGAGTTGGAACGCAACTCGAGTCAAGAGGCGCTCGGCAACTTCGCTTCGGAACACTGCCACGGGACTGTACATGTTGACATGAATAAAGTGCATGAAAATAGAAATTGAAGAATAATATCAACAAACAATTCTCAAGTTAAACATAGCTATTGTATTATTATTTCAACTGGGACAAAATCAGAGGCTGAGTCAAAACT
Source organism: Sphenostylis stenocarpa (assembly GCA_963425845.1). NCBI lineage: Eukaryota > Viridiplantae > Streptophyta > Magnoliopsida > Fabales > Fabaceae > Sphenostylis > Sphenostylis stenocarpa. The sequence continues at coordinate 54,851,494 of OY731400.1, read as the reverse complement.
CGAAATCAAGGGCAAAAAGTTAAAAAATAAATAAATTAAAATATTAAAATTAAAATTAAAATTATAAATTATATGTTAATATTAATATTATAAATTATATATATATATATATATATATATATATATATATATTCTATTATTTAAGAATATACATAATAATAATTCTGAAAACTTTTAAATTTACAATAGAATATGTTTTTTCGGATGTTTTCAATTGTTTGATAATTTAAGATAAATATTTATCATATAAGTTAAGTTTAAATTTTCTTTATATTTCGACAAATATTATTATTTCCATTGTATTTTTCTTCATAATAATTAGACATTAATACGATTTTTATTAAATTGCTTATTGACATGAAATTTCCCCACTTTATTTAAAAAAAATCTCAACATTTAGTATATTGTATATCTAATTTATTTTAATACATTGATACGTACATGTTAATAGATGAAAGAAAATTTAAACTGTTTAAAGAAAAAACAACTTGACCTTTTAGATAAAATATAAAAGAACATATTGTTGGTTTAAGTGACAGTTGAAACTTTTTGGATTTGCAGCATATACATTAAAAAAAATGGTCGAGAATGAAAAAGAAACATAAGCACGAAATCAAGACTTTAAAAAAGCATCACAAAGAGTTGTAAAATAATTGTGTAACAAAGAATTCCTCAACTCCTTGGTAGGCTTCTCCAGTTCAAGAAAGAAACATCTTCTCATCACACACGATGAGAGAAATCAAGAAAAGCTCAAGAAGTTAGTCATCGACATACTACTTGGCGCAAAGAGGCTCGTACTCATCCAATCACAAGTACAAAGTTGACGCAACCTCTCAACACACAGAGCCATCCTAACAAGCATGGTACTACGTACCTTCGCATTGGAAAACTCCAATTTTGGAGCAATACAGTGTAGTCACGGATTCAAATGAACATGGAAGTAATACCTTTGGAGACAATGATATTTATTTATTTGTTTTTTAGATTTTTTTCAGTGAAATTAAAGGAAATGATTTAAATCGAACTACAACCTATCCCGAGGTTTCAAGAAGTTTAACACAAACTTCCAACAAGTCGACCAGGTAAACCAACCTCAATCACACTTCAAAAGAAAAAAAATGGATCTTTGAGAAAGTTTATGGAACAATTCTATTGGATAAGCCTCATTATTCAAAATCTTTCTTTTGACGTAGAAATACATGTTATGATTGTAGAATTAAATATAACTCCTTTCTAGATAGTTTGTATCCTAATAATATGAGCGAGTGATTTTTATTGTCATCGATGAAATCAATCATTCTAAATTTATTCTAGAGATTTTAACATATAGAGTGCAAATTTAAATCATTCTTCTCAAGGACACATATAAAAATGCATTGAATTCTCAACTGTAAAGGTTAAATTTGAGGATTTCAAAATATAAATCAAGAATTATAAAGTAAAATTGAAAACAAAAAGGTAAAAATCGAAATCAAAGGAAGAAGATGGATCAATCCACAAATTCTCAATCACACAATTCTTATCATAGTTTTCTAAAGATTTCAATCCAAGTTTGAACAATTAACTAATTCAATTAATCAATTAAACTGATTATACGAATTAAATCTCAATATCATTCAATGTAATTTGTATCTAATTATCAAATTAAGATTCAACCGATTCCTAATTTGAATTCTAAAAATAGCATTACAATTTAAAATCTCAAGATGCAAAACCAAGATTAGAGAAGAGAAGAAGAAACTCGGAATGAGAAATAATCGACGCAAAACTCAATTCAGTTTGTTTGATATTTATTCTGTGAATTAATTCTCAAAATTTAGCTCTCTATGAAATAAGAACTCTGAACCAATTCGGACAAACAAAACAAAGAATAGGAAGAGTAAAAAACTGAAAATAAAGAAGAGAGAAAATAGAAGATGTAGAGACACTTTCTAAACTGAAAAACTAAACAAATGATTTCTTCTCATGAGTTTAGAACACTTTTAGTGTATATAAAGTCTCTCAAGTTTGAAGTAAATGATGACCTAAATGTGGACTCTAATTAGGTCCATAAATCTCATTACAAAAGATAAACTAATACAAACGAAAATCAAATCCATATGGGTTCCTTTACAAAATTTCAACAAATCTGTCTCAACTTCTAAATATAGTAAAAAATAGCATAGAACTCTAAATCCAGCAAATAATATCCATTTGATATCCTGGAAATGTAGAATCCAATGCAACTTGAATCATTCAGAAATAATATCTGTAGAAAAAGTTATGACCAAAATAGTGAACAAAGGACAGATTAGCTAAAAACGCAAAATTAGAGCAAATATGTACATTGAACCTGTGAGAAGAAAAGTCCCACATTAGGGAAATATTACTTTGGTGCTTACTTTTCTTACTCTAAAAGGAGCACATTGTTTACCTTGTAAAACACACCAAAATCACTTCCTTTTCTTTCTCTTGCTGTTTTAGTACTTGAGAGATAAATTAAGAGAGAAAAATAGTTTCTCCTTTTAGGTTCTCTTAGAGTTGTTTTTCCTTTATTTTCAGGAGAGGGTATTATTGTTTCCTCCTTGGAGGTAGAGGGAGAAGGGTTGCAATTTCTTTCATTAGTGGAATTACTCTTTTGCCTATTGTAAGTGTTTTTCTCATCTTTTTATTTTAGTTGTGTGTGCTTATGTTTTTGTCTGATACCTAATAGTGGTATCTGATACCTAACAGTGGTATCAGAGTCCTAGGTTATGATATTGGTCTTTTGCTGTATAGTCATTAAAATAGTGTTGGAGAAAAATTCTTAGTTTGCTTTGTGGTTGTGGTTAATCTGATCTTTGACATCAGAAAATAGTTATTCTTGTTACTGGATATTATTTGGTAGTGTGATAGTGCATGTCTAGGAAAAGTTATGACAAGGAAATACTTGGTATTTAAGTGTGTTCATTAGTGACCCACCTCTCTTTCCTAGGAACTTACCTAGTGTATTGGTTCATAGTCTACCGTTGTTGTTCCAGTAGGCAATACTATTTATAGTGATGATTGCATAAGTTGGTTTGAAACCATGACAATAAAATATGAGATAGAGAAATTCAATTGGAGTAATTTCTCATTGTGTGAAGCACTTGTTGGATTTGATGAAGACATATAAAGTATCATTATTCCGTTTGTGTGTGTGTGAGTAGATAGGTTATAGGTACAAAACATAATCTCTCGATACTTATAATATATCTTATGATAGCGCCTATAACTGTTGCATATCATAGAATTTATCATACTTCATGGAAAACCAACCTTTAAGCTTTGAAAGAACAAACTGAGTTTTTTAAATATGTTAAAAAGTAGTTTTAATATGTTAAAATCACTTAAAATAGGAAATGTATGTATACAGTCGATATTTTAATTGATTAAGCTGTAAAATCAACAAATTAAAATGTTCTTGATGGTTTTTTTTTATATTAAGGGTTTTGCAGTATTAATCTGTTAAACTGACAAATCAATAGATTAAAATGTTCTAAGTCATAATTCATGTTTTGAGTACCTCAGATTTTTAATCTGTTAAAACAAGTTTTAATCTGTTAAAACAGAGAGCTACCATTTTTCCTTCTAGCAGTTTTAATCCATTAAAATCTTGAATCAACCGATTAAAATAGTTTTAAATGAAATCAATCAATTAAAACATCATTTTAATCGATTAAAACTGTCAATTTTTCTCTTTTACTCTATAAATACAATTTTGATTTCTCTTTTGAAACACACAATTTGAAAATCAATTAAAGTAATCTTTAAGCTCTCATATTCGTGTGTTTCTTTGAGCATTCATATACATTCATATCATAAGGCACTTTAATCAAGATTGTTGAAAGATCTTCAAGAGAGAAAGTTCTGTGTTAGGAAATTTGCTTTTGGACTTCTGTATTACAAAAGCTACTATCCAGGTTTATTTTTTCCAATACTCTGTACGATTTTTGATTGTGTAGATTGTGTTTGAATCTGCACTAGTTACAACGACTGGGTTTGGTTGCTGGGTGGTTTTCAAGAGTCTATCTTGTGGTGTTGTAAGGTAGATCTTGGGGTAGATTGGTTTGTATCTACTGGTTTGTATTTTCACTTGGTTTTAATGGAACTTGACAGGTTTGTCAAGAACTGGATGTAGCTCTTGGAAAGAGTGAACCAGTATAAAAACTCTTGTGTTGTATTTCTGTATTTCTCTCTTTTCATTTTTGTTTTATATTCTTGCCTTGTTAAAAACCGATCTGCCTAATAAAAGATTGAATAAATATTAATCATTCTTCCACAAAGAAAGCATTTTTCAAAAAGGTTTCAAAGTTCAATTCACCCCCCCCTCTTGAACTGAACCATTAATTCTTACAATTGGTATCAAGAGCTGGTTCTTGTAAGCTACTCAAGAATTTGGTCCAAGAAAGTTTAAATGGCTAAGGGAAAGATGACTTTTTCTGAAGGAGCCTCCATCAACAAGCCCCCTCTATTTTGTGGTGTGAATTATCCCTTCTGGAAGGTTAGAATGAAAATCTTTATTGAATCTCTTGATAGGGGTATTTGGGTGTCGCCGCCGTCAAAAGAGGCGGTCGGAGTGACGCGATGGTTTCGTTCGACTCGTGTTTTTTAAAGTGTGGTTCAACGCCTTTAGGTTGTTCGATAACCGGGCTGAACCTAAGGGCGAGGTTTTCGTAAGGGTTCGAGGAGTCGCGACCAATGTTTTTACCAGAAACATTGGAAAAGGAAAAAAGAAGGCAATGATTTTTTAAGAAAAACCAACTTTGGTCATTACAACTTGAGTTAGGTAAGGGAGTTAGTTACGTGTAGGGAAGGTATTAGCTTCCCTACAACGCCCCTTTCGGGTTCCCTATGATGGACCGTTTTTATAAAGTAATAATAACTCTAAATTGCGCTTTTACCCTTATTTATTCATTGCAAAAATTAAATTAATGAATACATGACCCTAAATGATTAATGCACAATAATACTATCTAAAAAACAGTAAAGTAAGGCATATATAGGAACCTTCGAAGCAAGCTTTTATAGTAAGTTCTTTGAAAGATGATTCTTTTTGACAATCCCCGCGCTTTATAATGATGATCGCTCTTCCTTGCAACACTATAGAACGCTTTCTAAGAACTCTAAGAAACTCTGGAAATGCTTCAGAGGGATCCTAGGAGAGTAATTCAAAAGAAGTATAGAAGGGAAAGTGGTAGAATTGTGTGTAAAGATTGAGAAAGTCCACCCCTTTTATAGGAATTCGCACTTGTCAGGTCGGGACCGCCGTCTCATCAAACGGGACGATGGTCTCGCCTTCGGCAAGTGGCGAGACGACCGTCTTGCCAAATGAGATGGCGGTCTCGCCAAACGAGACGGTGGTCTCGCCAAATGAGACAACGACTTGCCAAACGAGACGACAACCTCGCCAAACGAGCCAGCGGTCTCGCCCTTAGCCAACGGCGAGACGGAGGTCTCGACCCTTTGGGTGTAATTTCTTATTTTTCATATACAAAAATCCTTCCTATTCTAATATGGGGCCTATTGATAGGTGAAGCACTTGTTGGATTTGATGAAGACATATAAAGTTTAGTTTGTGGGTGTGTAGGTAGATAGGCTATAGGTTTAGAATTTAATCTCTTGATAATTTCAGTATATCTTGTGATAAGCGCCTATAACTGTTGCATTTCATAGAATTTATCTTACTGCATGAAAAACTAATCTTTAAGCCTTGAAAGAACAAACTGAGTTTTTTAATATGTTAAAAAGCATTTTAATCTGTTAAAATCACTTAAAATAGGAAATGTATATATACAACCAATATTTTAATTGATTGAATCGTAGAATCAACAGGTTAAAATGTTCTTGATGGTTTTTCCATATTAAGGGTTTCACAGTATTAATCTGATGAATTGATAAATCAATAGATTAAAATGTTCTAAGCTATTTTTCATTTCAAAAGTATCTCAAATTTTTAATCTGTTGAAATCAAGTTCAATCTGTTGAAACAGAGAGATGTCATTTTTTCATCTTAAAGTATCTCAGATTTTTAATCTGTTGAAATCAATTTTAATCTGTTGAAACAGAGAGATATCATTTTTCATTTTTAAGTATCTCAGATTTTTAATCTGTTGAAATGAATTTTAATATGTTGAAACAAAGAGCTATCATTTTTCTTCTAACTGTTTTAATCCATTAAAAGCTCGAATTAACCGATTGAAAGAGTTTTAAATAAAATCAATCGATTAAAACATCATTTTAAATCGATTGAAACTATCAGTTTCTCTCTTTTACTCTATAAATACAGTTTTGATTTCTCTTTCGAATACACAATTTGGAAATCGATTGAAAGCAATCTTGGAGCTCTCATATTCATGTTTTTCTCAAAGCATTCATACACATTTCATATCATAAGGCATTTTGATCAAGATTGTTGAAAGATCTTCCAGAGAGAACGTTCTGAGTTAGAAAAATTGCTTATGGACTTCTATATTGTAAAAGCTGCAGTCCAGGTTTATCATTTTCATATACTTGTACGAATTCTAATTGTGTAGATTGGGTTTGAATCTGCACTAGTTACAATAACTGGGTTTGGTTGCTGGGTGGTTTTTCAAGAGTCTATCTTGTGGTGTTGTAAGGTAGTTCTTGGGGTAGATTGGTGTATATCTAATGGTTTGTATTTTCACTTGGTATTAGTGGAACTTGGCAGATTTGTCAAGAACTGGATGTAGCTCTTGGGAAGAGTGAACCAGTATAAACTCTTGTGTTGTATTTCTGCTTTTATCTCTTTTCATTCCTGGTTTATATTCTTGCTTTATTTAAAACCAAATCTACCTAATAAAAGATTGGATAAATATTAATCATTCTTCCAAAAAGAAAGAGTGTTTTTCGAAAAAGATTTCTAAAGTTCAATTCACCCCCCCTCTTGAACTCAACCATTAATTCTTACAATTGGTATCAGATCTGGTTCTTGTAAGTCACTCAAGAATTCGGTCCAAGAAAGTTTAAATGGCTGAGGGAAAGATGAATTTTCCTGAAGGAGTCTCCATCAATAGGCCTCCTCTATTTGCTGGTGTGAATTACTCCTTCTGGAAGGTTAGAATGAAAATCTTTATTGAATCTCTTGATAGGGGTATTTGGGATACAATTGTTAATGGTCCTTTCAAACCCACTCATACAGTGGATGGTAAAATTGTTGAAAAAGAATGGGCTGACTTAACTGATGCAGAAAATAGGAAAGTTCAATATGATTATACTGCTAAGAACATTATTACCTCTGCCTTAAATCTTGATGAGTTTTTCAGGGTTTCTCAATGCGCCTTTGCCAAATAAATGTGGGAGATTCTAGAAGTCACTCACGAAGGTACCTCTGATGTGAAAAGGGCAAGGAAGCATGAATTAATCAGAGATTATGAATTGTTCAAAATGCAGCAAGGTGAAACCATTGCAGATGTGCAAAAAATATTCACGCATATAGTCAATCATCTAATTGGATTAGGCAAGACGTTTGACAAGGAAGAGTTAAACATCAAAATCCTAAAATGTTTGGACAGATCTTGGCAACCAAAGGTGACAACTATATCAGAATCAAGAGACTTTACCGAGATGACTACTGCATCATTGTTTGGTAAGCTAAGGGAACACGAGTTGGAGATCAACAGGTTTAAAGAGCAAGAAAATGCGTAAAAGAAAAGTAGAAACATTGTTCTCAAAACAATTGAAGAAAGTAGTGACTCTGATGAAGAAGGATCTGAGAATCTTAATCTCTTGGTTAAGAAGTTTGAGAAATTTCTTAAGAAGAAGAAAAAAACAGGACAGATTAAAAGGTACAATGATAAAAGAACTGATTCTATTCAAAATACTTATACTTGTTATTCTTGTGGTAAGCAGGGACATATAAGAAGTGAATGTCCAGAAAAATCCAAGAATCAAAACAAGAAAGATATGAAGTACAAAGGGAAAAAGGCCCACATAGCTTGGCAAGACAATGATTCATCCTCGAGTTATGAATCTGAAGGTGAAGAAGTGAATCTATGCTTAATGGCTAGCTGTGAATCCTCTTCATCCCATGTAAGTTCAACCCCCACAGAGAATGAAATGAATTACAACACATTACTAACTGCTTTCAATGAAATGCATGATGAAGCTAAGAATTTATCCTATACAAATAATCGGTTAAAATGACTAAATAACTAGTTAGAGAATAGGGTTAAAGTTCTGGAGGAAGAATTATTAGAAAGCAAAACAGATATGGAACATCTTGAAATAATCTACAATAATTCATCTTCTGATAATGCTGCTGCTAACAAAAATTGTGAAAAGTGTATCTCTCTGCAGAAAAAGGTTGAGTATTTGATTAAAACCTTATCTAAGTTTACTTAAGGTAAAGAAAATTTAGATACACTTATTGGGTCTCAAAACTGTGTTTTTGATCATATTGGCATTGGTTACAAACCTAAGTTTGGGGTTAAAACTAAAAGGTATTTGAACTTCTTTTCTTTCAGAAAATCAACAACATCTCCCTTCTCATCTTGTCACTATTGTATGAAAAAAGGGCATACTGTAAAATTCTGTCATATTAGAAAACATCTTGTGCCACAAGGTAAAATGAGATGGGTTCCAAAATATGTTAAACAGAAAATTTGACCACTAAGGACCCAAAGTATTTAAGGGTACCAAATACTTGATGCTTGATTTTTCAGGAACAGCAGCAAGAATCACTTTGGTACTTGGACAACGGATGCTCAAGGCATATGACAGGTGATATTTCCAAATTTAAGAAACTGAGATTGAAGACTGGAGGTCACGTGACATATGGAGATAACAATAAGGGAAAAATCTTAGGTTCTGGAGACATAGGAGATGGTGAGACCGTGATTATTCACAATGTTCTTCTTGTTGAAGGTCTTAAGCACAACTTAATCAGTATAAGTCAATTATGTGATCTTGGTCACAAGGTTATCTTCAAACCAGAAATCTGCCTAATCTGTGAGCCAAAATCTGACACGGTAATGCTGGTTGGTAAGAGATTAAACAACATTTACATGCTAGATATCAAGCATTCTATCTCATCTCAAAGCTGTCTTCTTACTAAAGAAGAAGAATCTTGGTTATGCCATAGAAGGCTTGCCCATATTCATCTTAATCATCTTGACAAACTAATTACTAAAGATTTAGTTTTTGGACTACCTAAGCTTCAAATTCTGAAAGACAAAATCTGTGAAGCTTGTTTAAAAGGTAAACAAACTAGAAAATCCTTTTCAAATAAAAACATTGTTTCTACTTGTAGACCTTTGGAACTGCTCCACTTAGATTTGGTTGGTCCTTCAAGAAACAAAAGCCTAGGTGGTAATCTTTATATCATGGTAATTGTTGATGATTTTTCCAGATTTACATGGAATATTTTTCTAAAAGCCAAATCAGACTCTTTCAAATCTTTTAAAAAGCTTGCCAAGGTTTTACATAATGAGAAAAGTTATTTCATTACTTCTATTCAAAGCGACAATGGTGGAGAATTCGTAAATGAAAAGTTTGAATTATTCTGTGAAAAGTATGGCATAAAACACAACTTTTCTTTTCCAAGAACTCCTCAACAAAATGGTGTTATGGAAAGGAAGAACAGATCCATTGTGGAACTTGCTAGAACAATACTTTGTGAAAACTCTTTACTTAAATACTTTTGGGCAGATGCTGTAAACACTGCTTGTCATGTTTTGAATAAGTTTTGATTAGACCCATTCTTAAGAAAACCCCATATGAACTTTACAAAGGAAGAAAACCCAACATAAACTATTTCAGGGTTTTTGGATGTACATGTTTTGTTTTAAACAATGGGAAAGAAAATATTGGCAAGTTTGATGAAAAATCTGTTAAAGGGATCTTTCTTGGTTATTCTTCTAACAGTCATGCATATAGAGTCTATAATTTAAGACTAAAATCTGTTGAAGAATCAGTACATGTTGTTTTTAATGAGTCTCCTCGAGTGTTCCAGAGTAAAACAACAGGTACTGCAGAAGATGATGAAGTAGTTGATAATTCTTATCAGTTAAAACATCCCAGAGATACATATCAGTGTACTGTCGAAGAAGGTGATCAATCGATTGATCCTATAAAAACTGATCCACCAAAAAGAATTGTTGGAGAACATGAAGAAGATACCTTGGATGAGCTTCCTAAAGCAAATCAATAAGGGAGTATCCACTAGAAATTCTCTTAATCAATTCTGCAATCATATGGCATTCATTTCACAAATTGAACCTAAATCTGTTAAGGATGCATTAAATGATGAATATTGGGTTAGTGCCATGCATGATGAACTTAATCAGTTTGAAAGAAATAATGTATGGGAATTAGTTCCTAAAACCAAAGATATCAATATAATTGGTACTAAGTGGGTATTCAAAAACAAATTAGATGAATACGACATTATTACTAGAAATAAAGCTAGGTTGGTAGCCAAAGGATATAATCAACAGGAAGGAATTGATTTTGATGAAACCTTTGCACCCGTAGCTAGACTTGAAGCTGTTAGACTATTATTAGCTTATGCTTATATTAATGGTTTCAGATTACTTCAGATGGATGTCAAGAGTGCCTTTCTAAATGGACTCATCAATGAAGAAGTCTATGTTTCTCAGCCGCCTGGTTTTGAAAATCACAAACATCTTGACCATGTCTACAAGCTGAAAAAGGCTCTTTATGGATTAAAGCAGGCCCCTAGACAATGGTATGAGAGGCTAAGTAATTTCTTAATTGATCAAGGATACAAACGAGGTGAAGTTGATAAAACTTTATTCATTAAGAAATCTGGATCTGACATTATTCTGGTGCAGGTTTATGTTGATGATATCATTTTTGGTTCTACTAATAATTCCTTGTGTAATAAATTTGTTAAGGAAATGCAAAGTGAATTTGAGATGTCTATGATGGGAGAACTGAATTTCTTCCTTGGTCTCCAGGTTAAGCAATTAAGGAATGTTATTTTCCTAAATCAATCTAAATACTGTAATGAGTTGTTGAAAAAATTTGATATGCATAATTGCAAAGAATCCTCCACACCCATGTCTACTAACTGTTGTCTAGATTTAGATGAAAAAGGGAAATCTGTTGATCAAACTAAATATAGAGATTTGATTGGATCTCTTCTATATCTGACTGCTAGTAGGCCTGACATTATGTTCAGTGTTTGCCTTTGTGCTAGATTTCAGGCAAATCTAAAAGAATCTCACCGCACTGCTGCTAAAAGGATTCTCAAGTATCTTAAAGGAACCATTAATGTTGGACTATGGTATCCTGAAGGTGCCTCTCTTAAACTTGTTGGATTTTCTGATTCTGACTTTGCAGGTTGTAGATTGGATAGGAAAAGTACCTCTGGTACATGCCATTTACTAGGAAGCAGTCTCATATCATGGCACAACAAAAAACAAGCATGTGTAGCTCTTTCAACTACAGAAATTGAATACATTGCATCTGGGAGTTGTTGTGCTCAGAGTATCTACCTCAAACAACAATTGAAAGATTATGGGGTGTTTCTCAACACGGTACCTCTGGTTTGTGATAATACTAGTGCAATCAATCTAACTAAAAATCCTATTCAACACTCTAGAACTAAGCATATTGAAATTAGACATCACTTTATTAGAGAACATGTCTCTAGGGGTGATTGTGAAATTTTATTCATTGATACTGAGAAACAATTAGCTGACTTGTTCACCAAACCACTACCTAGAGATAGACTTAATATGCTTAGAACTGAATTAGGAATTTTGGATCTATCTAGTATTGTATAATTGATTCTTTATTATGGTTATGTGCTTTTTAACAGGTTGATAATATGTTTAATCGATTAGTTGTCTGAAAATTTTGAAATATTTTTCAAACTATGTGTTTTAATCGATTGAAATTGCGAAATAATATGTTAGTTTCCTGATTCTGAATCTCTATTCATGATCTATTGCCAAATTAATCGATTAAATAGGTTTTTAATCGATTAAATAGTTTTTTAATCGATTTATTTCAATAACTCTGTAGCTCTGCATGTTTTCTTTTTTGAATTAATCGATTAAATCTTCGATTCAATCGATTCATTTTACTTTTGATAATCTATGTCTATATCATTATTTGAAAATTAATTGATTTTATGGAAAATCAATTGGTTAATTTTTCTAGGGCTAGTATTGTATGCTTTGCTTCTGATTATTTACTGCAGATTGGGTTAAGTGCATTTGCAATTACAAACAACTTCAACTACTCTCTTAAATGTAATGGTTATCCAATAAACGCTGAAAGACTGTGATTGGAAATCAGAGGTAAAGAAATCTTGAGTGATGTAGGTAATCGAGTAAATTACAGTACCCATTGTTCTCTCTCTATCTTTTCCATCTCTGACACAGGGCACAGAACTGAGGTAATTTACTAAAAGACAAATTTGACTATTCAAAGTAGATGAAGAGTCAGGTTTCTCCCATTCCTTTTAGTATGCATTGATTCGAAAACCTTGTATTCTCTCTTGGAAAAATATTCTCTCTTTTCTGTATTCGGTTCACCTCTCAAACATCATGTTCAAGCGCACCAAATCTGGAAGGAGGAAGTTCAGTAGAGGAGAATCCTCAGCTACTGTCCAAGAAACATCAGAAGGAGGGCGCATTGAAACCTGGTTCAATGGGAATAAAGAGAAGATGGGGTTATTCATTCACGAAATGAGCAGAAAATAGATTAATATTCCCAAGATTTTGAAATTCTCGTGGTTGGACACTGAAGGGTTCAAAGGGGTTCGAAAGCTGCTGCAACACTAGAAACTTCAAAAGTTCCTAGAGCTCAATGGTAGAATCTATCCTGACCTTATCAAAGTTTTCTTTACTAACTTGTCATTTGAAGGTTCTACACTTAAAACTCAAGTTAAAGGAGTGGATATTGAGATTACTCCCACTGTCTGGAAAAATGTTGCTGGACTCAAGGATGAAGGGGTAAAAGTCACTAAAGGGTATACCTCTGATGTAGAAGAATTCAACAAAGTCCAATATTTTCGTTCTTGTTTGAGAAATAAGCGTGACTCTTTGAGTTCCTTCAACACTGGGAAGCTTAACCTTGAAGAAAGAGTACTTGCATTCATAGTGGCTTGGCAGCTTACTCCCAGGGGGAGCAATCATGCAGTACTGAATGAAGGTGACTTGGTACTGATGTATTGTATCCACCACAGAATCAGAGTAAACTGGGTATTTGTTATCAAGGACCATATGATCAAAGCAAAAAGCCTAAGTGATTTTAGGTATCCCTATGCTATCTTAATTTCTAAATTTCTAACTCATTTTGGTGTTGACTTAGAAGGAGAACTGTCTGAAATTGTTCGCCCCACAAATGAGATTAACAATTCCATCCTTCATAAAATGGGATTCATTAAGATTGATGGTGATTGGATTTCAAAAGAAGAAGCTGGGAGAGATGAAGAAGAAGAAGAAGAAGAGGAAGACGATGAGAATACTGGTGCTCCAAGTGCTACTGAAGCAAGACAAACACATCCCATGGAAGATGTTATGGCTCAGTAGTCTCCATTGGAAATGATTCCTTTTGTGGCACCACCTGACTGTGACACACCTCTTTCACAGTTCGAAAGGACTATGCTGCATCAAATGAATGAAATTCAAACTAATCAAAGGAGGCACATGGAAATGACATATGCTCTGCAAGCTCGCCAACATCGACTTTATGAAGACTCCATTGCCAGATTTCAGCACATTGATAATCAACTGGAGGATATATTCAACAGAATTGGAGACCTCCAATTCAATCAGGGTCCCTGGGATGGTGATGAGTGAAATTTCTCTTTAAAAGTTGTCTTTCACTTGTGTTTTGTTTGCTTTATTTGTTTTAATTTTGTGTACCTGAATGGTACTTATGGCTTGTATTTGAACACTTTTTGATGAAGTCAAATAGGGGGAGAAGTATTTGCTTTATGCTGACAGTACACACACACATATGTCTCTGTTATTGTTTCTTTTATGCAGGTGTAGTGGTTATTTGTCTCCATCAAATAGGGGGAGATTGAAGCACTTGTTGGATTTGATGAAGACATATAAAGTTTAGTTTGTGGGTGTGTAGGTAGATAGGCTATAGGTTTAGAATTTAATCTCTTGATAATTTCAGTATATCTTGTGATAAGCGCCTATAATTGTTGCATTTCATAGAATTTATCTTACTACATGAAAAACCAATCTTTAAGCCTTGAAAGAACAAACTGAGTTTTTTAATCTGTTAAAAAGCATTTTTAATCTGTTAAAATCACTTAAAATAGGAAATGTATATATACAACCAATATTTTAATTGATTGAATCGTAGAATCAACAGGTTAAAATGTTCTTGATGGTTTTTCCATATTAAGGGTTTCGCAGTATTAATCTGTTGAATTGATAAATCAATAGATTAAAATGTTCTAAGCCATTTTTCATTTCAAAAGTATCTCAAATTTTTAATCTGTTGAAATCAAGTTCAATCTGTTGAAATAGAGAGATGTCATTTTTTCATCTTAAAGTATCTCAGATTTTTAATCTGTTGAAACAGAGAGATATCATTTTTCATTTTTAAGTATCTCAAATTTTTAATCTGTTGAAATGAATTTTAATCTGTTGAAACAGAGAGCTACCATTTTTCTTCTAACTGTTTCAATCCATTAAAAGCTCGAATTAACCGATTGAAAGAGTTTTAAATAAAATCAATCGATTAAAACATCATTTTAAATCGATTGAAATTATCAGTTTCTCTCTTTTACTCTATAAATACAATTTTGATTTCTCTTTTGAATACACAATTTGGAAATTGATTGAAAGCAATCTTGGAGCTCTCATATTCGTGTTTTTCTTTGAGCATTCATACACATTTCATATCATAAGGCGTTTTGATCAAGATTGTTGAAAGATCTTCAAGAGAGAAAGTTCTGAGTTAGAAAAATTGCTTCTGGACTTCTATATTGTAAAAGCTGCAGTCCAGGTTTATTCTTTTCGTATACTTGTACGAATTCTAATTGTGTAGATTGGGTTTGAATCTGCACTGGTTACAGTAACTAGGATTGGTTGCTGGGTGGTTTTTCAAGAGTCTATCTTGTGGTGTTGTAAGGTAGTTCTTGAGGTAGATTGGTGTATATCTACTGGTTTGTATTTTCACTTGGTATTAGTGGAATTTGGCAGATTTGTCAAGAACTGGATGTAGCTCTTGGGAAGAGTGAACCAGTATAAACTCTTGTGTTGTATTTCTGCTTTTATCTCTTTTCATTCCTGGTTTATATTCTTGCTTTGTTTAAAACCAAATCTGCCTAATAAAAGATTGGATAAAGATTAATCATTCTTCCACAAAGAAAGAGTGTTTTTCGAAAAAGATTTCTAAAGTTCAATTCACCCCCCCTCTTGAACTCAACCATTAATTCTTACACTAGGGACCTTTTAGGCCTTGCCCATCTTTGAACGAAAGTCTTCTACTCTTTATTTTGAGGCCGGGCAAGATTTGGGGTCTACAGCTGCCCCCGCTTCACCTGACTAGCCGACTGTTGGCTCAACATGCCAAAAAGATCGGTTGGACGGTGAAGGAGTTAACCCTCTTTCCCGGTTGTTCTTCGGTTGCTTTCTTGGTTGTGGCAGCCGACCTTCTGGACGCTAAATATGATCCTCTGGGATGCTCCTTTGATGCGATAGCTGACCCCTTCGGTTGATGAGTACGAACCCCCATCTGGTTTAAGCCCCCTTTTGTAAGGCTTTGATGAGTACGCACCCCCATTTGGTTTGATGAGTACGAACCCCCGTCCGGTTTAAGCCCCCTTTTGTAAGGCTTGATGAGTACGCACCCCCATCTGGTTTGACGAACCCCCGTCTGGTTTAAGCCCCCTTTTGTAAGGCTTGATGAGTATGCACCCCATCTAGTTTGACGAGTACAAACCCCCGTCTAGTTGTGAAGTCCACTTTGTAGGACTGTTGCGACTTACTGCTCTGGCTCATGCGCAATTCCTTGTGAGGAATGTTTCTGCTTGATATTATGTTTCTTGTATTGGTTCTTTATGCATGCTCATGTTTCATTAATACAGAGGCGTTTTCATGATTTGGTCAAGATAAAAGAAATGAAAGACAATTTTATTGATATAAACAAATGGTTCATTTAGAAGGATTTATAAAGGGATTTAGAAGTATGGCTGGCCAAGGTTGTCTACAGTGTATAAGCTATAACAATCATGTCCCTAACATCTGCCTCTTTGGTTCTCCTAGTCGCTTCAGTTGAGATGCTCGAGCCCGGAGTGAAGACTATGCAAAGTTTGCTTGCTTCTGGAAGGATACTACCTTAGTCGCCTTACGGTTTTCGGCTAAGGTAATCATTGCTCTTTTTGTTTTTGAACCTCTAATTTTTGCCTAGGACGTGTCCTAGCAAGGAATATGAACCCTATATTTTGCCCAGGACGCTCTTTGCGAGTTTTCGTCCTGACGGGTCATGAACAATGCCTTCAAGCGTAATACTTTTTTACCGCGTCTGAGTGGACCGAGTACCGAAGCTCTTCTCTGTCCATGTTAGTGAGGATAAGGGCTCCTCCTGAGAAAGCTCGCTTGACCACAAAGGGTCCTTCGTAGTTTGCTGCCCATTTTCCAAGTTTGTCCTTCTGAGGGAGAAACAGTTTCTTTATTACTAAATCCCCTTCTTGAAAAGTGCGGGGATTGATCTTCTTATTGTAGGCCTTCTTGATCTTCTTTTGATAGGCCTGCCCATGACATATGGCGTCCAACCGTTTCTTTTCGATCAGGTTAAGCTGGTCGTATCGATTCTGGACCCATTCTGCTTCGGTTAGCTTTGCTTCCATAATGACTCTTAGGGAGGGTATTTCAACTTCTACTAGCAATACAACCTCCATGCCGTATACGAGGGAGAATGGAGTGGCTCCGGTGGAGGTCTGCATGGAAGTCTGATATCCGTGCAGGGCGAAGGGTAGCATTTCATGCCAATCTTTGTATGTTATCACCATCTTCTGGATGATCTTTTTGATGTTTTTGTTGGCTACTTCCATTGCACCGTTCATTTTGGGTCGGTATGGAGAAGAATTGTGATGTTGAATCTTGAAATCTTGGCATAATTCTTCCATCATCTTATTATTTAGATTGGTCCCATTATCAGTAATAAGCCGATGAGGGATACCATAACGACATAGAATATTCCTCTTGATGAAGGTGGTTACCTTTCCTAGTCACGTGTGCTTAGGATGCCGCCTCTACCCATTTAGTAAAATAGTCAATGGCCACCAAGATAAAACGGTGACCATTAGATGCTTTGGGCTCGATGGGTCTGATAACGTCCATGCCCCACATGGAGAATAGCCATGGTGTAGCCAAGATGTTGAGAAGTGCGGGCAGAACGTGAACATTATCGGCATAGACTTGGCACTTGTGACATCTTTTAGCATATTGACAATAGTCACCTTCCATTGTGGACCAGAAATATCCTGCCCTTAGAATCTTCTTTACCATGACATGTCCAGATGCGTGGGTCCCAAAAGCTCCTTTATGAATCTCTTTTATCAGAGTTTGAACCTCCTCGTGATCCACACACCTTAACAGGGTGGAGTCGAAATTCTTCTTATAGAGGGTTTCTCCAATTAGTGCAAACCCGGTGGCCCTCTTCCGGATGGTCCTTTTGTCATTATCACTGATTCCTTCGGGATATTCACCCTTCATGAGGTATCGCTTAATGTCGTGATACCAAGGGTTTCTGTCTTACTCGCTATTTACTGTCATGCAAAAAGCTTGTTTGTTATGCAACTTGATTTGAATAGTCGGTATCTCGTGCTCTTGATCTAAAGAGAACATGGATGATAAAGTAGCGAGGGCGTATGCAAATTGATTATCTTCCCGAGGGATATACTTGAAAGTGACGCTTTCCAGTCTCGAAATCAAATCGCGAATATGTTCTAGATATGGGATTAATTTGGAATTTCGGGTTTCCCATTCACCCTTGAGTTGATATATGACAAGGGATGAATCACCGAAAACTCTGAGTTTGGTCACCCCATGATCTAGAGTTGCTTGGATTCCCAATGCACAGGCTTCGTATTCGGCCATATTATTTGTACAATCAAAATTTAACCTGGCTGTTACCGGGATATATTTATTTTCTGGGGATATCAAGATGGTTGCGATCCCGTGTCCAAGCATGTTTGAGGCTCCATCGAAAAACATAGTCCATGCATCTTCTTTGGTCTCTTTGTGTTCAATGTGCATGATATGTTCGTCGGGAAAGTTGTCTTGTAGGGATTGGTACTCGTTTGTCGATCCATGTGCTAGATAGTCTGCTAGGGGACTACCCTTGATAGCTTTCTGGGTGACATGAATGCTATCAAATTCTGAGAGGAGCACTTGCCACCTAGCTATTCTTCCGTTCAAGATGGGCTTTTCGAAGAGGTACTTGATTGGGTCCATTTTGGAGACCAACCATGTCGTATGTCGAGCCATACACTATCTAAGATGTTGAGTTGTCCACACCAATGCACAACATGTTTTTTCGAATGGTGTATAATGGGTCTCATAGTCTAGGAACTTTTTACTTAGATAATATATGGCTCGTTCCTTTTTCCCTGTTTCATCTTGTTGACCAAGCACACATCCCATGGATTCTTCGAGTACAAATAAATATAAGATTAGAGGTTTCCCTTCAATGGGTGGCACCAATATCGGTGGGTTAGTTAAGCATATCTTGATCTTGTCGAATGCTTGTTGACACTCCTCGTTCCACATCGTCGGTTGACTCTTGCGCAACAACTTGAAAGTAGGTATACACTTGTCTGTTAGCTGTGCGATGGATCTGGCAATATAGTTTATTCGACCCAAAAATCCTCTGACCTCCTTCTCTATTCTTGGTGGGGGCATTTCCAGAATTGCCTTTGTTTTGTCGGGATCTACTTCAATTCCCTTCTGGCTGACGATGAACCCTAGGAGTTTGCCTAACCGTACTCCGAAAGTACATTTTGCTGGGTTCAGTTTAAGCTGATACTTTCGAAGTCGATCAAACAACTTCTTAAGATATTGAATCTAGTCCACCTCATTTCTGGACTTGGCAATCATGTCATCCGCGTATACTTCTATTTCTTTGTGGATCATGTCGTGGAATAATGTGACCATAGCCCTCTGATAGGTAGCCCCTGCATTTTTGAGCCCAAAAGGCATTACCCTGGAGCAAAAGGTACCCCACAGTGTGATGAAGGAGGTTTTTTCCCTATTTTTGACGGCCAACTTGATTTGATTATACACCGCATATCCGTCCATGAAGGAATAAAACGTGTTTGTAGCGGTGTGATCCACTAATGTGTCAATGTGTGGTAAGGGAAAGTCGTCCTTTGGACTTGCTCAATTTAGGTCCCTATAGTCCACACATACTCTAATTTTACTGCTTTTCTTGATAACGAGCACTATGTTTGCTAGCCATTCGGGGTATTTGGACACGATTAGGAAGTTGGCGTCTAGTTGTCTTTGCACTTCCTCCTTAATCATTAAGGACCAATCCGGTTTTACTCTTCTGAGTTTTTGTTTTATGGGCCGAAATCCCTCTTTTAATGGCAACCGATGCTCTACTATACTCGTGTTGAGCCCGAGCATGTCATGATAAGACCAAGCAAAAATGTCTACGTATTCTTTCAAAAGTTGTATCAATCCCTCCCTGATGTCACTGTCAATCTGGGTACCGATATTTATCTCTTTCTTATCATCTCCTTGTCCCAAATTGATGGTTTCTGTTTCCTCTTGATGCGACTGTATGATGCAAGTTTCTTTTTCTAGCATTCTCTGTATGTCCGGGGAAATGGTCCCCTGCTCACTGTCGGACTCGACCCACTCATCTTCGGCTTCCGGGTCCCACAGAGATTCATCAATCACAGACATGATTGTTTTTAGGTTCTGTTTTAGTTATAGATTTTATTATTCAATTATTTTTGAAAGAATAATAAATAGAAGAGGGAAAAGAATGAGAATGAATATGATATGACAAAAAATGCCTCATGTATGAAACAAAGAGTGTATGTACATGCCCTTTTAATTAGTGTTCCCACGGCCACGGGGCAGGGACCACGAAAAATACAAGAAAATCTTAAAAACAAATAGAAGTGGACCGTCTACCCAACCTTATGTGGATGCGGCTGAAGAGGCCTTTGAAACATCTTTTCAAGCGCTCGAAATTGCTAGTGTAGAGAGACTTCCCAATAATACAAAGGTAGCCCACATGATGATGAAGCATGGTTACCATCCTGGCCAAGGACTGGGGGCAGATTCCCAAGGGATGAGGGAACCCCTAGAATTCAAAGATAACCCTTTAAAGTATGGCCTAGGATATGACCTTACGAAGGGCCGAACAAAAAGAAGAAAAGAGAAGTCCCCCCTCTGCACAATCAAGCAGATGTTCCGAAGCGGAGGGATACAAGCGTCACGAGCAACCCTAGTCATTAGGAACTCTTTTTTATTTTCTTAAGGGATGTAAACCCAGTGATTGTTAGAGATTATCCCCCGGGGCTAGCCCGACCCCCAGGCATCTTTTGGGCACATATTCCCTTACTAATTAATAAAAAATACATTTCTTACTATCTGCTTCTCTTCTTGCTACTTCCTGTCTAGACCTCATAATAACCATGTCTAAGCAAACGAAAAAAAAAGAGAAGAATAAAATGCGTCCAAATAATCAAAATGTACCATTGCTATAGTTGTCAAGCTAATTGATTAAGAATCACAAAATAAAGTTTTACCTCACCATAAATAAAGCCATGTTTCGCCAATATTGTGTAAAAAAAAAAAAAAAAAGAGAAAAAGCCTATAGAAGCCAAAGGCCAAAAAGAAAAATGGCAAAATACCCGGTAGGAAACCCACTAAGGGGGCTACGCAAAAGTTAGGGTCAACACGCTAGGAAACCCGAACAAAAATAAAGGGTAGCCTAGGCAAATGTTAGGGTTACAAAATAAGGTCCGATAGGATTCCCAAAATAAGAAAAAAAGGGGAACCTAGACAAAAGATAGGACCAAAACACAATATCCTAGTCCGAAAACCTGAAGGGCAGTCTAGGGAAATCAATTGGCCATAAAAGCAATGAAAAAAGGCTAAGGCGCAAATTCACAAAGAAAAACGTTTGTTTAAACAACAGCTCAAACACTCGAGCCAACCCTAGCTAGCCATTCTTCCAAAATCTCTTCTAAATAAAAATCAACCACCTAAAACACAAGCAATTAAATTTACCCCCTTTACTTCTTTTCTCTTGACCCTCACAACATTATTCTAACAATTAGTTTGGGAATATGGAGGCGTATAATCAACAAGAGGATTGAAATCCCTAAAGCGAGGAAAAAGGGCACCAACGTGGCAAAGTGTGTTCTCCAAACCAAAAGTCATTCTTCGGTCACGTTAAGTCCGAAACAACACAAACAAAATACAGTAAAGAAGCTAACATCAGAGGGCCCCTGTCTCTTTAAAGACACACCATTTAATCCTTCTGAAAAAACTAATGAAATAGCATTATAGGGCATCAAATATGAAAACATTGCATGCATAAAATGTTTTTGAACAAGGTCCTATTTCTGCAAAAAAAAAAAAATCCCTCTAAAAAGCGAGACCATCGTCTCAATCCGCGTATAATCAAGACCGCCTTCCCGAATTTCGAGACCGCCATCTCGCTATTGGACAAAAACGAGACCTCCTTCTCGCTTGGCGAGAAGGCAATCTCGCCATAGACCAAAAGCGAGATCGCCGTCTCAAAGTTCCAGACGGCAGTCCCGAGTCTCGTTAAATCGAGACCGCCGTCCTGAAATCCCAGACGACGGTCTCAACCTGCAGCGAAAACTCTATAAATAGGAGGGCATGGGGGGTGGTTTGGAGCATCCTTTCTTACTTTCTCTGCACCTTCTTCTATATTTTTGAGCTTTCTTACCAAAGATGCATAAAGGAGTGTCGCCGCTGTCAAAAGAGGTGGTCGGAGCGATGCGATGGTTCCGACTTTCCATATTTCGCGTTTAATTATGGGTGAGATTACAACGCCTTTAGGCTGTCCGACAATCGGGCTGAACCTAAGGGCGAGGTTTTCAAAAGGATGTTCTTAGATCGTCTGATAACCAGGCTGACCTGAGAACAAATTTGAAAGGATTCTTATGGAGTCGCCACCGATGTTTTTACCAAAAACATCGAAAAAGGGGATAAAAAGGCGTTGGTTTCGTAGAAAAACCAACTTTGGTCGTTAAAACTAGAGTTGGGTAAGGGAGTTAGTTACGTGTAAGGGAGGTATTAGCTCCCTTACGATGCCCCTTTCGGGTTCCCTATGACAGGCCAGTTATTTTATAAATAAACTTTTAAAATGACGCTTTTACCCTTTTATTTGTGGAATTAAAATAATGACTACATGACGATTAATTAGCCCATTAATCGATTAAAATCAGTATTAATCGATTAACAGCTCAAATTAATCGATTAAATGGGTCTAGAACTGGTTTAATCGATTAATTCGAGTTTTAATCGATTAAACCTGGCAAGTTTGGATTCCTAGCCGTTGCCAACGACTCTTTTGACCCTTATTCACTTTCATATGACCGTTGGAGATGCTTGGCTATAAATAGAGACTTCCATTTCACTTCTACTCACTTCTATCTCTTGAAATCAAGCTTTCTTGCCTAATTCTATCAATCTTGCCTTCTTCTCACTTAATTTGTCCTCTTAAATCTTCTTGTTACTCTTCTAATCCTTCAATGGCCTCATCTTCTCGTGCAAAATTCCCTACTAGAAGAAGATCTGCACCCTCATCTCATCCCCGTCCTAATTCTGTAGAAGGATGGATCTCTGATGCAGATGGCTGACAAGAATTTCTGTCCTGGTGGAAGGAACGTTGTCGCTGCCGTCAAAACGAGGCGGTCGGAGCGACGCGATGGTTCTGACTTTCTGTTTTTTGCATTTTTTATTAGTGTGGTTACAACGCCTTTAGGTTGTCCGATAACCGGGCTGAACCTAGAGGCGAGGTTTTCGAAAGGGCGCTCTTGGGTTGTCCGATAATCGGGCTAATCCAAGAGCTAGTTTTGAAGGGTTCTCTGGAGTTGCCATCGACGTTTTTACCAGAAACATCGGAAAAGGGGTTAAAAGGCGTTGGTTTTCGAAAGACCAACTTTGGTCGTTAGAACCAGAGTTGGGTAAGGGAGTTAGTTACGTGTAAAGGAAGGGTTAGTTCCTTTACGACGCCCCTTTCGGGTTCCCTATGATAGGCCAACTTACTTAGATGATTAAATCGGAAAAATACGATTTTACCCTTTTATTTGCGGAATTTAAAATTACGACTACATGACCCTAGTATCTATTGCATAATTTAAATAAAGCGGTAAAAAGTAAAGGGAGAAAGTAGAAACCTTCGGAGCAAGCTTTCTATTAATTCTTTAAAATTTAGGGTGCTATGCGGCAGCCCTTCACTCTACACAACATCGGAAACCTCTCGAAATGCTCAAAAACACTCTTAGAAACGCTCAGAAACTCCGGAAATGCTTCGGAGGGGTTCTAGAGAGAGAATTTGAAGAAAAAGTCTAGAGAGAAGGAGGAAGAACTGTGTGGAATGAGGGGAATGGGGGGCCCTATTTATAGGAATTCGCGCCTGTCAGGTCGAGACGGGCCGTCTCATCTGACAAGGTCGAGACGGCGGTCTCGCCAATCGAGACGGCGTTCTCGCCATTCGCGAGTGGTGAGATGGCCATCTCGCCAAACGAGACGATGGTCTCGCCATTTGGGCAAGGCGAGACGGCGGTCTCGAATCTGGGACGGCGGTCTCGACCTTAAAAGGCAAAAATCCTTATTTTTGTGCTAAAAATCCCTCCTATCCTAGTATGGGGCCTAGTAGTCTCTCCTAGTGGCTTCTTATGCTTCATCCATCTTCGAAAAGGAGGTCTTCTAGTCTTTATTTTGAGGCCGGGCAAGATTAGGTGTCTACAGCTGCCCCCCCTTTACCTGACCAGTTGGCTGTTGGCCTGTTGTGCCAAGAAGATCGACTGGAAGGTAAAGGAGTTGACCCTCCTTCCCGGTTACCCTTCGGATGTTCCGTCTTGCGACAGTTGATCTTCTGGGGAAAAGTTGTGATGTGCACCTCCAGGATACTCCTTCTGACGGTAGCCGATCCCTTCGGTTGACACATGGTAGAACCTCAGGATACTCCTTTTGACGGTTGTTGATCCTTCGGTTGATGGGTATAAACCCCCCATCAGGCTAGTAGAAGCAGTCTGCTGTGTGTTGGACTGGATGAGTATGAACCCCTCATCAGGATGGTAGTTGCAGTCCGTTGTGTTTTGGACTGGATGAGTATGAACCCCCCATCAGGCTGGTAGTTGCGACTTACTGATCTTGCTTGAGCTCAGATTAGGCGCACTTGCGTGCGCGAGTTGATAGGTATGAACCCCCTATCAGGCTGGTAAAGTCCACTACGTAGGACTGGTGGTGGCGGCGGCTTACTGCTCGGGTGGCTCATGCGCCGAGCGTTCGAGGTGTGTTCTTTTTTGTTTTTGTTTGTCTTTTTTGGGACTGGTCGTTCGGTCTGCACCGGGGATTTTGTTGGTGTTCATCCAGCTTGTTGATTGCTGGGGATTCTTTGTTTTTTATCTTTTGGTGGTGATCACCCGACTCTTGCTGGCTGGTCGGGCAATCTTTGTTTGTTGTTCGACTTGGTTGTCGAATTCTGTTGGTCAAGGTGATGGCTTGTCTTAATCCTGCCTTTTTCTCGCAGTTTTATCTCTTTTTTTCTCGCGATTTAGGATTTTTGCTTTTTTTCTTGAGCGTACGTCTTTTTACTCTTTAGCTTTCTTTTTTGTTACGCTGACTTTTGAAGAAAAGGGTGGCAACGAATGCATGAAATAAAAATTTTATTCATAAGGGAAAATTTTATTACAGCCATTTTTCAAGTACTATCCCTAAGGGCTATCTTTTGGAGACGATCCATGATAAGGGAATTGCTGGTACATATGTTCCCAGAATTTTGCTTGCTCCCGGGATTCATCGCGGTATTCTTGCTGGAATGTTGCCCAGTCTTGCCGCATTCCTTGCTGATATTGGTACACCGTCTCCAGCCAGGTGTTAAAGGCTTCCTGCCTTAGGGTCAGTTGCTCCTGCCGCACAGACATTTGATCTAATTGCTGGTGCAGATCGGAGATGTTGCGGTTTATGCCAGCAAAGTCATCTATGTATTGCGGTGGTTGTTGGTGCTGATGTGGCTACTAGAAGTCGGGAGGTCTTGGGAGATCGTGCATTGCCACGATGTCCTGGAGATCCAGCGCGAAATCCAGTGAGGGATGAAGGACCAACTGGGTCCCACGGCGTATCAGCATCCCCATGCTAACCAGGATCGACCCGTTGATGGATTCGGGTCGTAGGCTGGAGGCCAACTCTTCCCGGCCAGCGCACCCCCATTTCTCTGCCAGGGGAGTGATAAGAGGAGCCATGAGGACGGCTCCCACTGGTCTGCTCCCGAAGTCCTTAAGGGCCCTCAGGAAGAAGTAGCCAGGGTTACAGCGTCGCCTCTGGCTCATGCAGTAAATTACGAAGAGGTCTGGGAGGGTTACCTTACCCTGACTCTCCTTCCTCTCGTGGACAGTCCCAGCCAGCAGCTTGTGGCAAATGCGGAGGGCTGGGGAGAGTGCAGACCCCCTCATCAGCGTGGGCAACGTGAGCGACCTGGTGAGCTCTTCCCACATTTCACCGGCGGTGAGGTTGGTGGGACGACTGCAGATGGCCTCCCGGTACTCCCGAGTTAGCACATCCTCGGGCCGGACGAACCCAATGCTCACATTGAATTCGTCGAGGGTGGTAGTCCGGTACGTCCCACCCATGAAGTAGTTTACCATCTTGGTTGGTGGCAGGCCTGGGACCATGGAGGGAGCCTCAGCGTAGGAGATGGAGGCAAGGAACTCCAGTACCGCCTGAGGGTACACGTGGGTAGGGGGAGGCTGCAGCAGGAAGCCCCACCCAATACTATCTATGTGGGCCCGGACATCGTCCTCCCACCCAAACTCGGCGAGGATGCCGAAGTCAAGCCTGAGCATGGGGTGCCACGTATAACCCCGGATGTTCTCGAGACGGGCTAGGTGTTGCGGCGAGAGCTGAGTAGGATCTTGGGGGGCTGGTGCCGAGGAACTGCTAGCGCCGGCAGTGCCTCTTCTCTTCCTAGATTGACTTCCTCGCAACATTTTGACCAGAAAGTGATATATCTGAGAGTTGGAGCGTAGAGGAGTTGTGAGAAACCTCCAGGACGCCCCCCCTATATATAGGGAAAAATCTGAAATCGGGACCGCCGTCTCGACGATGGTCTCGAATTTGTGCAGGTCGAGACGACCGTCTAGGATCTCAAGACGGCGGTCTCGACTTTGGGTCTAAGCGAGACGGCCGTCTCGCCAAGCGGGACGGCGGTCTCGCCAAGCGGGACGGCGGTCTCGTTTTCGCCTAAGTCGAGACGGCGGTCTTGAATTTTTGGGAACCGAGACGGCGGTCTGGAAATTCTGGACGGCTGTCTCGAATTAAAGGTTCTTTTTTTTTTGAATAAAGGAAATAGGACCTGGTTCAAAAACATTTTTTATGCATGCAATGTTTTCATGTTTGATGTCCTATAATGCCTATTTCAATTAGTTTTTAAGAAGGATTTCACTGACGTGTCTTGTAGCGTCGAAAGCCCTCTGATCTGTGTTCTTGTGCTTGGCTGTACCCTGCCGGACTTCTTGTGACCGAAGGATAACTGTTTTTTCCTTTTTTCCTTTTCTTTTTCTTTTGTAGAGCACTCTTTGCCATGTAGTGTCCCTCTTTCTTCACTCTAGGGATTTCAATCCTCTTGTTGACTATACGCCTCCATATTCCCAAATTAATTATTAGAATATTATTGTGAAGGTCAAGAGAAAAGAAGTAAAGAGGTAAATTCAATGGTTTGTGTTTTAGAAGGTTGATTTTCATTTAGAAAGTGGTTTTTGTAAGCATGGCTGGCTAGGGTTGGGCTTAGGTGTTTAGGTTTTGTCTAAGCAAACATTTTTCCCCCTTTTTTGTACTTGCGCCTTAGTTTTATTTCCATTGCTTTTTATGACTAGTTGACTTCCCTAGATCGCCCTTCGGGTTTTCGAACTAGGATATTGTGTTTTGGCCCTAACTTTTGTCTAGGTTCCTTCTTTTTGTATTTTTTGGGGAATCCTAGCAGACCTTATTTTGTAACCCTAACTTTTGCCCAGGCTACCCTTTATTTTTGTTCGGGTGTCCTACCAGGT
This sequence comes from Sphenostylis stenocarpa, assembly GCA_963425845.1. NCBI lineage: Eukaryota > Viridiplantae > Streptophyta > Magnoliopsida > Fabales > Fabaceae > Sphenostylis > Sphenostylis stenocarpa. The sequence goes on along the minus strand of OY731400.1, from coordinate 54,824,268 downwards.
TGACCCTATCTTTTGCGTAGCCCCCTTAGTGGGTTTCCCATCGGGTATTTTGCCCTTTCTTTTTTGGCCTTTGGCTTCTATGGGCTTTCTTTTTTATTGTGTATTTATTTTTTTTGTTCACAATATTGACGAAACATGACTTTTTTTTATGGTGAGGTAAAGCCTTATTCGGGTGCTTCTGATCAACTAGCTTGATTGTGATGGCAATGGTGAATGTTGATTATTTGGATGCACTTTTTTTATTCTTCTCCTTTTTTTTGTTTTTTTCCGTTTATTTAGACAAGGTTATTGTGAGGTCTAGTCAGAAATAGCAAGAAGAGAAGCAAATTGTAAAAAGTATTCTTTATTAATTAATAAGGGAATATGTGCCCTAAAATGCCCGGGGGTCAGGCTAGCCCTGGGGGATATTCTCTAACAATCATGGGGTTTACATCCCTTTAAATGAAGCAAAAGTTCTCCTAATGACTAGGGTAGCTCTTGACGCTTGCACCCCTCCACTTCGGAAAATTTGCTTGAGTGTGCGGAGGGTAGACTTCCCTTTTCCTTTTTCCGCTCGACCCTTAGTGGGGTCGTATCCTAGGCCATGCTTGAAAGGATTGTCTTTGAATTCTGGGGGTTCCCTCATGCCTTGGGAATCTGCCCCCAGTCCTTGGCCAGGATGGTAACCATGCTTCATCATCATGCGGGCTACCTTCGTGTTTTTGGGAAGTCTTTCTATGCTGGAAATTTCGAGCGCTTGAAAAGATGTTTCAAGGGCCTCTTCAGCCGCATCCACATAAGGTTGGGTGGACGGTCCACTGATTAGGATATCATCTTCTGCTTGGACCGTGACCAATTTGTCACCCACTATGAACTTGACTTTTTGGTGGAGCGTCGAAGGTACTGCCTTAGTGAAAGAATTAATGGTTGAGTTCAAGAGGGGGGGGGTGAATTGAACTTTATAAAACTTTTTTCGTAAAACTTACTTTCTTTTGGAAGAATGATTTATCTTTATTCAATTGTTGTGTAGGTAGATTGATTTTAAACACAACAAGTATATATTCAGGAAATAAAAGAGATGAAAGAAGAAATTCAACACAACAATTTATACTGGTTCACTCTATACCAGAGCTACGTCCAGTTCTTGACAAATCTGCCAAGTTCCACTAATACCAAGTGAAAATTACAACCAGTAGATACTCACCAATCTACCCCAAGAACTATCTTACAAACCCACAAGATAGACTCTTGAAAACCTCCCGATAACCAAATCCGATTCATCGTAACAAGTGCAGATCCAAATTCCAACCTGCACAACCACACTTTACAAAAGAGTATGAAAAGAAAAAACCTGGATCTGCAGCTCTATCGATAAAATTGTCGAGAACGATTATAACACAACACTTTCTCTCTTTGATTGACCACAATTTTGATCAAAGCACCTTATGATATAACAAAGTTCTTGAATGCAGAGAAAGTCACGGATATGAAAGCTTCACAGATTGATTTCAAATGTTTTCTCAAGTTGTGTTTTTCAAAAGATAGATCAAATCTGTATTTATAAAGTAAAACAGAGAACCAGAACGTTTCATTAATTAAAAATTGAATCAGAGAGGCAAATGATCGATCAGAATGAAAATATAACAGGTTGAAATCGATTGTGATCGATTAGAACAGTATTATGATCGATTAGAACAAGTTATGATCGATCAGAATGAAATTATGATCGATCAGAATGTATTTCAATCGATTAAAACGACGATTCAATTGATTGATTTCATTTAAAACTTCATTCAATCGATTGATTCGAGTTTTTAATGGATTGAAACAGCTTTATGAAAAATGATAGCTCTCTGTTTCAATCGACTGAAAATCATTTCAATAGATTGAAATCCTGCAGACTCTTAGATAGAAAAATAGTCTCTCTGTTTCAACAGATTAAAAAATATTTCAACAGATTGATTTTCTGAAAAACTCTTAGACTGTTCTTTTAATGTTTAAATGTTAGTTTTTCATGCAGAAAAATGATTTTACTGAGATGCATCATATTAAGGCGCTTATCACAAAATATATTGGCCTATCAAGAGATTAAGTTCCTATACTTCTAACTTATCCCTCTACACACCCACAAATTAAACTATACCAACACAAATATGTCTTCATCAAGTCTTCATCAAATCCACCAAGTGCTTCAATCTCCCCCTATTTGATGGAGACAAATATCCACTGCACCTGCACAATTTAATAACATAATAGAGACATATATGATTTTGTGGTGTGTGTGTAGTGACAGCTTTAAGAACACTTCTCCCCTATTTGATCTGGATCATATAAAAGTGTTTTAGTTACAGTCCATGGTACCACGTAGATACCCCAAAATGAAACAAAACGGTAAAAACACGAAACAGAAACAAGATAACAGAAGCATAAAAAAATAAGCCTTCATTCATCCCCGGGACCTTGATTAAATTGTAGTTCAACAATCCTGTTGTAGATGTCTTCTAATTGGTTGTCAATATGTTGAAATCCGGCAATGAAGTTTTCATCCGAGATAATGCCGACGAGCCCACGAGCAACGATCATCTCCATGTGCCTTCTTTGGTTGGTTTGTAGTTCATTCATCCGATGTAGCATGGTTCTCTCGAACCGAGACAGTGGCGTGCCACGGTCGAGTCGTGGAGTGTATGGAATCATTTCTAGTGGAGACTGCTCTTCCATCGGGTCTGATGGTCTTGCTGCAGAAGTTCCCGGAACATTAGCATTGACTCCTTCCTCTTGTTCTTCTTCTTCTTCAATCTCTTCTCCTTTCCCAGCTTCTTCTTTAGAAATCCATTCACCATCAATTTTAATGAATCCCATTTTATGAAGAACAGAATTATTGACCTCATTTGTTGGACGGACAGATTCAACTAGTTCTCCTTCCAAATCAACACCAAAATGTGTTAAAAACTTAGAAATCAGAATAGCATAAGGATACCTGAAATCACTCAGCCGCTTAGCTTTGATCATGTGGTCCTTGATAACAAAAACCCAGTTCACCCTTATTCCGTGGTGAATGCAGTACATCGAGTACTAAATCTCCTTCATTTAGTACTCGCATGATTGCTCCCCCGGGTGTGAGTCGCCAGGCCACAATGAAAGCGAGAACCCTTTCCTCAAGCTTTATTTTTCCAAGCATTGAAAGAACTTACGAGTCTCGATTATTCTTCATGCATGAACGAAAGTACTTGAACTTTATTAAACTCTTCCACATCTGAAGTATATCCTTTGGTGACTTTTACACCTTCATCCTTGATTCCAAGCAACCTCTTTCCGGACATTTGGAGTTATCTCAATGTCTACTCCTTTGACTTGAGTTTTTAAAGTGGAACCTTCAAAGGACAAGTTGGTGAAAAAGACTTTAATTAAGTCGGGGTAAATCCTACCATTCAACTCCGGAAACTTTTGAAGTTTTTGATGTTGCGGTAGCTTCCGAACACCTCTAAATCCTTCTACGTCAAACCAGGAGAACTTTAGGACCTTGGGTATATTGACTTGTTTCCTGCTCATTTCATGAATAAACAGATCCATTTTCTCTTGGTTCCCATTGAACCAGGTTTCAATGCGTCCTTCGAGCATTTGGTTCTTGCCTTGCAGTGGAAGACTCGCCTCTGCTTGGACTTCTTCCTAACAGATTTTGTGCGTTTGAGCATTCTTGATTTTTGGAATGAACAGAGGAATAACCGAGAAGAGAGAATGGTTCAAGGAGGAAAAACACTACAGTTTTCTTTAGAGCACACGATCCCTTCAACTTCACAGTTTTGTCTTTACTCGTATAATCGCTTCTTCGCTTCGCGCAGTGATGATAAAGGTGGAGAGAGAGAAAGAATGGTTACTAGTGCAACTTAATTATCCTCACATCCGATATCCAATCGGAGTCAATCAACTTTTATTGGATATCTTTGATATTTAAGAGAGTAGTCGAAGTCTATCTCGTTGTTAATGCATTCAACCCACTCTACAGTAGTTGTTTAGTGACGGAGTATACACAACTAGCCCTAGAAAAAATTAATCAATTGATTTTTCGTGAAACCAATTGATTTTGCAACTGCAGATACTCGAAGTAAAATAAATCGATTGAACCGAAGATCTAATCGATTGTTTTTGTGAAAGAAAATCATGCGAGTATCAAAAGTGAATTCAATCGATTGAATCGAAGATTGAATCGATTGATTTATAGAAGAAAATATGCAGAGCTACAAGGTTAATGAAATAAATCGATTAAAGGCTTATTTAATCGATTGAACTGATAACATATCAATAACAGAAAGTAAGAATCAGGAAATCAACAGATTATTTCGCAATTTCAATCGATTAATACAAATAATTTCAAGATTTTCAGACAATTTTAATCGATTTAACATGTTATCAACCTGTTTTTAAAAAAAATCATAATCACCATAAAGAATAAGTTATTCAATACTAGTTATATCCAGAATTCCTAATTCAGTTCTAAGCATATTAAGTCTATCTCTAGGAAGTGGTTTAGTGAATAAGTCAGCTAATTGTTTTTCAGATTCAATGAACAAAATTTCACAATCACCCCTAGATACATGTTCTCTAATAAAGTGATGTCTAATTTCAATATGCTTAGTTCTAGAGTGTTGAATAGGATTCTTAGTTAAATTTATTGCACTAGTATTATCACAAACCAGAGGTACCGTATTTAGAGTCACTCCATAGTCTGTCAGTTGTTGCTTAAGGTAGATACTTTGAGCACAACAGACTCCCAACTGCAATGTATTCAACTTCTGCAGTTGAAAGAGCAACACATGCTTGCTTTTTGTCTGTGCTAAGATATGAGACTGCTTCCCAAGTAAATGACATGTACCGGAGGTACTTTTCCTGTCCAATCTACATCCCGCAAAGTCGAATCGGAAAATCCAACAAGTTTAAGGGATGCACCTTCAGGATACCATAGTCCGACATTAACTGTTCCTTTAAGGTACTTCAGAATCCTTTTAGCAGCGGTAAGATGTGATTCCTTTGGGTTTGCTCGAAATCTAGCACAAAGGCACACACTAAACATAATGTCGGGCCTACTAGCGATCGGATATAGCAGAGAACCAATCAAACCTCTATATTTAGTTTGATTAACAGATTTCCCTTTTTCATCTAAATCTAGACAAGCAGTTAGTAGACATAGGTGTAGAGGATTCTTTGCAATTGTGCATATCAAATTTCTTCAACAACTCATTGCAGTATTTAGATTGACTTAGGAATATGCCATTTTTTAATTGCTTAACTTGGAGACCAAGGAAGAAATTCAATTCTCCCATCATAGACATTTCAAATTCACTTTGCATTTCCTTAACAAACTTATTACACAAGGCATTATTTGTAGAACCGAAAATGATATCATCCACATACACCTGCACCAGAATAATGTCAGTTCCAGATTTCTTAATGAATAGGGTTTTATCAACTTCACCTCGTTTGTACCCTTGATCAATTAAGAAGTTACTTAACCTCTCATACCATTGTCTAGGTGCTTGCTTTAAACCATAAAGGGCCTTTTTCAATTTGTAGACATGGTCAAGATGCTTGTGATTTTCAAACCCAGGAGGTTGAGAAACATACACTTCTTCATTGATGAGTCCATTAAGAAAGGCACTCTTGACATCCATCTGTAGTAATATGAAACCACTTATACAAGCATAAGCTAATAATAATCTGACAGCTTCAAGTCTAGCTACAGGTGCAAAGGTTTCATCAAAATCAATACCCTCCTGTTGGTTATACCCTTTGGCTACCAATCTAGCTTTATTTCTAGTGATAATGCCGTGTTCATCTAGTTTGTTTTTGAATACCCACTTAGTACCAATTACATTGATATCTTTGATTTTAGGAACTAATTCCCACACGTTATTCCTTTCAAATTGATTAAGCTCATCATGCATGGCACTAACCCAGTATTCATCATTTAATGCTTCTTTAACAGTCTTAGGTTCTATTTGTGAAATGAATGCCATATGATTGCAGAATTGATTAAGAGAATGTCTAGTAGATACTCCCTTATTGATTTGCCCGATGACATTGTCTAGAGAGAGATTTCTTGGGACAATCCACTCTTTGGGAAGCTCTTCCAGGACATCTTCTTCCTGTTCTTCAGTAATTCTTGGTGGATCAGCTTTTGTAGGATCAACTGATTGATCACCTTCTTCGATAGTATGCTGATATGAGCTACTGGGAAGTTTCAACTGATAAGAATTATCAGTTAAATCTTCTTCATCTGCAGTACCTGTTGTTCTATTCTGCAACACTCGAGGAGACTCGTTAAAAACAACATGTACTGATTCTTCAACAGATTTCAGTCTTAAATTGTAGATTCTATATGCATGGCCGTTAGTTGAATAACCAAGAAAGATTCCTTTGTCAGATTTCTCATCAAACTTGCCAATATTTTCTTTCCCATTGTTTAAAACAAAACATGTACATCCAAAAACCCTGAAATAGTTTATGTTGGGTTTTCTTCCTTTGTATAGTTCATATGGGGTTTTCTTAAGCATGGGTCTAATCAAGACTCTATTCAAAACATGACAAGCAGTGTTTACTGCATCTGCCCAAAAGTATTTAGGTAAAGAATTTTCACACAACATTGTTCTAGCAAGTTCCACAATGGATCTGTTCTTTCTTTCCACAACACCGTTCTGTTGAGGAGTTCTTGGAGCAGAAAAATTGTGTTTTATGCCAAACTTTTCACAAAATGATTCAAACTTTTCATTTACAAATTCTCCACCATTGTCACTCTGAATAGATGTAATGAAATACCCTTTTTCATTATGTAAAACCTTGGCAAGCTTTTTGAAAGATTTGTAAGAATCAGATTTGGCTTTAAGAAAAACAGATCCAGGTAAATCTGGAAAAGTCATCAACAATTACCATGATATAAAGATTACCACCTAGGCTTTTATTCCTTGAAGGACCAACCAAATCCATGTGAAGCAGTTCCAAAGGTCTAGAAGTCGAAACAATGTTTTTGTTTGAAAAGGATTTTCTAGTTTGTTTGCCTTTCAAACAAGCTTAACAGATTTTGTCTTTCAAGATTTGAAGCTTAGGTAGCCCAGAAACTAACTCTTTAGAAATCAGTTTGTCAAGATGGTTAAGATGTATATGAGCAAGCCTTCTATGCCACAACCAAGATTCTTCTTCTTTAGTAAGAAGACAACTTTGAGATGATATAGAATGCTTGATATCTAACATGTATATGTTGTTTAACCTCTTACCTACCAACATTACCGTGTCGATTCTCGGTTCACAGATTAGGCACTTTTCTCGGTTTGAAGATTACTTTGTGACCAAGATCACATAACTCGACTTATACTCGATTAGATTGTGCTTGAGACCTTCAACAAGAAGAACATTGTGAATGGTTACTGATTCACCATCTCCAATATCTCCAGAACCTAGAATTCTTCCCTAGTTGTTGTCTCCATAAGTCACATGACCTCCATTCTTCAATCTCAGTTTCTGAAATTTTGAAATGTCACCTGTCATGTGCCTTGAGCATCCGCTATCCAGGTACCAAAGGGACTCTTGTTGCTGTTCCTGAAAGATCAAACATCAAGTATTTGGTACCCTTAAGTATTTTGGGTCCTTAGTGTAGACCCCTAATTTTGCCCGGCCTCTCAAAATAAAAGCTAGAAGAACTCTCGCCCGAAGATGGAGTTCATCCGGCTTACCAAAACCGAGGAAACCTCCCGCAACCAATACAGAGATCGCTCGTCTGCACGATAACGAACAAAGGAGACTTCCTACACGAAGATAAAGCTTCAACGGACACCTATCGGCATTAACAGGTGGTCCCAAACATAACAGGTGGTCCCAAACGCAACAGGTGGTCCCAAACGCAACAGGTGGTCCCAAACGCAACAGGTGGTCCCAAACACAACAGGTGGTCCCAAATGCAACAGGTGGTCCCAAACGCAACAGGTGGTCCCAAACGCAACAGGTGGTCCCAAACGCAACAGGTGGTCCCAAACGCAACAGGTGGTCCCAAACACAACAGGTGGTCCCAAACACAACAGGTGGTCCCAAAACGCGAAAACTGGCCAGAACAGGTTGAGACGGCCGTCCCAAGTTGGGACGGCCGTCCCAACCCTCAAGATTCAGTTGGGACGCGCGTCCCGAAGTTGGGACGGCCGTCCCAAGGCCAATTTCAAGTGGGACGGCCGTCCCAGGTCCCCTGGTGGTCTCGCCCTGTGTAAAAATGACATTTGGGACGGCCATCCCAGTCCAGACGGCCGTCCCAACCCAGACGGTGGTCCCAAAGTGCGCCAGCTGCGAAAACTATAAATAGGAGGCTCATTTGCCACTTTTTCAGACCACATACACTCCAAAGAGCTCTGAAACACTTTCAAAAAATCAGAGCACTTGTCTACTTCTCCCCCTTTCTCGAATGATCTTTCCGATTGCCTTAAATAGGTAACAATCGGTTAAGGAATTATATTCCGGCATTTGATTCTTCTTTAAATTTTTAGTGGAATCGATCTTGTATTGGTGAGGAGAGTCTGTGTAGAGAGAGGGGTTGCCAAAACGCATCCTCACAGTTTGAGATTCTCAATACAAAGCTTGCTACGAAGGTTCTTTTCAATTCTCTTCTCTTTTATTGCTTTATTTATTGTTTTATTTAGCTTTATTTACTGTTTATGCCATGTAGAATAAAATCATGTAGATAGCCATTTTTATATCTCTTTTATTGCTTTATTTAGCTTTATCATGTAGATAGCCATTTTAATATTATAAAATAGGGTAATCGCGTAATTTCTCGAAGTCTTCTCTTAAAATGAATTGATCTGTCATAGGGAACCCGAAAGGGGCGTTGTGGGGTGCTAACACCTTCCCCACACGTAACTAACTCCCTTACCCAACTCTGGTTATAATGGCCAAGTTTGGTTTTTTCATTAAAATCAATACCTTTTATCCTTTTCCAATGTTTATGGTCAAAACATTGGTGGCGACTCCATAAGAACCCCTTTTTGAAAACCTTTTAAAACAAATACGCGAGTCTAAACCATCTTTTCGTGACCGCTCGCATAAACGTTTCCAGACGTCCTCCGACGTCGAAAAGGGACGGCGGCGACACTTAGGAGTCAAATTTTCTGTTTAACATGTTTTGGAACCCATCTCTTCCTACCTTGCGGCACAAAATATTTCCTAGCATGACAAAATTTTATAGTATGTCCTTTCTTCATGCAGTAATGACAAGATGAGAAAGGGGATGTTGTAGCTTTTCTAAATGAAAAGAAGTTCAAATATTTTTTAGTTTTTACCCCAATCTTAGGTTTGTACCCGATTCCAGAATGTTCAAACACACAGTTTTGAGACCCAAGGAGTGCATCTAAATTCTCTTTACCTTGAGTAAACTTAGACAAAGTTTTAATCAAGTAATCAACCTTATCTTGCAGAAGAATACACTTTTCACAATTCTTATTAGCAACAACATTATCCGCAGATGCATAGATTATATCTAGATGTTCTAAATCTGTTTTGCTTTCTAATAGTTCTTTTTCCAGAACTTTAACTCTATTTTCTAACCAGTTATTTAAACCTTTCAACCGATTATTTGTATGAGATAAATTTCTGGCTTCACTATGCATTTCATTGAAAGCATTTAGTAATGTGCTATAATTCATTTCATTCTCTGTGGGAGTTGAACTTACATGTGATGAAGAAGACTCATAACCAGCCATCAAACATAGGTTCACCTCTTCACCTTCGGATCTGGAACTGGAGGATGAATCATTGTCTTGCCAAGCTATGTAGGCCTTTTTTCCTTTGTATTTTGAATGTTTCTTGTTCTGATTCTTGGTCTTTTCCGGACAATCACTCCTTATGTGTCCCTACTTACCACAAGAATAACAAGTAATAGTATTTTGAATAGATTCAGTCTTTTTATCGGTGTACCTTTTTACTTGGCCAGTTCTGTTTCTTCCTTCTAAGAAATTTCCCAAATTTCTTAACCAACAAAGTCAGATTTTCGGATTCATCTTCTTCGGACTCACTCGTTTTCTTCAATCGTCTTGAGAACAATGTTTCTACTTTTCTTTTCTGCATTCTCTTGTTCTTTAAACCGATTGATTTCCAACTCATGTTCCCTTAACTTACCAAATAGTGAAGCAGTAGTCATTTCAGTCAAGTCTCTTGATTCTGATATAGCTGTCACCTTTGGTTGCCAAGTTCTGTCCAAACACTTCAAGATTTTGATGTTCAATTCTTCCTTGTCAAAAATCTTTCCTAGCCCAATTAGATGATTGACTATGTGCGTGAACGTTTTCGTACATCCGCAATTGTTTCTCCTTGTCTGCATTTTAAACAATTCGTAGTCCCTAATTAACTCATGCTTTCTCGCTCTTTTCACATCAGATGTACCTTCATGTGTGACCTCTAGAATTTTCCACATTTCTTTGGCAGAGGCACATTGAGACACCCTGAAAAACTCATCAAGATTTAAAGCAGAGGTAATAATATTTTTAGCAGTATAATCATATTGGACTCTCCTATTTTTCGCATTAGTTAATTCAACCCAATTTTTCTCAACTACTTTACCATCCACTGTATGAGTTGGTTTGTAAGGACCATTAACAATTGTTTCCCAAATACCTCTATCAAGAGATTCAATAAAGATTTTCATTCTAACCTTCCGGAAAGAATAATTCACACCGAGAAAAAGAGGAGGCCTGTTTATGGAGGCTCCTTCGAAAAATTCATCTTTCCCTCAGCCATTCTTGGACCGATTTCTTGAGTAACTTACAAGAACCAGCTCCGGTACCAATTGAAAGAATTAATGGTTGAGTTCAAGAGGGGGGTGAATTGAACTTTATAAAACTTTTTCGCAAAACTTACTTTCTTTTGGAAGAATGATTTATCTTTATTCAATTCTTGTGTAGGTAGATTGATTTTAAACACAACAAGTATATATTCAGGAAATAAAAGAGATGAAAGAAGAAATTCAACACAATTTATACTTGGTTCACTCTATACCGAGCTACGTCCAGCTTCTTGACAAATCTGCCAAGTTCCACTAATACCAAGTGAAAATTACAACCGAGTAGATACTCACCAATCTACCCCAAGAACTATCTTACAAACCCACAAGATAGACTCTTGAAAACCTCCCAGTAACCAAATCCAGTTACTGTAACAAGTGCAGATCCAAATTCCAACCTGCACAACCACACTTTACAAAAGAGTATGAAAAGAAAAAACCTGGACTGTAGCTCTATCAGTAAAATTGTCCAGAACAGATTCTAACACAACACTTTCTCTCTTTGATTGACCACAATTTTGATCAAAGCACCTTATGATATAACAAAGTTCTTGAATGCAGAGAAAGTCACGGATATGAAAGCTTCACAGATTGATTTCAAATGTTTTCTCAAGTTGTGTTTTTCAAAAGATAGATCAAATCTGTATTTATAAAGTAAAACAGAGAACCAGAACGTTTCATTAATTAAAAATTGAATCAGAGAGGCAAATGATCGATCAGAATGAAAATATAACAGGTTGAAATCGATTGTGATCGATTAGAACAGTATTATGATCGATTAGAACAAGTTATGATCGATCAGAATGAAATTATAATCGATCAGAATGCATTTCAATCGATTAAAACGACGATTCAATCGATTGATTTCATTTAAAACTTCATTCAATCGATTGATTCGAGTTTTTAATGGATTGAAACAACTTTATGAAAAATGATAGCTCTCTGTTTCAATCGATTGAAAATCATTTCAATAGATTGAAATCCTGTAGACTCTTAGATAGAAAAATAGTCTCTCTGTTTCAACAGATTAAAAAATATTTCAACAGATTGATTTTCTGAAAAACTCTTAGACTGTTCTTTTAATGTTTAAATGTTAGTTTTTCATGCAGAAAAATGATTTTACTGAGATGCATCATATTAAGGCGCTTATCACAAAATATTTTGGCCTATCAAGAGATTAAGTTCCTATACTTCTAACTTATCCCTCTACACACCCACAAACTAAACTATACCAACACAAATATGTCTTCATCAAGTCTTCATCAAATCCACCAAGTACTTCACTTAGCATCATGAATCCAAGGCCTTCCGAGGAGACAACTGTATGCTGGAGTAATATCCATTACGTGGAAATTGACATTGAAGATAGTGGGTCCGACTTGAATTGGAAAATTTATTTCTCCCACTACTTCTCGTTTTGATCCGTTGAAGGCTCGAACGATGGTGCTGCTTGGGCGCAGACGGGTTCCTTGGATAGTCAACTTGTCTAGTGTGCACTTGGGCATCATGTTCAAGGATGACCCATTATTCACAAGAACTTTAGCGATGAGGTACTCCTTGAACTTGATTGAGACGTGCAAGGGCTTGTTATGGTTAGATCCCTCGAGGGGAGTTCTTCCTCTGTGAAGATGAGGTGATCGCTTGCCATGATGTGACCAACGATCCTCTCGACCTTTTCTTGGGATATGGTGTGAGGTACATGCGCCTTGCTCAAGACCTTCAGCAGGACATTTCTGTGCGGTTCCGAGCTCATCATTAAAGATAATAATGTTATCTTTGCCGGTGTGCGATTGAGTTGGTCTATAATGGAATACTCGCTTTGCCTTATGAACTGGAGTAATTCCTCTGTCTCCTCCTTGGATTCCTTATTCTCTTTTTCTTCTTCGGTCTTTTTATTTTTTCCTTTATTTTTGAGGACATCTTCTTGTGAGTCCTTGGGGGAGTAGACTCTTCCACTTCTAGTCATGCCCCCGATGCTGGCTATATTTGTGATATCCTCTTTTATTGGTGAAGATTCTCCGTATCTCCACGGTACAACCTTATTTGACTCGTAGGGGAAAGGACGTGGCATAAATAGTCGCACTAGTGTCCTTGTCCCCTCTTCCTTATTTCTGAGGATCAACGGTCGAGGCTTATTTTCCTCTTGTGGCGAGTCGACCGTTGGGGAAAGCTTTATTAGGAGTGGATTTTTCTCCATTCTTCTGATTTGGAAGACGTGTCAGTTAATCCTTCCTTTTTATTATCTTATTTATTAAGAATGAAGGAGGGGAAATTAACTACGCAGATGAATGATATGCATGCAAGTGGACAATTGTGAATAAAGAAAAATTTCATTTATCCGTTAGAAGGTGTACATTCCCCTATTCCATACTACGAAGCAACTTTTGACAAAAGCAGAAAAGCCTAAAGAAACCCACAGGCGGGTCTTGATCTCTATGTAATTCTCTTTCGGCTTCCCGGACGTGACGAGCAAGTGCTTCGCTTTGCTTATGGACCTCCTGGCTCATATCTTCACTATACTTTTGAGCCTCTTTGATCTTCGCCTCTTGATGGATGACCAAGGCTTGCAGTTCATCGAGTTTTTCAAGGGCTCGGTCCTTTTCTTGTAGTACTTGGCCGTACTGAGCTAGCCCGTCTCTTTCTTTGCAGCGTAGCTCAGTGAGACTTCTGTTGAGTCTCCGATTGGCCTCCCGCTCTTGGCGTATTTCTGACCGAGTCTTGGTAAGTTCTTGTAACAATTCCTTGATCATCTGAGCCTGTTCTGCTGATTCGACCTCAAGGTGTGCTGATCTGACGGTTATTTCTTGAAGTTGGCTATCCGAGCTAGTTCTGGCAGTTTTGGATGCTCGGATAGCTTGCTCATTAGAGTCAGCACACTGGTCCTTGAGGCGCTCTATTTCATGATCCTTTTTCTTGTATTGCCTTTGCAGACCGTCCATGGTGATGATAGATTCTTGCTCTCTTTCTTCAAGGGCCCTCATCTGGGCTCCCATGATTTCTATTCTCTGGGTCAAGGCATCGACTTGAGCTTGCAACTCTTCACTGTTGGCGTTTGTAATGAGTGAGGCAGATGGTTGAGACATCCCTCTTCTTTTCCTCCATACCTCGTAGTCACCAGAGACAACCACTCGAGCTTTTCCGAGCTCTCTATCTCCCATAAAGACTGGTCTCTCCCATGCTTTTCTCACAGCTAGTGAGTTGGCGATTGTGCATGGGTCTCCGAAGAAACACAGTCCTCCGAGTTCCCCTCGAGAAATTGTAGTTTGAGTCCTCATGAGCTGCCTCATAGCTACTCTAGGTGAGTAGGCTATGCAACCCCTGAGTCCTATCAAGGGTACGTTCAGATAGTCTCCACATCTGATGAGGACCGGGCCAGGTCGGAACCAAGGGCAGACCCAGGATAAATTGTTGGCGTCCTTTTGTTCTAACTCATCCCTCCATTCTGAAGTTAAGCGTCGTTGGAGAGGGATTTTGGAGAAGCTCCTCAAAGGGTCGGGGAACATCCCCATGTGGCTAGAGGCGTAAAAATGTGTAATGCCCCACACAAATAGTAGTGAAGAGCAGCAACAAAGTGTTTTTCCCTGCTTTTGGCGGCAAAATTCCACCGAGAGCAAGGTGTCGGCAAGAATTGCGGGCAAGGGACTCTTCGAGTTCACGTCCCAGGCGAAGAAGGCGTCCATGACGGCTTGATCCACTATGTCGAGGTGGAAGGGGAACAAGATCGTTCCAAATATGATTAGGGCTAGGGTTTTGTTGAAAGCGACCCATTCTGTCCTTTCAACCAAGTCGGACAGATGGTCTTCTAACATTGAGACCTTCCAACCCTGGATGTTCCCTTTTCCTATCAGGGTAGTCCGCCGGAAAGGCAGTTGGATGATGGCAGCTACTTGTGCTGCAGGAGTATATGCCCCGTGGCGAATATGGACCCCGGCTGCTTTGGGCCATTTCAGCATAATTTCGTACTCCTCTAAGGTTGACACCATATCAAACTGTGGAAATTCGAAGCATCGCAGACTGGAGTTCCAGAAATGAACTAATACCCTGAGGAACACTTGGTCGACACAGATCTTCAGTAGGTCGAGAATCCGTCCATAGGATTTCTCAAAATCGGAGCGGATCTCTGGTGGCATTATCGCGCAAAGCTGTTCCAACTTCTCAGTATGGTATCGGGGAATATCCACCTTCTTCAATTGTCTACTAGTCCCCTCCATTTTCTAAAACCAAAATGCATGTTTTATGAAAATGATGCTTATTGGATGAATGTGAGTGTTTATTTATTTTTTTATCATGTTTTGTATGATATTTGCGTATTTTTTTGAAAAATAAACTACCTATATGAGTGTAATATTTTTGATCAAGGTCCTATTTATTGTTTTAAAATCGGGAGAAGAAGAGAAAATTTTATTGGATTTTTATTTTTATTTTATTTTATAGCCTTTTATCTCTTCTGTCGGAACTGCGTGGCTACTTAGCTTACAAAGAACCTGAAACCAGGCTAACTAAAAGGTAGACTGTCCGAGATAAAAATATGGCCTTATGCGAAAGAATAGTTAGCGTCCCTTATCTCTTCTGTCGGACTGCGTGGCTACTTAGCTTACAAAGAACCTGAAACCAGGCTAGCTAAAAGGCAGGCTTTCCGAGATAAGGGTGTTTATTGTAAAAGAATATTTTTTGTGATTTTTCTGTTGTTTGGTTATGCTATGCAACAGACAAATGCAGCAAACGTATGCACACATAATTCGATCATCCACGAACAGGCGAGAAGTCATTTTAATCATGAGGTAGGGTTTTCCTGCAGAAAAGTGCATTGGCGAAGGTAGGTTCTAACTGTTCTCACCAAGGCTAAGGCCCCCAAGGTGCCCCCATTATAGGGTCCCCACTCTCCAGCCTTCCGACCATGCTTAGCACTAAGGCCATAGTCAGTCTTTGTGCCAAAAGAGGAAGGTTATCACCTTGAGTGGTGGTTTCCGATCACACTGGTGGGCACAAGGCCATCACTACAGGGAACCGTACCTGCCACCCACTCCCTATGGATTTCTCACTTGCCCCCGGGTATAGAGGGAACTGTTGTGTGCAAGGGTTTGTGTACAATTTGTATTTCAAACAATTGCGTAAGTATAAACAGACAACAGTTATTAAAGCCAAGCAGTAAAACATGTTATAATACAAGGTAGGGTAAAAGCTTAATTTTCTTGGTTTATTTATTTTTAAGCTGGCCCATCACTAAATGGGATCAACTCTCTAGGCTATCCCCAGTGGAGTCGCCATCTGTCGCCGCCGTCAAAACGAGGCGGTCGGAGCGACGTGATGGTTTCGACTTTCCAATTTTCGCGTTTTTATTGGTGTGGTTACAACGCCTTTAGGTTGTTTGATAACCGGGCTGAACCTAGAGGCGAGGTTTTCGAAAGGGCACTCTTGGGTTGTCCGATAACCGGGCTAATCCAAGAGCTAGTTTTGAAGGATTCTCTGGAGTCGCCACCGACGTTTTTACCGGAAACATCGGAAAATGGGTTAAAAGGCGTTGGTTTTCGAAAAACCAACTTTGGTTGTTAGAACCAGAGTTGGGTAAGGGAGTTAGTTACGTGTAAAGGAAGGGTTAGTTCCTTTACGATGCCCCTTTCGGGTTCCCTATGATAGGCCAGCTTACTTAAATGATTAAACCAGAAAAATACACTTTTACCCTTTTATTTGCGGAATTTAAAATTACGACTACATGGCCCTAGTATCTATTGCATAATTTAAATAAAGCGGTAAAAAGTAAAGGGAGAAAGTAGAAACCTTCGGAGCAAGCTTTCTATTAATTCTTTAAAATTTAGGGTGCTATGCGGCAGCCCTTCACTCTATACAGCGTCGGAAACCTCTCGAAACGCTCAAAAACACTCTTAGAAACGCTCAGAAACTCCGGAAATGCTTCGGAGGGGTTCTAGAGAGAGAATTTGAAGAAAAGTCTAGAGAGAAGGAGGAAGAACTGTGTGGAATGAGGGGAATGGGGGCCCTATTTATAGGAATTCGCGCCTGTCAGGTCAAGACAGGTCGTCTCGTCTGACAAGGTCGAGACGGTGGTCTCGCCAATCGAGACGGCGGTCTCGCTATTAGCGAGTGGCGAGACAGCGGTCTCGCCAAACGAGACGGCAGTCTTGCCATTTGTGCAAGGCGAGACGACAGTCTCGAATCTGGGACAGCGGTCTCGACCTTAAAAGGCGAAAATCCTTATTTTTGTGCTAAAAATCCCTCCTATCCTAGTATGCGGCCTAATAGTCTCTCCTAGTGGCTTCTTAGGCTTCATCCATCTTCGAAAAGGAGGTCTTCTAGTCTTTATTTTGAGGTCGGACAAGATTAGGGGTCTACACCGCCGTTCGAAATTTTGGGATGACGGTCTCGATTTTGCGAGACTCGGGACCGTCGTCTAGAACTTCGAGACGGCGGTCTCGTTTTGGGCTTATGGTGAGATGACCTTCTCACCAATCGAGAAGGCGGTCTCATTTTTGTCCAAAGCGAGAAGGCAATCTTGAAATTTGGGAAGACAGTCTCGTTTCTATGCGGGTCGAGACGACGGTTTGGGAAGTCGAGACAGCGGTCTCGATTTTTAGAAGTTTTTTTTTTTTGAAGAAAATAGGACCTTGTTCAAAAAAATTTTATGCATGCAATGTTTTCATGTTTGATGTCCTATAATGCTATTTCATTAGTTTTTCAGAAGGATTAACTGGTATGTCTTATAGACGGGGGCCCTCTGATGTTTTACTTCTCTGTTGTACTTGTTTGTGTCGTTCCGGACTTAACGTGACCGAAGAATGACTTTTGGTTTGGAGAGCACACTTTGCCACGTCGGTGCCCTTTTTCCTTGCTTTAGGGATTTCAATCCTCTTGTTGATTATACGCCTCCATATTCCCAAACTAATTGTTAGAATAATGTTGTGAGGGTCAAGAGAAAATAAGTAAAGGGGATAAATTCAATGGCTTGTGTTTAGATGGTTGATTTTATTTAGAAAAGATTTTGTAAGAATGGCTGGCTAGGGTTGGTTAAAGTGTTTAAGCTACTGTCTAAACAAACATTTTTCTTTGTAGATTTGCGCCTTAGCCTATTCCCATTGCTTTTATGGCCAATTGATTTCCCTAGACCACCCTTTGGGTTTTCGGACTAGGATATTGTGTTTTGTCCTATCTTTTGTCTAGGTTCCTTTTTTTTTGGGAATCCTATCGGACCTTATTTTGTAACCCTAACTTTTGCCTAGGCTACCCTTTATTTTTGTTCGGGTGTCCTAACGGGTTGACCCTATATTTTGCGTAGCCCCCTTAGTGGGTTTCCTACTGGGTAATTTGCCCTTTTTCTTTTTGGCCTTCGGCTTCTGTGGGCTTTTCCTTTTCTTTTTGCTTTTACACAATATTGGCAAAACATGACTTTATTTATGATGAGGTAAAACCTTATTTTGTGCTTCTAATCAAACAACTTGGTTATTATGCCAATGGTACATTTTGATTATTTGGACGCACCCCTTTTTTTTATTCTTCTTTTTTTTTCGTTTGCTTAGACATGGTTATTATGAGGTCTAATCATGAAGTAGCAAGAAGAGAAACGAAAAGTAAGAAATGTATTCTTTATTAATTAGTAAGGGAATATGTGCCCAAAAGATGCTCGGGGGTCGAGCTAGCCCCGGGGGATAATCTCTAACAATCACCGGGTTTACATCCCTTAAGGAAAGAAAAAAAACTCCTAATGACTAGGGTTGCTCGCGACGCTTGTATCCCTCCACTTCGGAAGATCTGCTTGAGTGTGCAGAGGGGAGACTTCCCTTTTCTTCTTTCTGCTCGGCCCTTCGTAGGGTCATATCCTAGGCCAAAATTTAAGGGGTTATCTTTGAATTCTGGGAGTTCCCTTATCCCTTGGCAATCTGCCCCCAATCCTTGGCCAGGATGGTAACCATCCTTCATCATCATGCGGGCTACCTTCGTATTGTTGGGAAGTCTCTCTACACTAGCAATTTCGAGTGCTTGAAAAGATGTTTCAAGGGCATTTTCAGCCGCATCCACATAAGGTTAGGTAGACGATCCGCTGATTAAGATATTGTCTTCTGCTTGGACCGTGACCAACTTGTCATTTACTATAAACTTGACTTTTTGATGGAGCGTTAAAGGTACTGCATTGGCGTCGTGAATCCAAGGTCCGCCGAGGAGACAACTGTACGCTAGAATAATGTCCATTACGTGAAAATCAATGTCGAAGATAGTGGGTCCGACTTGAATTGGTAGATTGATTTCCCCCACTACTTCTCGGTTGGATCCGTCGAAGGCTCGAACGATAGTGCTGCTTGGGCGCAAACAGGTTCCTTGAATAGTCAATTTGTCAAGTGTGAACTTGGGCATCACGTTCAAGGATGACCCGTTATCCACAAGAACTTTAGTGATGAGGTACTCCTTGCACTTGATAGAAATGTGCAAGGGCTTGTTGTGGCTCGACCCCTCTAGGGGGAGTTCTTCATCTGTGAAGGTGAGGTGATCGCTTTTCGTAATGTGACTGACAATCCTCTCAACTATTTCTTGGGATATATTATGAGGCACATGTGCTTCGCTCAAGACCTTCATCAGGGCGTTTCTATGCAATTCCGAACTCATCATTAGAGATACCAGAGTTATCTTTGCAGGTGTATGATTGAGTTAGTCGATAATGGAATACTCGCTTTGCCTTATGAACTGGAGTAATTCGTCGGTCTCCTCCTTGAATTCTTTACTTTCTTTTTCCTTGGTCTATTTATTTTTGCCTTTATTTTTGGGGGCATCCTCTTGCAGTTGGGGGCATCCTCGTCGGGCTCAAGGCGTGCTGATTTGGCGGTTATTTCTTGAAGTTGGTTATCTGAGCTGGCTCTAGCAGCTTTGGATGCTCGGATAACTTGCTCGTTAGAATCAGCACACTGATCCTTGAGTCGTTCTATCTCATGATCCTTCTTCTTGCATTGCCTCTGTAGACCGTCTATAGTGAGGATAGATTCTTGCTCTCTTTCTTCAAGGGCCCTCATCTGGGCTCCCATGATTTCTATCCTCCGGGTCAAGGCGTCGACTTGGGTTTGCAGCTCTCCATGTTTGAAAGTGCAACGGGTGAGGAGGATGGTTGTGACATCCCTCTATTTCTTATCCACTCCTCGTAGTCACTGGAGGCAACCACTCGAGCTTTTCCTAGCTCTCTATCTCCCATGAAGACCGGTTTCTCCCATGCTCTTCTTACAACAAGCAAGTTAGCGACAGTGCATGGGTCTCCGAAGAAACACAGTCCTCCAAGCTCTTCCCGGGGTATTGCAGTCTAAGTCCTCATGAGTTGTCTCATAGCCACCCTTGGAGAATAGGCTATCAACCCATGAGTCCTATTAACTGTATGCTCGGATAATCCCCACATCTGATAAGGACTGGGCCAGGTCGAAACCAAGGGCATACCCAAGATAATCGGTTAACGTCCCATTGTTCTATCTCGACCTTCCACTCCATGGTCGTGCGTCGGTGGAGAGGGATTCTGGAGAAGCTTCTCAAAGGGTCAGGGAACATCCCCATGTGACTAGAGGCATAGAAATTTGTGATACCCTACACAAAAAGCAGTGAAGAACAACATCTAAGTGTTTTTCCTTGCTTCTGGTGATAGAATTCAACCGAAAGCAAGGTGTCGCCAAGAAGTGCAGGCAAGGGACTCTTCGAGTTCATGTCCCAGGCGAAGAAGGCGTGCATTG